>OX463232.1:6867000-7476500 GCA_949820135.1 Sylvilagus floridanus
TATGGCTGCACGTGCTGAAGCTATCAAGGCCCTGGTCAAGCCTAAGGAAGTAAAGCCCACGATCCCGAAGGGTGTCAGCCGGAAGCTCGATCGGCTTGCCTACATTGCCCACCCCAAGCTTGGAAGGCGTGCCCGTGCCCGCATTGCTAGGGGTCTCAGGCTGTCCCGGTCACAGACCAAGGCAAAGGCCAAGACTGAGCCCAAAATCAAGGGCAAGGTCAAGGCTCAAATCAAGGCCGAAGCTCAAGCTCAAATCAAGAGCAAGGGCAAGGGCAAGGCCCAGGCCAAAACCAAGCCCAAGGCTCAGGCCGAAGCCAAGCCCAAAGCCCAGGCCCAAGCCAAACCCAAGGCCCAGGCCCAAGCCAAACCCAAGGCTCAGGCCCAAGCCAAGACCAAGGCTCAGTCCCAAGCCAAACCCAAGGCCCAGGCCCAAGCCAAACCCAAGGCCCAGGCCACACCTGCAGCCCCAGTTCCGGCTCAGGCTCCTCCCAAAGGTGCCCAGCCCCCCGCAAAGGCTCCCTAGTAACAGCCTATGCCTGCCAATGCAAGGGCAGAAGGACTGGTGTGACCCCTGGGCTGCTGTCTGCGTGGGGCTAGTGTCCTCCTGTGCTGTTTGTACAAATAAACCCGAGACAGGGTCTCAAAAAAAAAAATTTAGTTCAGGGAAATGCACTATTTTCCCAAGCCCACCTCCATTTCCAGGTCAGACTTTAGAGTCCTGGTATTGGACAGCCCAGAGACTGTTGATTGGTACCCTGTACTCAGTGATGGGCAGAGATGCCAGAATTTCCTGCTTAAATTCTCACATGTACCGAGCCTTTTTCTGCCCCAAATCTGACATAAAAATCCCCATATTTTGATACTAAATATACTCATACTTGTGTATGAAGAGAATCAAACATAGGATTGAGAATTTTAAATTTTAATGCTCTTGTTTCTCCTTATCATCAGTCTTATGATTAATAAATCACTATTTTCCTAACACTATGCATATTTTTCCTTGTGTGTTACTTCAGCAATACGTAATATTACCCAGCAAAGGACGTTGCTGATGTAATTATGGTTACTGCTATTTCCTTTTTCTAAAATTTTTTTAAAAGATTTATTTTTATTTGAAAAAGTTTCAGAGACTGAGGGAGAGACAGAGAGCAAGGTCTTCCATCTGATGGTTCACTCCCCAGAGCTGGGCCAGACTGAAGCCAGGAGCCAGGAGCCAGGAGCTGTCTCTGGATCTTCCACATGGGTGCTGGACCCTAGCACTTGTGCCACCTTCTACTGCTTTCCCAGGCTATTTGCAAGCAGTTGGGTCAGAAGTGAAGAAGTCAGTTTTCGAACTGGAGCCCATGTGGGATGCTGGTGCTACAGGCAACTTTACCTGTTAAGCAATAAAACTGGCTCCAGGAATATTTGACATGATGAGTTGTTTTTTTTTTTTTTTTCATTTTGACTCTTTAAAACTTCTTAAGATGATATATTAAAATTGAACGAATATACAGAATGCTGTGCTCATATAGCAAATAGAACTAGACAAACTTGAAGAGAAACACACACCCATGAACACACCATCACAACCATTGACATAAATATATCTATCTTTTCTAAAACTTCAGTACACCCTTCTGATTTATTTTGTTATTATTACTGTCTATAAAATGGATACTTAAGAGCTACACTTTTAGTGAATTTTCAGTACATGATACAGCACTGTTAACCACACTGTGCTACATGACAGATTTCTGGGCCTTTTTCATTTTGCAAACTTAAAACTTCTTATGTCGTGATTCATACTTCCATTTTCTGTGCAACCTTGCAACCATCATTATACTCTCTGCTTAACTGAATTTACTATATTTTAATTTTTTTAAAAGAAGAGTTAAGGGAGAGAATCCACTGAGTCACTCCCCTAAAAGGGCACAGTGGCCAGGGCTGGGCCAGGCTGATGCCAGGTGCCCAGGGACCCAAGTACTAGGGCCATTTTCTGCTGCTTTACCAGGCCCTTTAACAGCATCCTGGATTGGAAGCAGGCCAGCTGGAACTTGAGGAAGAGCTCTGATACATGATGACAGTATCATGGGTAGCAGCTTTACCCACTGTGCCAAAATGTGGCCCCTGAACTTACTATTTTGTATTTCTCATATAAATGAGATCATGTAGTGATTGTCTTTCTGTGTCTGACTCACTTTACTTACTTAATGTCCTTCATGCCCATCCATGTTTGTGCAATGCTAGAATTTCTCTCTTTTTTAAAGAATAGATAATATTCCATGTTTATATAGCGCAGCATCTTTATTCACTCACCTCTCAGTACATACTTAGGTTGCTTCCATATCATGGATATCATGAACAATGTAATAATGAACATGAGTTAGATGACGTATTAAAGATCTCATTTCATTTCCTCTGGTTACATAGGCACAAGTGGGGTCACAGGGTGATATGATAGTCTCATTTTTAATTATTGAGGCACTACCATGCTGTTTTCCATAATGGAAATTTATATTCCTATCAAAATATATAAGAATTTACTTTTCTGCACATTCTCCCAACTTTGTTACATTTTCTTTATTTAAGGACTTTGCTAGCTTTCCATAACAGGCTCTTTTCTGCCAAATTCATTACATCAGATTCAGGGGACACTCGTGGTTCTCTATTTCATTGGAGCAAGGAACATTAATAACATTTCCATAGGAATTAATGTGACAATTACATAGTAATTCACTTTTATTTTTTTAAATCATATTTTTATTTTAAAAATTAAGACATTTATTTATTTGAATGGCAGAGTTATTGAGAGAGAGAGAGAGAGAGAGAGAGAGAGAGAGAGAGAAGAGAGAGACAGGGAGAGATGTTCCATACTCTGGTTTACTACCCGAATGGCTTCAGTGTACAGAGCAGAGCCAAACTGAAGCAATGAGCCAGGATCTTCATCCAGGTCTCCCAAATGGATGATAGGGATCCAAGCTTCAGATCATTCTCCTCTGTTGTCTCAGTCCAATACAGGGAGGTGGATCAGAGTGCAGCAGCCTATATATGAATTGGTGCAATTTTAGATTAACACCCTATGCCACAGTGCCATCCCCATGTTCTTTTTTTAAAGCAGAAATTCATGCTGTCTTGTTAACCACACTCTGGTTGGGACAGATCCAGAAATATGCTTACACTTCCAGATGGGTTAGTGCATGAAGAGCTACCATTGTAATGGCAGGTGTTTGGCCTGTTGATTCAGATCCCAGATAAAATTGCCACATCAAACATCAGAGTTATCAGGGTTGGATCCCCAGCTATGCTCCCGTCCCAGTCTTGCTGCTGATGCAGACCTGGGAGGCAGGGATAATGGGTCAAGTAATTGTGGGAGACTCAAATAGAGTCCCTTGCTTGCAGTATTTGTGTTTGGGACAAGCTATTACAGGCATTCGGATGTAAAATATGGGGTGGTTAGCTCTATGTCTGTCTCCCCTCTTCTCATGTAGAAAATAAATTAATTAGTAAATTAATGTATTTTGAAACATTGAGAAAAAAGTCTGCGAATATTCATATACTTTGCATGGTCTTGCTGAGTAGGGGTTTGTGTATTCCTGGTGCAGGCACAGCAGAGCCTAGGTACTCTGGAGTCATGGCTCATGAGAATGTAGGGGCTCGCAGCAGGAAAACTCACAGCAAGTAGTGCAGAGGTGTTCACCAGCCACACACTTGGATTGCTTAATACAGTTACTCCAATATGAAAGAAGGAGGAGAGAGTGAACAAAGTCACAAAAGTGCTCACAAGGATGAGGATGCTTTGGGTGGCTCTGGATTCTGGGGAGGACCTGGAAGAAGCACTGGTCCCATGGATGTAGTGGACCTGCTGCTTGTGCCTGTACAGAGTGACAACCATGGAGCTACTGGCCCACAACATGAGCCCAACAAAGAAAATATCTCGCAATAACACCAGTGCTGCATACAGTGCTGCATACTCTGTGAATCTGTCACTATTGATTGAATAGCAGTAGCCAAGGTCAGCTTTACTTGTGATGTTTTTGAAACTCCTGTTCCCAGTCACACGTGCTGGTACTATGGCATTTAGTATCAAGTTCACCATCCAGAAGAGTATAATGGTGTGGCCAGTGTGCTTGGGAGCTTTTGCTTTGAGCTTGGCCCACATAGTGTTCCTAGGACTGATGGTAATGACCTGGGAGATACTCAAAATGCAGGTGCTGCTAATGGACACATCCCTGCCCACTCTGTGCACATAGAACATGAGCTTGCACCCTATGTCAGTGAGGAAATGCCTCGTCCCCAAAGCATTTGCGGTTTGGGGAACTCCTCTAGAGAGAATGACTAAGCAATTGGCTACAGTCAAGTGTTTGATGATCACATCTGTGGATCTAAACTTGCATCCTGTGAAGTAGAGATAGAGATAATGGGAAATAAGAGAGAAATTCCCTAGGATTCCTGTAATAGTTTGTGATAAGTAGATCGTCCCTGTTGTCCAGTCTCTAGTGACCGGTCCATCATCTCCCAATGCCTGATTATTTTCTCTGATCCTGAGATTCCTGTATGCGAAATGAAGGAAGAGTTACATGTGTTAATATCAACCAGATTTAAATATCAATACACAGTATTGTCTACTTACATCAGTTAACACTTAGAGACAGCTGTTTAATATGCATATTTATGTCTTAAGGCCATGTACAAAGTTTGATTTACAAAAATTTGGAGACTTTTGAGTAATTCATGTATGCATAACTCCTCGAAAGGCAAAAGTATCCATTTCATTTGAAATAAAATTATTACTTGGCCAGCTATAAGCCAGCCATTTTCTAAATTTCATTTTTTTAAATGCATTAAGTGGTCATTTGAACCTGGAAGTTACCTGGAAGCAGGTAACTTAATCATCTTGCTATTCTAAAAAACTAGTTAGATGTATACTTCAAATAACACATATGCATATTTATTTTCTTATGATGTCAATTTATTAGAATAGTGGGAATTTCTTTTAATGAAAGTTTATTTCTAAGCATCTAAATTTTCACTGCATAAACCTACATAATTATTGACTAAGCATGTAGGTAACTTTTTAAGATGCAAACCCTGTGATTGTAGTATTTTTCCTAATGTCCTTCTCCTTGAAAAACAGTATTTTATTATATCGAATTGGTAATTGGTTAGGAGGTAATACAAACAATATATTTCTGTTTTACTACTGTACATAAGTGCTGGTTACAGGTCTGCTATAGACCATGTGACAGGAGACACCATCCATGATGAAATATTTCCACCTTAATATCATATGATTAAATTGTGTCTAACACTTAATAATAATTTTAATAAATATTTTTAAAGGTTATTGAGTACTAAAGCATTTAAACCCCATGGAATATCTAGGGTGTTCAATCCTGGGTAGTTTATCATTTGAAACTGTGGCACATGTGATTGACGTGAAAATATTTTCCATTCAGAACAAATGCTGGAAGACACATTTGTGCATTGCAGTTGTCAGTTGACATGCATCTTTACAGGACAAGCCTCATGTGTCTTAAAAAGCCTTTCCTTATTTAAAGACCAAAAATAATCTTACCATCTCCAAGTTACCAAGGATGTTTTTAGTAGGAAAGAATCACTGAATGAATTGAGGATTCAAACAACAGAGTTAGAGAAAAACTTGGCTATTCCAACATCTGCTCCTGGAATCCACAGTTTGTTTCAGGAACAGAAGATTCTTGTAGGGTTTTCCAAGTCTTTATCATAAGCATGTGACTGATAGATGTGCATCTCTGGTAATTCTGAAAGTGGAGTCTGTGACTCCCACCCAGTAGATGAAACAGTAGATTTGTAAGAACTACCTTAAATACATCAGCATCATATATCAGGGTTAATTTCATTAAGACCAAGAACCAATGTCATTGTACATGACATTGAATTACATTATGAGACCCCAGGATCGGAGTAGGGTGTAGGACCCCATCTCCTTGTCCTAGGTCAGCACACATCTCAGAATGCTTCCTCCTTCCTGTGAGGCGGGGACACAGGACCAGGAGGAAGCACAGGAGAATCCCCTTTCTCACCTGATCACTCACCCGGACTCCAGAGATGCCTCCTTGCTGAAAGCTTCTTTCTTTCCCACTGACATGGAAAATCCCCTTCCTTTCAGTCTCCAGGACAAGTGTTGGCATGAAGGTCACCACAGTTGTAAGGAGTGGGTTGGAGGCAGCTGGAGCACTAGAAATACATCTGTGTCTGTGACCTCACCTCCCTGCTGAACTGCAATTATTTTTCATCTATAGCTACAGTGAATTGAAAATTGGGGATCTGAGAATACTGTGAAACTTTTTTCACTCTTGGTAACTACCAGGACCCAGTGCAGCATTGTAGCTATTATCTCAAAGGAGACTGTTCATCTCTCACAGTGACTCTTCCTTTTCTCAACTCCCCAGAGCAGACCGGGTCTGACCTCGAGGGAGCAGGAAGTCATGATTCTGACATGGTAGGGACAAGCAGTGAAGCTCTTGTGTATCCTTGTGTATCTTGTGTATCTTGTCTACCCCTGAGAAAATTCTTTCCCAAACTTCAGACCACTAAGCTCAGCATCATTTGTGTAATGAGCACAGCTCTTTGAACAATGCTCCTGAAAACAGTTTTCAAAGACAACAGGCGCAATGGAGAACGTGATGACCATAGTTTACATTAGAAACCACCACTCTGGTTCAGCATTGTGCTAGCTGGTAAAAGCCACTGCCTGGGAAGTCAGCATCCTGTAGGAACTCCTGCTAATTTCCTGGCTGTTAAATTTCATATCTAGTTCCCTGCTTATGGACTAGAAATGCATCCGAAGATGGCCTAATTTTGGGCCCCTGGCACGCACATTGGAGACTACAATAAATTCCTGGCTTTGGCATAGGCCAGCCCCATCCATTGTGTTCATTTGGGGAGTGAACCTGATGATGTGAGCTCTCCATCTCAGTGCAGCTCTACCTTTTAAATAATTGATGTTTATAAAAGAGGATGAAGCCATTTTTCTCTTTATATTAATAAAAATGATTAAAAAAATAAAACTAGAGGAAGGAAGGAAGATGGAGAGAATTGAATGGTATCTATGAAAAATAATTTAAAAACAGAATTGATACAGCCTCTTTGAGGAAATAAATCTCTTATTATCCACTAACGAAAGAAAGCACTAAATTGTTCAGATACTCCATGAAAAATTTTTAGAAGATTGAGGATGTGAGGATTTTACACCAAAGCATTCTTTTCCAGTTTTTACCTTCCTTTCTCATCTCAGGTGGACACAAGTACTTGAAGAGAATAGTATCAGTGGATACACAGAAGGTTGTGAACCCTCAAAAGTGAAACCATGGTGTAACAGGAAGATTCTAAAATTCCCTTCATTAGTAGATTCCCTTAATTAGTAGATTCATTCCTGAATGCAAGTGAATTGAATGGTTACCATGATTTTTTTGGTCCCATCTCCTTTTTGCTTATTAATTGTAGTCTTGATTGACTGTGTAATTAATGAGGAAATGTAACATGAGTTGAAATTCATTCTTTGAAATTTAATACAAGGAAATGCACTATTTTCCCATGTTCTAAACCTAATACACCTCAATTTCCAAGTCAGACTTTAGAGTTGTAGTATTGGACAGCCCACAAGACTGTTGGTTGGTGCCCTGTGCTCAGTGATGGACAAAGCTGCCAAGATTCCCTACTTTATTTCCTATATGTCTGAGGAATTTTGTTGCCCCAAATATGACATGATAAAATACCAGATTTTGTTATTCAATAAATAGTAACTGCTTTATGAAGAGAATCGAACACAGCATTGCAGAATTTAAGATATAGATATTTTCTTTTTCTTTAAGATCAGCAATGTTATAAAAATAAAGGTTTGGAGGACAGAGACTTCCTTGCTAATTACCAGGAATCATTACAGCATTGTAGTTATTATCTCAAATGAGACTGTTAGACTCTCACACTGCTTCTATCTTTTTTCAACTCCCCAGAGCAGACGGAGTCTGACCAGGAGGGAGCAGGAGATCCTGAGTGTTAACCCCCTCCTTCCACATGGGAGACCCCAGTGATGTCCTGGCTTTGGCCTGGCCCACCCCAGCTGTTATGGTTATTTGCAGAGTGAACGTGTTGATGGGAGATCTCTCTCGTTCTCTGCAACTCTTCCTTTCAAATAAATAAATAAATGTTTAAAACACGAAGAAACCAATGTTCTGTTTATATTGATAAAAAAAAGTGATAAAAAGGAAAAGAAGGAAGGAAGATGCAGGCAAGTTTATGACAAAAATTATAAAAAAAAAATCACTAACTGGTACAGCCTCTGCAAGGAAATAAATAATGTAATAACCACTAAAGAAAGCAAACACTTGGTTTGTCTGGTGCTCCATGAAAATTTCTTTGGAATTACAGAAGATGTAGGGATTTTATATGAAAGCATTCCTTATGAGTCTGCACCCTCCTTTCTCATCTCCAGTGGACTCAAAAGCTAAAGAGAATTGTATCAGTGGATACACAGAAGGTTATGACCCTCAGAAGTGAAACCATGATTTAGCAGACAGAATCTAATATTCCCTTAATTACTACATAAGTCATCTGATGAGATGAGAACTGAACTGGAGAACTGAAGAGTTACCATTATTTTCTGCCTTCCCCTCTTTGCTTATTGCTTGTAATCTTGAATGACTTTGTGATTAATGAGGAAATCTATAAATAAAGAGCATAAAATACTAAAAGTAGTTAAGAAATTAACTTGGAATAAGTTAAGGTAGAGTTAGGAAATTGACCATATGCAATCCACGAGTCTATAAGGAATGGATGCTCCAATCTCAAATGTATATACTTTTATATCAACCATGAAGAACTAATTAATCCAAATAGTCTGTCAAGTAGATGTTTTCAAGGTATGTGGATTAAACACAAGTAATAAAAAGGGAAAATATATCATATGTAAATTAAACCAATTAAGTACTTGTCATGATGAGGTACATATAAGATAAAATAGACATTATGGTTAAAGCAATTTGTTAGTTTAATTCATATCATTTTTCATTTTTTTCATTTGTAAATTTCAAATACCATTAATTGGAAAACAAATATAAAGTGACTATACATGTATACACACATGTGAATATTAAGTCATATATCTATATGCAAATATATACACACACAAATATACTGCTTTATACCTAATATGTTTCAGGTGTTTATAAGTTTCTTATGTGAGCTAACACCATGTGGTTTTTATTTTTGTTGCACAAGATTATACACACATGCATTAGGCCAGATTAATTTTACTTTTCAAATATTTTAATCTTTAATATCTTGCAAAAACCTTATGCTGTAAAGACAGAGAAAGTGTTAGTAAAATATCTCATATATTAAAGAACTATTCACATTATTTTTAGAAAATGTTCAGGCCAAAAATGCTACAGGAACCAAATGGATTCATGTCTTATACCTTCCAGAAGCTCCTCCCTCACTCCCTCTACCACAGGATTATTTTCTGACTTGAGAGAAAGTAGAGGGCACCGTGGGACCTGCTTCCTGCCACTCTACCCAACTGACATCTTCACATCACAGAAACAATGGACGTACAGATCCCCAGCCCATGCCATATACACTCTGGACCATATGTGTTTTCAAGAGGCAACAGTCCCTTGAACTCTGGGAACTCTGAAAACATCCACATAAATGAGCAATTCCAGTTCAGTTTGTATTCATCTACCTGCAAATGACTACTGTTTCTCCAGGAATATCAACACACTAATACTCTGAAACTGAACTACCCTCCAGTTAAACTCCATGCTATTCAAGATTCCATGGGAGAGTTTTTGTTTCTTCAGTATCTTGAATGATGTCTCAAATTGTGTCTGTATTTGATGGAAACATTCCTGCCCTTCCACAGCCACTTAATGTTGGGACATTTTACTGTGCCAGATGAAAGTTACACTCTCAGGGACTTCTCCATGTCGCCGAGGAATCTGTTGTTTTAGCTATACATAACCTCTTAGTTCCCCCATTGTAACCATTAATACAATTTCAGTTACATATGTATTAGTGTGATAATATCTCACATTTTTCTGTAAAAATATTATTCAGTAGAAGAGGAAGGAGGAAGATTGGTGGAAGGGAGGGTGGGGTGGGAAGAATCACTATATTCCCATATCTGTATTTATGAAATGCATAAGCTTATAAACCTTAAATTTTAGAAATAAATGTGACTTCCAAAAATAAAATTACTATTCAATTAAGTTTATTTTCAAACAGAGCTCAACTGTCTCATAGGCCAGATTCTTGTAAAATGACTTCTTCTTGAAATAGGCTTTCCATCTGAGGACGATTGTAAAGTATTCATCCAGCCACTGTGAATATCGATAGAGTTTACTTCTTAGAACACAGAGGACTTTGCTGCTATGATCCAGGGAAGGCAGTGTGTGGGGAATCTGGAGTCATAACTCATGAGAATGTAGGGACTGATGGCTGGGAAACACCCAGCAATCAGTGTGGAGGCTTTCACCAGCCATATTTTGCGAATGCTGAAAAAGAGTAAACCAATGTGAAGAATGGAGGACAGGCTGCACAGCAATACAAAGGTACTCACCAGGACAAGGATGCTTTGTGTGGCTCTGGACCCTGGGGAAGATCTGAGGGGGACAGTGTGTATGTATTGGACCTGCTGATTATGCCTGTACAGGATGAAAACCATGAAGATGCTGGCCCAGAGCATGAGCCCTACAAAGACAACATCACGGAACAACATCAGTGCTATGAACAACAAGTCAGTGATTTTCCCACGAGGCATAGCAGAACAGTAGTCATAGTCCATTTTACTTGTGATATTACTGTTTTGCCATTTGCCAGTGACATGCAGAAGTACCATGAAATTAAACATCATGTTCAGAATCCAGCAGAGAATAGTGGAGGGGCCAACATACTTGGGAGCTTTTATTTTAAGTTCCATCCACTTGGAGCTGGTAGGACTGATTGTGATGGCCTGGAAGACACTCAGGAGGCAGGTGCTGCCAATGGACACATCCCTGCTCACTCTGTGCACATAGAATACAAGTTTGCACCCAGTATCATCGAGGAAATGCTTCATCCCCAAGGCTACCATGGTTTGAGGGACTCCTTTTGAGAGAATGACCAAGGCATTGGCTACAGTCAGGTGTTTGAGAATCAGATCTGTGAGCCTAAACTTGCATCCTGTGAAATAAAGGATGAGATAATGGAGAAGAAGAGAGGAATTGCCCAGAATCCCAGCCAGCATCTGTACTAGAAAGACCATTCCTAGGGCCAGGTCCCTCGAGGCCATGCTGTCAGTTCCCAGCCTCTGCTGCTCATCTTCTGAATGAGAATCCTGCAAGTGAATATGAGGCAGTGACCACACAGTATTCTTGTTTTCCTCAAAGAGATGCAGAGAAGCTAAGTAGGGAGAGTTAATGGTGTGTCTAATCTGAGCAATATGTGTGGCTCAAGAGGGGGCTTGGAATTGGCTGGCTGTTCAAAGCAGTGCACTTGAAGGTGATATTACAGACCTATTTTCTGTGTTCTTCACATAATGCAATGTCTATTTAGTCATTCTCATACCTGGTGATTTGATCTTAGATAGCTGATTTCATTACTTTGTCTATAAGTCTACATGACTGTATAAGGACTGAAGCTGTAAGTTAATACAAGCTATGGATAAGATTTATATATCTTAACATTCAGATTTAAAATTATGAAATAATTCTGTAGGGACCCATTCCATACAAAATTCTGTTTAAAAATGTATTTGCCTGTTTATTGAGATGGCCTTCGACAAGGATTTCTTTTTTTAAAGATTTACTTTCTTATTTGAAAGAGATTGATTGATTGATTGATTGATTGATTCCATCCACTGGTTCACTCTCTGACTGTAATGGCTGAGGCTGGTCCATGGCAAAGCCAGGAGCCAGGAGTTTTTTTTCCATCTGCCACAAAGGTTGCAGGGGCCCAAGCACTCTGGCTATCATCTGCTGCTTTCCCAGGTGCATTAGCAGCAGGCTGGACTGGAAGTGGAGCGAACAGGACTCAAACATGTGTCCATATGAGTTGCCAGTGCAGCAGCGGGCAGCTTAACCCGCCACGCCACAGTGCCGGTGACAAGGATTTCTTTTATGCCCAAATAGTATTGGCATCTGTCCCAGGAATCACTGAACACTATCCTACATCCTAAACTATGTGACATGAAATACCATATACGATATGATAAATATGATAAGACTATAGAGTAGAAACTAAATGTTACTAATTTCAGATCATATATTATATGGATAAATACTTAACACAGGAAAAATCAGTAGAAATGAGGTGAGATTTCTAAAACATACTATATTATAAGCTATCCAGTAAAGAGAAAATGAAAGCTTTTAAGCTTTGTATATTTTATAAGTTGAAACTGTAGATTTGGGAATTGATGTGAATTATATTAAGATCAGAGATTTCAGCACAGGAAACTTGTGCCTGAGAGCTGCTATCTGAATCCCGTGTGTAGTGTTACCACTTCCTCAGGTGCTCACTGCCTAAGCTGAAAATGGAGAACACGCTCTGCAATATCAGGAGACCATGGATGCTCTCAGAAGGAAACAACCACTGTCTTATTAAATAATTCTAGCACCCGGCATCACAGGGTGCATCTCCTCCCAGCAGGTGCCATCTGGACACACCAGGTCTGCACGGCACCAGATGGCTCCTGTGGGTTCACATCTCTGCTGCCAGCTTGGTGCTGTGAGTGTACTTTTGAGGGGCTGGTTTTGTGGTGCAGCAGATTAACCACCTCCTATGATGCTAGCTTCTCGTTTGAGCACCGGTTCAAGTCCTGGCTGCTCCACTTCTGATTCAGCTCCTTACTACTGTCCTTGGAAAGCAGATGAAAGCAGCCCAAGTACTTGAGCTCCTGCCACCCACATAGGAGACTTGGAAGCAGTTCCAGGCTCCTGGCATGCACACACTCTCTCTTGCTCACTCACTCTCTTTCAAATAAATAAATTATTAAAGAAAAGATAGTTCACATTCCATCATCCTGAAAACACTATGCAGATATGATAGGGATGATGGAACAACAATTTAATATGGAACTGAGACCCTTAAGCATATTACAAATCAAGTTTCCCTGTTAATTTAATTAAGTTCCACCCATCAGGACAATTTTGATAGCTTTTTTTTTGTAGTCACAGCCCAATGTTATTGTTACAATCCATTTTATTTAAAAAAATATAAATTTCCTCAAAAAGATACGTTACTCCATTTCATTGATGGTAAAAATCATTTTTGAACAGAAAGAAAGCCTAAACATCTGTATTTTAGCAGATATGGGTCCCATGAAAAGTTAGGGCCATCGTCTCACTGGATGACTGGACACAGCCCTTGCCTATTTTCCTGCTGGACTGTGGTCTTTGCATTTTTCATTTGATGAACACTTTGTGTGGTGGAGCATTATTCCTTATACTGTAATGTAAGTTAAAAATGTTATCTCAAAAACAACAAAGAAAACATTAACTTGAAAAAAAGTTTATAAACCTGTGACAGAAACATGTTTTTACAGGAGCGAGGCTGTATCCTTATGACCTCATTTTACCATAGAACAGAATTTATTTAAGTTTTCAATGTTAAGCATGTAAAAATTAAGATTTAAACATGAAAATAGGCAGCACAACATGGTTCATTTTGGTTTATATTAAATGACACAACTGCCTTTAGGGGCTGCTGTCAGGTTAGGCCCTCATCTCTCTACAAGCTCTGCTCAGGCCTCAGAATGATCTCTGCTTCATGGAGGCGCTGTGGCAGCAGGCTGGATTCCAAATACAAATCCCCTTCTAATAGGATCTCTTACCTGGCTGCAGACTGGCAAACCTTGGCTTTAGACTCTCTGTCTAAGTCTGCAATGTTAGACATTCACCTGTCTCCTCTGATAAGGAGACCGAGGACTCAGAGTGATGTTCACAGCACCAGTGCTTGTGTTGGTGGGACGGAGACCTTGGGAAATGGTGTGTTATGTGTGATGTCGCCTCCCCTCAGAGCAGCCATTATCTTATGACCTGTCCCTACAAGCAGAGGACAGGCCTGGGGCAGTGAGGATATTTGTGAAAAATGTTCTCCAGTTCCTTGTGATCAAAAACCAATTAGAGGTTTGTAGTTACCATCTGCCAAGAGACTGGCAGTGTCTGAGAGTCTCCTTCATTTCCCTGATGCCTGGAGACAGGTCACATAGGGAGGCAGCAGCTCCTGCTGGGGTCTGAGACAAGAGGGGCTGCCTCATGGTCATGTGTCCTGGGTTTTGTGATGCCTGAGAAGTTTTCCTACTGCAAAGTGTATTTTCAACAAATCATAGGCCACTGAGCTGATCAATCATTTAAGTTAGCAGACAATTATAACAGCACATCCTCTGAGGAGGATTTTCAATAGAATACAAGCAAAAGAAGAAGATGAAATTTCACATAGAAAGCATTGGACTTTTGCCCACAGCTCAATCTCGTTTAGAGTGGAAATGCAGGGGCGTGACAGTGTGTTTGTGACAGAGCAGAGTGATATGAGAGCCCAGGGAGGGACCAGCAGTGCACAGGAAGAGAGCATGGGGGTGCAACAAGACAGAATGCAGAGGGAGAGATGGGAAAGAGGGTCTAAGGAATGAGAGTGTTGAATTCAGAGCAGTCAAAGCGTGGGGTTGATGCTCCAACGGTGCCAGGTGTGCAAGGTGACTGCACAGGAAATGGTGTGTGCAAGCCGATGAAGTGCACAGGGGGTAATGGGAATGAGACTGTCCAAAGGGATGGCTTCCAGTGTAGAATGTGGTTAAGAGCAGAGTAGGTAAATGACACATGAGACTTTATGAGAGGCAAAAGGATAATGACAGAGAGGCTGACAGGTGCCACATGTGGGTCCTAGGGGCGACCTGTGGCCCAAGGCAGAGGTAGAGGGTGAAGGGGGCTAGTAACCCAGGTGCTGAGCAGGGATCTTGAACACAGGGAGACAAAATGGGATCAGGCTGTGAGATAGGCAGGGAGGGTGTAGAGATGTTAGGGTAACAGGAGCAGAATCTATGGCTCAACCAACCCCAGCCATCACTGCCTTGCACCCTTGGTCATCCCTCCTTCCTTAGTCCTCTCCCTTCTCTCCTGATTCATTGCAGAAGCACATGCAGTGACCTGCACCCAGAGCCTCCTCTGCCCTGCTGCCCTCTGGGCAGCACCAAGGCCCTAGTCCTGAGCATCAAAAATCACTGTGCAAGCTGGCAGTGCACAGGTTACCCAAAGAGCCCAGCTCCCTCATGGGCCCTTGCAGAATGTCCTCAGAGACCTGCCTTGTGCTACTGTCCCTACAGCCTTATCTCCAGAGTCCAGTTTTCCCTGAGACTTCAGTGTAGTTGTTCCCTCTATTCTGAGTCTTGGTGCCAAGTGTGATCAGTGCAGGTGCTTACTAATGTAACGGCTCAGTTAAGAATTTCCTCCCCCTCAGTCTCAATGCCCAGCTCCATCTTCCTTTCTCAGAAGAGCTCAGAGGATGACAGAGATCAAGGTGGCTGCTTCTCCTGCTCCTGGGGAATCACAATTTCTTAACACCCAGACACAATAATAAATAAAGGGCAAGAAAGGACTTAAAATTTCATGGGTGAAATTTTCAATAAAACATGGTCTCCATTCAGTGCTGTATCTTTATTGATCACTTGGGATCTTCCTATGTTCAGAACAAGAAAATCCAAGTGATCAAATATATTACAGAACAAAAGTTCTGCATTTTTTTTTAAAAAGTATGCACCACTCCCCCATCTACACATTGATGGGACTCATCACACTCAATCCAGGGTTTGGCCACAGTTGACTCACATAGTTCATGAGAGTTACAAACACAGATCCATGAATGTGGGAGCATAGAGGACAAGCTCAGTTAGAGCCACTTTTGTAAAGGCTGGCATGATGGTAGAGTGGGTTGAGCCCCTGCCTGTGATGCTAGCATCCCACTTGGAGCAATGGTTTGAGTCTTGGCTGTTCTGCTTCTAATCCATCTCCCTGGTAACTCACCTGGGAGAACTGCAGAAGATGGCCCAAGTCCTTGGGCCCCTGCCAACCATGAGGGAGACCTGGATGAAGTTCCAGGCTCTTGGTTTGGCCTAGCCCAGCCCAGGTTCTTTTGGCCTTCTGAAGAGTGAATCTGCAGGTGGAAGACCTTTTTGTCTGCCGCTCTGCCTTTCAAATAAATCTTTACAAAGAAGAATCACTTTCATGAAAGGATGTGTGTTGCTTATGAAATATAGCTTAGTTCTGAAACAGCTGCCTTCTGTAGCCAACTCTCATCCTACAGAAGTCCAGACAAGAGTGCAGCCTTCCCAGGAGGGAGAGATGGACAGTCTTCAATGGGCACCAGCAGTGCTGAGATTGATGGGTGTGTGAGGGGCAGGCTTCCATTCTTTAGCTTGAAGCACATGGAAGTCGGCTGGAGGCTGCAGCACCTTCATCACCACTGATGTTGGGAAAGGGTCAAGGTGGATAAATCCAGCGTGGCCTGGACACATGGCCATTTCTCATTGTGGGACCCCAGATGTGTTTAATGGGATCCCCACATCTTTGGGCGGTTGTGCTTAGCTAACTGGGTCTCCTCCCTGGCTTTCCTCTGTGCGGGTTCAGGTGGTTTCTGTTTTTGCAGAGGTTCAGTCAACTCCTCTGAGGCTGGAGCCAGGGTGGAACATTAAGAAAGTGGCCCAGGAGAACCTAATGTGGAGCATAACTTCCAGTGTTCAGTGTGGTGATTTCCTGACCCATTTCTGGGGACTGGGTCCAGGTTGTGTTCCACTGAGGCAGTACATGGCCTGCTGTGCGTGCACTGACTGGGGTGGGTCAGTCCAGCCCATGTTTTCATGACTACAGCCCGATTCTTGACCATCACTGGAAAGGCAAGGGAAAGCCAGGAAGGAGGCGAATCTGTGTCTCACTCTGGGCTGGGATCATGTCCTGAGTGGTTGAGAGAAGGGACAGCAGGGCTGTGTTCAGGGCTGATTGGATGCACAACAGCCTTTATGTTGGTAAGGATGAAGAAAGTGCACTTCTAAATGATATTGTTCAGTGGTCGTGAACAGCCTGAATATTCTGAATAAGAAGAGTTGTAAACTCCCTTTGACGACAAAACGTTCCTCCTGAGTGCTTCAAACATCTACAGATGCATTATGAGAAACCATGTTCTGGACTAGAACAACAAGACTTTGAAGTGGATCCTTTATTGTGGAGAGCTTGTCTTTCCAATCATTTAATTAACTCTCAAAAATCATAGCTTCATTAACCTAGGTGTCTAATTATAGGAGTTTCATGGAATAATCTGACCTTATCAATCCAGTAGAATAGTTATAACATATTGAAAGGATTCTCCTCTAGCTCTCAGTAGAGCAGGAATCCTCTCAGTATAATAGAGAAAGCAGGACAGATCTTTTGTCTTGTGTCGAAGACTAGCACATTTCAAGTGTTGGTTCTAATTGTTATGAACTACAACCTTTTTGAAATTATATAACAGAGATAGAGTTTAAAATACTCATGATATTCCTCAGAACTAACATAATTCCTACAATTTCTATCCCATAATATCAATCCCCCTTTCTAGGGACTGTTGCTCACACAGATCCTGATAATAACCTTCCATTTTTCAGAATGCAGTTATAGCATACACAGTTAAAATCAGGCACTCCATTTTGCATAGCTATTGTATTTTAAGTACAGCATGTGACGTTTTACCCTGTATACCATATATTCAAGAAATGTTTTGATCTTAATGTAAAACCCATAAACTGAAAGATCCTTATAAAAATTGAAAGAAAGAATAGGGACCGATGCTATGGTGCAGCAGGTTAACACCCTGGCCCAAAGCAGCAGCATCCTATATGGGCGCCAGTTTAAGTCCTGATTACTCTCCTTCTGATCCAGCTCTCTGCTATGGCCTGGGAAAACAGTGGAAGATGGCCCAAATCCTTAGGCCCCTGTACCAGTGTGGGAGACCCAGAAGAAGCTCCTGGCTCCTGGCTTTGGATAAGCACAGCTCCAGCCATTGCATCCAATTGGAGAGTGAACCATCAGATGGAAGACCTCTTTCTCTCTTTGCCTCTCCTCTCTGTGTGTGACTCTTTCAAATAAATAAAATAAATCTTTAAAAAAAAAGAATTGCAAGTTCACAGAAGGAAAAAAAAATCTCCTTGATGATATATAGGCTATTTTCAAATTTGCACTCCTTGAATCTTGAATTTTGCAACTGGAGATCATTAGGCTTAGTGAAATAAGCCAGAGCTAAAAAGACAAAAATCAGATGCCTTCTCTGATTTGTGGTAGTTAATATTTAGACAGTATAAAATTCTTTAAAGACTGTGAGTGAAATTGAATCTTTGGATTTGATTTCTGTTTATAATCCTTCTCTGTATTCTTACTGAAAAATGGTCGTTTGACTTTTTTATTTCTCAAACCCTTTATTAAATGGAGCAACAATGGTCAATTGACTTTTCACTTCTCAAACTCTTTAGTGGATCATTAGGTTGAATATAAAGAGATTTAAATTATTAAATAAAAGTTTAAAAAATGCAAAACAAAAAGTGTGTTATCACAAAAATTAAAAGGAAAAAAGGAAACAAGTGGGAAGGAGGTAGAAAGGAGTGCAGGAAGAGAGGGAGGAAGAACATATCATTATATTCTTTTTTCAACTTTTATTTAATAAATATAGATTTCCAAAGTACAACTTTTGAATTATAGCAGCTTTTCCCCCCCTAATCTCCCTCCCACCTGCAACCATCCCAGCTCCCATTCCCTCTCCCTTCCCATTCTTCATCTCTGCAGATCGTATAAATCATTGTATTCTTAGAATTGTTACCCATGAATTACATTAATCTGTTCTCTTTATGTGAATTTTTAAATGTCAATAAATAATACATTTTAAATTTTAATTTCTGATAAGAATTCTGCAATTATTATCTTCAGTGAAGCCAATTAACTCGAACTCATTTCAGTGAGTAGGAGAATGTGCTTTGTGATAGCTCATTGAAGGGAGTTGCATTTGCACTTACATTAGACAGTGGCACAAGTCCATTTCCAATCCTTGCTCGTATGGAGGTGGCAGCAAGGTTACACTGTCCCCTGGGCAGGGGTGTGGAGAATTCAGGTGTGCAGATGGAGTGAGCGGGGGGCCAGCAAGCACAGTGGGGAGGTTTCATCATTCATCTCTCCCCCCTGTAAGTCTGTGAATGTGAAGTCCTGAGCTTCACATTCTTGCTGCCTACGCAGGCACCCATGGGAAGCCCCATAGAACTGACCACTTTCACTCTGTTTTTCACCTATCACCTCCTCTTCCACTGAACCACAGAAGAAAGGAAGGTTAAAGGGTCACTTGTGGGGCCAGCGCTGTGGTGCAATAGGTTAAGCCTCTGCCTGTGGTGCCGGCATCCCATATGGGTACTGCTTCGAGTCCCAGCTGCTCTTCTTTTGATCCACCTCTCTGTTATGGCCTGGGAAAGCAGTAGAAGATGGTCCATGTCCGTGGGCCCTTGTACCCACATGGGAGACTGGGAAGAAGCTCCTGGCTCCTGGCTCCTGGCTTCGGAATGGCACAGCTCTGGCCATTGTGGCCATCTGGGGAGTGTACCAACAGAAGGAACACCTCTCTCTGTCTCTCCCTTTCACTGTCTGTAACTATACATCTCAAATAAAATCTCTAAAAAAGGGTCACTTTTTTCCAAGAGAGCTATAAAAGTCAGTGTTTCTCCTTCCAAAAGCTCCCATGAATCTGCAGTTTCATCTTTAATGCTGCCAAAGTCTGAGAAGAAAGGGAAGTGACCAGGGAACACAGTGTGTGAGAACAACTCTGTGCTAGCAACAGCGGCACAAGCCAGGCCCATCCAGTAGCTTGCTGGTGCCTTCACCGCAATGGAAGCATGGTGCCACGTTTTCAGATCTCTCCAGGTCTCAGCTTGTGAACATTCTAAGCGTTTTCAGGTTGCTTATTTCAATCCTGCTTCTCGAACGTTATGAACAGGAGAGTGGAGGGTAGTTATTCCTCCTTGTCCCCCACATGGTAATCAAATTTACTCCATGTACCATAGAGTATTCTCTCATTCCCTAACCCATCCCACAAAGGGTCCTTGTACTTCCCATTTGCAGAACATCATGTCTCTCTCAGTATCCTATCTTTATCCAAACTGTTAGAAATGTATTGGGCCTTAAAGTGAGATGTGTTATCTTTGTTATTTTGGTCTTGTGTACAATATGCCTTTACGCCCAGTTATTAAACTACTTATGTCTTTGGAGGTGATTTGCTATGTGAAAATCCTTGAAAAGATATTTGGAACAGAAGATAATAAACGTTGGAGGTAATAGTAGGGACTCATGCAGGAAATGACCCTCCACAAGGTAGATTTCTGCTGTACAAGCACAAGAGAACTGATCATCAGAGCAAAAAGAGCCAGTAATATTCTGAACACAAGAGCCTTGATTTTTTTAAAGATTTTATTTATGTATTTGAAAGACACAGCAATAGAGAGAGGGAAAGAGAAGGAGAGACTGGGGTCAAGAAAGAATTATGTGTAATACTCCAGTGCACCAAGTAGCCAATAGAGACAAAAAAGACAACATAATAGAAAAAATTGGACAAAATAAACCAAACAAGGACTCCAACAAAGGACATCTGAATTCGTTCAATGTGTTAATAGATAATCAACTTCCTCAGTAATAAAATAAAAAGTTCACATAAAACTATTACTTGAAAGTATCATACACTAACAAGAGCTGAAACTAAAATGACTGAAACTTGTGTTGGCAGATTCTAGGTAAGCTAAGAGTTTACACAGATCGCTTGTGGGTTATTTGTGGAACTTGTTAGTAGAGCCATGAAGACTTTGCCTATAATGTATGATAAAACTTATCCCCAAAATTTTATTTAAAAAAATAAACTCTGCAACAAAATGAGAAAGTTGGTAAAAGGAGAAAAAGGAAGAAAAGATTTTGGAAGTATTTCACAAGATGTTTTATTTTATTTTTTGTACACAATACATGGGAGCACTGAAATGACTGTCTTTTTTATTATATTTTTATTTTATTTTTTATTTTTTTATTTGACAGATAGATTTAGAGAGACAGAGAAAAAGGTCTTCCTTCTGATGATTTCACCCCCCAAATGGCTGCTATGGCTGGTACTGTGCCGATCCGAAGCCAGGAGCCAGGTACTTCCTCCTGGTCTCCCATGCAGGTGCAGGGGTCCAAGCACCTGGGCCATCCTACACTGCCCTCCTGACCCACAACAAAGAGCTGGACTGGAAGAGGAGTAACTGGGACTAGAACCCAGCTCCCATATGGGATGCCGGCACCATAGGTGGAGGATTAGCTAAGTGAACCACGGTGCCAGCCCCATTCACAGGATCATTTAAAGATAAACCAAGGTAAATCTATGGCCCAATGATCTCCCCACCATTTATACACATAACAAAACTTCACACACGTCTGCCAAAAGATGATTCTGAATGCACTACTGGCACTGTTCCTGAGAGTCCAACCTGAAAATGACTCAAGCAGTGTTGTGACTGAATCAGTTGTTGGGTGTTCACCTGGTGGGTCCTTCTTCAGAGAAGCTAATGAGTATTTGGACAAATGTGACAGTACAGTTAAAGTCATGAGCAACGTAAGAAATAAGAAAAGCCCACAAAGGTCATTGCTGTGTTGTTTCAATCATAACACAATCCTCAAGGGACATGGGAGGTGCTAAGGGATGAAATGTGGTGCCTGGGGTGAGGAAGGGCAGCCACCTTCTAGTTCTTGATCCAGAGAAGTGTGCAGCTGTGCACCTGTGGAATTTCAATTCTGTGGAGATGTCAATTCCAGACCTGTGTGTGTGTGTGTGTGACATTAAAATGTTTACCACAGATTTTAAAAGTTCTCAGGTTGTTAATAGATTACTTCTGGAGTGCCATCACATTGTCCCAGGGGAGTTAAATGTATTAGTAACTACACTGTGACTAACTCTGAGAAGTATCGTGTTTTCCATATTACAAACAAGTAGACTCTGAAGATAGAACTGTCAAATTGAAAACTGTAAAACTCATGTAGATGAGAGGTTTTCGAAAGCTTTGTGGAAAATGCATGTAACAACAACCATCCTTGACTTTCAAACATGTTTTGCACCAAAATAAACTTATCACTTAATTTCATTTTCCTAGAACTTTTTTTAGAGACCCTTATATTAATTAAAATATGTGGATGAAAAGAACAGAAATATTCCATGAACTTTCATCTGTTTATTAGGCAACATCTTATAACATATAGACTGTTAAAAAGAAGAACTAAACTAAATGAAAGTAGAAAAAAGTAATAAAATTGTTTATTCTACCAGGGCTCCCAAAAACAAGATATGGGGAACAGGCTGGTGGCCTGGTCCAGATTCAGGGGCTGGATGATCATTGGCCCTTAAGGGGTTCCTACCAAAGTCCTCTCTCAGAAACTGTGTGAATCAACCCCCTTCCTTATGACTGTATTCAACCTAGGTTGGTTACTAGGAGTTTCTGTCCTAAAGGAAGTTTGAGCTGAACTTCCAGGGGAAGCTTTGCTTCAGGTGAGTGAGAGCTGCATGTGTGCTGTGGTGGTCTTGTCTGCTGGGCTTCCCTGGGCCAGGACTGGAAATCCTCAGGCTGGGTTGTGTCCTACAGCTGAGGGACAGGGAGTGTTGGCCCTGCCAGACCTCCAGGGGGCCTTTAGCTGTCATTGGCCTTAGAGCCAGGGTTTGTCTGCTGTAGTGCCCTACACACAGGGACATGCACATCAGAGAAATTGACAGTGGGGTGAACACAGCTGGTGTTATTCTTACTGGCACTGCTTTGTAAATCTGACTTTGTGCTTTTCCAGTATTAATGATTTACATTTAGATGTAATTTGACTTCATATGTCTGCATGTGTGCATACACAGACACTTAGAAACACAAAAATACATGTCTATGCACTTGGAAATAAGCACCAGGTGAGGTCATAGAAGGAGACTGGCTCCCAGTGCCTACTTCGTCCTGAGTTCAAGGCTAAAGGAAGGTCCCACCATTAACTTATTTCCTTACCTGGGAGCCAGAGGGGTGCACATGGAAGTTGTTTCTTGTCCACACACCCAACTGGCCTCTTCATTTAAAGATACAGAAGCTCACCCAGCAAATCTCACCTCCATGCTGGAATGTTTGGACAGTGTGCTCTGTGCTACCCCGTGCCCCACTCCAGGTCATACGGGCCATTTGTACATGAAAATGATTGAAGTAACCATTCTCCTTCATAATATCTGAGTTCAGAAGACTCATCCCCTACATGCACAAAACTGCAGGATCCTCAAGGATTCCACTCTGGGAAACTTCATTTTCTCTCCACTAACATCCATGCTATTCATTATTCCATGGAGAATTTCTTCATTTTTCTGTATTCTGATGCCCACCTGAAATGTTGACCTGATTTACAGACCTTTTGTCACATTCCCATTACTGTTCACTTCTGAAAAATTCAGTATGTCAGATTCAGGTGACTCCTACAACTTCTTAGCAATTTCTACATTTCCTGATGGAGGCAGGAACACTAATAACACAATATGGAAATTGACATGATAATTACATTAATTTATTTATAATTACTAGTACATTTATTCTTTATTTAGAGCAACAATTCAGTCTGTCTTGTTTACCAAACTGCTCCTGGGACTGTTTCAAGTTTCAATGTTTAAACATTCAGAGGGCTTCAAGAATAAAGAACTCACATTGTGTTTTGCAGGCATTTGACCTAGCAGTTAAATGGCCACTGAAGAGGAACATAACCAAAATCGCATTACCCGGGTTTGATACCCAGCTCTGACCAGAACTCAGTTACCTGCTGTGGGAGATACTAGGAGGTGGTGTTGATGGCACAAGTAATTGAGTTCCTGGCTCTGGCTTTGACCTCGATCCAGACTCAAGATAAATGTTTGGGGAGTGAATCACAGTATAGTGAGCTCTCTGTCTCACAAGTAAATAAATGAATGAATGAATTTTAAAAGGCGTCAGAGAACTAACATTTGTGAATACACCTAAAATTTACATACTCATGCTATGTAGGGGACTCTGTATTTCTTTTGTGGGCACAGCAGAGCATGGGCACTCTGGAGTCATGGCTCATGAGAACGTAGGGGCTCACAGCTCGGAAACTCCCAGCAAGTAGTGCAGAGGTGTTCACCAGCCACACATTGGGATTGTTTAAAACAGTCAAGCAACTGTTGAAGATGGAGGAGAGAGTGCTCAAAGACACAAAGGTGCTCACTAGGACGAGGATGCTGTGGGTGGCTCTGGACTCTGGGCAGGACCTGGATGTGATGTTGGTCCTATGGATGTATTGGACCTGCTGCTTGTGCCTGCACAGGGTGAAAATCATGAAACTGCTGGCCCACAGCATGAAGCCCACAAAGAGAATATTTCAGAAAAATATCAGGGCTACATACAGAGACTCTGTGAATTTGCCAGGATTCACAGAACGACAGTACCCGTAATCTGTTTTCTTTGTATTATTGCCATTACTTTTTCCCAGTCACATACACAGGCCCCATGGCATTTAGTATCAGGTTCAGCATCCAGCAGAGGATATTGCAGGGCCCAATGTACTTGGGAGCTTTTGCAATAAGCTCTGCCTATCTGCTGTTCCTGGAACTGATGGTGATGGCCTGGGAGATACTCAATAAGCAAGTGGTGCCAGTGGATACATCCGTGCTCACTCTGCACATAGAACACAAGCTTGCACCCAGTATCACTGAGGAAATGCTTCATCCCCAACGCTGCCATGGTTTGGGGAACTCCTCTAGAGAGAATGACTAAGCAGTTGGCTACAGTCGGGTGTTTGATGATCAAATCTGTGGACCTAAACTTGCATCCTGTGAAGTAGAGATAGAGATAATGAGAAAGAAGAAAGAGATTCCCCAGGATTCCAGAGACAGTTTGAAATAAGAAGATCATCCCCATTGTCAAATCTCCAGTGACCATCCCATCTCCTCCCAGTGTCTGTTTACTGTTTCTGGGTCAGAGAGTCCTGTATGGGAACATGACATGCAAACCACATGTATTAATGTCAGTTGAAATTCAGCATTCTATACTCTTATTCTCTACTTACACCAGTTTATTCTTAGAAATAACTGCTTAACATTTTTCTTTATTGAACATGTTTCCAAATACCTGGATATATAATCTTTAAGGCTACTTACACAACAACATGAAGAGACACATATATTAATTCCAGTATTTTTCATGACTCCATGAGAAGGCAGCAGGATTCATTTCATTAGAAATAAAATGATCATGCAATCAGCTTCCGGTTAGTTATTTGTCTAAATTTAGAATTTGTGTGTGCAAAGTGAAATATTGAACCTGGCTGGGCTTGTTCTAAAGTACTCAAATTAACTACCATATTATTCTAACAGAGCTACTTAGCTGAGTTCTTCAAATGTCACATATGTACACCTAACTAATTCATGTATTATCAATTTATCGTGGACTGCTGGTAATTGTTTTTCATAGTTTGTATGTGCTAGTTTACCTTGATACATAAAGATTTCTTCCTTAAGATAATATCAATAATGGTTATACATTTAGGTATCTTACCCAGATGCATATAACCTGATTATAGTATCATTTTCTCGAGTCTTTCTCTTTGAAAACTGTACTTGAACTAGACCAAATTGTCTTTATTGTGGAAGACAGTAGAAACACTAGTTGGCTTTGGTACCAAGAAAAATGGCATGAAGTACTGAAAATTGGCTGTGGTCTGTACAAGTGACATTAATACCAGTCTTGTGAAGTCAAGTATGGCAGAAACTAAATATTACCATGTTCATGTAATACACTTATGTCTTTACTAATAGTTAAGTAAAAGTATTTTCCCATAAGTCAAGATTTTTGAAAAGTATTGAGTGTAAGCCTTGCATAGCAGGTTCCATCTCTGTTGTCAGATCTTATTTATTTTATCACATGACAACGTGGAGCTTGCAGTTAAGATGAAAATATTTTCAGTCCAGAACAAAAGTGAGAAAATACATCTGAAACTCATTACTACAGGATAACACTACTTTCTTCTTAAATAGACTTCCCGTACTTAAACAAGGAACATAATCTTACCACAATCATGGGGATTTTCAATGGGAAATATTCATTGCCTCCATTGAGCAATTAATACAACAGGGTTGAGAAAACCTTGCTATTCCAGAAGTTGCCACTGGCAGCCCTCTTGCATCCCAGGATTATAAGATTCTGAGGTTTGTCTCTGTGTACATTATAAGCATGTGTGGTTCCACAGCAGCCTCTCTGCTAATTCTGAAAGTAGAGTGATGAGTCCTGTGCAGAAAATTGAACAGAAACTTATTTTGGACCTACAGTCCTTAAATACATTAAACACCAGATGGCATGATTATTTTTATTAAGCAACAAGAATCAGTATCATTATGCATGATACCTAAGTACATCGGGAGCCACAAGGGATTGGAATAGGGTGTAGGACCCCTGTGTTCTTGTGCTAGCTAAGCACACATCCCAGAATCCTTTCTCCTCCCTGTATGCTGGGGCACAGGACCAGGAGCAAACATGGGAGAACCCCCTTTTCCCACTTGATCACTCACCCAGACTCCTGATATGCCTCTCACTTGAAAACTCTCTCCTTTGGACTGATGTAGAAAATCCCCAATTTCTCTCAGCTGCCAGGGCAAGCCTCAGCACAGAGGTCACCCCAGTCAGCACTGGGTGGGCTGGAGGCAGCTGGAGCACTGTAAGAGGTGTGGCCTGTGACCTCACCTCCCTGCAGAACTGCAGTCATCTTTGCACCTGCAGCTGCAGTGTATGTCAAGTTGGAGTACTGAGAATTTTGTGAACTCTTCCTCTTGCTAATTATGAAAACCAATTACAACCTATAATTACTATCTAAAAAGAGGCTGTTAACGTCTTTGAAAGTTACTCTGTCCTTCTCAGATCCCCAGAGCTGATAGGGTCTGACCTGGAGGGAGCAGGAGATCCTGAGTCTGGCATGGGAGGGACTGGCAATGAAGCTCCTGTGTCTCCATGGATTCACAGAGGATTCTTTCTACCCCAGAGTAACTTCTTTGCTAAACTTCAGACCACTAAGCCCTGCATCATGTATATAATGACCAAAACAATGGGGAGAATGCTCCTGAGAAAGGTTTTCAGAAACACAGGTGCAACAGCGAACATGATGATCATGGTTTACCTGAGAAACCACTGGATTTGTCTGACAAAGGAGTATGGGGGTTTTACAGCAAAACATCCTTTATCTGTGTACACCTTTTATTCTCATCTCCAGTAGATGTCAGAAGCTAGAGTATAATATCCATAGATAGTCACAAGTCTATGAGCTTTCAGGCATATTTTATATTTTCCCTGACTATCAGATAAGCCGTGTTACCTCCTCTTGAATGGTTTGTAGTTAATGAGGAAATGTAAAATGTAATTTAAAATTTATCCTTTTGTTTTCATAATAAAATATCCACTGCTTTTCCCAAATCCACTGTCTTATCCTTGCCAATTTCCAAGTGAGACTTCAGAGTCAGGATATTGGAGAGTGCACAGTGTGGTTACGCCCCTGTGCTCAGTGCTGAGCAGAGGTGCCGGGAGTCCCTGCTTGCCTTGTCATGATTTCAGACATTTTTAAACCTGAAGTAGACATGTTAACAACTTCTTTGTTGTGATGTAACTTAAAATTATACATGATTTATTAAGATAAGCCAATGTAGCCTTGCAGAATTTAAAATCTGTGTCATTGTTGCCTTTTCTTTATCATCAACTAATCTTACAGAAAGTAAAAGTGATGATATTTTCTGGATATTTTGACAATTAAAAACATAGTGTTGATGGCATCATTCACTGGTTCCATAATGTTGTAGGCAGATTTCTTTCCTCAGGTGTTACTCCCCTTGGTACATTGCATTAGATAGCAAGAGGAACATTCCTGATGTAATTAAGGTGACATTTGTTTTTTATAAAACACTTCACTGAGGTATGCTGGACATGAAGGAAGCGTTTTCATTTCAATCTTTTAAAGTTTTTCAGTTGACACATACATAGAGAATGCTGTATGTCTGTACTGTCTACAACCTGATGAAGCTGGAGATGAATAGCCATGTAAACACCACTGCAATCGACGCATTAAAAGTCCTTCTCCCAGAAAGATCTTCTACCATTTTTATTTGTGGTTAACATTGCTGTTTGTGAAAAGGACACTTCACATAAGATCTATGCTATTATTAATTACTTCATTGTGTAATACCACCTTGTTAGTCATAGTTACTGTGTTGGATGACAGAATTCTAGGTCTTTTTCATCTTGCAAACTTGGACCATTTAATACTGTGATGAATCCCTCCATTTTCCCTCTCTCCACAGCCTCTGAAAACCACCATTGTACTCTCCACTTCCTTGCATTTACCATTTTAGATTCCTCACATAAGTGGGATCATGCAGTGATTGCCCATATATGTCTAGCTTATTTCACTTTTATAATGTCCTTCATGTTCATCCATGTTGTTGTGAATGCCAAAATTTCCTTCTCTTTAAAGTCTAAATAATAGACTGTGTTACATATCACAGTGTCTTTACCAATCATGTGGCAATAGGTATTTATGTAGCTCCCATGTCGTGGATATTGTGAACGTGCAGTAATGATGAGGAATGAAGATCCTCTCTTCAAGAACCTGACTCTATTTCTTTGGCTGTGTATCCAGAATTGGGATTACTGCATCATGTGATAGTTCCACTTTCAATTTTTGAGGAACTAGAGTACTGTTTTCCATAATGGCTTCACCCAGTTGGCATTCCCGTGAAATATGTACAAAAATTGACTCTCCAGTGTTTCCCAATACTTAGTGTTCAGTGTCTTCCTTCCCTCCCTCCCTTCCTCCCTGCTTTCCTCCCATCCTTCCTTTCTTCCTCCCCCCTCCCCCTTCCTCCCCCCTCCCTTCTCTCCCCTCCCCCCTTCTCTTCCTTTTTTTTCTCCTTTTTTGGAACAGCAACTGCCCATGAGTATATAAGGTGAAGTCTCAATTATGGTTTTGATTTCCATGCCCCTGATAATTGGAAATGTTGAGCACCTTTTCATAAACCTGTTGATCATTTGGAATGTCTTCTTGGAAAAATATCTATTCAGGTACTTTGCCCATTTTTAGATTCTTATTGTTTGTTTTTTTACCACTGAGTTGTAGGCATTCTTGATTTGATTTGGACTTAGTACATTGTCATATATAACATTTTCAAATATGTTCTCCTTTTCTCATAGTTTCTTTTACATTATAATCATTGTTTTTCTTTGTCATGCTGAAACTTCTTATTTTAATTCTATCTTGCTTATCTGTTTTTGCGTTTCTTTCCAGTGGTTTTGGTGTCAGATTAAAAAAAAAAAAAACTCATTGCAAAGACCAATGTCAGGGAAATTTGTCTCTGTGTTTTCCTTTAGGATTTTATGAGTTTTTTTTTTCCATATGGTAGCTGAGTCCAGGTTCTTATCTCTAAACACAGGAAGGAATTTGAGGATAACATGCAGATAAAAGTCAAGAGAAAAGCAAGATTTGTTTGCTTGAAAAGTGACAAATCCACACTGAAGGAGACATTGGATATTCTCTAGGGTGAGGTGCATTCCATGGGGTTCAAGTCCATTCCTCTGTATGATCTGTATGGTAGGAAGTGCAGGTGGGGCTGCGGGAACCAGATCATCACCTCAGCCTCTTCTCACCAGGTACCTCCCTCTCCTTCCCACATCAATGTCAGATGTTGAATGTAAGTCTTTCATGTATGCTGAGCTGGTTTTGTTATAATGTGTTAAGGGTACAGTGCATCATCTAACATGTGAATCTACTTTTCTCAGTACCACTTATTGAAGGGATTCTCCTACCTCATTGGTGCATGGTAGTCATTTTGAAAAAATAATGGATCGGGGGCTGGCGATGTGATGCAGTATTCTAATTCTCCGCCTGCAGTGCAGGCATCCCATATGAGTGCCAGTTCTAGTCCCAGCTGATCCTCTTTCAATCCAGCTCTCTGCTAAGGTCTGGGAAAGCAGTAGAAGATAGCCCAAGTTGTTAGGCCCCTGCACCCATATGGGAGACCGGGAAGAAGCTCCTGGCTCCTGGCTTTGGATTGGTGCAGCTCTGACTGTTGTGACCACTGGGGAGTGAACCAATGGACAGAAGACCTTTCTTTCTGTTTCTCCCTCTCGCTGTAACTCTACCTCTCAAATAAATAAATAAAATCTTTTAAAAAAAGAAAAAGAATGATGGGTTGTTTCAGAAAGCCATGTTCTGTTCTATGAAATCTTTAAGTCTAACTTTCAGTACTCTACTGTTTGAATACCATAGTTTTCTAATATAATTTGAAACTGAGTGTGAGACTTCCAGTTTTTTCTTCTTTCTCAATATTGTTTTTGCTCCTCAGGGTCTACATCAATCTTTGAATTTTTGAATTTTGAATTTTTCTTTTACTTCTTTTTTTTTAATTAATTAATTAATTTATTAATTTATTTATTTTTTGACAGGCAGAGTGGACAGTGAGAGAAAGAGACAGAGAGAAAGGTCTTCCTTTTTGCCGTTGGTTCACCCTCCAATGGCTGCCGCGGCTGGCGCGCTGCGGCCGGCGCACCGCGCTTATCCGATGGCAGGAGCCAGGAGCCAGGTGCTTTTCCTGGTCTCCCCATGGGGTGCAGGGCCCAAGCACCTGGGCCATCCTCCACTGCACTCCCGGGCCACAGCAGAGGGCTGGCCTGGAAGAGGGGCAACCGGGACAGAATCCGGCGCCCCGACCGGGACTAGAACCCGGTGTGCCGGCGCCGCAAGGCGGAGGATTAGCCTGTTGAGCCACGGCGCCGGCCTTCTTTTACTTCTTTAAAAGATACCATTCAGATTTCAACAGGGATTCAGTAAAACCTGTAGATCATGTGGTAATATGTTCATTTAAAAATATCAATTCTTTCAATCCTGGTACACAGGGTAGCTCTTTATTTATTTGGGTCTGCTTTAACTTAATTTTCAATGTTTCCTGGTTTTCTTCTGAATAGTGGATTTTCTTACTCCAATTCTTTAGATTGTTGTTCCTCCTTTTTTGGTCAGCTGAGTGAGAATTTACTAAATACTGAAATCCCGGCCCTACCTCAGTCCTGCCAAATCATAGCTTACATGTAACAGGATTCCCAAATAACTCTTTTTACACATCAAAGTTTCATAAAAACTACTCTGAGACAGTAGTAAAGAACTAGCTTTTAAATGCTTTCATTGCATAAAATTTTTGGCAGTGAAAGTTTTTTGAGGTAATAGACTTGTTACCTAACTTGATATAAATATTCGACAATATAAATGTTATTTAAAAAATCATATTGTACCCATAAATGTGTACTATATGCAAGTATTGTTTCTCAATACAAATTTAAAATTGAAATATATATATGAAATTGCATCCACTTATCTCCAATGTCAGTTCTGTTGCTTACTTACAGTTTACCTGAATTTCTATATAGTTATTTTTTCTTTATCAGAACACAGTTGAAACATTTAAATATTTCATTTATAACCTATGATATCTCTTTCCAGAAAAATAACTGTATATATATATATATATGCATGCATATGTATGTTTTTCTAATTCCAATTTAGATAACATTAAAATGCATGACATACACAAATTATTAATGTATTTCACACCCTGCTTGGGGAAATTTCCTGAAATGCCAAGTTGTGGAATTCTAATTAGCACAGCATAGATTTCTGAGGGGTTATCTTAATCCAGTAGAGCTGCCATAATAATACACCATTTTCTGGTATATTATGTAAAAAGTAATAAGACTTTTGTAAAAGCTCTATTTCCTGTGCTTCTGAAGTTTGAGAGCTCCACAACCAAGGAGCCAACATAAGACAGTCTGTTCTTGTGAAAGGTTGCCACTTTGATGTGTGCTCACCTGACCTCTCCTCTGTGTTTGCACAGAGGTGGGTGTGGAGAGAGAGCTCTTGTCCTTGTCTCACAAGGACATTGATCTTGAGAGCCTCAATCTCATCACCTCGTGTAACCCAAATCTCCTCTCAAAGGACTCCCACCTACAAATGCAATCACAGTAGAGTTAGGCATTTAACTTTACAGAATGGTTTGCCCAATGGATATGTAAGATATGAAGGAGACATGAGTGGAGGAAACAAGGTGGCCAGAGAACAGTGGAGGGGTCTAGTAGGGCCAGAAGGAAGTTGAGTCAGGCAGACTAGATGGTGATGCTGTGGGTGTCTCCCTACATTCACTCTGGAAAATCGGGACTGTTCCACGACTTTGCAAGGCATTCCTGGAACTCTCTGCACATAAAATGGTGCCATTCAAATGATGGGGTCAGCCTCCTCTGTCTGATGGGCTTAGCAAAAGGCTGCTCCAAAGCTGAGGTACCAATTCCATACAGCATTGACTCCATTTTCTCTTTATGGTGTGGTCCAGGGCTCTTCCCCTCTGTGATTTTCCACCTACAAGGAACTGATTCTTAACACTATTTGGGAAGACACATCAGTCAGATCAGGAAAGTCTGGATCTATCCCCCAGCATGTCCTGACCTGAAATGAGTGTGATCAAATGTGCAATTAGAAGGCAGGGTCTACACAAGGATGCCTCCTCCACAAACAGCCACCTCACGTTCCATGAACCCTAAGACCATCCTCACTTCAAGTCAGCTGCCTATAAATATGGGGATCCTCATAAAGACCCTCATGTTGTATCATCAACAAGAAGGACTCAAAAACTGTTGAATACTATTGTGGTCATGGTTCATGTGGACAAAGTGTTCAGGACACATGGAATGGAGTCTGGGAGGGTTCCAGACAAGGCCCTTTCAAGCTTCTCTCTCCCTGTGGGATCAGAGACGTTGTCACCCTCCCTGTTGTGATGTGTAACAATGTGCACAGAGTTGTACCAACCAAGGGGGCTCGCATGAACCTCCCAGGTATTGTCTGCCTGACTCACATTTAGTCTCATCCTCCTCCTGGTGATTCAGACCATACCTCCAGGCTGCGGTGATTCCAAGGGTCAGAACTGATACGTGTTGCAAAGGCCCCATTGTAAGTCACACTTCAAACTCTGGTGGATTGAGTCCCCAGATAAATTGACATGGATGAGTCAGGATGTTTTACAGGACTCAGAGGTCATCCTCAGAAGCTGAGGGCAAATGCCAGACCTCCCTCTGGGCAAAGTTGGTTCTTCCCTAGGCAAGTCAACCCCGGGTTTTAGCATAGGCTCTCTCAAAGTAAAACAGTCATATTGTCTGGGTATCCAATTTTACTCTAAGTGTTCATATGACAGACTAAGCCACAGTAAGTGTGTGAATTTGCCTAGTGTTTAGAGGAACTAGTGTAAGCTAGGCAGGGATTCAAAGTAGCAGCTAATTATTCAATAATGTGTTAACAGACATGCTCATATTTTTGTTCTAATTCACTCATTTTTTCCTTGACCTGTGACCATTGGTATCCTATGATAAGCAGAGGCAGGATGATTTGGCATAGTAGCCAGCAGATCATTAGCTACATATAGCTCTTCTTCAAGCCATTCATTTCTCATCTTGAGGAAGCCTTAGTTCAGTATCTCAACACATTTGATTGTCGATATCAGCAATATCATAAGACTTAGTTCCACTGGTAATTGACACTACCAACAATATCAGGATTACACTGGATCACAGTATGGTCATGGTACACTTCACATTCATCACCAAAAATCAGTGGGAATTACAGAGGTATTGGCAGTGCCTCACGTAAAGAATTTCTCTTTGCTCATAAGACAGATACTATTATTAGCAGGAGCTGCTGCAATTGATTCAGTTACTTCTGGATTCCAGGGTAACTGGGGACAAACCCAATCATCCTATCTCAATGCATAGGCATGAGTGAGAAGGATTTCCTTCCGTTACTGTAATGTGGAATGGCTCGTAATTTTCTTATGGAGAAGGCAGGACTTTGTAGTCACAAGTTTCCATTCCTGTATCTGCTCTGCAAGGTGACAAGATGTGTACTTCAAGATGTACTATGTGAACAGGATTTATGAGATGTTTTGATCAATCCTGGGTTTTAGGTGAAAATGCATTAGCATAAATTACAGGTGCCCCCAGCAAATTTCCATAGGTTTGGATGTCCCTAGGATCACAATAACTAGGACTTGAGCCTCAGCAACTAAGTTAGAGAAAGATTTCCCTATGGTTACATTGAATCTTGACAATTGTCAAGAGGCTCTGTTACAAGCCCTTTCCCAATACCGGGTGCCTGAAGCATCCAACACCATCTGTTGAAATTCACTATCCTGCCCCATGGAACCTTATCACCTTTCCAGGCTGACTCTCATTCTTGCCTTCCTCCTGGAAGATAATTCCTTCTATTTGGCTTGTTCTGTTTAATAAATCATTTTTATCTGAAAGACAGTCTCGAAAAAAGTGAATTCAGATTACCCCACAATCCTTCTACTTGGAACAGTTTCCTCCTAATCACGTTTTCTGGTCTTTCTCTCAATGCTGTTGAATCCATCCTGTGTGATATTGCCTTTGTATACTAATGGACTGGCCACACATAAAATGCTAACATAAAATGAAAACCGTGGAACTATGGATCAGAGTGTGATATCCAAACACAAAACATCACAGAATAATGAAATTACTGCATACAATGAGTCTGTGATGTTCTTCTGAGGTTCAGCATAATAGTAACCATAAAAAAACATATTTGTAGCCAGCACAGCGGCTCACTTGGCTAATCCACCTGCGACACTGGCACCCCGGGTTCTAGTCCTGGTTGGGGCACCGGATTCTGTCCTGGTTGCTCCTCTTCCAGTCAGGCTCTCTGCTGTGGCCCGGGAGTGCAGTGGAGGATGGCCCAAGTGCTTGGGTACTGCACCCGCATGGGAGACCAGGAAGAAGCACCTGGCTCCTGGCTTTGGATCAGTGCAGTATGCTGGCTGCAGTGCACCAGACGTAGCAGCCATTTGGTGGGTGAACCAGGGGAAAGGAAGACCTTTCTCTCTGTCTCTCTCTCTCTCTATCTAATTCTGCCTGTCAAAAAAAAGCATATTTGGTTTTTTAACTTTTATTTAATAAATTTAAATTTCCGAAGTACAACTATTGAATTATAGTGGCTTTTTCTCTCCATAACTTCCTGCCCACCTGCAACCATCCCATCTCCCATTCCCTCTCCCATCCCATTCACATTAAGATTTATTTTCAATTCTCTTTATACACATAAGATCAATTTAATGTATACTAAGTAAAGATTTTAACACTTTGCACCCATACAGAAATAAAAAATATAAAGTGCTATTTGAGTATTAGTTATGCTGTTAATTCAAATAGTACAACACATTGAGGGCAGAGATCCTACATGGGGAGTAAGTACACAGTGACTCCTGTTGTTAATTTAACAATTGACACTCTTATTTATGACGTCAGTAATCACCCAAGGCTCTTGTCTTGAGCTGCCAAGGCTATGGAAGCCTATTGAGTTTGTAAACTCTGATCATAATTAGAGAAGGCCATAGTCAAAGTGGAAATTCTCTCCTCCCTTCGGAGAAAGGTACCTCCTTCTTTGATTGCCCATTCTTTCCACTGGGATACTACTCACAGAGATCTTTCATTTAGGTCTTTTTTTGCCACAGTGTTTTGGCTTTCCAAGCCTGAAATATTCTCATGGGCTTTTTAGCCAGATCCAAATGCCTTAAGGGCTAATTCTGAGGCCAGAGTGCTGTTTAGGACATCAGCCATTCTATGAGTCTGCTGTGTATCCCACTTCCCATGTTGGATTGTTCTCTCCTTTTTAATTCTATCAGTTAGTATTAGCAGACACTAGTCTTGCTTATGTGATCCCTAGACTCTTAATCCTATCATCGTGATCAACTGTGAACTGAAACTGAGATGGCATTGGTACATGCTACCTTGATGGGATTGAATTGGAATCCCTTGACACAGTTCTAACTCTCCCATTAGGGGTACATCTAAGTGAGCATGTGCTGAACTGTACACCTCCTCCCTCTCTTATTCCCAATCTTATATTTAACAGAGATCACTTTTCAGTTAAATTTAAACACCTAAGAATAACTGTGTGTTAACTGAAGAGTTCAACCAATGGTATTAAGTAGAACAACAACAAAAAAAATACTAAAAGGAATAAAGTAGTAAGTTGCCCCTCGACAGTCAGGACAAGGCCTGACTGTCAAGTCATTGTTTCCCATAGTGTCCATTTCACTTCAACAGGTTTCCTTTTAGGTGCTCTGTTAGATGTCACCAATCAGAGAGAAAGTATGATATTTGTCCCTTTGGGACTGGCTTATTTCACTCAGCATGATGTTTTCCAGATTCCTCCATTTTGTTGCAAATTACCAGCTTTCATTTTTTTCTACTACTGTATAGTAGACTATAGAGTACATATCCTATAATTTCTTTATCCAGTCTACTATTGATGGGCATTTAGATCGATTCCATGTCTTAGATATTGTGAATTGAGCTGCAATAAGCATTAATGTGCAGACACCTTTTTTTCTTTTGCCAATTTAATTTCCTTTGGGTAAATTCCAAGGAGTGGGATGGCTGGGTTGTATGGTAGGCTTCTGAGGAATCTCCAGACTGACTTCCATAGTGGCTTTACCAGTTTGCATTCCCACCAACAGTGGGTTAGTGTCCCTTTCCCCCCACATCCTCGCCAGCATCTGTTGTTGGTAGATTTCTGAATGTGAGCCATTCTCACCTGGGTGAGGTGAAACCTCATTGTGGTTTTGATTTGCATTTTCCTGATTGCTAGTGATCCTGAACATTTTTTCATGTGTCTGTTGGCCATTTGGAATTCCTCTTATGAAAAATGTCTACTTAGATCCTTGGCCCATCTCTTAAATGGGTTGTTTGTTTTGTTATTGTGGAGTTTCTTGATCTCTTTGTAGATTCTGGTTATTATAAATCCTTTTTCGGTTGCATGGTTTGCAAATACTTTATCATACACCCACATGCTATCAGTCTCCCGCCACTCAAATGTGGTCACACTGTGCTTGACCTCAAGTGAAAATGCTCACAGCACCTTGTAAGGTTGTACACTGAGAATGCTGCATCTTTGGGGGTTGTTACAAGGATGCAAAGAATAAAAACAGTAAAACGTGTGCTCCTTTTCAGCGATTCCAGATTCTGGGTAGATCTCCATATTCACGCATGAAAACCTTGTTGAGAGGCACATGTGTCTACTGATGGTGCGTGTGGCTTTATAGGACTGTGAGATATTATGTGGTGTACATAACAGTGGGTGTGTGTAAATGTGTATTTCTGTGTGGTGAGTTGTAGATGAATGTGTGAGTTTGTTGTGGAAAGTGTGTTAGTGCCCGGTGCCATGGCTCACTAGGCTAATCCTCCACCTGAGGCACCATTACTCCAGGTTCTAGTTTTGGTTGTGGCACCCGTCCTGTCCCAGTTGCTCGTCTTCCAGTCCAGCCCCAGAAGTCAGTGGAGGATGGCCCCAGTGCTTGGTCCCTGCACCCACATGGGAGACCAGAAGGAAACACCTGGCTCCTGGCTTCAGATCGGTGTAGCGCACTGACCATGGTGGCCATTTGGGGGTGAACCAATGGAAGGAAGACCTTTTTCTCTGTCTCTCTCTCACTGTCCAACTCTGCCTGTCAAAAAAAAAAAAAAAAAGAAAGTGTGTGAGTGTGAGTGAATATGAGGGTATGTCAAAAAGTTCATGGAAAATGAAATTAAAAATTATTCTGAAGTAAAATAGTGTTTGTCAAACAGTTTTAAATCTTTAATGTTAAACAAATTGTTAAGAAAGTATACTACTGTAGTTTTAATGAACTCTGGATATTTTATTATTTTTAATTTTAAGTTGTTAACAGCTTCAGTGTGGGATGTGGCTATTTTTAAATTTACTGTAAGTGTGTGAAATAGAAATCTTCTAATTTTCATTTATAGTTCTCTCAAATATTCCTGCTGAACTATGGTCATTTGACCCCTTATTTGTTGAACTCTTTATCTAGTGGCTCATTAAGCCTTTGACTATAATGTAAATTAAAAATATACTACCTCAAAAATAAAATTATACAGGGGCCAGCACTGTGGAATACCAGGTAAAGCTGCCACCTGCAGTGCCAGCATCCCATATGGGCACTGGTTCAGGTCCCGGCTGCTCCACTTCCTGTCCAGCTCTCTGCTATGGCTGGGGAAGGCAGTGGAGGGTGACCCAAACCCTGGGGCCCCCGCACCCATGTGTAAGACCCAGAGGAGACTGCAGGATCCTGGCTTTGGATCAATGCAGCTCCAGCCACTGCAGCCAATTGGGGAGTGAGCCAGAAGATAGAAGAACTCTCTCTCTCTCTCTCTCTCTCTCTCTCTCTCTCTCTCTCTCTTTCTCTCTCTATCTCTCCTTCTCTCTCTGTGTAACGCTGACTTTCAAGTAAAATAAATAAATTATATATATATATATAAATAAAAAATACATAAGTTTTAAAATTCTGATCTTCTGTATATAAAGAGAATTGAAAATGAATCTTGATGTGAAGCAAGGGGAGAGGGAGTGGGAAAGGGGAGGGTTGCGGGTGGGGGGGAAGTTATGGGGGGGGAAGCCATTGTAATCTATAAGCTGTATTTTGGAAATTTATATTCTTTAAATAAAAGCATTATAAAAAATAAAAAAATGATTTTTAAAAATTTTCTTTGATTTTCAAAGCTACATACTTGCCTTCCTGTATTGGTAATTTTTAAATTGTGTTTTTTTGTTATATTTCCATTTGAGAACTCTCTGTATGTCTAAACTGGCATAATTTTTGTCCAAAGAAGATGTGGAAATTTCAAGTTTTGGAAATGTCAAATGGAACTAAAAATTAAAGGTATAACTGATAATGATTTAATTAATTAAATAAATGTATATTTTGCTATTTAAAAAAAAAAAATTCTGAAATCCATGCATAGTTTTTTTCATAACATGAATTTTCCATAAACTTTGAATACTCTTTATGTGTGTCTATAAATATATGAGTGTGTGTGACTATGTATGTGTGTAGGGTGCACACATGTACGTGTCTGCTTCTATGTGAAACAGATCTGTTTGTGTTGGGAACTGGGACTGTCACAATCCAGGCCCTACTCAGAAATGAGGGCTCTCTCAATACTGATGTGAGATCAAAATGTGCACTTGTTTGTAGAAAAAAAAAACAAGAATTAACATAAATGTATGTTTGGTATTTCCTAACGAATTACAAAAACAACCAAGGCAGTACTGAAACTTCAGCTACATACTCAGGGTAGAAGACCGTGATAACAATCCAGTGCTCTTGAGGGGGCAAAAAATATGGACAGATCTGACAGTTAATTTGATTGTAAAATCTACTTGTTGGATCATATGACCCTGCCTGTAAAGCCATGCTTTGTCAGGAATTCAGAAAATTCCATCTTTGTATGAATGTTGTTCTAGTGAGCATTCTTGCCACATTAGGACAGGGAGAGAGGTTGAATATGAGTAAATTTTGCTAGAAATTTCTGAGTGATTTGGACTTGCAGATCAATTGACCATTTAGTTTTAAGCGTGATCCCTGGTGGTAAAAACTGTTGTGTTCTTCCTCATATTTGAATCTCTTGGGAAATCCTTCTAAAGAGTGTTGTGGCTTTGTTTCTCCTCCATTGATTAAAACATGGTGCAGCTCAGGGGTCTGGAGACTGGACAAAGAGCACATCTCTTGGTAGAAAACTTCTCAAGGAGCAGAGAACGCAGTGAGACAGGTGTGCTGCAGGGCCAGTCCCTCCTGGGTCAGGCCTCAGCATTTCCTTCTCCCTGCATGTGAGCCTCTGGCTGCCTCCAGGGATCAGGTGAAAGGAAAAGTCTCTCCCAGACAGTTCCATGAGCCCTTGGAGAGCACAGCTGCACCCTTGAATGGGTTTTGGTAATTACCAACCAAAAAAGCTTTTCACAAACACCCTTGCTTTCCCCAGGCTGAGCAGGTGAAGTGATAATTGCTGCTCCGAGGGGAGGTGAAGTCACACCTCACAAATCCATATCCCAGGATCTGAATGAGCCCTCCTCACACAAGCACTGGCTGTTTGGGCAGTGAACGGAGCCCTCAGCCCCTGCAGCCAGAAGGAGTCATGAGACTGGGTCTGTCGAATCTAAGAGGTGGAATCTCAACAAGCAGTGAGCACCTCAGACGCCGGGTAAGTGATCTCTGAAGAAGGTGGTCCTCTGGGTCTGCAGCTGACACCATGCCAAACCCACACAAGCAGAGGAACACTTCCCGAGGAGTGAGCAGAGGTAAAAAGATGGGGTCCTATGCCTAATATTACGTAGTGCACTCCACAGCCATGATTAGGGTCTGTGGTTCTGAAATGAACCTGCTGCACACCCCACGGGCAGGCGTCAGATTAAGTCTTCCATAGGCGCAGGTAGTTCATTGCACCTCCGTGTTTCTAATAGGCGGTTACAGCCCAGGGGTCATTGAGTGCTGATATGTAAAGATCTGAACAGCGGCTGCTGAAATAGAAATGCTGCCTCCAACTCTGGTTACAGGACACGTTACTGGACAGTCCTTCCTCCTGGAAATATCCGTGTCTGCTGACACAAGAGGGACTGATATTCATCCTCCCTGTCAAGAAGCACCTTGGCTGGCAGGTGTTCAGCCGTGTGGTTAAGATGCCCGCATCCCACATCAGAGCCTCTGCTCCTGTTCTTGTGTGCCTTCCAGCGCAGCTCTGGGGAGGTAGCAGGCAATGGTTTCAGTGTTTGGGTCACAGCCACCCACAGAGGAGACCTGGATCTGGATCGAGTTCCCAGCTCCTGGCTTCACCCCGGGTTCAGTCCCCAGCCATTGCCAGCATTTGGAGAGTGATCCAGTTAAGGAGGAGCTCACCCTCCCTCTCTCCCCCACCAGTAATATGACAAAGCCAACACAGCAATAATTAACAAAGGGGTGTGGGGAAAAATATGTCACTAGTCTCATGTTGTAAACTGGTCTATTTTATCATTACATAATTGAAGCAAAATATGACCAATAAATTTTGATTTTTGAAAGACTATAAAACACAGGGTACATATAGTATAGAGCCTCAAAAATGTGCTGTATTTGAATTTTGTGAAATGATTGATCTTGGGATTAAGATGAGATTATTTTTTAACTGAGAAAACATAGTAATAGATAAATTTGTGTTTGGTTATATCATCTGATGTTAATTCTTATAACATTACCTTCCCTTTAATAGTGCTTCATTTTATTTTTTTATTTTTGAAAATTTATTTGAGAGAATGAGATGGAAAAAGGGACAGAGGGAGAGAAGGAGAGAAAGAGAGAGAGAGAGAGAGATTTTTGCAGGTGCTGGTTCACTCCTCAACGCCTGCAACAGCCAAGAAATCTGGGCCACTCTGAAACAAGGAGCCAGGATCCCCTCCCAGGTCTCCCACCATGGTGGCAGGGACCCAAGTACTGAGGCCTCTTCTGCTGCCTTTCCGGGTGCATTAACAGAGAGCTGGATTGGAACAGGAGTAGCTGGGGCTCTGATAGGGGATGCCACGGCAACAAGAGGCAGCTTAACCCACTGTGCCACAGCACCAGTCCCTAACTGTGTATTCTTTCTTTACAATCTGTATGGTGCAAATCCTTATAGAATTATACTATGTTCAGAACATCTGGATTTTATTTAAAAACTAAAGCCCTTATTCATGACTGGTATTGGCCAATGCAATAAATCTTTACAGATAAATGGAAACTTTTTACAAAGAAAATTGTAACGTTTAATTATAAAATACCACTAATGTGAAATAAAATAAAATATTGAAAACAACTATATACACATCTGTGTTATCTGGAAAGCTCAGCTAGTAAATTATTTTACATCAGCATATGATTGAAACGCATTGCCTTATCACCAGGCAAGCCAAGCCAGGCCCCTACTTGGCCCACACAAAGTTTGCAGTGTGTCTGGGGCTGGCGTGGTGGTGCAGTGGATTAAGCTGCTGCCTGCAACGCTAGCATCCCATATTGATCCCATATTGGAATACCAGTTTGAGTCCCAGCTGCTCCGCTGCTGATCCAGCTCCCTGCTACTGTATCTGCTGGCCCAGCCCTGACCATTGCAGCCATCTGGGGAGTGAACCAGTGGATAGAAGAATGTTCTCTATTTCTCCATGTCTCTCTCTCTCTCTCTCTCTCTCTCTACCATCCAAGTAAATAAAAATAAATCTGAAAAAAAAGATTTCAGTGTAAAAAATAAAAAGAGTTCAGTAACTGTTAGCTGTCTGTGTGCTCCTTTACTTTCTAATAGAAATCATGGTATTTTCTGTCTCATAGAGTTATGAACAATATGGGATGTCAATCTTTGTGACTTTGATTCAGTTTTGTAAGTGCCAGTAAGGTTATATGTTCAACTTTTGGAACCCTGTGCATGAAAATACATTAAGGAGGCACATCCAGTGTAAATGGAGAATGCCGGCCTTCCATTGATGTGACACACTTGGCTCATGCCTCATATTCCCATGCAGGTCTCCTTTACCCTGAAGTCAAATAGCAGTCACTGGGAACAGAATGGCCATCCAGTATTGGCAGTAGGAATAATCTTCTCATTCCAGACTGTGGTTGGAATTCTGGGGAATGTCTCTCTTCTTCTGCATTATCTCATCCTTTACTTCACAGGATGCAGGTGTAGGTCCACAGATTTGTTTATCAAGCACCTGACTGTAGCCAATGTGTTGGTCATTCTCTCTAGAGGAGTCCCCCAAACCATGGCAGCTTTGGGGATCAAGAATTTCCTAGATGATATCGGGTGCAAACTTGTGTTCTATGTGCACAGAGTGAGCAGGGATGTGTCCATTGGCAGCACCTGCCTCCTGAGTGTCTTCCAGGCCATCACCATCAGTCCTAGACACTCCAGGTGGATGGAGCTTAAAGTAAAAGCTCCCAAGTATGTTGGCCCCTCCACTATTCTCTGCTGGATCCTGAACATGGCACTAAATGCTATAGTACCTGTGTATATGACTAGCAACAGGAGTGGCAAAAACCTCACAAAGAAAACCAGTTACATCTATTGTTCTACTGGACCTAAGGAGAAAACCACAAACTCCCTGTATGTAGCACTGGTGTTCTTCCAGAATGCTCTCCATTTGGTGCTCATGCTTGGAGCCAGCTGCTCCATGCTTTCCATCTTGTACAGGCACAAGCAGGAACTCCAGTACATCCACAGGAATAATGTGTCCCCCAGTTCCTCTCCTGAGTCCAGAGCTATGCAAAGCATCCTCATCCTGGTGAGCATTTTTGCATCTTTGTGCACCCTCTCTTTCATCTTTTATGTTTGTTCCGCTGTCTTAAGAAATCCCAGTGTGTGGCTCATGAACACCTCTGTGTTAATTGCTGGAAGTTTCCCCACTGTGAGCCCCTACATTCTCATGAGCTATGACTCCAGAATATCCTGGCCCTGCTTTGGTTGGATAAGGGATACAAAATCCTCTAAACTTATTACAGGTATGTAAATTGCATGTGTATTCACTATTTGTCTAGTCATTGCTCTTCCCCATGGATTAAATGAATTTCTGAGACTTGCACATAAAAGCAACTGCGTGTGCTTTAAATAATAAACCAAACACAATTGCAAATGAAAATTCCATAATCATCTTACTTATATTCATGTAATAAAAATTTCTTAATATCATCAGTGATGCAGTTTGGAGTGTATGTAGTGTCAGAACAGTGGATTCTGAAATTGGAGATTATGGCAGGGTCATTGAGCATGTTGACTTTGGACTTGACATGATACATTTTCCAGATATTAACTAGTGTGGAATTGTACAGAATGTTCTATGAAACAGAAACACCACTAGACACATTTCCTTCAAAAGCAGAAGAAAGCTCTGAAAAGACAGTGAAGACTCTGGACTTACATCAGAGGGCACTATGATGTGTGTCTCGTGCTGTTTCTGACACACATTTCTCTCTCGAGTCAAAGCCCTGTGATTTGGGAGCAGCTTCTGGGCTGGCTTTAGCTCAGTGGATTCTTCGTCTACTGATTCAGACCAAATCACCAACTCGGTGGTTTGAGGCCCGTGGGTGCTTCCCCAGTCCTTTTGCCACTACCCCCTCACTAAAAAGAACCAGGAGTTCCTGGAGAGGTGGCAGATTATAGCACTGGGACTTAAACAAACAATTAAATTTTTTATTACTTAAAAAAAGTATCAGAGGGCAAAGCTCATCTCCAGAGAGTAAAGGCATAGATGTCCCAAGTAGGTGTTTTCTATTTTATCTCCTTAGAAGAATGCTTGTCATTTAATATCTGACTATATGAGGGGGTTTATTTAAAACATATTCGGGCAGAAATGGTCAGATTGACTGAAAATGGGATAAAGGAAAGCACAGAATTATGCTTTGATGATGATTGAAAGTATCAAGTGAATGTTGACTATGCAAAACATTGATGCAGTCTGAATTTCATGGAGATGGCATCTGTAGATTTTTGTTGGATAGTTGCCAATTGGGCATTTACAAACTCCACAGATGTCTAAGAACAGGCAGAAGCTGGCTTTCTGTGCCTCAGTCTTGGCACTTAACATAATGATGTCACAAATGACAGAATTTCATCCATTTTCATGGCAGAAGAGCACCCCACTGTGTAGATAACCACATTTCCTTTATCTATTCATCAGTTGATAGACACACTATTTACATTTCTTGACTATTGTGAATAGTACTAATGTAAATATGGGAGGGCACATATCTCCTTATCGTGTTAATTTCATTTCTTTCGGAATTATAATCTAGTAGTGGCATTTTAAATATGCTTTAATATTAAAATCTATTTTATCTGATATCACCATGCTAGAAGTCTAATTAGTGAAACTCATTTTTCAATTTTATGCTTACATTTTATATATATATTTATATATATATATAGAAAAGAAAATAAATTGAATATGATAAAAAAGTTTATTTTTGTATGTTTTTATGCTTAATTAAGTTTTTATGCTTAATATAAAAATGTTCAGGGCTGGAGCTGTGGCTTAGTGGATAAGCCCACAGCTTGTGGCACCAGCATCCTATATGGGCGCCAGTTCAAGTCCCAGAAGCTCCACTTCTGATCCAGCTCTTTGCTGTGGCCTGGGGAAGCAGTAGAAGATGGCCTAAGCCTTTGGGCTCCTGCACCCACATGGGAGACCTGGAAGAAGCTCCTGACTCCTTGCTTCAGATTGGCCCAGCTACCTGGGGAGTGAGCCAGTGGGTGGAAGACCTTTCCTCCCTCTCTCTCTCTCTCTCTCTCTCTGCCTCTGCCTCTGCCTCTGCCTCTGCCTCTTTGTAACTCTGCCTTTCAGATAAATAAATACATCTTTACATATGTATATGTAAGATATATGTATGTAAACTTAAATATATGGAAACATGAAATTAGAATTCTCAACTTATAATACACTCTTTTTTGGGGGGGGGGGAGGCAGAGTGGACAGTGAGAGAGAGACAGGGAGAAAGGTCTTCCTTTTGCCGTTGGTTCACCCTCCAATGGCCGCCGCGGCCGGCGCACCACGCTAATCTGATGGCAGGAGCCAGGTGCTTCTCCTGGTCTCCCATGGGGTGCAGGGCACATGCACTTGGGCCATCCTCCACTGCACTCCCTGGCCATAGCAGAGAGCTGGCCTGGAAGAGGGGCAACCAGGACAGAATGCGGTGCCCCGACTGGGACTAGAACCCGGTGTGCCACCGCCACAAGGTGGAGGATTAGCCTAGTGAGCCGCGGCGCCGGCAATACACTCTTCATTGTACATGTGCTATTTTTTTCCTTTCTACTTCATCTACTTCAATGTTTTAGCATTAACTTTGTATTTTACCCCTTTCCTTGGTCATCATGTATTATTACTTTTAAAATTACATAGAACGGAGGCTGATGCTGTAGCATAGTAGGGTAAGCTTCCACCTGCTGTGCCAGCATCCATTGTGGGCACTGCTTCAAGTCTTGGCTGATCCTCTTCTGATCCAGCTCTCTGCTATGGCCTGGGAAAGCAGTGGAAGATGGCCCTGGTCCTTGGGCCCCTACACCCACATGGAGACCAGGAAGAAGCTCCTGGATTTGGTTCATTCCCATGCTGGCCATTGTGGCCATTTGGGGAGTGAACCAGCAGATGGAAGCCCTCTCTGTCTCTCCTTCTCTCTGTCCATAACTCTGCCTCCCAGAGAGGTAAATAAGTCTTTAAAAAATTATATAGAATTTTTTTCTGTTTTCTGTATGACTTTTGTGCTTCACTTGTATCTTTTGAAAAAATGTGCAATTAAATATAATAAATTTGGTCTAATTTCAACAAGAGTAATTAGTTCTATTTTGTTTAGTATCAAAATGCATACATTTTGGATTGGGTTCACTGATTTTTTACTTTTGATATGTACTGAAATTATTTTACTGCCACATGCATGGGTGGGTCACAAATGTACAGCTCAGTGACAAGTCACAGACTGAGCTCATCTCCAGTCACAACACATGACACAACACAGACTAGAGTTGGCCTCTCTCAACTCCCACAGCCCCATGTTGCCACATTGTTCTGATCTCTAAGAGCATGGATGATAGTCTGTGCCTTGGGCTGTTTCTTTTTACTTTATACAAATGATATAATACAGCTTGCATTCTTTTAAGGCATTTTTCATTTCTGTGTCACCTGGGAATTTGTCAGTAGTGCTGCATGTTGTCGTGGGTTAAAGATTAACATTGCTGTAGAGATTCCACTGTGTGAATACCAAACAACAAATTCATCATGGCTGTGTAGATGTCCATGTCAGTAGTTTTCAGGGTGAGGCTAGCAGGATCATTGCTCATATGGAAATGCACCTGTGAATATTTGCTTGTGGTGGCAATCACATTCAAGTATCTTTTGGGTGCATACATGGTACTGGAATTCTTATACCATAGATTGAAATATGTTTTTTTTTTATATTTTTGACAGGCAGAGTGGACAGTGAGAGAGAGAGACAGAGAGAAAGGTCTTCCTTTGCCGTTGGTTAACCCTCCAATGGCTGCCGCGGACAGCGCCGCTGCGGCCGGCACACTGCGCTCATCCGATGGCAGGAGCCAGGTGCTAGGTGCTTCTCCTGGTCTCCCATGGGGTGCAGGGCCCAAGCACTTGGGCCATCCTCCACTACACTCCTGGGCCACAGCAGAGGGCTGGCCTGGAAGAGGGGCAACCGGGACAGAATCCGGCGCCCCGACCGGGACTAGAACCCGGTGTGCCGGCGCCGCAAGGCGGAGGATTAGCCTGTTGAGCCACGGCGCCGGCCGAAATATGTTACACTTTATTAGAGACAATAAGAGAATTTCTAGAAATATTGATTTTTTTCATTTTTCCCCAAGTATCACACTCACCAGCCATGCAGGAGCTTCTTAGTTTGTCCACATACTTCCAAAAGTTAATTATCCCCAGTGTTCTTCATTTTCTTATTGACGTATAATGGTTCCAGCTAGTGTTTTTAATTCTGTTTCCTTGGTGACTAAGAAAGTCCAACATCTTTGCACATGCTCAACCTTTTTCTTGAGATATATTTTAGGCTGTGTTTTCCTTTCAGCTGTCCTGTTCTTACACATCTGTAGGAGGACTTTCCACGACCTGGATGCAGGGACATTCCTGGATGTGTCTCCTCCACCCACTTTACCGCTCTGTTCGGAACAAGGTTCTCTGTTGATATTCACAGAAACTATGTGTCATTTCCACATGCATCATTTTCTTCTGGTGTCAAGTATTTTTCTAGGCCAGGACCTCAGGGTTTTCTTCTCAGAGAGGACATACTCTGAGCACTTCTATAAATCCCATTATTCCTCTTTGGAATGGACATCAGATGTCCTTTCAGAGGAACTTTGCTGTGTTTTGGCTAACAGCACGCTGTAGTATTCCAATAGGGACAAGGGGTGCAGTTCCTTTACAAAATGTCGTGCTATGGTTTGTTTGCTTTTACTCCCATGTCTCACTGCCTCTTCCTGGTCAACACATGCTGTCTTTGGAGCTGACTTGCCCAAGACCATTTGGAGTTATTCTACCCATCCCTTCCTACCCATTGAAGACTGTAGCAGGGGCTGGCAGTGTTGTTCAGTGGTTTGGGCCACCAATGGCATCTCACATCCCAGGGCCCAGTTAAGTCTCAGCTGCTCTGCTTCCAATCCAGGTCCTGCTGATGTGCCTGGGAAAGCAGCACACAGTGCTGGGGCTCCTGCTACCAAGGTAGGAGAATAGGATGGAGTTCCTGGTTCCTGGCTGTGGCCTGATTGTTGTGGCTATTTGGGAGTGAACCAGCAGATGAAATACTTCTTTGTCTAGATCTCCTTCCCTGTCACTTTGTCTTTCAAATAAATATTTAAAAAAATAACTAAAAAGAAGACTGTAGTATCCTACATCTCCATGAAGCAAGGTCCTGGTATCCAGAATCTTGAATGGGTCTTTTAGCTCAGAGGATCAATTATTACTACAGGGTCTGTCCTGTAGGGAGACAGCTTTCTCATACATACCTCATGAGTCTTACAGCTTTTTTTCAATTTTATCTATATATTTAGGAGATAGACTTACAGACAAAGAAAGAGAGACATAGAGAGAACAGTCTTCCATTCACTGGTTTATTCCCCAGATAGCTATAATGACTGGAGCTGACCCAGTCCAAAGCCAGGAGCCAAGAGCTACTTTCAGGTCTCCCATATGGGTTGCAGGTACCCAAGCCCTAGCCATCTTCCACTGCTTTCCCAGACCACGAGCATAGAGCTGGATCAGAAGAGAAACAGCCCTGACACAAACCAGTGCCCATATGGGATACCAGTGCCACAGGCAGAGGCTTAGCCTTGTATGCCACACCACCAACCCCATGTCCTAAATCTTTCATAGCTTTTGTTCTAAGCTATCTTTTCAAAGAATTTTCTTAAACATATTTAGAAGATGGTGATAGTGTCTTTATTTGGAGTAGATTACTTATTTTTCAAGCACAAATTTTTTAATTGGCAGGTAGAATTATAGACAGAGAGAGAGACAGAGAGAAAGGTCTTCCTTCCATTGGTTTACTCCTCAAATGGCCGCTATAGCCAGCACTGTGCCGATCTGGAGCCAGGAGCCAAGTACTTCTTCCTGGTCTCCCATGTGGGTGCACTTGGATCATCCTCCACTGCTCTCCTGGGCCACAGCAGAGAACTGGGACTAGAACCTGGTGCCCATATGGGATGCTGGCACTGCAGGCAGAGGATTCCCCTCATGAGCCATGGCGCCAGCACCTAGATTAATTACTTAAGCAATAAAACAAACTCTCTGTAGCAAAAGTTGGGCATGTTAAGGTTAAAGTTGTGGTGCAGCAGGCTAAGCCACCGCTTGTTATGCCTGCATCCCAAAACAGTGCCAGTTTCGGTCCCAGCTGCTCCACTCTGATCCAGATTTCTGCTAATGTGCCTGGGAACACAACAGATGGTTGCCCAAGAACTTGGATCCCCACCACCCACATGGGAGATCAGGATGGAGTTCCTGTTTCCTGGCTTCAAACTGGCTTAGATGTGGCTATTGGAGCCATCTGGGGAGGAACCAGCAAAGGGAAGATCTTTCACGTCTCAGTCTGAGTACTTCCTTCTCCCTCTCCCTCTCCCTCTCCCTCTCCCTCTCCCTCTCCCTCTCCCTCTCCCCCTCCCCCTCCCCCTCCCCCTCCCCCTCCCCCTACCCCTCCCCCTACCCCTTCCTCTCCCTCTCCCCCTCCCTCTCCCCCTCCCCCTTCCTCTCCCTCTCCCCCTCCCCACCCCTCCCCCTCTCCCCCTCCCCTACTACCTTTCTTTTTTAAAAAATGGAATACTACTCAGCTGTAAAAAAAAAAAAGAATGAAATCCTGTCTTTTGCAACAAAATGAATGCAACTGGAAACCATCATTCTTAGTGAAATTAGCTAGTCCCAAAAGACATATATCGTATGTTTTCTCTTATGTGTGACAGCTAATATAGAATAATAATAAAAAATGTATAGGAAAGAAGCAGACATCTTGTGATGTGATTTGTTATTTTTAGGAATCACTGTGCACTATGCAGGACTTCTGTCCTCAATGAGTTGTATTATGAGAGTTAACTGAAACACTTGTTCTCAGTTTTTCTTTTGGTGCAAATTATTTAAATCTTTACTTAGTCTAGAGTTGGTCTGTGCATAAAATGAATTGAAAATGAATATTAGTGGAGATTGAGACCAGGAATGGGAGAGGGAGGAGGAGCGGGAGTGGAAGTGTGAGTGGGAGGGCAGGTATGGTGGGAAGAATCACTGTGTTCCTAAAGTTGTACTTATGAAATGCGTGAAGCTTGTATTCCGTAAATAAAAAGTTTCTTTGGGGAAAAGTTTTTTTAAAAGTTATTGTTGTTTTTTCCTTTTGTTTACACCTCTCTGAAACTGTAGCCTTCCTACTTTTTATTTGTTGAATATAATAGTTAGTGGTGAATTAAGCCTGTGATTATAGAGTGAACTGAAATTATGTCTTTGCAAAAATTGAAGAAAAGAAGAAAGGATAGAAGGAAAGTGATTGAGGAAGGGAGAGGGAAAGGAAGTATGGTTATCTTCTTAGAACTATACCTAGGAAATACATGAAATCTGTTCTCTATATTAATAAAATTTAAAAATTAATTTTTAAGAAAGGAAAAATATCCCATGAATAAGAGCATATTCAGTTGTGATCAACTGGAAAGTCTATCATCCAAGATGCAGAACAAAGGACAGATTCCCCCACTACCACTTCTGTCCAACAAAGCTCTGGAATCCTCACCCTAGGAACTAGCCAATAGGTGTTTAAATTTTAAATGAGAAGTGATCCCTGTGAAATATAAGAGTGGGAATAAGAGAGGGAGGAGATGTACAATTTGGGACATGCTCAATCGGAACTGCCCCAAATGATAGAGTTAGAAGTGTGCCCGGGGATTCCAATACATTCCCATCAAGGTGGCATGTACCAAGGCCATCTCATTAGTCCAGGTGATCAATTTCAGCTCACAATTGATCACACTGATAGGTCTAAGAGTCAAAGGGTTCACACAAACAAGACTAGTGTCTGCTAATACTAACTGATAGAATGAAAAAGGGAGAGAATGATCCAACATGGGAAGCAAGATACACAGCAGACTCATAGAACGGCAGATGTCCTAAATAGCACTCTGGCCTCAGAATCAGCCCTTAAGGCATTCGGATCTGGCTCAAGAGCCCATGAGAATATTTTAGGCATGGAAAGCTAAGACACTGTGAAAAACAAAAAAATGAAGACCTAAATGAAAGATCTCTGCGAGTGAGATCCCAGTGGAAAGAACGGGGCCATCAGAGAAGGAGGTACCTTTCTCTGAAGGGAGGAGAGAACCTCCACTTTGACTATGACCCTGTCGGATTAAGATCGAAGTCGGCGAACCCTAAACGCTTCCATAGCCTCGGCAACTCATGACTAGAGCCTGGGGAGATTACTGACGCCATAAACAAGAGTGTCAAATTGTTAAATCAACTTCAGGAGTCACTGTGTACTTGCGTCTCATGAGGGATCTGTCCTTAATGTGTTATCCAATGTGAAATAATGCTATTACTAGTAATGAAACAGTATTTTTTCACTTTGTGTTTCTGTGTGGGTGCAAACTGATGAAATCTTTACATACTATAATATTAAATCGATCTTCTGTGTATAAAGATAACTGCAAATGATTAAAAAATCTTGGTGTTAAATTGGAAATTGCAAAAAAAAAAAAAAAACCAGGAAACAAATGCAAAAATAGAGATGCAACCAAACTAAATACCTTCTGCACAACAAAGAAAATAATCAATAAAATGTAAAGGTTACTATGGAATTGAGGAAAATTTCTGCAAAAACATATCTAACTAAATATTAATATCTAAAGCATATAACAGATGCCTATGAATCAATGTCAAAATGACAAGTATTCTGATTCAAAAATGGACAAAGAACCTGAATGAGCATTTTTCCAAGCAAGATAATCTCTAGATCGACAGGTTAATGAAAAGGTGATCGGGGCCAGTGCTGTGGCATAGTGGTAAGGCCGACTCCTAAAGTGCCAGCATTTCATATAGGCACTGGTTTGAGTCCCAGCTGCTCTGCTTCCAATCCAGCTGCCTGCTGATGGCCTGGGAAGGCAGCAGAGGATGGCCCAAGTTCTTGGGCCCCTCCACCTGCATGGGAGACCCAGAAGAATCTCCGGGCTCCTGGCTTTGGCCCAGCACAGCTCAGACCATTGTGGCCATTGGGGAGTGAACCAGCAGATGGAAGACCTCTCTCTCTCTGCCTCTGCCTCTCTGTAACTCTGCCCTTAAAAAAAAATAAATCTTTAAAGAAAAAGAAAGAAAAGAAAATGTGCTTAAAATGACTAATTGCTAGACACACAGATAAAAACCACAACTGGAGCGTCACCTCACACTCTGGGACAACTGTTAAATGAGGACGGGGGAAAACAGAGCAAAGAAAGAGAAACAGAAAACAGGTTTTGGGGAGAAAGTGAAAAAAAGTGAATTTCTGGACACTGTTAATGGGAAAGTAAATTGGATGCAGTTGTTATTGAAAATAGCAGGCCAGTTCCTCAAACAATAAAAAAATTAAACTATCATTAGACCTGAGAAACCCACTTAAGGGTGTATATCCAATGCAAATAAAGTCAGGATACTGCAGAAATGATCTGCACTCAAGTTCATGACTGCATGTTCACAATACCCAAGACATGGATGCAACCTATATTATCACTGTCTGATGAATTTATAGAAAGATCATGACACATAACACACACATTATGAATCCAGTGCATTATTTCAATGAATAGTAGATTTTTAATAAAATTGTCAGTATATCCATAAAATATTACCACCTTCACTTTCTGTAAGAATTGGTAAGAGAAAAGCAAAAGAGTACTGAACTTTAAATTTTGCAATGCTATGTTTAATTCTGGTAACAAAGCACATATTCTCTTTCAAGGATATTATAGGAAAGGGATTTTTCATGACATATTTGGCACAGAAACATTCAAAACATATCAAGAGCCAGGTAGGAATCCTGGCTTCTCTGTCCACCAATGAGCACAGGGACCCAACAAACAGCCTAAAAGATGTCTGTCATTACAGCCCTGGTTTGGAAATCTGGTAATGATAGAGTGGACTTGGGAAAAATAGTGGATTTGTTAAAAGAAACAGCCAACAAAGAACTTTCAACTCATATTTTCTATTTCAAGTCAATTTTACAAAACCAACAAAGGCTACTAAAAATTGATCAGACAAGAAAATAGGGAAAGGCAACGAGAACCATTAAATTATGTAAATTGAATAGTTAAGCACTGAAAGACTGCCTATTTCATCCTGGTTTCAAGTATGAGGACTCAGAAACGTCCGAGTATCTACAGATTCTCTTCCTTAGCTTCCTGTACCTCCTGGAGATGAGAAATAAGAGAGAACACTGGTAAAGAAGGATCTTAAGTCTTTCATATCCTTTTAAATTCCAAATAAGTTGTCATTCAGTGTCAGACAAGTGCAGTGGATTTTATGTAAACTATGGTCATCACGTTCTCCATTGCACGTGTGTTTCTGAAAACCTTTCTCAGGAGCATTCTCCCCACTGCTGTGCTCATCACATCAATGAGGCTGAGCTTAGTGGTCTGAAGTTTGGGAAAGAAATCACTCTGGGGTAGAAAGAAATCCTCTATGAATCCAGGGAGACACAAAATTTTCACTTCCAGCCCTCCCATGTCAGACTCAGGACCTGTTCCCTTAGGGTCAGACTCTGCCTCATGGCTCAAAGGAAAGAAGGGGCCACTTTACAAGACTTTCACAGCCTCCTTGGAGATAATAACTATGAAGTTGTGATTGTTTTTGGTAATGAGCAAGAAGGGAAAAGTTTTCACAATTACACTCAGTACCCCAATTTGAACTTTCACTACAGCTGCGGGTGAACAGATAATTGCTGCTCTGCAGGGAGGTGAGGTCACAGTCACACACCCTTTGTAGTGGCCCTGTTGCCTCCATGCCACTCAGTTCTGCCTGTGGTGACCTTCAGGCAGGTGCTTATCCCAGCAACTGAAAGAAAATGGACAATTTCTATGTCCGTTTGGGAGGGAGAGAAGCTTCAAGTGAGGAGGCATACCAGGTGTCTGGGTGAGTGATCATGGGAGAAAGGGGATTTGTCTGTGTTTTCACCTGGCCCTGTGCCCCAGCCTCACAGAACAGAGGAAGAATTCTGAGATGTGTACTGAGCTAGCATAGGGAAGTGGGGTCCAACAGTGTATGCCACTCTTTGGAATTTGGTGTCGTGCACAATGACATTGATTCTTGGTGTTTAATGAAAATAATCATGACATCTGGTGTTTAATGTACTTAAGGACTGTGCTTCCAAGTAAATCTGCTGTTCAGTCTGTGGTACAGGAGAATTAGCAGAGACACACTAGAACTGTGATGTGGATTAGGACAAACCTACAGGGATCTTGATAACCTGGGCAGAAACAGGGAATCCCAATGGCAATTCCTGAAATATGAACAATTTCTCTAACTCTGTGCTATGAGTTGCTTAGAGGAGTATAGCTTGTTTCCTACTGAAAACACCCTGCGTTACTAATTATGGAAAGATACTCTTCCATCTTTAATAGGGCAAGCCAGTGGACAGAAGAGGTAGTGTTATCCTGGGGTGATGGGTTGCATGTGGCAGAATTGAAGTGTGAATGTGCCTCCTGAAATTCTCGGACTGAAAATATTTTCATTTCTACTGGAAGCTCCACAATTCCAAATGATAAAATGCACATGCTCTGACCTTAGGGATCTGTGTGGTAGATGCTTTATACTTCTACACCTTTCAGAGTTCTGGCTTTATGGGAAAAGCTTTCATTTAAGTATTAGTAAAGATATAAATTATTACATAAAAGTAGTAATCTTCAGTTTCTACAAAATACAATTTCACCACATACTGGTATTTTTCCTATAGTGTAGGGAACAATATATTCTCTTGAGTGTTATTTTTTTCCTGGCATAAAAGCTAAAAATTGTTTCTATTTGCTTCTACAGTCAACTTTGATTTATGTGCAGTTTTGCAAGGAGAAAGACCCTAGAATTTACACTACAATAAGTTTATCTGCACATTAATAAAACACCTCATGTTTACACATTACTGATGTTGTCTAATGGAGTAAATCTATATGCATAAAGGTAAACTTGTAGAAACAAAATGACAAAGTCTCAGTAGTGTAAGAGAAATCAGTAAGGCGTGAAAATAACTAAACATACACATATGTTATTTGTAGAACACAGCTAAGCAGATATGTTAGAAAAGCACTGTGGGACAGTGCTGCAGCTCACTTGGCTAATCCTCCGCCTGCAGCACTGGCACCCTGGGTTCTAGTCCCAGTTGGGGTGCCGGATTCTGTCCCGGTTGCCCCTCTTCCAGGCCAGCTCTCTGCTGTGGCCCGGGAGTGCAGTGGAGGATGGCCCAGGTGCTTGGGCCCTGCACCTGCATGGCAGACCAGGAGGAAGCACCTGGCTCCTGGCTTTGGATTGGCTTAGCGCGCTGGTCATAGCAGGCTTTTGGGGGTGAACCAATGGAAGGAAGACCTCTCTCTCTCTCTCTCTCTCTCTCTCTCTCTCTCTCACTGTCTAACTCTGCCTGTCATTAAAAAAGAAAAGCACTTTGGTCAATTTAACTGTTTTGTACAAGTCCAGCTGGCTTTACATTCCACTTTACGCGTTAAGAAATGAAGTTGACAACTAGCTGAATCACTTGTCTGTATCATCCTGTGTAATAATTTATAAGCAGTATAACCATTTTATAACCTGCTGCCTTCTTATGGAGTTATGAAAAATAAATGTGTCTCTATACCAGCAATTAGTTAAGTAGCCTTAAATACTAACCATTCAACTCTTTGGAAGCATTTTCACAAAGGAAAATTATACAGCGGTTATCTCTGAGTGTAAACTGATGTGGGCAGAAAATAATGTGAATAGCAAGCTGAATTTCAATTCATATTAGGACATGGAGCTCATACCTCATTTCCCATACAGGAATCTCAGGCTCAGAGGCAATAATCAGACGTTGGGAGCTGACAGAACAGCCACCGGAGATTTCATAATGGGAGTGATCTTCTTATCACAAACTATTACAGGAATCCTGGGGAATCTCTCTCTTCTTTCCCATTATTTCTACCTCTCTCTCACACGACGCAAGTTTAGGCCCACAGACCTGATCATCAAACACCTGACAGTGGCCAACTGGTTAGTCATTCTCTCTGGAGGAGTTCCCCAAACGATAGCCGCTTTGGGGATGAAGCATTTCCTCGGTGATATTGGGTGCAAACTTGTGTTCTATGTACAAAGAGTGAGCAGGGATGTGACCACCTGCAGCACCTGCCTCCTGAGTATCTCCCAGGCCATCACCATCAGTCCTGAGAACCCCAGGTGGGCAGAATTTAAAGCAAAAGCTCCCAAATACATTGGCCCTTTCATTATACTCTTCTGGATAGTCAACATGATACTGAATATCCTGGTACCTCTGTACGTATATGAGAGAACAACCAACAAAAATGTCACAGAGAAAGTCGATCATGTGTACTGTGTCTCTGTGAATCCTGGAGAATTCATAGAGTCCCTGTATGCAGCTGTGGTATTTTTCCAAAATGTTCTTTTTGTGGGCTTCATGCTGGGTTCCAGCAGCTACATGGTTTTCACCCTGTACAGGCACAAGAAGCAGGTCCAGTACATCCATAGGACCAAGATCTCTTCCAGGTCCTCCCCAGAGTCCAGAGCCACCCACAGCATCCTCGTCCTGGTGAGCACCTTTGTGTCTTTTTGCATTTTCTCCTCCATCCTTCACATTTGCTTGACTGTTTTAAATAATCACAATTTGTGGCTGGTGAACATCGCTGCACTGATCACTGGCAGTTTCTCAACTGTAAGCCCCTACGTTCTCATGAGCCATGACTCCAGAGTTCCCAGGCTCTGCTGTGTCCCCACAAGGAATACAGAATCCTCTACCTAGCATGAACATGTATATTGTACAGATATTCAAAATGGTTAGTTCTTCGATGGTTTTAAAATGTATGTAATCATATATACACTTGAGACACAGAGACAGAGCTAGCCATAATGTGATTCTCTCTCCAAATATCTTACTTGGCTCTGGGTCAGAGCCAAATCTGGGAGCCAAGAAATCAAGGACTTGAGCCATCACCACTGCCTGCCAGGGTCTGGGTTGCCAGGATGCTGGAATCAGGATCAGACTGGGTATCAAACCCAGGGGCTGTTATTTGGACATAATAGTCTTGCCTGGTCTGGACCAAATGCCTGCCCCCACCATGTGAGTTCGTTATTCCTCAATGCTTCTGAAAGTTTCAACATGTTTGTGGAAGTAGTCCCTGTACCAGAGTGTGGTCAACAAGACAGCCTGAATTTTTGCTCTAAAATAAGGAATAAACTGGCAAATTATTATAAATTAATTACTGTGTAATTATCACATTAATTCCTATATTATGGAAAGGTTATTCATGTTCCCACCTCTGCAGAGAAATGTGGAGACTGTGGAGACTTCATGGGTGTCACCTAAATCTGATATAATTATCTTGTCAGAAATTAGCAAGTAATGGAAACGTAACACAAGCCCACAAAGTGGGGCAACATTTCATGTGTGCTCCAAAACACAGAAGATGAAGAAAGCCCCGTGGAGCAGTGAATGGCATGGAATTTAGTGGTGGTAAAATTCAGTTTCACAGAGCAGTACCTTGAGAACCATATGTGAATCTTGTGTACCATTTCCAAGGGGAAGGAGTCCTTTGAAATCAGAGGCTATGAAGGAAATCACTTGCTTTGAAATCTTCACGTACTAATGACCAGTTTGACCTGGAATAGGCCCAGGGGAGCACAGATGCATATTGTGCTGCTTATAAAAGACACCAAGTCAGTACTGTCTACGAGCAGAGCTCACTGTCTATGATTTCATGGCATGGAGGTAAGATGTGTTGAGGGAGCGTTTTGTATCTTCAAGTGAAGAGGTAAGTTGGGCATGTGGGCAAGAGAAAGGTTGCATAGTTCACTTCCCTGATTCATGGGTGAGGAAATAATTCTATTGCAGAGCCTTCCATTAAAGAAGGCTTCACATTGAAGATGTGAAGGAATAGGCACTGAGAGCCATACTGTATGTGTGTGTGTGTGTGTGTGCATGTCTGTGTGTTTATGTGTGTGTATGTGATTTCCATGTTACAGACATTATCTATTTGTATTTCAATGTGTTTCTATATGCACACATATAGACATATAAAATCAAATTATATGTTTTCTATGAAGTAATAATATTGGAAAATTATCAACAGAAAATCCAAAACAATGCTAATAAGAATGAAACAAATTGTGTTAACCTCACAGTCTGTTTAATCTGATGTGCATGTCCCTGTGTGTAGGACACTACAGAAAACATACCCTGGCTGTGAGGTCAGTGACAGCTAAAGGCCCCCTGGAGGTCTGACAGGGTTGACACACCCTGTTCCTCAGCTGTAGGATGTGACCCAGCCTGGAGATTTCCAGTCCTGGCCCAGGGAAGCCCCCCAGACAAGACCACCACAGCACACAGGCAGCTCTCATTCATCTAAAGCAAAGCTTCTGCAAGCCCAGCTCCAACTCCCTTTAGGACAGAAACTCCTAGTACCTGACCTAGGCTGAATAACGAAGGGGGCTGATCCACACAGACTCAGAGAGAGCTCTTTGGACGGAGCCCCTTATGGCCATCCCATGACTGTTTCCTGTCCTGGCCACCGGCTTGCACCTAATATCTGGCTAGTGGGCACCCTTCTAGAATACACTGTTGAGCATCTGTTAGGGCCTGAGATTCGTCTTTGATTCATCTTCTTATGTGGTTTTCATTAAAGCTCTCCCATTTTTATTCTTTCTATTGTAATTTCTTGCTAGAAAATTTTAAACTCTATATTTTTAACTCTATATTTACTTATTTTCATAAGATATTACCTAATCAATTCGTGAGAATTAAATCAACATCAATTTTTTTTCTATTTTAATCCTCATATTTTAAGTACACAAGGGCACCTCAAAATTCTTGGAAAAATGAAGTAAGAAGTTTAATTTGGGGCATAACATATTTGAATGCCAAGAATGGTATTGTCAGTCCATGCATTTTCCATGACCTTTGTGAAAGCTTTCCATCTACATGTATTTCAAAGTTTTCATTTTTAGAAGTAGTGTCTTCAGAGTATTCGCTTGCAACCTGGAAAATAAAAGATTTTTTAAAGATTTATTTATTTTATTTTAAAGACAGAGGGGGGTGTCTTCCATCTCTGGTTCACTCCCAAGGTGGCTGCAATAGCCACAGTTGTGCTGATCCAAAGCCAGGAGCTTTTTCCAGGTCTCCAACGAGGGGGCAGGGCCCCAAGGACTTGGGCCATCTTCCACTGCTTTCCCAGGCCAGAGCAGAGAGCTCGATCAGAAGTGCAGCAGCTGGGACTCGAACCAGTGCCCATGTGGGATGACGGCACTACAGTTTGTGGCTTTACCTAATACACCACAGTGCTGGCCGGAGATACTTTTCAAAGCTCATCACAGTGTAGTTATATGCTACATTTAACTCCCCCTGCCCAATGTGATGGTACTCAATCAGTACTCTACCAACATTCAGTCAACATTTTTTTAAATATTTATTTTATTTATTTGAAAGACAGAGTTACAGAGAGAAGTAGAGACACAGAGAGAGACGTCTTCCATAGACTGGTTCACTCCCCAGATGGCTACAACGACCAGAGCTGAACTGATCTGAAGCCAGGAGCCAGGAGCCAGAGTTTCTTCTGGGTTTCCCACATGGGTGCAGGGGCCCAAGGACTTGAGCTATCTTCTACTGCTTTCCCAGGTCATAGCAGAGAGCTGGATCAGAAGAGGAGCAGCCAGGACTAGAACCAGCATCCATATGGGATGCTGGTGCTTCAGGCAAGCGCTTTTTTTTTTTTTTTTTTGACAGGCAGAGTGGACAGTGAGAGAGAGAGAGACAGACAGAAAGGTCTTCCTTTTGCCGTTGGTTCACCCTCCAATGGCCGCCGCGGCCGGCGCGCTGCGGCCGGCGCACCGCGCTCATCCGATGGCAGGAGCCAGGAGCCAGGTGCTTCTCCTGGTCTCCCCATGGGGCGCAGGGCCCAAGCACCTGGGCCATCCTCCACTGCACTCCTGGGCCACAGCAGAGGGCTGGCCTGGAAGAGGGGCAACCGGGACAGAATCCGGCGCCCCGACCGGGACTAGAACCCGGTGTGCCGGCGCCGCAAGGCGGAGGATTAGCCTGTTGAGCCACGGCGCCGGCCGGCAAGCGCTTTTAACACACTGTGCCACAGCCCCAGCCCCCATTCAGTCAACTTTTAAAACCTGTAGAAAACATTTTCAGCGTCAGATACAGCGTCATGGAATTTGCTTCCTATTTAAATTTCACAAAACCCTCTGTGCAACACCTGGCTCTCAATCCAGAACGTGGTCAGCCCTTCTCAGCCCAGCACCACATTCCGCCCCTACTTGTAGCCACCTCCCTTGGAAAATATGAGTATATTAAACTTTCAGCATCTATTTTGTATTATAATTGAAGTAATGCAGGAATAATTGTTTGGACTTTTTTATTCCTGTATCCTTTGAGACTGTATACATACTGTCTCATGTTGTTCATTACTCATTGCCTTTAGTACAAAAGATTCCACTGTGTGAATAGCCAACAACTAATTTAGCTGGTCTTGTCTGGTTTTCACGTTGAGTCACTAGGAACAGTGCCAGGAGTAAATTTAGAATTCATCTGTCATTGAATGTGTATGAAGGTCTGTTGGTGTACACATTGTAGGGGGATCGTTGTACCATAGCTTTATCTCTGTTCAACTGTAAAACATCCTGCAAAATACTTCTGGAGTCTTCTTCTAATCCTTGTAGCATTTTTAACCAACTTTCTGTTTTTCTTGCAGAAGTTATTTCTTCTTTTTAAAAGTGTTTGATGTAGCATTTTTAATGAATTATAGCTAAAGCCTTAAAGCCATGACTAAATAAGATTCAATAAATAATCCACCAGCACTGCATGTGACCCCTAGTTTATCTAGAATCTCCAACACTGAGGAATTTCAATCATTTAAATTTTAGCTCTTGATGGTGTATACTTTCAGAAAGGGGTTTTGTTTGATCTTTTTGGTTACTGAGTAAATCTCTTCACATATGGAATAGAATTTGAGTATGCTCTCTTTTGAAAGCCTAGTTTGGTTTCTATGTCTTTCTTTTGCTACTGGTTTATTGGCATACTGTAATATAGGTATTTCTTCCTTGATATAGATCTCTCTCTTTTCCCCTCTTCTCTCTCTCTCCCCTTCTCCCTCTCTCCTTCTCTCTCACACTCTCCTCTCTCTCATTTTCTTTAGATGAAGATCAGTTCTTGAATTTGAGATGATCTAAATTGTCACTTTCTTTATTACATTCCATGTTAAGCATCTATCCTGTTCCAAGACCACACAGATTCCTCTAATTTCTTCCAGAAATTCCATTGTTCACCTTGAAAATTTTAACCAACCCTTCATTCTGAACCAATTGGTTATGTCCTACATAAAAGTGTTATGATTTTCCTATATCACTGTGCAATTTCAGTCCATTTAGAAAATGTCATACTGTGGCTTGCTTCCTTCTCGCACTTGCTGTTGCTCCCAATAAACCTCACATCACACTAGGAGCTGACTTGTCCACTATGGCTTCAGGTCATTCTCTCCATTTCCTCCTTGCTGACAAACACTGTACCAATCCCTCAGTGACACCAGAGAAGGTGCTTGGGCTGATGTGGCAAGGTGGGTTAAGCCGTAGCCTGTAGTTCTTGCATCCCATATCAGAGCACCAGTTCAAAACTTGGCTGCTCCTATTCCAGGCCAGCTTCCTGCTAATATGCCTAGAAAAGCAGCAGAAGATGGACCAAGCACTTGGGTCCTTGCCACCCACATGGAAAATATAGATGGAATCCCTGGCTCCTGGGTTCAACCTGGCCCAACAAAGTCCTTGCGGCCACTGGGGGAGTGAACTAGCAGGTGGAAAATCTCTCTCTTGCTGTTTCTTTATATCTTTCACTCTTGCTCTTTCAAATAAATAATTAAAATCTTTTAAAACCACTGTCCTGGTTCCAGAATTCTAATGGGTCTTTGTTCTCTGCTGCTCAGTTCATTTGTGTTTTGACAGTAGAAGTCTGTCATGTGGGGAATCATTTCCCTCATGTAATGCTCATGTTCTGTCCACAATTTATCAGCTTCTGTTCCTAAAAAGTTTCAAGAACTTTTGTGTAACAAATCATGTCCAAAATGCCAACAGGTTCTTATGGGGAGTATGACAGACTGTACACAAGACCAAATATAACCCTTTCCACTTTAAAGTCAGATACATTTCCTATAGTTTGGTAAAGATGGCATGGTGAGAAAGAATGACATTCTGGAATTGGGAAGGACAAGGACCCTTTGTGGGATGGGTTAGAGGATGAGAGAAGGGTCTCTTATGAGGGAGTAAATTTCTGTCCTACATGAAGACAAGGAGAATAGAGCACACTTTGTTCTCTTTATAAGGTGTGAGAAATAGGATTTCCATGTCTATTAAAATTATATGCCACTGAACAGAAAAATATGTTTGACTTTCTGTTAACAATAACTGCATTTTGCTTCTTTTCCCTGGGGGTTATATATTATTTTACACTTGATCTTAGCCAAAAGGCCGGGAAGCGATTGTATATTATTTTTAAAATTACATAATAGATAATATTTCATATATAGCTTTTGAAACAATATGCAATTTAATATAGTAATAAATAGTTAGTTTCAATAAGAGTAATTACTTCTATTTATGTTTAATATGAGAATGGATGTAGACCAGTTTTTCTGATTCATACAGTGCTTTTCATAGCACATCTTCTATGTCCTTAGTCTTTAGTATTAAATACTTTTGTCTTAACACTTAAGTAATTGCACATTGAACCCCTTTTGACATTTTATTTTCAGCATTTCTTAGTTTTAAGTCTATATATGTAATCAAGCATTTTCAAACTAATAACAGTACACGTACTGATGCAATTTACTCCTCCAGGATAACAAATGGCAATCCAATACTAATTCATTACTTTGCTCCCATTTCTACTTTTGATATGTACTAAAATTATTTTACCATCACATGCTACAATGCAGAATGCAGTCAGCGTCTCAACCCCGGAAACCTGGTTTCACCGCGTTATTCTGATGACTAAGAGCATGGATGAAATTCTGTGTGTTTAGCTGTTTCTCCTTTCACTTTACATAAATGATATAATACAGCATTTACTATTTTAAGGCTTTCTCATTTCTGTGTTGCTTGGGAATTTATCTGTATTGTTGTGTGTTGTTTGGGGTTATATGTTAACATTGTTTTAGAGATTCCATTGTGTTAATACCAAGCAATAATTTTGTCATTGCTGTGTAGATGTTCATGTGAGTGGTTTTCAGGGTGGGGCTGTCAGGATCACTGTTTGATGGAAATGTACCATTGAAGATTGGTTCACATTTGGTGAGCACATTCAAATATCTTTTGAGTGCATACATAGTAGTGCAGTTCTTATACCATAAATTAGCATATGTTATGCTTTATTACAGCCAATTAAATAATTTCCAAAAAGTTCTTTTCACCTTTTTTCAATTTTTTTCCCAAATATTTATGCTCATTAGCCATATCTGTGCTTCTTGGTTTGCCCACATACTACCCAAAATTAGTAATCGCCAATTTTCATTTTACTTTTCTTACTGGTTTCAGTCACTTTTATTGGGTTTCCTTGATTGCTAAGAAAATCCAATATCTTGGCCTTTTGCTCGAACTGTCTTTTAGGTTGTTTTTTCCACTGAGTGTCTGGGTCCTTGCATCTTTGCAGGAGGATTTTCTACATCCTGGATCAGGGACTTTCCTGGTTGTATTCTGCCCCATCCCCACTGCTTTCTCTCTGTGTTATGAACAGGATCCTCTCTTCATTTCAGTAGAATCTGCCTGCCATTGCCACCTGTACACTGAGTGTTTTTCTTCCGTGTCAGAAACCTTTTTCTAAGCCAAGACCTCAGAGATGTTCTCCTCTGACTACGTCTACAAATCCCATAATTCATCTTTAAAATGTCAGCCAGAGATCCACTCAGATGCACTTTGCCATGTTGTGGTTCACAACACATTGTGGTGTTCTATAAGGCCAACAAGTTCCGTTTTATTCAGGAAATGTCTTATGCTTTCTTTTACTCCCACCTCTCGTTGCCGCACCCTGGTTACCACACATCATCCTTGGAGCTACTTGGAATCACCTGTGCATCCTTTCTGCTGACTGCAGACTGCAGCAATTCCGTAGCTCCTTGAAGTGAGGACTGGGTGTGTGGAATATGGAAAGGGCCCTTTTGCTCAGAGGATCAGTTATTCCTACATGTTTGATGTGTATTTGGTGGGGGCAGCGAGAGGTTATCCTGTTGGGAAACAGCTTTCCCATGCATATCTATGGGCCCTACATTTTTTATGAGCTTCTGTCCCAAATTATTTTTCAAAGATTTTTCTTGAACAGACATATTTAGAATGTGGCAATATTGTCTTTATGTAGGGGCACATTAATTTCCCAACCAATAAAATGAAGTCTCTCTCTGAGGCAGTAGCTGGGCATATTGAGGCTGGCATTGTGCTGTAGCTGCTACTTGTGAAACCAGCATCCCATACCAGATTGCTTGTACAAGGCCCAGCTTTTCCACTTCGGATCCAGCTTCCTGCTAATGTGTCTGAGGAGGCAGCAAATGATGGCCCAAGTACTTGAGTGGAAACCATCCATGTGGGAGAACTGGTCCCTGTCTTGAATATGGCCCAGACATGACTGGTTTTAGTCATCTTGGGAGTGAAAAAATAGATGGGAGATCTCTCATCTCAAAGCCCCTCTTTCTCTCCCCCCCAGTACTCCCTAAGTGTGGGTGTATGTGTGTGAACAGGAAACACAGACTTAGCATAAAGAACTGATAGTTCAAACCTCCCCACAGCCCTGGCCAGCCCCTCCTCCATGCTGACCCCATCTGAAATTCCACCTTCTCCATGTCCCTGCTCAGGGGACAGAGTGATCCTGCTGCAGCCCCTATGTAGTAGAGCATTCAAGTAGGGATCCTTGTGCTTGTCTACATAATTTTTTTTCACAGGCAGTGTTAGACACAGAGACAGACAGAGAGAGAAAGGTCTTTCTTCCATTGGTTCACCCCCCAAATAGCCACTACAGCCGGCCCACTGCACCGATTTGAAGCCAGGATCCAAGCGCCTTCCCCTGGTCTCCCATGTGGATGCAGGGCTCAAGCACTTGGGCCATCCTCCACTGCCTTCCCGGGCCACAGCAGAGAGCTGAACTGGAAGAAGAGCAACTAGGACAGAATCTGGAGCCCCGACCAGGACTAGAACCCGGGGTGCTGGCACACAGGCAGAGGATTAGCCTAGTGAGCTGTGACACTGGACTTGTCTACATAATTTTTGATGCAGTCCTCCTAACTCAACCCAGAGAAATAAGTACCTGAAAATTTAGGCTGTCTGGAGACAGTGGTTACAACCACTTGAATCAGGGTGATTTGTTGAGTTCTTTATTTAGGGGGCCTTTAAACCTTATAGTGTCAATTAAAAATATGTGATATCGGGGCCAGCTCTGTGTCATGGCAGGTGGGGCCACCACCTATGGTGCTGGCATCCCATGTGGGTGCTGGTTCAGGTCCCAGCTGCTCCACTTCCCATTCCAGCTCTCCAATATGGCCTTGGAAATCAGTGGAGGATGGCCAGGGTCCTTGGGCTCCTGCACCCACATGGGAGACCCGGAGGAGGCTCCTGGCTCCTGGCATCAGATTGGTGCATCTCTGGCCATTGTGGCCAACTGGGAAGTAAACCAGCAGATGGAAGACAGACTCTCTCTCTCTCTCTCTCTCTCTCTCTCTCTCTCCCCCTCTCTTTCTCTGTCTATGCCTCTCTGTAAATCTGCCTTTCAAATAAATGAATAAATCTTTAATAGTGTGATTGTCAAAAACAATAAAATATTCAGTTTAAAAAAGCAAATGAAAATGTTGAAAGCAACCTCAATAGGAGAATGCCCATTTGTGGGTTTTTAGATCTGTACTGTATGTATTAAAATTAGAACACTTGTAAGGCATACATATAAAGTACTGAAAAAAGTCATAGAAAAGTACTTAACATACAGTATTCAAGCGAAAGTAAATGCTTAAATAAATGAGCTATTTATAACAGAATTTGAGGGGCCGGCGCCGTGGCTCACTTGGTTAATCCTCCACCTGTGGCACCTGCATCCCATATGGGCATCGGGTTCTAGTCCCAGCTGCTCCTCCTCCAGTCCAGCTCTCTACTGTGGCCCAGGAAGGCAATGGAGGATGGCCCAAGTGCTTGGGCCCTGCACCCATATGGGAGACCAGTAGGAAGCACCTGGCTCCTGGCTTTGAATCGGCATAGGTCTGGCCATAGTGGCCATTTGGGTGGTGAACCAATGGAAGGAAGACCTTTCTGTCTGTCTCTCTCATTGTCTAACTCTATCTGTAAAAAAGAAAAAAAAAGAATTGGAAAGATACAGGCCAGTATGCATACTTGCTTTAATGGAAAGGGATTAAGATAGGAGATATGGGTGTGAAGGAAATCTTTGCCTCTTACTCTACTTCAGAAATATTTAAAATTTTACTTGAAATCAAATATATAATGCAAAAATTGTACTTGCTTACTAAATATTGAAACCAGAATTTGAGCCATGTCAGTCTGAACATATAACCAGTGTTCTATGTTAAGTGTTCTGGTCTACTATGAGAAATGTTTTATTGTAATAAATGCTAACAAGAGCCCCTCAGTGCATAACTACCACTTAGCTGAATTAATGAGGAATGGATTATGCAGTGGTGTCCATCTGTCCCCTAAAAGTTTATGTGCTGGAAATAATCCTGAATTCATGTGAGTGGAGTGTGTGTGCAGGGCCTTTGGGAAGTGTGTGGAATCAGATGAGAGCCTGATGACAAGGACCCTATGATGGTGTTCTGAGACACTTGCTGTGTCTCACCATGTGGTGACCTCCACCATGTTAGGACACAGCAAAAGGAACCTCCCAGGCTCTAGCACCATGATGTGAGACTTCCCAGAACCTCCAGAACACTGAGCTGAGTAAACTTCCATTCTTTATAAATTAACCCATGACAGTCAGTGATAGCAGCAGAAAACAGACATATTATTTTGTGGAGCTTCTGTTATTCAATATATAGTCTGATAAATTCTTAGTATAGTAAATTAATTTTCTAATTTATTTGAAAGGGAGGCTTTCTGGATGGCTTATTTGTTTTTGCAGTATTTGTTCTCATCTCAGTATTTCTCTCATCTATATAATTAGAATATATATGGGGGTCGGCATTGTGGCTTAGTGGGTAAAGCCAACTCCTGCGACACTGGCATTCCATATGGACACCAGTTTGAGTACTGGCTGCTTCCAATCCAGCTTCCTAATAATGTGCCTGGGAAAATCAGAGGAGGATGGCCCAAGTCCTTAGACTCCTGCCCCAACATGGGAGACCTGGAAGAAGCTCCTGGCTTTGGCCTGGCCCTCCCCTGGCTGTTGCAGCTATCTGGAGAGTAAACCAGGGATGGAAGATTGACATCTCTCTCTCTACCTCTCTTTCTCTTCTTAACTCTGTCAAATAAATAAAACTTAAAAAATAACATGTGGTTTTCAATAGCATGAGGATTGACTCTGTACATGTCAAATACAGGGAGTCTTCACAAGTTCATGGAAAATGCATGCTATGAAACAGCTGTGCATGGATGTCAATGTCTTGTACCTAAATATAATTATGTTTTAATTTCATTTCTCCAGTTTTTTGAAGTATCCCTTTACAGGTTTCATGCTTCATAGTAGGGCATAGATTTTGGGTCTGACCCTTCTAATGGGTATGACTGAAGCAATCCTATATCAAAGAGAGATTTATTTTATTTTTCAAAAATATTTATCTATTTATTTGAAAGTCAGAGTTACAGAGAGAGAGAAAAGGAAAGGCAGAGAAAGAGAGAGAGAGGTCTTCCATCCACTGGGGCACTCCCCCAATTGGCCACAATGGCCAGAGCTGCGCTAATCCAAAGTCAGGAGCCAGGAGCTTCTTCCAGGTCTCCCACATGAGTGCAGCGGCCCAAAGACTTGGGCCATCTTCCAGTGCTTTCCCAGGCCACAGCAGAGAGCTGGATTGGAAGTGGAGCAGCTGGGTCTCAAACTGGCACCCATATGGGATGCCAGAAATGCAAGCGGCAGCTTAACCTGCTACGCAACAGCACTGGCCTTAGAATGTTTTTTTTAATTTTGAAAAGAATGCAGATGGTAATCTTGATATTGTGGATGGCTTTGTTCACTTGTGGTCGTGTATTTTGGTTGGTTGTAGCAGGTCCAGCTGTTAGCAGATCCAGAGAGGGAAGAGTTGGTGCTGCAAGCACGCAGAAGGATAAGCCTTAACCAGAAAGACAGATCCACGCAGGTCTTGAATCCTTTGCTCTTCTTTATATGTGAGGCTGCTGGGAAATTATGAGTGCCATCCCCAGAAAAATGAAGAGTCACCCTCAGCACTTTTCAAAGTTACACCAGCAAGAACACACAGAGGTGAGGGCAGAGACTATTAGGAAAATTACAGCTTCCACAGTTATTGTAAAGAGAATTTTGAAGATAAGATTAGAGCAGAAAGAAATGAAATATAAAACACAAAAGCCATTTTAAAAATCAACAGAACCTAGAATTGATTTTTCTTCTTTTTTTTTCAAAAATAATCAAATTTCAGGCTGGCACCATGGCTCAATAGGCTAATTCTCTGCCTGTGGCACTGGCACACCGGGTTCTAGTCCTGGTCGGGGCTCTGAATTCTGTCCCGGTTGTTCCTCTTCCAGTCCAGCTCTCTGCTGTGGCCCAGGAGTGCAGTGGAGGATGGCCCAAGTGCTTGGGTCCTGCACCTGAATGGGAGACCAGGATAAGCACCTGGCTCCTGGCTTTGGATCAGCGTGGTGCGCCAGCCGCAGTAGCCATTGGAGGGTGAGCCAACGGTAAAGGAAGACCTTTTTCTCTGTCTCTCTCACTGTCCACTCTGCCTGTCAAAAAAAAAAAAATCAAATTTCATAAAATGCTACATAGATTAATAAAGTAATGAAAGAGAAGATTCAAACAAATAAAACTGGAAATGAAAGAGACAACTGATTCACAGAAGTAAAAAAAAAAAAAGATTATTATGAACATTTATACACCAACAAATTGGACAACCCCAAAGAAATGAAAAAATGCTTAGAGATATACAAGCTACCAAGAGTGAATTAATAGAGACAAACATCAAATGTTTTCTCTTATTTGTGAAAGTTAGTATAAAAATTGTGAGGGTGTCAGGGCCGGCAATGTGGCACAGTGGTTAAGCCACAGCTTGAGATGCCTGTATTGCAGTGAGTACTAGTAGTGACCTGGCCCAGTTCCCCAGTCAATGGAGCTATTTGAAGAGTGAAAGAGTGGATGGAAGATCAACCTCTCTCTTTAACTCTGACTTTCAAATAAATAAATAAATAAATCTTAAAAAATTATATGGATGACCTGTCATTTGGTGTGTAAGTAGGGCTTCATTGAGTCATACCATGTAAACAACAATATACACTTCTTTCTCCATGTTATTATAATCATTGTCATGAATCCCTCACTTTAATATTAATATCTGTTTTCAAGAAAAGTAAAATAAAATGAAAAAAACAAAGGATGCATCAATAAAAGATAAAATAAAACCCTGGCCAGACCAATGTTCATAATGCATAAAAATTTTCTCAAAAAGAGGGCTTCACAGATAAATTCTACCAAGCATCCAAAGAAGAATTCATAACAGTTTTTCTTGAGATTCTCCAAAATAGAGGATGAACACCTCAAGCACACTTGATGCAGCCAGATCACCCAGATACCAGAGTCAGACAAAACAATACCCAAGAAAAGTAATCTCTAGGCCTGTAACCCAGAAGATGATACGTGAAAAGATCCTTAACAAAACATAGCCAGATTGATTTCCACAGCACATTAACAGATCACACATCACAACCAAATGAGATTTATCCTTGAATGCAAGGGTATTTGAATACATTCAAACCAATAATGTGATATACAGCATCCATACAATGATGGATAAATATCATAGAATCACCTCAAAGGGTAAGAGAAACAGCACTTGAAAAAATTCAACAATATTTCATCATAAAAACTCAAAAAGTATTTATAGAAAGAAATTACTTCCACATAATAAAACCCAGATATAAAACTCCCAGGAATAAGACCAAGCTGAATTGTGAGCAGCCAAAACCTGTCCTTTGAGATGGAGAACATGACAGATGCCCTAACACCACTTCTATTCAACAGAGCTCTGGAACGCTCAGCAGAGTGGCTAGGCAAGAAAAGGAAATGAAAAAACACCCAAATAAGAGATAGAAGACGTAAAATTTCCTCTCATCAGTAGCAAGGTCTTTTATGTAGAAAGTCTGAAGACTATGCTAAAAAATGTTAGCACTAATAAATCCATGCAGAAAAGTTGCAGGATAAAAAGCAATATGCAAAAATAAATTTTGTTATTGATTTCTGACAATGAATGATCTAAGAAGAAAATTATGAAAGTAATCACACTTACGATAGCATCACAGAGAATAAAATACTTAGGAATAAACAATAAAGTGAAAGATGCATACACAGGAAACCATAAAACACTGGTGGCTAAAATGGACAGACCCCAAACACATGAATGGAAATGTTGTGCTCTGGGACTGAAGGAATCGATATTTTTAAGTGGCTGCACTACCACATGATCTACAGATTCAATTCAATTTCTATCAAAATAATGTTTTTTTTTTTACTTTTGTGAGATTCATATGAGACAACAAAACACTCTGAAAAGTCAAAACGATATTGAGGCCGTTCCCATTCTACCTGGTGAAGGGTCCATACAGTGTTGTTCTTGATTCACGGTGTAGTTTAAGGGGAAGCTGTCATGAAGTCCAGAACCCTTGAAATTCTGCAAATGAAGGAAGAGGCTGTCCTCAAGGTCCTTGCAGCAAGAACCCAGCTAGGTGGCACCAACCTTGACTTCCAAATGGAACAGTGCATATAGAGTAAGGAAAAGTGATGGCATCTAAATCATAAGTCTGAAACTTCTGTTGGCGGCTCATGCCACTGTGGCCAGTGAAAAGCCTGCTGATGTCAGTGTGATATCCTCCAGAAACACTGGCCAGGGGGCTGTGCTGAAGTTTGCTGCTGTCACTGGAGCTATGGCTATTGCTGGCCACTTCACACCAAGAACCTTCTCTAACCAGATCTAGGCAGCCTTCCGGGAACCACAGCTTCTGGTGATTACTGATCCTAGGGATGCTCACCAGCCTGTCACAGAGGCATCTTATGTGAACCTGCCTACCATTGCTCTGTGTAACACAGACTCTCCTCTGTGCTACATGGACATTCCATCCCATGCAACAACAAGGGAGCCCACTCAGTGGGTCTGATGTGGTGGATGCTGACCCAGGAAGTTCTGTGCATGCATGGTACCATCTCCCATGAACACCCCTGGGAGGTCATGCCTGATTTCTACTTCCCCAGATCATGAAGAGATTGAAAAAGAAGAGCAGGCGGCCACTTAAAAAGCTGTGACCAAGGAGGAGTTTTAGGAGTTTTAAGGTGTATGGACGGCCCCAGTGCCTGAGTTCACTGCTACCCAGCCTGAGGTTGCAGACTGGTCTAAGGTGTGCAGGTGCCCTCTGTGCCTATTCAGCAGTTCCCCACTGAAGACTGGAGTGCTCGACCTGCCACTGAAGACTGCCTACCGGCTGGGTAGAAACAACTAGTGAGTGGTCTTAAACTGCTTTTCAGTCTCTAAAGAAAACATGGGAATGAGGTTGATGGAAAATAAACACCAGTTTCTACAAAAAAAAAAAAAAATACTGAGGAAGAAGAAGAAAACCAGAAGACTCACACTCTTTGGTTTCAAAATACATTACAAAGTCACAGTATTCAAACAGTGTGATACAGGGAAGGTCAAACACATAGACTTCATAAGAACAGAATAGGGGGCCCTGAGTTTCAACAAGTTTACCAAGAATATGTAATGGGTTTATGTAAGGGAAAGGAAAAGAACACTGAAATTTAAATTTTACATGCTATCTTTAATCCTGTTAAAGCAGTTATTCTATTTCATGAATATCACAATAAAGGAAATTTTATCATGTCAGATTTAGGCACAAAAAAAGCTCAAGACATACAAAAAGCCCAGGAGGGAATCTGGGCACATCTCTCCATCACTGAGCACAGGGTTCCAACAAACTGCCTCAGTGAAGTCCATCCTCACAGCTCTAATGCCTGATCTAGAAATGGTGGGAAGGCTGGCAATTAAATAGAACACTTGGGAAAATAGTGGATTTGTTGGTAGAAACATCCAAGGAATAAACTCAAACTTTTTTTATCTTTCTAATCAAAAACAAAATCAACCAAGGCATCTAAAATAAACCAAACATGGAAAAGATAGTGGAAAGCATTGAATTCTCTTGGAATTAGTAGAAAATATGGCTTACCTAGTAGTTAAAAGACAAAAAATTCTCCCTGTTAAATCACAGCTTCATTATGAGGATTCATAAATTTCCATTTAGTAATGATATTATCCATTAACTTTATACACATAATGGACGTGAGAAAGACAAGAGAATATTTGTAAACAATGATTTTCTGTAAAACACTGACACATCCAACTCCCAAACAACTGTCATTGGTTGTCACACAAACCCAGTGGCTTTTCATGTAAACTGTGGTCATCGTGGTCTCCATTGCACCTGTGTCTCTGAAACCTTTCTCAGGCGCATTCTCCCCATTGCTCTGTGAATTATAAATGATGCTGAGCTTAGCAGTTTGAACTTCAGGAAAGAACTCACTCTGGGATAGAAAGAAGTTTGGTATGAATCCAAGGAGACATGGGAGCTTCAACTGCCCATCCCTCCCAGACTCAGGTTCCTCTGCTCCCTTCAGGTCACACCCTGCCTCCCTCAGGGAACAAAGAAAAAAAAAACACTTTAAAAGACTTTAGCAGCCTCTTTGGCACTATTAACTACAGGTTGTAATAGTTTTTGGTAATTAGCAAGAGAGAAAATGTTCTCAGAAATCTCCTCAGTCCTAACTTTACTTTCAGTGCAGCTGCAGTGAAGAGATAATTGCAGCTCTGCAGGGAGGTGAGGTCACAGGCTCACACCATTTCTAGTGCTCCAGCTGCCCCCTGCCCACCAGTGCTGACTGTGGTGACCTTCATGCCAGTGCTTGTCCTGGAGGCTGAAAGAAACTGGGGACTTTCTGTGTCAGTGTGAAAGAGAGAAGCTTTCAGCAAGGAGGCGTCTCTGGAGTCCGAGTGAGTGAGCAGGTGAGAAAGGAAATTCTCCCGTGCTTGCTCCTGGTCCTGTGCCCCAGCCTCACAGGAAGCAGGAAGCATTCTGAGATGTGGGCTGAGCTAGGACAGGGAGATGGGGTCCTACACCCAGCACCAATCCCTGGAATTTGGAGTTGTGCAAAATGACATTGATTCTTGGTGCCTAATTAAAATAATCATGAAATATGGTGTTTCGTGTACTTCAGGACTGTGGTTCCAAATAGATCTGCTGTTCAGTCTATGGTACCGGAGGCAAGGGCTCCACTTTCTGAATTAACAGAGACGTGCAGGAACTGTGATGTGGATTAGGACAGGAATCTTCAGAACCTGGCAGAAACAATCCCAGCGGCAATTCCTGGAATAGAAGTTTTCTCTAACTCTGTCAAATGAGTTGCTTAATGGAGTATTGATTGTTGTCTACCGCAAACATCCACAGTTACTTATTATGGAAAGATTCTCTTCCATCTTTAATAAGGGGAGCCTGTTTAAGGAAAGGCAGGGTTATCCTTGTGTGATTGGTTGCGTGTGGCAGAATTGAAGTGTGAATGTGTCTCCTGAATTTCTCTGGAGTGAAAATATTTTTATTTCAACTGGAACCTTCACAATTCCAAATGATAAAATGCACAAGATCTGACCCTAGGGATTTTGTGTGGTAAATGCTTTATCTTTCAATGCCTTTCAAAGTTCTGCCTTTATGGAAAATGCTTTCATTTAAGTATTAGTAAAGATATAAACTAGTACATAAAAGTAGTAATCTTCAGTTTCTACAATACACAATTTCACCGCATACTGGTGTTTGTCCTGTAGTGTAGGGAACAATATATGTTCTTGAGTGTTATTTTTGTTCCTAGTATAAAACTTGAGTTTCTGTATACTCCTACAATAAACGTTGATTTATGTACAATTTTTTCAAGGAGAAATACCCTAGAAATTATACTACAATAAGGTTTTCTGATTGTTGATGAAACACCTATTGTTTAGACATTGTTGATGTTGTCATATGGAGTAAATCTTTATGCATAAAGGTAAAATGTACAAGCAAAATGAAAAGCAATGTACCAAAAGTCTAAGAAAAATTGACAAAGCATAAAAATAAGCAAGTATACACATGTGATATTTGGGAACGCTGCTAAACTAGCTATTTTAGAATAACACTGTGTTCAGTTTAACTGTTTTTGTACAAACCATGCTGGCTCAACATTCCACTTTGCACATAAAAAATAAATATACATCTAGACAAATCATTAGTCTGTATCAGCTGAGTAATTTATAACCAGTGTAATAATTTTATAACCTGCCTTCTCATGGAGTGACAAAGAATCAAGAATCAATACATGTGTCTCTATACCAGTAATTCATTAAGTAGCCTTAAAGACTACCTATTCAACTCTTTGGAAGCATTTTCACAAAAGAAAATTATTAAGCAGTTATCCCTATATGTGAACTAGTGCAAGTGGAGAATAATCTGAAGAAAAAGCTCAGATTCAGTTGGTATTAATACGTGGAGCTCATGCCCCATTTCCCATACAGGAATGTTAGACTCAGTGACAATAATCAGACATTGGGAACTAATGGGATGGTCACCAGAGATTTGACAATGGGGATAATCTTCTTATCACAAACTATTACAGGAATCCTGGGAAATTTCTCTCTTCTTTCCCATTATCTCTATCTCTACTTCACAGGATGCAAGTTTAGACCTACAGATTTGATCATCAAACATCTGACTGTAGCAAACTGCTTAATCATTCTCTTTAGAGGAGTTCCCCAAACCATGGCAGCTTTGGGGCTAAATGGTAATTTCAGTGATGTTGGGTGCAAACTTGTGTTCTATGTACAAAGAGTGAGCAGGGACATGTCCACTGGCAGCACCTGCCTCTTGAGCATCTCCCAGGCCATCACCATCAGTCCTGAGAGCCTCAGATGGGCAGAATTTAAAGCAAAAGTTCCCAAATACATTGGTCCTTTCATTATACTCCTCTGGATACTGAACTTCATACTAAATATCCTGGTACCTCTGTATGTAACTGAGAGAACAACCAACAAAAATATCACAGAGAAGGTTGATCATGTGTACTGTATTGCTGTGAATCCTGGAAAATTCATAGAGTCTCTGTATGCAGCTGTAGTGTTTTTCCAAAATGTTCTTTTTGTGGACTTTATGCTGGGTTCCAGTGGCTACATGATTTTCATCCTATACAGGCACAAGCAGCAGGTCCAATACATCCATAGGACCAAGATCTCTTCCAGGTCCTCCCCAGAGTCCAGAGCCACCCACAGCATCCTCGTCCTGGTGAGCACCTTTGTGTCTTTTTGCATTTTCTCCTCCATCCTTCACATTTGCCTGACTGTTTTAAACAATCCCAATGTGTGGCTGGTGAACACCTCTGCACTATTCACTGGCAGTTTCTCAACTGTGAGCCCCTACATTCTCATGAGCCATGACTCCAGAGTGCCCAGGCTCTGCTGTGTCCCCACAAGGAATACAGAATCCTCTGGTTAGCATGAGTGTGTAAATTGTATGTGTTCACAATGGTTATTTCATCAATGGCTATAAATATTTATTCATTCACTAATATACTTGAGAGACAGAGCTAACCATAGTGTAATTCTCTCTCCAAATATTTAACATGGCTCTGAATCAGGTCAGAATTGGAAACCAGGAAATCAAGGACTTGAGCCATCACCACTGCCTGCCAGGGTCTTAGTTACCAGGATGCTGGATCAGGATAAGAACTGGGTATCAAACCCAGGTACTGTGATTTGGACATAATAGTCTTGCCTGGCCTCTTAACTACAAGACCAAATGCCTGCTCCCACTATGTGAGTTCTTTATTTCTCAGTTCTTCTGAAAGATTCAACATGTTTGTGGAAGTAATCACTGTACCAGAGTGTAGTCAACAAGACACCTTGAATTTTTGCTCTAAAATAAGGATTAAGCTGGTAAATTATCATAAATTAATTACTGTGTAATTACCACATTAATTCCTGTATTATGGAAATGTTATTCATGTTCCCAGCTCCACAAAATTATTTGGAAATTGGGGCTGGCGCTGTAGCCCAGTGGGTTAATGCCCTGGCCTAATGCGCCACCATCCCATATGGGTGCCGATTTTAGTCCTGGCTGCTAGTCTTCTGATCGAACTCTCTGCTATGGCCTGGGATACCAGCAGGAGATGGCCCAAGTCCTTGGCCCTCTGCAGTGTAATGGACTTTGAAAAGTATCTTATATTTTCCAAGTTACACAATAGTAGATTCTGAAGATAGAGCTGCCCAAGTGGAAACTGAAGTCCATGCAGATAGGGGGTTTTCAAACCTTGGAAGACCTGGAAGAAGCTCCTGGCTCCTGGCTTCAGATCGGCACAGCTCTGGCTGTTGCAGCCATCTGGGGAGTGAACCAGCAGATGGAAGACCTCTCTCTCTGTCTCTACCTCTCTCTGTAACTCCATATTTCAAATAAATAAAATAAATCTTTTTAAAAAAAGAAAACAAAAAATGTGGAAATTATGGAGTCTTCATAGGTGTCACCTGAATCTGACATAAGAAATTTGTGAGAAATTAGCAAGTTATGGGAATGTAGCACAAACTCCACAAAGCAGGGCAACATTTCATGTGTGCCCCCGTGGAGCAGTGAACAGCAAGGAATTCAGTGGAGGAAAACAGTTTCCTGGAGTGGCTGTCTTGAGAACATTACTGGAGCCCTGGGAGCCACTTCCAAGGTGAAATCAGACTCTATGAAGGAGAGCAGTCAATTTGGACATCTTCACATACAAAGCCAGTTTGATCTGGGATGGGCACAGTGGGGCACAAAGTGTGGTCTGCTGCTTACAAAAGACACCAAGGCAATATTGCCTATGAACGGAGCACAAAGTCTAGAATATCCTGGCATGGACGTGAGATCTTTTGAGGGAGCTTATTGAATCCTAAAGTTCAGAGGTAAGTTGGGCATATGCGCAAGAGAAAGTTTCCATGTTGCACGCCCCTGTCGCATAGGTGAAAAAATAATTCCACAGAGGAGCCTTCCATTAACCTTGAAGATGTGAAGAAACAGGCACTGAGAGCCATTATTCTCCTCTCTGTACCTGACGATGTCTCTGTGTATGTGTGTTTGTTTCCATGTTACAGACATAATATATTTGTGTTTTCAATGTGTTTGTGTATGCACACATATAGACACATAAAATCCAATTATACTTGTTCCCTATGAATTAATCATACTGGGAAATTATAAATTAGGAAATTCAAAGCAGTGCTAATAAGAATAAAACAAACTGTATTATCCTCACAGCCTATTTTACTCTGATGTGTGTGTCCCCATGTCCCTTTAGGACAGAAACTCCTAGTATCTGACCTAGGCTGAATACAGGCATAAGAAAGGGGTCAGATTCACAGACTCTGAGGAAGGTCTTTGGAGGAAGACCCTTCTTATCAATGATCACCCAGCCCTGAGTGTATCTGGACCAGACCACCAACTTGTTCCCAGTATCTGCCTTGTGGGAGCCCTGCTAGAATCAACTGTTTAAGCATCTGATCAGTAGCTGAGACTTATCTTTGGCTCATCTTCATGTGTGGTTTCCAATAGAGCTCCAATTTTCTTACTGCTTTCATTTATTCTTCTTCTTTTTTAACAGCCTATATTTTGCTTATTTTCATAAGATGTGGCCTAATCAGCTAAGGAAAAGTACATGGAATATTTTTGCTCTTTTTTGTCCACATATTTTAACTATACAAGGGCACCTCTGTTGCAACACACCTCCAAAAAGTTCTTTGGAAAATGAAATTAAGTGATAAGTTATTTTGGCATAAAACATTTTTAGAAGCCAAGTGTGAGGCTGTTATAGGCATTTTCCACAAAGGTTTGAAAACATTCTTTTTTAATTCTACATATTATTATTACTAGACATTTGATCTTATTTTTATGGTCTCTAACACTTATTCCTATCTATATGAGTACTTTAACACTCAATATGATCACTTGAACACTTAAAAAATAATTTTAATAGTGAGTTTCAGAGAGCTGATGATGAACATAAATAAATCTCCAATTTTCTTGCTTTTTTTTGTTTTTTAAGGTTTGTTTTATTTATTTGAAAGAGTTACAGAGAGGTAGAGACAAGGAGAGAGGTCTCCCATCCACTGGTTAATTCCCCAAATGACCACAGGGCCAGAGCTGAGCTGATCCAAAGCCAGCAGCTCCTTCAGGGTCTTCCACATGGAAGCAGGGACCCAAGGACCAGGGCCATCTTTATGCTGCTTTCCCAGGTGCATTAGCAGGGAGCTGGATCAGAAGTGGAGCAGCCAAGATTCGAACCAGTGCCCATATGGTATGCCAGTACTGCAGGTGGTGGGTTTGCCTGGTACAACACAGCGCCAGCCTCTGCTCTCCAGTTTAAAAATATTTTCATATCGGGCCAGCGCCGTGGCTCAACAGGCTAATGCTCCGCCTAGCGGCGCTGGCACACCGGATTCTAGTCCCGGTCGGGGCGCCGGATTCTGTCCCGGTTGCCCCTCTTCCAGGCCAGCTCTCTGCTGTGGCCCGGGAGTGCAGTGGAGGATGGCCCAAGTGCTTGGGCCCTGCACACCATGGGAGACCAGGAAAAGCACCTGGCACCTGGCACCTGGCTCCTGCCATCGGATGAGCGTGGTGTGCCGGCCGCAGCGCGCCGGCCGCGGCGGCCATTGGAGGGTGAACCAATGGCAAAGGAAGACCTTTCTCTCTGTCTCTCTCTCTCACTGTCCACTCTGCCTATCAAAAATAAATATATATATATATATATATATTTTCATATCAATCCCAAATTCTGTAATTCCATTTATAGGATATACATATCATACTTTATAGAAGATTTTTTGCATATGTGTTTAGTTTTTAATGTGACACTAATATTATCGCATTTGCTAATACTTTTACTTTAAGCAGGTATTGATGAGTCCATAGGCATATGCTTGAACTCAGTAACATTGAATCTTTATCCTACACTATTTCAACACAGATCAGTGTCTCCTCTCCCGTGGCTCAGGACAAGACCTAGTTAGTGTTCAATGATTCCCAATAATAGGCAACATTTTATTGCTGGCATAGAAGTAAATTTGAGTTCCTGTTGTTATCTGAATATAGAGGGAATGGTGCATTTTAAAATACAATTTGTTATGGAGCAGATCCATAAAGAATTTCGTGTACAAGGCCGGCGCCACAGCCCAACAGGCTAATGCTCCGCCTAGCGGCGCTGGCACACCGGGTTCTAGTCCCGGTCGGGGCGCCGGATTCTGTCCCGGTTGCCCCTCTTCCAGGCCGGCTCTCTGCTGTGGCCCGGGAGTGCAGTGGAGGAAGGCCCAAGTGCTTGGGCCCTGCACCCCATGGGAGACCAGGAGAAGCACCTGGCTCCTGCCTTCCGATCAGCGTGGTGCACCGGCCACAGCGTGCCGGCCGCAGTGGCCATTGGAGGGTGAACCAACACAACAAAGGAAGACCTTTCTCCCTGTCTCTCTCTCTCTCTCACTGTCCAATCTGCCTGTCAAAAAATAAATAAATAAATAAATAATTTTAAAAATCATAAAGAATTTCGTGTACTACCATCAGGGCATCTCTGCTTTTTAAGATATACAAAGCTTCACTCATTATTGATACTGACTTATGCAATACATCCTGACACATAGATGTCAACTTGTTGCAGCCAGAATTATACACTGTCATCAATCTAATGTAAAATAAGGTATGCAAGTTACTAAATATGCATCAGTATAATTAGAAAAGCATGGGTACTCCCACTGTTCAGTTAGCATAGGGTTTTCATGCCCTGCATTTTTAACACCCCAGCCAGGCTCTGGTTTTTGTTTTCCCATTAAAAAAAAGTTTGAATTTAGGCAAATCATTAACCTTAATCTCCTTAATTTTTCCTTATTGCTCCAGTGAAAAAACAGTATTTACTACCTAATGGAATTATGAAAACCGTAAGATTATCTTCACGTATAGCGTTCATAGCCTTGGTCCTTACTTTGCTGTTAGTGCTTGAAGATCCTTTGTGATTTAGGGGCTGGTGATGTGGTGCAGTGGGTTAACGCCCTGGCCTGAAGTGCGGGCATCCCATATGGGAGCTGGTTCGAGATCCTTCTGCTCCACTTCCAATCCAGCTCTCCGATATGGCAAGGGAAAACAGTAGAAAATGGCCCAAGTCCTTGGGCCCATGCACCCCTGTGGGAGACTTGGAAGAAGCTCCTGGCTTCTGCCTTCAGATGACTGCAGTTCTGGCCGTTGTGGCCAATTGGGGAGTGAACCATTGGATGGGAGACCTCTCTCTCTCTCTCCCTCCCTCCCTCTCCCTCTCCTCTGTGTAACTCTGACTTTCAAATAAATAAATAAATAAATAAATCTTTAAAAAAAGAAGATACTTCGTGATTTCTTGCTGAGAACTAATGATAAGTGGCTCGTGCCTCCTGTTCCCATGCAGGAATCTCTGCCTCAGAAGACAAATAGCAGTCACCGGGAACTGTCAGAATGGCCATCAGAGACGTTGCAATAGGAATAATCTCATCACAGACTACTACTGGAATTCTGGGGGATTTCTGTCTTCTTGCTCATTATCTCTCTGCTTCTCAGGATGCAAGTCTGGGCCCACAGATTTGATCATCAAAGACCTGATTGCGGCCCACTGCTTAGTCATTCTTTTAAAGGAGTCCCCAAACCATGGCAGCTTTGAGGATGATGCATTTCCTCAGTGATATTGGGTTTAAGCTTGTGTTCTGTGTGTACAGAGTGGGCACGGATGTGTCCACTGGTGTCACCTGTCTCCTGAGTTTCTCCCGGCTCATCAGCATTAGTTCTAGGAACTTCAGGTGGGCAGAGCTCAAAGTAAAATTTTCCAAGTACATATTCACCTCCAACATCCTCCACTGGGCCTTGCACATGATACTAAATATTATTGTACCTATGTATATTTTTGGCAAATGGAACAACACAAACATCACAAAGAAAAGAGATTATAACTACTGAAGTGCTGTATTTCATAAAATTACAGTCTTGGATGTAGCATTGATATTATTCCATGATTTCTTTTGGAACTCAACACTCTATGCCAATTGTTCCATGGTTTTCATCCTGTACACACACAAACAGTGCAACACATTCATAGAAACAATGTTTCCTCCAAATCCTTCCCTGAGGCAGGGTTAATGATAGCATCCTTGTCCTGATGAGCACTTTTGAATTTTCTTCCACTCTCACTTTTATTCTTCACTTTTATTCATGGCTTACTGCACTATGAATGTTCACTAGAGAAAGTGAATATTGTCCAACTATAGGAAGGATTTTTATATAATTCTTTTCTGAATTTATATTACAAATTTAACACAAAATCAGAAGTTGAACAAAAAAAGGAATGACCATACACTGAATTTTGTGCTGCAACAATAAACATATATTTTTAGTTACCATGAGACACTTAGAGATCCTTGAAACATATTAGTCCACAAAACAAAATATGTAGAGAGGTACATGAATAAATAGGTAGATAGAGGTATATATATATGTACAATGTGTATGCATATTGTATGTATATGTGCACATATTTATAACCAGATTTATTTTCATCATTTTCTAATAATGAAAAATTATAAATTAAGAAATACAAATCTTAAATTATAATAGCACATGCTCTAATATTGTAGTTTATTTTATATAGTGTGTGTATCACAGTACTCATTTTTTATTTTAATTTTTAACATGGAATGCAATTTGTATTTTAGTCACTATTTGAGTTACATTTTCAGGGAAATATCCAGGGGTATGCATTAAAAAACAAGTTTGGTTTTATGGAGAACTTACAGTTTTTACATGCTCAATGAGGTCATTTGTTACCATAGTCAGATATAACTAGTACACTCTATGAGCCATTAGTTTCCATTTTCAGAACCATCCAGATAACATGCATGTGTAAAAAAAAAAAAAAAGTAAATTCAAGATTCAAGGTCAGTGTTATGATGCTGCGAATTAGTCTGTCATCTGCACTTGCCACCATCCCATGTTGGAATCCAGCTCTCGGCTAATGCACCTGGGCAAGGAAATGACCCACCTGCTTGGGCCCCTGCTGACTAGCTGAGAGACCAGGATGATTTGCAGGTTCCTGACTTTAGCCTGAACCAACACCAGCCATGTAGCCACTTGGGGAATGAACCAGCAGATGTCAAATTTTCTCTCCTCTCCCCACCGAAAACTCAGCCTTTCAAGTAAATAAGCAAATAAAAATCCTTTGAAAACAATAAGGAGGGGGCCTGTGGAGCAGTGGGTTAAGCCATGTGCAGCACAAGCATCCCATAGGAGCACCTTCACCAATTGCAAGGTCCAAGGTCTCAGCGCCCAGCTTCAGCCTGGCCTAGCCCTGCACTTTGAGCTCACCCGGAGAATAAAGCAGTGATAGCAGCTTCAGTCCTCTGTAACGTGAACCTCCCATTACTCTGAACAAATGTCTTATTTTCTCTGCAAGGCTGTGGCAACAGGTCTGGGTCGCGGTCCAGAAGACTAACTCAGAGCAATCCAACAAGATCCAGGTGACCAGGGGAAGAGAGAACTAGAGACTTATCTGTAAATTCGGAAAAAGTTTGAGCCCGTTCTCGAAGACGTATTTTAATCAGGGACAGCCTTGCATGCTGCTCAAGCAGTCACTGCATTTTGCAGGGTTGATGAGGGCACTCGTTCCACTCAGCAACTTAAGATGTGTTTTTTTGTCGTACAGTTGTTCCTATTCTACCTGCTATGTTGACTGCAAGTGGCTCAGACTGTCACGTTGGAATCAGGGAGGCAACACATTTTCAACCAAAGCCATTGATGAGTTATTTTATAAAAATCTCTTCTAGAAATTCCCTAAGTACAGTGAATCCCTCAGGAATGACCCTAGGAACGGTGCTGGGGGCCCATCCCTCAGGGTATCCAGGTCTCAGGTTCGGGGCCAGGGCGCTCTCCCGTGGACCTCAGATGGACTAAGCAGGAAGGCCCTGGCATTTCTGGAGAGATGGACCCGTGTGGAGGAGCTGCCATGCCAGGAGCCAGGCGCTTGGCCTAACAGCAGGAGGCTCGGCTTCAGGGGCAGCACAGGGAGCGGCCCAGTGCCCAGGGCGCACTGCGTGGACGGAAGCTCTGTGCTCCTCAAAACCGTCAGGGCCGTTTCCCAGGGCGCAAGGGGACAGGAGCGCTGGCCACGGAGACGCCAGGAGCACGCGCACGGGCGGCGGGAGATCCTGCAGAAGGTTCCGGGCCGGCTCACAGCCTCCCACCCTCAGGACTTCCCACTGCCTTGGGGCTTGCTCACCGCGAGTGCGCATGCCTGTGAGCAGGGCGGGGCCTCGGCGGGCTCGCGTTACCTTCCAACATCTCCCAGCAGCCCTTGCGGGCGTTCCGGCCCTGAGGAGCTGGGTGGCTGCAGACTGGGTCGCCAATGGCGGCGTCCTCAGAGTCCGCTGCTTGGAAGGTAAGGGCTGCCCAGCCCCGCACGGCCCCGAGCTGTGTGGAGGCCCGAGCTTGAGGGCTCCGAGACCGCAGGGGCCCTGCAGCGCTTCCGCAGGCGATTCTCGCACACTGCCCAGGGCAAGGCCGGGAAGACGCCCTCAGGTTCTGAAAGCCTCCTGTGGGTGTGCAGGTAGCGCGGGCTGTGGAAAGGGATGCCAGCCTCAGGTGCGCCTGTTGGACTCAGGAATTCCCCCGAACTGAGGAAACATGGACAGGAGTCGAGTTCTGTTCAAACGCACAGGTCGCTGATGTGTGCGACCTGCCTCATCTTAATAACAAGCTTTGGCTCCTAGAGGGGCGTGCAGTCACGTTTGCCATAGCAGCCTAGGTTGGCAGTACATACAAGATTTTGGCAGAAGTCGATGAAAGCACTGCGTGAGATTCAGCTGTGTGCATGAAATAGGATGTATGTGTGTGTGTGTGTGTGTGTGTGTGTGTGTATCTTTTTTAAAAAGGAAATTGGGCTGAAGTGAGATAAAAATCAAAACACCTGTGAAACTTAGCAATACATTTATTGACAATAAACCATAGTTTTGCAATCACTTTTAATAACATAATGGAGTCTTCCTTACAGTTGAGGCTACTCTGTGATCAAATAGTAGAAACGCATGTATAATTTATCATGTGTCACTCATTATTTCCATCCTTTACATAACTTATTTAATCTTCTCAGTGACTCTGATCCCGGGTGTATTGTGGATGTCTCCTTTACAGATAAGCTGAGGTACTTTATCACAGTGGAAGTCAGTGTTCAATCACTTCAGAAAGTGTGCAGTTTCAATCAGGTCAGTGTTCAATCAACTTCAGAAAGTGTGGGGGTTCCTTTTCTGATACTTGGGAACCGTTCATAGCATGTGAGCATGCACGGTGGAGGGATTTGAATGAATTCACCAATAAAACCAAATCCCTTCAGGAAAGACAGTGTCCCCCAGTGATTCAAAGCTAAGAATTTCCCACTAAAACTCTTCCTCAACAATGCAAGGATCCGGAGAGGGCACTTTTAAACAATAGACCTTAAACAACCAATAAGGGCCCTTTGATGGCTAGCTACACAAGTGCTAGTCTTTTGTTCACACAGACAGGTGGATTTCACAGCTTTCTAGTGCCATAGGAGAGGGTAATATAATTTCCTCATGTTCAGTTAGTTTCTCACATAATTAGATCCAATTTACAAAAGCCTTTGCAGGACAGTTTCCCAAGTCCCATGTCAAGCAGGTCCTTCTCACACCATTAAAGAGGTGGTGTCTTGTGTTGATCCCCAGTATTGTGTTAGGCTCCACCATTTGTGCCTGTGTCACAGCCTTGAGTCTCAAAGCAGAGCTGCTCCCTGATGCTTCCCCCACCTAAGGCTCTCAGTCTCTTCCAAGTCCTGAAGACCTGAGGCCATCCTCTCTGACCCAGAGTCAGGGTGGGGGTGGGAGTTCTTGTAGGCAGCCTTTAGACACATCAAGGCCAGTCTTGGCAGGTGGAGTTCTTGGGAGAAGAAAGTCACATACTCCCATCCTGAAGGAGGATGATACTCAAGAACGCTCTGTGGAAATTAGCTGTGCCATCAGAGGCCCCAAAAAGTTGCTTACGTATGTTGTTATCTTTGTGCTTCTATTCGCTCCTTTGTGCTGGTTATGTATAAACACCACCGAGCCATTGGAATAAATGAGCCTTGATCAGCCATGTTGTCTTAGCACCATCCTCTGCCATCTCTTGTCCCTCTCTTCAGTCCCTCTCCCTCCCTTAGGTTCTGTTTGACTGGTGGGGTTGGCCATCACAAGTTCTCCCTTTCAGTCACTGTCATCAGAGGAGGAAGAGACCAGAAGATCCTCATAGAGGACACTCCTTGTGACCTGGGGACCCTGCCTCTCAGACTCCTTTAAGACGAGAGTGTTCTGATGAGCAGGTGTAGGCTTCCCTGGATTGGATGCAGGAGGGGTTCTGGACCTGGAACTGTCCTGTTTCGTGGGGCCGATTCTCTGTGTCGTGTCTGGATCCCGACTGGACGGTCGAGGTTGGAAGATTGGGCAGTTCTGGCCTGAGCTTGAGCAACGTGAGTTAGATGGAGGCTGAGGGTCAGAAATTGGCTTCAGGACTGGCGTCTTTGTGGACCCTTGGCGTGCCCGAGAGTGTGCAGGTCCACTTGTAGTGGAGAGAGGTTGGGAAACCAAGAGTCTTGGCTTCTTGGGGCGGTTCTGGCTGGTCTGGATGGAGTTTTGGGCAGACCTCTTGCCTGGAGCCTGGGTGCTGACTTTGGGGTTCTGGACACAATGTTCTGTGACTGGCTGTGGAGGCAACTTTGAATCCACCTCCGCAACTTTGATCTGCGCCTGTGGATTAGACCTGTGACCCAGGGTAGTTGTCTTCCTGGCAGGTTGAAGAGTGTCACGAGAGGAAACATCAGGCCCTTTGGCTGTTGGCTTGGCACTGCCAGCTGGGCCTGGGGTGAATTTCTTTAGAACATGGTGAGGGGAGTCAGCAAAGTTGACCCCAGGTCCTTGGGCTGGTCCATCAGTGCTCAGCTGAGGTGTTTTGTTTGGAGACTGGGTAGCGCAGCGTGATCTATAAGGTGTCTCACTAGGCAGTGGACCTGGCAGTGCAGAGCCAAGGGGCGACTTCCTCTTGAATGATTGGACAGGCAACGGTCTAGTAAGATGCTGTGGCAAGAAAGTTCACATTAGACCCCTCAGATGCATGAAGATCTCACATATTCAACCATACAAAAATGGAAAATCAGCATGTTAGGGAAAAGGCAATTGATGACTAATATAAATATTAAGAGAAAGTAGCACATACAGGTAGGTAGCACATACAAGATTGCATCTAAATCAGGACCACAAAAGGGGACGAGACAGCCAATATAAAGAGACAGTACATGTGAAATTAAATTTCACAGAACTAAATCTTGAAATCATCCAGTCACATCTTCAGAGATTGCCTACTCAGGTTAGTGAGGGCAAAAAAATACGACATCAGTCTGACTCTTGTGTGTGGCAGATAGGATAAGACTATCATTACCTTGTCTGTTGTTAAGATCAAGGGAGTGGCTGCACTGTGGAATGTGGTGCTGGGTTGAGAAGGGCTGACCACATTCCCGTTTTCGATCCATGTGTGGCACAGAGAGTGTTGTGGAATTTACATAGGAAGTGAATTCTACGAAGGTGTATCTGACATTGAAAATGCTTCCTGCAGGTTTTAAAGGTTGATTGCATGTTGGTAGATTACTGATGGAGCACCACCATACTGTTCAGGGGCAGGTAAATGCAGAATACAACTACACTGTGATGAGCTTTGTAAACTCTCTTGGGCCAGTGCTGTGGCATAGTGGGTAAAGCCACCGCCTGCAGTGCCAGCAACCCATATGGGCATCGATTCGCCTCCAGGCTGCTCCACTTCAGATGCAGCTCTCTACTATGTCCTGGAAAAGCAGTGGAAGAAGGCCCAAGTTCTTGGGCCCCTGTACCCACGTGGGAGACCAAAAAGAACCTCCTGGCACCTGGCTTTGGATTGCACAGCTTGTGGTTGCAGCCATCTGGGGCGAGAACCAGTGGATGGAAAAACTCCCTCCCACACCTCTCTTTATCTCTGTACCTCTGCCCCTCTGTGACTCTGTCTTTCAATTAAATAAAAAAATCTTAAAAAAAAATACACACATGTCAACGACCCAATCTTTTCATTATCCAACATGGTAGTGTAAATGAAAAACATCTTTTTGAAAGGAAACGTGGGATTAATAAAATGTAAAAGATGCCTTGAATGGATACAAGACAGCACATGATCAAATCATTCATGGATGCATCAACATGCCTCCACTCGCATTCGCTGGCCAACTTGCAAATAGTGACATAAAAATTCAAATAAATCACCTGGAACATTGAATACAGACAAATAAAACAGGATTCTGTGGGCCAGCCTTGGTTTTTACATAATTCCGACACATAAGGGCATAGAGTGAAGCAAAAAGAGGCCGAGAGAGAAAAACAGCCTGCAGAAGTGGGAGTGGGACTCACCCTCAGATAGGCACATGGTTCTGTTGCCGCCTCAGAGTTCTTCGGCTCCTTCCGTGGCCTCCCCTGTGTTTCCTGTGGCCCAGCTTTCCTCTGCTGCCCTTCATGCCTGCAGAACAAATCCTGTTATCTGTCTGAGGTACCTTTCCCACCTGTCTACACAAGGGACAGCAAACCAAACCAAGAGCAATTCCAGGGCCCCATGCTAGCCCTTGTTTAGGAGTGAGGCAGGCCCTGAAGCCCCTGTGAACTTGGCCCCAGCGGTTCAATTCTTGTCTGGGAAGCCCCTCCACCTCCAGGATGTGCTGCGTTCCCTAGTGTGACTTCAGTGTTGTGCACTGCCATTTAGTCTGTGGCTGTTCCGGCTGCCAGGAGCAGCAGTCCAAGGTATTCCACAGCCCTTCCCTTTAGTGGTTCTTAGAATAGGACGAGCTCGGTGTGCACCCCTGGAAGGTCTGGAACACTTGCCCGTTTCTCTGCAGTTTCCTGTCTATGCCTAGAGACAGTTCCAGGGAAAGAAGAGGGGCTGGCACATTCTTCTTGGTTGCCAAAGCTCAGGGCTCAGACTGTGCCTGCAGAATCCTTACCTTGGAGTTCCTGCCTCTGGTCTGTCAGTCTTCCTTAAGGGTTCTGCAGACTGAAGCTGGTGAGGTTTCTTGGGTTTCAGGTTCTCCTTCTCCTGATTGCGACCCAAGGCCACTAAGGGAAGGGCCCTGCCCCAGGACTTCATGGGGCACTTCTTGCTTTTTGCCAAGTGCCCAAAGGCTCCACAGTTCTTGCATTTCACCTGTGGGTAGGGGAAGTGGTTATTAGGTGAGCGGGTACCAATCACAGGCAGTTTTCAGAGGTGGATATAAAGAAGATTGGGGAAATTAACTATTCCTGTGGTGGGAGGTCATAGACCCATGGCTTTTTCTTGGCCAAGAAACTCAAGATATTATGACCCTCCCAGAGCCAATTTAATCCAGGGATCCAAGGAGGTACAACTTTCACATCTAAAGGAGATGACAGTGAGCCAGAGTGTCGGTCTTGGGCCAATAACAGGCTTAACATAACACGACAAAGGGAAGGTGGCTGTTCCTCACAGGCTCTGAATGGGCCAATCAGCCAGGTAAGGAGAACGCAAACCAGCCCGGCTTGGCTAAGGAGGAATAACTGAAGGATGGACACACAGATTCCCGTGTTTACACCAACTCCTCATGGACCTCTTTGTTCTCGAAAGCCCCAAGCCTCTGCTTACCTTGCTGTACTCTCCATCTGGTGGGGAAGCCCTCTGGCACACCGGTCTTCTCTGAAGGTTATTGTCCTTCGGGGACCTTCGAGGCTGATGACATACTGCATGGCGTGCAATCTGATTCATAGCCTTGGGCTTCTGATCGGGCTTGCTCTTTAATTGATCATTGGTTTTCCTAGTCCAAAGAAACAAATTTAAAAATTCAAAATGTATGACACAGCCCCTCATGCGTCTGTTTCTCCCAGAAGAGATTGGAGGGACTTCCTGAGTACTAACCCGCACCCACCACATCTTGGTATCTGTGATAGATGCCCCATTCTGTCCTATTTTGTGAACACGTTGTAGCATTTACCTACTGCCAAAAAAGGACACTGCCTAAGAAAAGACCACTTAGTTAAAAAGGCTTCTAATAGATGGTGATACTGAATTGGCAACCCTACACAAAAGTATTTTGGGTTCTGAGATTTTGTCTAGCCTCTCTCTCCAGGCTGAAAGCCCCAGCAGTACTTATCAAAGCCAATAGAAGGGTAGCCAACAACTGGTTTTTCAGATAATAAAAACTCTCTATTTTCAGAGTAACTTCTTACCCACAAAGCCAGCAGAATGCTCTGACAAAGCTTTGATAGTTCACCTTGTCAAAACAAAATGAATTCTCTCAAGTTAACTGAGGGCAAAATTAAGTTAGATGCTGGATGACACTGAGGCAAAGTGACACAGTCACACACACTATTCTTGCAAATAGAATGAACATCGATAAGTAAGGGCTTGAACTTTATACAATTCTTGCTTCTGAAAAGCCGAATTTGACAAATTGATGTGGTCTGGAATCAACCATTCAAACTGAACAGTTCCCAACAGCGCCTGTGCAGAAGCCAGTCTGAACTGAGCAAGCTGAAATCCTTCATTTGCATCAGGAGAACTCCATGAGACCCTGAGCAGGAAAAGTCCCTCAATAGGAATTCCTGCCTCTCTTGGGAGCAGGTTCTGTGATCTCCAGTGAGAGCTGCATTGCCCTGGCTTGCACACCTTGTGATTAACACAGCTCTTTTCAAATTTTTAAAGTCAAATCCCTGTGCAGTGAGTGTCCTGCAGGCTTGTTCAGGCAGAAAGGCCTAGGGCCCTTGGGGAATCAGGTCCTGGCCCCATGGCTCACTCCCCAAATTTGCTGTACCTGTCCTTTGGGTGGTCCGGTCTTTGGGAAGTTGCTTGGGGCTGGTCCACGGAAGGCTGACATTTTGCTTGGGACACACAGCGGGCTGTGGGATCCTCTCCAGGCTTCAGGGGAAATCGTAACATGGCCTCAACAGAGGCAACAACTACCCACTTCTCCACCATCAAATCGATCTGATAAAGAGAAAAAAGGCATCAAGATTCAACTTTCAGTCTGCAAGCAGCAAGTGACTTTGGGAAAAGAGAAGATAAACTCCCAGTCACTTGAGCATTTTCTTTTTCTTATAAAGAAGTCTTTTTGTTTAAATATGTTGAAGATTTATTATTTATTTGACAGACAGAGTTACAGAGAGACAGAGGCAGAGAGAGAGAAAGAGAAGTCTTGCATCCACTGATGCACTCCCCAGAAGGCCACAATGGCTGGAGCCTGGCCGATTGGAAGCTGGGAGCCACGAGCTTCTTCTGGATCTCCCGTGCAGGTGCCAAGGGCCAAGGACCTGGGTGATCTGCTTTCCCAAGCCATAGCAGAGAGCTGTGTAGGGAAAGGAGCAGCCAGGAATAAAGCGGCATCCACATGGGATGCCAGCATGCAGGCAGCCGAGCTACCCACTTCACCACAGTGCCAGCCCTTTTCCTTTAGGTTTAAAATGTTTTGGTTAGCATGTTAATACTTGTAAGCCTTTTGGGAGGAGCCCGTTTTGAGACACGGAGGTAATCCATATAGGCACCAGTTTGATTCCTAGCTGCTCCATCTCTGACCCTTCTCCTTGCTAGTCTGTTGTGGATGGAAAGGACCAGAAGATGCCTCAAGTCTGTGGACTCCTTCCCCTACATGAGAGACCTGCATGAAGTTCCAGGCTCCTGGCTTCTGCTCCTGCCTTCTGATGGCCTCTGCATCTATTTGAGCAGTGAACGAGCAGATGGAATCAACCAAGCAGTCTGTGTGTGGGTATGCATGTTTGCGTGGGTGTGTCCATGTCTTGTAGCTCTGCATTTCAAACAAGTAAATCTCCAAGGAAAACCTTTGTGGGGCCACTGCAGTGTTTCAACACATGCCTACAGCAGTGAGCACCTGAAACTTTCGTTATTCCACAGCCAACAGTGAACTTGCTGGTGACCTGCAAATAGTACCAACGGTTGGAGGAACAGGGTCTTGCTTTGTTTCCACTCTCTTCATACTATTTGTTGAGTCTTTTACTTAGAGTGGGGTTCACTCTCTGATCACTACGTTTACTGACAATAGATCACTGTAAAAAGCAAGAGTGGGAATCTGAGAGGGAGGGTAAGGGGGGAAGTGCCACTATGTTCCTAAATCTGTTAGATGAAATGCATGAAGCTTTTGTAACTTAAATAAAGTTTCAACAAACGTAAGTGGAGTCTGGGGGAAATGCTGGTGTGAGCTGATGGGAAGTAAGATCCATAGCAATTGCATATGCCTGTGTTTATCCTAACGTCCTTTGAAACTGGCCAGTGCAACGTACAGAGAGTTTTAAAAACTGACTATTCCAGCTAATCATGGGTGGAGTACCTGCCTCGGACTGACCCTAAGCTTTGATGCCATCTCCTCCCATCTACTTCTCACTTGACCCAGTATCTCCCATACTCACATCTCGTTGTGGGATCCCAAATTGCTTTAACAGCTCCTTCCCCTGTTCCATGGAAAGAGTGTTGGGGTCCATTGTGGATGGTGCTGGCCAAGGGCATCTGCCTCCCTGGGGAAATAGAAAAGGAAGCCACTGGGTTCTTATGCTCTGAATTTCAACTAGCTTCTAACAAGTCACTGAGTATATTGAAATAAAAGATAAGCGAATAAAACTCTGTTTGGAAGCCCTCAGTCAAAGGTACAATGGCCCCTTTACTGCTCACTATCCACCCCACCTAAATCAGAAAATTAGGAGGAAATGTTGGCCTTTATCTGATAATGAACATTTCTGAAATATTGTCTGAATCAGGCTCTATCTTAGGAAGTATGAAGCAGTTAACGAATCCTTTCCTCAACTCTTAACACCACCTTCCATGGATAGTCCCCACCCTCCTATTTTTCCCATTTAATACACCAAGGCCCACAACAATAATGGAAGCTCACCTGTCGTCTTTCTCGAGGTCTGAGGTTGCTCAGGTGTGGGCACAGGGCAATTCCTCTGGAGACAGAAGCTTCCAGCACGACCATGAAGAGGTAGACTGAGGGGGAGGAGCCCGTGTCCTGTGGCTTTATTCTGTCCCACAGCCCCAGGAGGATCATGGGACACAACCTAATCCCCACAACTCATTTACATTGAGGGGATTAGCACTCAGGCCTCTGATCTGGTTAACTACTTTACTGAATGCTACTCCTATAGCACTTTAAACAACACATTGTATTTTGGTGTTTGCCGTCTCCAACATTTTTAAAAAATTTAGTATGTAACAGTGTATTTTAAGAATACATGAAAGCTCCTAAACATGTTCATGGGAAGGGCGGGTTTCCAGAGGAGTTGGTCTTGCCCAGCAAGTTAAGCAGATTAAGCTGGAGCCGTCTGCATTGCTGGTATCCCCTGTTGGAGTCTATGCTGCTCTGCTTCTGAGCCAGCTCCCTGCTACTGTGCCTGGGAAAGCATTGGAGGATGGGCCCTGGTCAGCCACAGGAGAGACCCAGATGGAATTCGTGGCTTGTAGACATTTGGGGAGTGAACCAGTGGATGGAAGGTCTCTCCCCCTCCCCCTCGCTCTTTCCTCAACCTCCCTTCCTCTTACTCTCTCCTTCTCAGACTGTTGCTAATCCTTTCACAGAAATAAGCCACTCATGGAAAACTGGATAAAAAGTAAGGCTTTCTGTTGCAAAAAAAAAAAAAAGTAATGCATTCATGCTTTCTCACACTGGGCATTATCAATAGCATTTGAAAGACTCTTCGTGTGCATGGATTGGAAAACGATGGTACACTGAAATAAACTTCTCTTGTAATTCAGTTTTTCATGAATTATTCTAAGTGTTCTCATTGTTTTAGAGAGAGGCTATTGGTTGACACTAATTAGAAAATATTAGAGGTCAAAATTATGTTGAATGCACCAAACCTGCTGATCATCACAGCTTAGCAATAAGGGACACTGGAGAGTATCGCTGTGGACCCTCGGGATTGTGTGGCTGATGGGTTACCGGGCTCCCTGCCTGGCACTTCCAAAGACTCTGGCACCAAGGACCACAGCCCGAGAAAAGATCAAACTCCGACCTTGAAATGCGGTTTCTGCTCCATGTGTATCACTTTTGCACCTTCTTAACTTGCAGAAAATCTCAGTCAAGCTGGTGTTTGTGTCAGGAATACAGGCCTACCCTGCACCAACTCCTATCCTTGAGCCCGGGGCCACACTGATGTTCGAGTGATGGCTGCAAGCCGTGACCATTTTTAGAACTTGAAAACCCATGTTTCTCTTCTCGACCTCTGATGTCTGTGCCTAGGGAGTTGGTTTTCAGTTACTTTATTTCCTCCCATTCTTATCTGAGGAAAGCCTGGCTCGCTTGTAAAATGAGGACAGGTCAACATGAATGATCTTTGCACACACACATGTGAAGCATTGTAAATGCTCTCCGGGTATGGTCAATGTGCCAAAACTTCATGGTTCCGTTTTAAACCCTGTTACTTCTCTAACAAAATCCTGCATTAATTATTTCCTCAGTCTTTCAGCTCCTTGTCACTGCAAGTGTGACCCATAGAGATCACTTTAATCCCTTGGAAATTGAGAAGCAGGGGCCAGCCTCTTGGTGCCCTGGGTTAGGCCACTGCTTGAGGCACCAACACCCCACATTAAAGTAGTGATTCGAGTCCTTGCTGCTCCGCTTCTGATCCAGCTCCCTGATAATGAGCCTGGGAAAGCAGCAAAAGATGGCTCAGTGGTTGGTTTGCTGCCACCCTTGTGGGAGACCAGGATGGAGTTCCTGGCTCCTGCTTTCAGCCTGAGACAGATCTTCCTGTTGCAGCTCACAGGGAAATAAACCAGCAGAGGAAAGTTTCTGTGTGTGTGTGTGTGTGTGTGTATGTGTGTTCTCTGTGTGTGTGTGTGTGTGTGTGTGTGTCACGTGTATGCACACACAGAAACACAGTCTTTCAATTAACTAGTTTTAAAAAGAAATTTAGGAGCTTGAATAGCAGGCCAAACTATTATGTAGATTAATTTGTTGGGAAACTTAAAGAATTAATCTGAACTTATATTTCTTAAGTGAATGTAAAGGCAACAGGGCTTAGTACTGAAAACCCAGGGAAAAAATAGAGGGCTGTGGCGACCCTCCAGGGTTCTCAAATGCAGAAGGCAGGGTCTGCTTCTCTAGATAGATGGAGGATAGACCTGCCAGGCATCTGATGCACAGCATCTCGGGAACACTGGCCCTGGGTGCCTGGCTTCACCCCTGAGCTTTCACTTGTATCTTTTGGAAATCCCCCTCATGCACACCTAGTTAATGTGGTGCAGCTCAGTGGGAAGAGGACTAGCAGAGATCTCTCTATCTTGGTACGAGCTCCCAGCACAGCCTAGCATCCAGCAGACGCATGGCCTCCTTGCCAGCCCCTCATAACAGGCTGGGCATTTTCTGCTCCCCCCTGTGTGAACCCTGTTTTCTCCAGGGTCAATGAAAAGAAAGAGCCTCTGCAAAACACTCTGAAGTCTCTTTCTTTTGCAAAGATTTTTTTTATTTATTTGAAAGAGTTCAAGGGAGAGAAGGTGAAGCAGAGACAGAGACAGAGACAGGGAGAGATCTTCCATCCACTGGTTCTCTCCCCAGCTGGCTGCAATGGCCAGAGCTGAACAGAACCGAAGACAGGAGCTGGGAGCTTCTTGATGGTCTCCCGCATGGGTGCAGGGGAACAATGACTTGGGCCATATTCTGCTGCTTTCCCAAGGCCACTGCAGAGAGCTGGATCACAGTGGAGCAGCCAGCGCTGGCCCACCCCCGGATTCTCTTAAGAGACATAGCTAGAAGCTCTTTGTCATTCTTGGTAATTAGCAATTGGGATAAAAAGATTTGGAAAAAAGAGTTCTCAGCTCCCCAGGGCCACATGGACCTGACCTCTGTTGGTGATATGGTGATGATGGCTCTGAGGGGAGGGAAGTGATTGATTCAAAACAGGGATCTTGGTGTCTGGCTCTCACCCTCCCCACGATGCTGGCTGTGGGAAGCTTCACGCTGAGCCCATCATCCTCCAACTGGGTGAACTGAGGAGACTTTCTTTCTTTGGTGAGAGATTTATTTACTTGAAAGAGCAACAGGGAAGGAGGGTGAAAAGGAAGTGAAAGAGAAGAACACCAAGAGAACAAGAGATTGAGATCCTATACACTGGTTCACTCCCCAAGTGGCTGCAACAGCCAGGACTGGGTCAGCTCAAAGCCAGCACCCAGAACTCCAACTGTGTCTCCCACATGCGTAGAATAGACCCATGTTTGTTGCTTTCACAGGTGAATTCACGGGAAGCTGGATTGGTAGCAGAGCATCTGGGACTCAAACCAGCACCATGATACGGGATACTGCCACCACAAGCCGTGGCCTAACCCTGCTACTTACTGCACAGCCCCGGCCTCAGGAATGAGAGTCAGAGTCTGTAGGAAGGACTCCCGCAGGAGCTAAGTGCTTATGGCAGAAATGGGGTGTAAAATGATTCCTCCAGAGGAAATGGGCCGTAATTCTGAGGCATGAGCTCAGCTGGTAACAAGAGATGGGGTCGAGACCCTGCACCAGTCTCTGATGGCTCCTGGTGTCATGTCTAATCAATCCCCATGATCCACAGTAACCTTGAAGCTGGTATTAACTCCACATAGTAGTGAAACCTGTACTTCTGAAATCAGTCTGCTTTTCTGCCACCTTACAGATTCACAGACCAAATTTCAGGATCCCTACTGATGTGCCTGTAACTCCACAGGACTTGTAATGAAGGGGGAGGCAATCTGTGGAAGTCATGTGATGCTTTGCAGAAACAGGAGGTCCGAATGGCAGTTGCTGGGCTGGAAATGTTTTCCCTATCTTAAGGTGTGCAGAGGACTCACCAGAGTTAGTGATTGTGTCTCTACTGAGAACACTCTCATCTGTTAATTCTGATGAGACCCTTTCCTTGTTATAGCTAGGGAAGATGTATTTAATGAAAATGGGACAATATAATAAAGGGTTTAAGATAACAGCTGTCATGGTGCCAGTGTTGGAGCAGCAGTTAAACCACGACATGGGAAACTCACACACATATCACAGTGCCTGGGTTTGATCCCCAGCTCTGCTGTCCATTCCAGGAGGCTCTGGGAAGCAGCAGATGTGGTCTCCAGAACTTGAGGCCTGGCTACCCACGTGAGAGGCCATGATTGAGTTCTTGGCTCCTTGCTTTGGCCTGCCCAGCCCTGGCTATTGCAGACACTGGGGGAGTGAACCAGAAGATAGGTTTCTCTCTCTCTCTCTCTCTCTGCCATTCAGATAAACAAATTTTAAAGCAAAATGCTTATAACTTTGAATCATAGAAAAGGATAGCCACTGTCACTTTCAAATGTCCTGTGACATTTTCTCTGCATAAGAAAATACTAAAAACAATCCTATACTGTCTGATTCCAAATTTCAAAGTATTTGTGCACACATTGGAGTTTCAATAGGCTAATCCTCCACCTGCGGCACTGGCGCACCGGGTTCTAGTCCCAGTCAGGGTGCCATATTTTGTCTCGGTTGCTATTCTTTAGTCCAGCTCTCTGCTATGGCCCGGGATTGCAGTAAGGGTGGCCCAACTCCTTGGGACCTGACCTGCAAGGGAGACCAGGAGAAACATCTGGATCCTGGCTATGGATCAGCACAGTGCACCGGCCACAGCAAACCGTCCTCAGCAAACATTGGGAGTGAACCAACAGAAAAAGGAAGACCTTTCTCTCTGTCTCTGTCTCTCTCTCACTGTCCACTCTGCCTGTCAAAAATTAAAAATAAAAAAACAAAAAAGTACATGTGCACCCATTGGAGTTTACAATTTACTTATTTTACATATTTCAGTTAAAAACAGATCTTTTCCTATTTCTTAAAGATTATTTAAGTCAGGTATTAGTTAAGTATATAATCTAAAATGAGTTATGATTAAATTTTTAACTCACACTCTTTTATCCCATTTTAAAACTCTCTGTCTCACCAATTATAGTAAGACATGATTGTCACATGTATCATTACACTTTCATGCTTGGCATAAAAAACAGTACAGTTATTTTTGGTTTTATTTTTCACAGGCTGCGTGGTCACTGAGAGAGAGAGAGAGAGAGAGAGAGAGAGAGAGAGAGAGAGAGAAAGGTCTTTCTTTACCATTGATTCACCCTCCAATGGCCACTGTGGCCAGTGCGCTGCAGCCAGGGCACCACACTGATCTGAAGCCAGGAGCCAGGTACTTCCTCCTGGTCTCCCATGCAGGTGCAGGACCCAAGCACTTGGGCCATCTTCCACTGCACTCTCAGGCCATAGCAGGGAGCTGGACTGGAAAGGAGCCACCATGACAGAATCCAGGACTAGAACCCGGTGTGCTGGTGCCGCCTGTTATTTTTGTTTTTCTAACACTGAATCATTCTTGCATTCATTAAACCCAACTAACTTGTCAGGATTCAAGCTCCTATAATATGAAACTACAAGCCATGCATTTGCATTTTATTACTAAGATCTCTGTTTATTCATTTGATATTGCCCTAGACAATAGAACTTTGCACAAAATGGAAAAACATTTGTTCCAGCAAACATAAAATAGTGCCCTACCACACAAAAATAAAGGGACGGAGAACAAAAACAAAATGTGTGTGTGTGTGTGTGTGTGTTTTAAATACAGGTAATCTATCTGTCAGCATAGCATACTGGTTAAATGCACTATCTTTGTTAAAAAAAAAAAAAACTAACAGCTGTCTGTGGGGAATCCCACAGGAGTGCCAAATGAGTTAAGGAGCACCACTAATCCAAAAAGAAAGAGAAAATACAAAGCCAAAAGAAAGTTACTTAAGCTAAGGCTACAAAGCACCAAGAACTGCCCAGACCATCTGTCAGAACAGACACAGGTGATGAAGCCTGATAAGGACTGGGGGACATTACATCATAAGAAGCAGCCAACCAGCTTTCTACTACATTACTTCACCCACACTACTGCACCACAATTGGCCACACCCAGAAGACCCCTAACACACCACTGGTCACACCCAAACATCAGCATCTGGATGGTGACACCCAAAAAGATGAGCCTCTGATTGCCTACACCTTAGAACACACTCAGTGCCCACCTACTCTAGAAGAGAGATAAAAAGACAAGCCTCACAACTGCTCTTCATCCCCTCGGGGACCATGGCTCAGTGTGAGAGATGGTCAAGTGGCTCCACCTCATCTTGCTGAAACTCTGCCCCAGGTTTCACTGACCAAAACTCTGCTTGCCACTCTGCTGGATCCAACCTCACTTGGACATCCCAGCCACCTCCAGAGCTGACATGGGAGCTGGACCAGACTTCTCATCGGTGACTTTTCCAACCCTTCACCATCAAGCCTGCTTCCCAGAGTGCCAGTCATCCTGTGGCTATGGCCCGTAAGTGACTGTTCTGAGATCCATCTCTCTAGAAACAGAGACTTTGGAGGTTGGACTTTAACTTTCGTGTCCATGATAGGAACCTTGAGAATGCAGCCCTCATATTACACTCACAGCCATGAGTTTTTAGATTGATTATGCTTTCTATGCTTCATACTTTTTTTGGACAGGCAGAGTGGACAGTGAGAGAGAGAGAGAGACAGAGAGAAAGGTCTTTCTGTTTTTCCATTAGTTCACCCTCCAATGGCCACTGTGGCCAGCGCAGCACACTGATCCCTAGCCAGGAGTCAGGTGCCTCCCCTGATTTCCCATGTGGGTGCAGGGCCCAAGGACTTGGGCCATCCTCCACTGCACTCCTGGGCCACAGAAGAGAGCTGGACTGGAAGAGGAGCAACCGGGCCAAAATCCGGTGCCCCGACCAGGACTAGAACCCGGTGTGCCAGGGCCGCACGTGGAGGATTCATACTTGTTACTATTGCTGGATAGTGTAAAGATTGTCTTACTCCTAGATGTGTGTTATAACCTGTGGACTAATGGTACATTGAGTGCTATTGGCCTGTAAATGTGCACACTGAATATATATTGTGGAGTGATATTGAACAATAAATTCTATTGAAAAGACTGTCTTCATTCTCTGCGATTCTTCCCCCTGCTCTCATACACTGCATTAGGGTTGTCGAGCTGCGTGACATGCGGCACTCGTGCCACTGTCTCAGAGCTTAGTGGAAAAAAGCAATCACATGTATGACCTTCATAGCAGTGATTCACATGCTGTAAGTGGTCCTCTGACTTGTTCATTTAAGAGGTAGACACAGACACACAGAGAGCTCCCATCTGCTGTTCACTCCCCAAATGCCTGCATGGCCAGCATCCCATAGGGGCTCCAGCTTGAGACCCGGCTGCTCCACTTCTGATCCAGCTCTCTGCTATGGCCAGGGAAAACAGTGGAAGATGGCCCAAGTCTTTGGGTCCCTGCTCTCAGGTGGGAGACCCAGAAGAAGCTCCTGGCTCCTGGCTTTGCATCATCCAGCTAGGCCATTCTGTCCAATTTAGTAGAGAACCAGAAGATGGAAGACCTCTCTCTCTCTCTCTCTCTCTGTCTGTCTCTCTCTCTCTGCCTCTCCTTCACTCTTTGTGTAACTCTGATTTTCAAATAAATCTTTAAAATGATAAAAAGGACTGTAAACATAGAAAAAATCAAAAATTTGTAGAAGGTGATTTAAAAATTAATTTTTATTTTTGTGCCAAAATTTTTTTGAAATCTGTGCTTATGCAGAATCTTCAAAAGCTCATTGCAAAATGTGTGTTATGACCCACTTAAGAGATGGGCCAAGGACCTCAATAGACATTTTTCAAAAGAGGAAATCCAAATGGCCAACAGACACATGAAAAAATGTTCAAGATCCCTAGCAATCAGGGAAATGCAAATCAAAACCACAATGAGGTTTCACCTCACCCCGGTGAGAATGGCTCACATTCAGAAATCCACCAACAATAGATGCTGGAGAGGATGTGGGGAAAAAGGGACACTAATCCACTGTTGGTGGGAATGCAAACTGGTGAAGCCACTATGGAAGTCAGTCTGGAGATTCCTCAGAAACCTGAATATAACCCTACCATTCAACCCAGCCATCCCACTCCTTGGAATTTACCCAAAGGAAATTAAATGGGCAAACAAAAAAGCCGTCTGCACAGTAATGTTTATTGCGGCTCAATTCACAATAGCTAAGACTTGGAACCAACCCAAATGCCCATCAACAGTAGACTGGATTAGGAAATTATGGGACATGTACTCTACAGAATACTATACAGCACTCAAAAACAAAGAAATCCGGTCACTTGCAACAAAATGGAGGAATCTGGAAAACATCATGATGAGTGAATTAAGTCAGTCCCAAAGAGACAAATATCATTTGTTTCCCTTGATTGGCGATGACTAACTGAGCACCAAAGGGGAAACCTGTAGAAGTGAAATGGACACTATGAGAAACAGTGACTCGATCAGCTCTTGTGCTGACTGTTGTTGTACAATGTAATACTTTATCCATGGTAGTATTTTTTTTTTATCCTAGTACTAGTGGTTGAACTCTGTAATTAACACACACTTATTCTTAGGTGTTTAAATTTTAACTGAAAAGTGATCTCTGTGAAATATAAGAGTGGGAATAAGAGAGGGAGGAGATGTAAAATTTGGGACATGCTCAATCAGAACGGCCCCAAATGATGGAGTTAGAATTGTGCCAGGGGATTCCAATACAATCCCATCAAGGTGGCATGTACCAAGGCCATCTCATTAGTCCAAGTGATCAATTTCAGCTCACAATTGATCACACTGATAGGTCTAAGAGTCAAAGGGATCGCACAAGCAAGACTAGTGTCTGCTAATACTAACTGATAGAATGAAAAAGGGAGAGAATGATCCAACATGGGAAGAAGGATACACAGCAGACTCATAGAATGGCAGATGTCCTAAATAGCACTCTGGCCTCAGAATCAGCCCTTAAGGCATTCGGATCTGGCTGAAGAGCCCATGAGAATAGTTTAGGCATGGAAAGCCAAGACATTCTGGAAAAAACAGAAGACCTAAATGAAAGATCTCTGCGAGTGAGATCCCAGTGGAAAGAACGGGGCCATCAAAGAAGGAGGTACCTTTCTCTGAAGGGAGGAGAGAACTTCCACTTTGACTATGACCCTGTCGGAATAAGATCGAAGTCGGCGAACCCTAAAGGCTTCCATAGCCTCGGCAACTCATGACCAGAGCCTAGGGAGATTACTGACGCCATAAACAAGAGTGTCAAATTGTTAAATCAACATCAGGAGTCACTGTGTACTTACGTCTCATGAGGGATCTGTCCTTAATGTGTTATCCAATGTGAAATAATGCTATTACTAGTACTGAAACAGTATTTTTGCACTTTGTGTTTCTGAGTGGGTGCAAACTGGTGAAATCTTTACATAGTATATATTGAATCGATCTTCTGTATATAAAGATAATTGCAAATGATTAAAAAATCTTGGTGTTAAACTGGAAATTGCATAGACAATCAATTTTTTAAAAAAAAATCATGTAGGATCTCTGTCCTTAATGTGCTGTACATTGTGAATTAATACTATAACTAGCACTCAAACAGTATTATCATTTTGTGTCTCTATGCGAGGGCAAACCGTTGAAATCTTTACGTAATATGTACTAAATTGATCTTCTGTGTATAAAGAGAATTGAAAATGAATCTTGATGTGGGCGGAGGGGGGGAGGGAGCGGGAGAGGGGAAGGTAGGGGGAGGGAGGGAGGTTGTGGGGGGGGAGCCATTGTGATCCATAAGCTGTTCTTTGGAAATTTATATTCTTTAAATAAAAGCTTTATATAAAAAAAAATGTGTGTTATGGAAAATCATGCATGGACTTCAGAATTTGTTGCACCAGACTTATCTTGTAACTCTTTTTCAGTGAACACTTTTAAGGTACTCTCATATGGCTAAGAGCAAATCAATTTTAAATTACATGGAATGCAATTTATATTTTAGTCACTATTTGAGTTACATTTTCAGGGAAATATCCAGGGGTATGCATTAAAAAACAAGTTTGGTTTTATGGAGAACTTACAATTTTTACATGCTCAATGAGGTCATTTGTTACCATAGTCAGATATAACTAGTACACTCCATGAACCATTAGTTTCCATTTTCAGAACCATCCAGATAACATCCACGGGTTTAAAAAAAAACGTAAATTCAGGGTCAGTGTTATGATGCTGTGAATTAGTCTGTCATCTGCACTTGCCACCATCCCATGTTGGAATCCAGCTCTCGGCTAATGCATCTGGGCAAGGAAATGACCCACCTGCTTGGGCCCCTGCTGACTAGCTGAGAGACCAGGATGATTTGCAGGTTCCTGACTTTAGCCTGAACCAACACCAGCCATTATAGCCACTTGGGGAATGAACCAGCAGATGTCAAATTTTCTCTCCTCTCCCCACCGAAAACTCAGCCTTTCAAGTAAATAAGCAAATAAAAATCCTTTGAAAACAATAAGGAGAGGGCCTGTGGAGCAGTGGGTTAAGCCATGTGCAGCACAAGCATCCCATAGGAGCACCTTCACCCCATTGCAAGGTCCAAGGTCCCAGCGCCCAGCTTCAGCCTTGCCTAGCCCTGCACTTTGAGCTCACCCGGAGAATAAAGCAGTGATAGCAGCTTCAGTCCTCTGTAACGTGAACCTCCCATTACTCTGAACAAATGTCTTATTTTCTCTGCAAGGCTGTGGCAACAGGTCTGGGTCACGGTCCAGAAGACTAACTCAGAGCAATCCAAGAAGATCCAGGTGACCAGGGGATGAGAGAACAACTAGAGACTTATCTCTACAAACAGAAAAAGTTTGAGCCCGTTCTCAAAGACTTATTTTAATCAGGGACAGCCTTGCATGCTGCTCAAGCAGTCACTGCATTTTGCAGGGTTGATGAGGGCACTCGTTCCACTCAGCAACTTAAGATGTGTTTTTTTGTCATACAGTTGTTCCTATTCTACCTGCTATGTTGACTGCAAGTGGCTCAGACTGTCACGTTGGAATCAGGGAGGCAACACATTTTCAACCAAAGCCATTGATGAGTTATTTTATAAAAATCTCTTCTAGAAATTCCCTAAGTACAGTGAATCCCTCAGGAATGACCCTAGGAACGGTGCTGGGGGCCCACCCTCAGGGTATCCAGGTCTCAGGTTCGGGGCCAGGGCGCTCTCCCGTGGACCTCAGATGGACTAAGCAGGAAGGCCCTGGCATTTCTGGAGAGATGGACCCGTGTGGAGGAGCTGCCATGCCAGGAGCCAGGCGCTTGGCCTAACAGCAGGAGGCTCGGCTTCAGGGGCAGCACAGGGAGCGGCCCAGTGCCCAGGGCGCACTGCGTGGACGGAAGCTCTGTGCTCCTCAAAACCGTCAGGGCCGTTTCCCAGGGCGCGAGGGGACAGGAGCGCTGGCCACGGAGACGCCAGGAGCACGCGCACGGGCGGCGGGAGACCCTGCAGAAGGTTCTGGGCCGGCTCACAGCCTCCCACCCTCAGGACTTCCCGCTGCCTTGGGGCTTGCTCACCGCGAGTGCGCATGCCTGTGAGCAGGGCGGGGCCTCGGCGGGCTCGCGTTACCTCCCAACATCTCCCAGCAGCCCTTGCGGGCGTTCCGGCCCTGAGGAGCTGGGTGGCTGCAGACTGGGTCGCCAATGGCGGCGTCCTCAGAGTCCGCTGCTTGGAAGGTAAGGGCTGCCCAGCCCCGCACGGCCCCGAGCTGTGTGGAGGCCCGAGCTTGAGGGCTCCGAGACCGCAGGGGCCCTGCAGCGCTTCCGCAGGCGATTCTCGCACACTGCCCAGGGCAAGGCCGGGAAGACGCCCTCAGGTTCTGAAAGCCTCCTGTGGGTGTGCAGGTAGCGCGGGCTGTGGAAAGGGATGCCAGCCTCAGGTGCGCCTGTTGGACTCAGGAATCCCCCGAACTGAGGAAACATGGACAGGAGTCGAGTTCTGTTCAAACGCACAGGTCGCTGATGTGTGCGACCTGCCTCATCTTAATAACAAGCTTTGGCTCCTAGAGGGGCGTGCAGTCACGTTTGCCATAGCAGCCTAGGTTGGCAGTACATACAAGATTTTGGCAGAAGTCGATGAAAGCACTGCGTGAGATTCAGCTGTGTGCATGAAATAGGATGTTATGTGTGTGTGTGTGTGTGTGTATGTGTGTGTGTGTCTTTTTTAAAAAGGAAATTGGGCTGAAGTGAGATAAAAATCAAAACACCTGTGAAACTTAGCAATACATTTATTGACAATAAACCATAGTTTTACAATCACTTTTAATAACATAATGGAGTCTTCCTTACAATTGAGGCTACTCTGTGATCAAATAGTAGAAACGCATGTATAATTTATCATGTGTCACTCATTATTTCCATCCTTTACATAACTTATTTAATCTTCTCAGTGACTCTGATCCCGGGTGTATTGTGGATGTCTCCTTTACAGATAAGCTGAGGTACTTTATCACAGTGGAAGTCAGTGTTCAATCACTTCAGAAAGTGTGCAGTTTCAATCAGGTCAGTGTTCAATCAACTTCACAAAGTGTGCGGGTTCCTTTTCTGATACTTGGGAACCGTTCATAGCATGTGAGCATGCACGGTGGAGGGATTTGAATGAATTCACCAATAAAACCAAATCCCTTCAGGAAAGACAGTGTCCCCCAGTGATTCAAAGCTAAGAATTTCCCACTAAAACTCTTCCTCAACAATGCAAGGATCCGGAGAGGGCACTTTTAAACAATAGACCTTAAACAACCAATAAGGGCCCTTTGACGGCTAGCTACACAAGTGCTAGTCTTTTGTTCACACAGACAGGTGGATTTCACAGCTTTCTAGTGCCATAGGAGAGGGTAATATAATTTCCTCATGTTCAGTTAGTTTCTCACATAATTAGATCCAATTTACAAAAGCCTTTTCAGGACAGTTTCCCAAGTCCCATGTCAAGCAGGTCCATCTCACACCATTAAAGAGGTGGTGTCTTGTGTTGATCCCCAGTATTGTGTTAGGCTCCACCATTTGTGCCTGTGTCACAGCCTTGAGTCTCAAAGCAGAGCTGCTCCCTGATGCTTTCCCACCTAAGGCTCTCAGTCACTTCCAGGTCCTGAAGACCTGAGGCCATCCTCTCTGACCCAGAGTCAGGGTGGGGGTGGGAGTTCTTGTAGGCAGCCTTTAGACACATCAAGGCCAGTCTTGGCAGGTGGAGTTCTTGGGAGAAGAAAGTCACATACTCCCATCCTGAAGGAGGATGATACTCAAGAACGCTCTGTGGAAATTAGCTGTGCCATCAGAGGCCCCAAAAAGTTGCTTACGTATGTTGTTATCTTTGTGCTTCTATTCGCTCCTTTGTGCTGGTTATGTATAAACACCACCGAGCCATTGGAATAAATGAGCCTTGATCAGCCATGTTGTCTTGGCTCCATTCTCTGCCATCTCTTGTCCCTCTCTTCAGTCCCTCTCCGTCCCTTAGGTTCTGTTTGACTGGTGGGGCTGGCCCGCACAAGTTCTCCCTTTCAGTCACTGTCATCAGAGGAGGAAGAGACCAGAAGATCCTCATAGAGGACACTCCTTGTGACCTGGGGACCCTGCCTCTCAGACTCCTTTAAGACGAGAGTGTTCTGATGAGCAGGTGTAGGCTTCCCTGGATTGGATGCAGGAGGGGTTCTGGACCTGGAACTGTCCTGTTTCTTGGGGCCGATTCTCTGTGTCGTGTCTGGAACCCGACTGGACAGTCGAGGTTGGAAGATTGGGCAGTTCTGGCCTGAGCTTGAGCAACGTGAGTTAGATGGAGGCTGAGGGTCAGAAATTGGCTTCAGGACTGGCGTCTTTGTGGACCCTTGGCATGCCCGAGAGTGTGCAGGTCCACTTGTACTGGAGAGAGGTTGGGAAACCAAGAGTCTTGGCTTCTTGGGGCGGTTCTGGCTGGTCTGGATGGAGTTTTGGGCAGACCTCTTGCCTGGAGCCTGGGTGCTGACTTTGGAGTTCTGGACACAATGTTCTGTGACTGGCTGTGGAGGCAACTTTGAATCCACCTCCGCAACTTTGATCTGCGCCTGTGGATTAGACCTGTGACCCAGGGTAGTTGTCTTCCTGGCAGGTTGAAGAGTGTCACGAGAGGAAACATCAGGCCCTTTGGCTGTTGGCTTGGCACTGCCAGCTGGGCCTGGGGTGAATTTCTTTAGAACATGGTGAGGGGAGTCAGCAAAGTTGACCCCAGGTCCTTGGGCTGGTCCATCAGTGCTCAGCTGAGGTGTTTTGTTTGGAGACTGGGTAGCGCAGCGTGATCTATAAGGTGTCTCACTAGGCGGTGGACCTGGCAGTGCAGAGCCGAGGGGCGACTTCCTCTTGAATGATTGGACAGGCAACGGTCTAGTAAGATGCTGTGGCAAGAAAGTTCACATTAGACCCCTCAGATGCATGAAGATCTCACATATTCAACCATACAAAAATGGAAAATCAGCATGTTAGGGAAAAGGCAATTGATGACTAATATAAATATTAAGAGAAAGTAGCACATACAGGTAGGTAGCACATACAAGATTGCATCTAAATCAGGACCACAAAAGGGGACGAGACAGCCAATATAAAGAGACAGTACATGTGAAATTAAATTTCACAGAACTAAATCTTGAAATCATCCAGTCACATCTTCAGAGATTGCCTACTCAGGTTAGTGAGGGCAAAAAAATACGACATCAGTCTGATTCTTGTGTGTGGCAGATAGGATAAGACTATCATTACCTTGTCTGTTGTTAAGATCAAGGGAGTGGCTGCACTGTGGAATGTGGTGCTGGGTTGAGAAGGGCTGACCACATTCCCGTTTTCGATCCATGTGTGGCACAGAGAGTGTTGTGAAATTTACATAGGAAGTGAATTCTAGAAGGTGTATCTGACATTGAAAATGCTTCCTGCAGGTTTTAAAGGTTGATTGCATGTTGGTAGATTACTGATGGAGCACCATCATACTGTGCAGGGGCAGGTAAATGCAGAATACAACTACACTGTGATGAGCTTTGTAAACTCTCTTGGGCCAGTGCTGTGGCATAGTGGGTAAAGCCACCGCCTGCAGTGCCAGCAACCCATATGGGCACCGATTCGCCTCCAGGCTTCTCCACTTCAGATGCAGCTCTCTACTATGTCCTGGAAAAGCAGTGGAAGATGGCCCAAGTCCTTGGGCCCCTGTACCCACGTGGGAGACCAAAAAGAACCTCCTGGCACCTGGCTTTGGATTGCACAGCTTGTGGTTGCAGCCATCTGGGGCGAGAACCAGTGGATGGAAAAACGCCCTCCCACACCTCTCTTTATCTCTGTACCTCTGCCCCTCTGTGACTCTGCCTTTCAATTAAATAAAAAAATCTTAAGAAAAAAAAACACACATGTCAACGACCCAATCTTTTCATTATCCAACATGGAGAGTGTAAATGAAAAACATCTTTTTGAAAGGAAACGTGGGATTAATAAAAATGTAAAAGATGCCTTGAATGGATACAAGACAGCACATGATCAAATCATTCATGGATGCATCAACATGCCTCCACTCGCATTCGCTGGCCAACTTGCAAATAGTGACATAAAAATTCAAATAAATCACCTGGAACATTGAATACAGACAAATAAAACAGGATTCTGTGGGCCAGCCTTGGTTTTTACATAATTCCCACACATAAGGGCATAGAGTGAAGCAAAAAGAGGCCGAGAGAGAAAAACAGCCTGCAGAAGTGGGAGTGGGACTCACCCTCAGATAGGCACATGGTTCTGTTGCCGCCTCAGAGTTCTTCGGCTCCTTCCGTGGCCTCCCCTGTGTTTCCTGTGGCCCAGCTTTCCTCTGCTGCCCTTCATGCCTGCAGAACAAATCCTGTTATCTGTCTGAGGTACCTTTCCCACCTGTCTACACGAGGGACAGCAAACCAAACCAAGAGCAATTCCAGGGCCCCATGCTAGCCCTTGTTTAGGAGTGAGGCAGGCCCTGAAGCCCCTGTGAACTTGGCCCCAGCGGTTCAATTCTTGTCTGGGAAGCCCCTCCACCTCCAGGATGTGCTGCGTTCCCTAGTGTGACTTCAGTGTTGTGCACTGCCTTTTAGTCTGTGGCTGTTCCGGCTGCCAGGATAGGCAGTCCAAGGTATTCCACAGCCTTTCCCTTTAGTGGTTCTTAGAATAGGACGAGCTCAGTTCTCACCCCTGGAAGGTCTGGAGCACTTGCCCGTTTCTCTGCAGTTTCCTGTCTATGCCTAGAGACAGCTCCAGGGAAAGAAGAGGGGCCAGCACATTCTTTTTGGTTGCCAAAGCTCAGGGCTCAGACTGTGCCTGCAGAATCCTTACCTTGGAGTTCCTGCCTCTGGTCTGTCAGTCTTCCTCAAGGGTTCTGCAGACTGAAGCTGGTGAGGTTTCTTGGGTTTCAGGTTCTCCTTCTCCTGATTGCGACCCAAGGCCACTAAGGGAAGGGCCCTGCCCCAGGACTTCATGGGGCACTTCTTGCTTTTTGCCAAGTGCCCAAAGGCTCCACAGTTCTTGCATTTCACCTGTGGGTAGGGGAAGTGGTTATTAGGTGAGCGGGTACCAATCACAGGCAGTTTTCAGAGGTGGATATAAAGAAGATTGGGGAAATTAACTATTCCTGTGGTGGGAGGTCATAGACCCATGGCTTTTTCTTGGCCAAGAAACTCAAGATATTATGACCCTCCCAGAGCCAATTTAATCCAGGGATCCAAGGAGGTACAACTTTCACATCTAAAGGAGATGACAGTGAGCCGGAGTGTCGGTCTTGGGCCAATAACAGGCTTAACATAACATGACAAAGGGAAGGTGGCTGTTCCTCACAGGCTCTGAATGGGCCGATCAGCCAGGTAAGGAGAACGCAAACCAGCCCGGCTTGGCTAAGGAGGAATAACTGAAGGATGGACACACAGATTCCCGTGTTTACACCAACTCCTCATGGACCTCTTTGTTCTCGAAAGCCCCAAGCCTCTGCTTACCTTGCTGTACTCTCCCTCTGGTGGGGAAGCCCTCTGGCACACCGGTCTTCTCTGTAGGTTATTGTCCTTCGGGGACCTTCGAGGCTGATGACATACTGCATGGCGTGCAATCTGATTCATAGCCTTGGGCTTCTGATCGGGCTTGCTCTTTAATTGATCGTTGGTTTTCCTAGTCCAAAGAAACAAATTTAAAAATTCAAAATGTATGACACAGCCCCTCATGCGTCTGTTTCTCCCAGAAGAGATTGGAGGGACTTCCTGAGTACTAACCCGCACCCACCACATCTTGGTATCTGTGATAGATGCCCCATTCTGTCCTATTTTGTGAACACGTTGTAGCATTTACCTACTGCCAAAAAAGGACACTGCCTAAGAAAAGACCACTTAGTTAAAAAGGCTTCTAATAGATGGTGATACTGAATTGGCAACCCTACACAAAAGTATTTTTGGTTCTGAGATTTTGTCTAGCCTGTCTCTCCAGGCTTAAAGCCCCAGCAGTACTTATCAAAGCCAATAGAAGGGTAGCCAACAACTGGTTTTTCAGATAATAAAAACTCTCTATTTTCAGAGTAACTTCTTACCCACAAAGCCAGCAGAATGCTCTGACAAAGCTTTGATAGTTCACCTTGTCAAAACAAAATGAATTCTCTCAAGTTAACTGAGGGCAAAATTAAGTTAGATGCTGGATGACACTGAGGCAAAGTGACACAGTCACACACACTGTTCTTGCAAATAGAATGAACATCGATAAGTAAGTGCTTGAACTTTATACAATTCTTGCTTCTGAAAAGCCGAATTTGACAAATTGATATGGTCTGGGATCAACCATTCAAACTGAACAGTTCCCAACAGCGCCTGTGCAGAAGCCAGTCAGAACTGAGCAAGCTGAAATCCTTCATTTGCATCAGGAGAACTCCATGAGACCCTGAGCAGGAAAAGTCCCTCAATAGGAATTCCTGCCTCTCTTGGGAGCAGGTTCTGTGATCTCCAGTGAGAGCTGCATTGCCCTGGCTTGCACACCTTGTGATTTAAAAAGCTCTTTCTAAATTTTTAAAGTCAAATCCCTGTGCAGTGAGTGTCCTGCAGGCTTGTTCAGGCAGAAAGGCCTAGGGCCCTTGGGGAATCAGGTCCTGGCCCCATGGCTCACTCCCCAAATTTGCTATACCTGTCCTTTGGGTGGTCCGGTCTTTGGGAAGTTGCTTGGGGCTGGTCCACAGAAGGCTGACATTTTGCTTGGGACACACAGCGGGCTGTGGGATCCTCTCCAGGCTTCAGGGGAAATCGTAACATGGCCTCAACAGAGGCAACAACTACCCACTTCTCCACCATCAAATCGATCTGATAAAGAGAAAAAAGGCATCAAGATTCAACTTTCAGTCTGCAAGCAGCAAGTGACTTTGGGAAAAGAGAAGATAAACTCCCAGTCACTTGAGCATTTTCTTTTTCTTATAAAGAAGTCTTTTTGTTTAACTATGTTGAAGATTTATTATTATTTGAAAGACAGAGTTACAGAGAGACAGAGGCAGAGAGAGAGAAAGAGAAGTCTTGCATCCACTGATGCACTCCCCAGAAGGCCACAATGGCTGGAGCCTGGCCGATTGGAAGCTGGGAGCCACGAGCTTCTTCTGGATCTCCCGTGCAGGTGCCAAGGGCCAAGGACCTGGGTGATCTGCTTTCCCAAGCCACAGCAGAGAGCTGTGTAGGGAAAGGAGCAGCCAGGAATAAAGCGGCATGCACATGGGATGCCAGCATGCAGGCAGCCGAGCTACCCACTTCACCACAGTGCCAGCCCTTTTCCTTTAGGTTTAAAATGTTTTGGTTAGCATGTTAATATTTGTAAGCCTTTTGGGAGGAGCCCGTTTTGAGACACGGAGGTAATCCATATAGGCACCAGTTTGATTCCTAGCTGCTCCATCTCTGACCCTTCTCCTTGCTAGTCTGTTGTGGGTGGAAAAGCACCAGAAGATGCCACAAGTGTGTGGACCCCTGCCACCACATGAGAGACCTGCATGAAGTTCCAGGCTCCTGGCTTCTGCTCCTGCCTTCTGATGGCCTCTGCATCTATTTGAGCAGTGAACCAGCAGATGGAATCAACCAAGCAGTCTGTGTGTGGGTATGCATGTTTGTGTGGGTGTGTCCATCTCTCTGTAGCTCTGCATTTCAAACAAGTAAATCTCCAAGGAAAACCTTTGTGGGGCCACTGCAGTGTTTCAACACATGCCTACAGCAGTGAGCACCTGAAACTTTCGTTATTCCACAGCCAACAGTGAACTTGCTGGTGACCTGCAAATAGTACCAACAGTTGGAGGAACAGGGTCTTGCTTTGTATCCATTGTCTTCATACTATTTGTTGTCTTTTACTTAGAGTGGGGTTCACTCTCTGATCACTACGTTTACTGACAATAGATCACTGTAAAAAGCAAGAGTGGGAATCTGAGAGGGAGGGTAAGGGGGGAAGTGCCACTATGTTCCTAAATCTGTTAGATGAAATGCATGAAGCTTTTGTAACTTAAATAAAGTTTCAACAAAAGAAAGTGGAGTCTGTGGGAAATGCTGGTGTGGGCTGATGGGAAGTAAGATCCATAGCAATTGCATATGCCGGTATTTATTCTAATGTCCTTTGAAACTGGCCAGTGCAATGTACAGAGAGTTTTAAACACTGACTATTCCAGCTGATCATAGGTGGAGTACCTGCCTCGGACTGACCCTAAGCTGTGATGCCATCTCCTCCCATCTACTTCTCACTTGACCCAGTATCTCCCATACTCACATCTCGTTGTGGGATCCCAAATTGCTTTAACAGCTCCTTCCCCTGTTCCATGGAAAGAGTGTTGGGGTCCATTGTGGATGGTGCTGGCCAAGGGCATCTGCCTCCCTGGGGAAACAGAAAAGGAAGCCACTGGGTTCTTCTGTCCTGAATTTCAACTAGCTTCTAACAAGTCACTGAGTACATTGAAATAAAAGATAAGCGAATAAAACTCTGTTTGGAAGCCCTCAGTCAAAGGTACAATGGCCCCTTTACTGCTCACTATCCACCCCACCTAAATCAGAAAGATAGGAAAAAATGTTGGCCTTTATCTGATAATGAACATTTCTGAAATATTGTCTGAATCAGGCTCTATCTTTGGAAGTATGAAGCAGTTAACGAATCCTTTCCTCAACTCTTAACACCACCTTCCATGGATAGTCCCCACCCTCCTATTTTTCCCATTTAATACACCAAGGCCCACAACAATAATGGAAGCTCACCTGTCGTCTTTCTCGAGGTCTGAGGTTGCTCAGGTGTGGGCACAGGGCAATTCCTCTGGAGACAGAAGCTTCCAGCACGACCAGTGAAGAGGTAGACTGAGGGGGAGGAGCCCATGTCCTGTGGCTTTATACTGTCCCCCAGCCCCAGGAGGATCATGGGACACAACCTAATCCCCACAACTCATTTACATTGAGGGGATTAGCACTCAGGCCTCTGATCTGGTTAACTACTTTATTGAATGCTGCTCCTATAGCACTTTTCATTTCTAGGCATACGTGGGCATGTAAATAACACATTGTATTTTGGTGTTTGCTGTCCCCAAGAGTTTTTTAAAATTTAGTATGTAACAGTGTATTTTAACAATATATGAAAGCTCCTAAACGTGTTCATGGGAAGGGCGGGTTTCCAGAGGAGTTGGTCTTGCCCAGCAAGTTAAGCAGATTAAGCTGGAGCCGTCTGCATTGCTGGTATCCCCTGTTGGAGTCTATGCTGCTCTGCTTCTGAGCCAGCTCCCTGCTACTGTGCCTGGGAAAGCATTGGAGGATGGGCCCTGGTCAGCCACAGGAGAGACCCAGATGGAATTCGTGGCTTGTAGACATTTGGGGAGTGAACCAGTGGATGGAAGGTCTCTCCCCCTCCCCCTCGCTCTTTCCTCACCCTCCCTTCCTCTTACTCTCTCCTTCTCAGACTGTTGCTAATCCTTTCACAGAAATAAGCCACTCATGGAAAACTGGATTCAAAGTAAGGCTTTCTGTTGCAAAAAAAAAAAAATGTAATGCATTCATGCTTTCTCACACTGGGCATTATCAATAAGCATTTGAAAGACTCCTCATGTGCATGGATTGGAAAACAATGGTACACTGAAATAAACTTGTAATTCAATTTTTCATGAATTCTTCGAAGTGTTCTCATTGTTTTAGAGAGAGGCTATGTGCTGATTGTAATTAGACAATATTAGAGGTCAAAATTATGTTGAATGCACCAAACCTGCTGATCATCACAACTTAGCAATAAGGGACACTGGAGAGTTTCGCTCTGGACCCTCGGGATTGTGTGGCTGATGGGTTACCGGGCTCCCTGCCTGGCACTTCCAGAGACTCTGGCACCAAGGACCACAGCCCGAGAAAAGATCAAACTCCGACCTTGAAATGGGGTTTCTGCTCCATGTGTATCACTTTTGCACCTTCTTAACTTGCAGAAAATCTCAGTCAAGCCGGTGTTTGTGCCAGGAATACAGGCCAACCCTCCCCCAACTCCACTCCTTGAGCCCGGGGCCACACTGATGTTCGAGTGATGGCTGCAAGCCGTGACCATTTTTAGAACTTGAAAACCCATGTTTCTCTTCTCTACCTCTGATGTCTGTGCCTAGGGAGTTGGTTTGCCGCTACTTTATTTCCTCCCATTCTTATTTGAGGAAAGCCTGGCTCGCTTGTAAAATGAGGACAGGTCAACATGAATGATCTTTGCACACACACATGTGAAGCATTGTAAATGCTCTCCGGGTATGGTCAATGTGCCAAAACTTCATGGTTCCGTTTTAAACCCTGTTACTTCTCTAACAAAATCCTGCATTAATTATTTCCTCAGTCTTTCATCTGCTTGTCACTGCAAGTGTGACCCATAGAGATCACTTTAATCCCTTGGAAATTGAGAAGCAGGGGCCAGCCTCTTGGTGCCCTGGGTTAGGCCACTGCTTGAGACACCAACACCCCACATTAAAGTAGTGATTCGAGTCCTTGCTGCTCCGCTTCTGATCCAGCTCCCTGATAATGAGCCTGGGAAAGCAGCAAAAGATGGCTCAGTGGTTGGTTTGCTGCCACCCTTGTGGGAGACCAGGATGGAGTTCCTGGCTCCTGCTTTCAGCCTGAGACAGATCTTCCTGTTGCAGCTCACAGGGAAATAAAGCAGCAGAAGAAAGTTTCTGTGTGTGTGTGTGTGTGTGTGTGTGTTCTGTGTGTGTGTGTATGTGTGTGTGTGTCACGTGTATGCACACACAGAAACACAGTCTTTCAATTAACTAGTTTTAAAAAGAAATTTAGGAGCTTGAATAGCAGGCCAAACTATTATGTAGATTAATTTGTTGGGAAACTTAAAGAATTAATCTGAACTTATATTTCTTAAGTGATGTAAAGGCAACAGGGCTTAGTACTGAAAACCCAGGGAAAAAATAGAGGGCTGTGGGGACCCTCCAGGGTTCTCAAATGCAGAAGGCAGGGTCTACTTCTCTAGACAGATGGAGGATAGACCTGCCAGGCATCTGATGCACAGCATCTCGGGAACACTGGCCCTGGGCGCCTGGCTTCACCGCTGGCTTCACTTGTATCTTTTGGAAATCCCCCTCATGCACACCTAGTTAATGTGGTGCAGCTCAGTGGGAAGAGGACTAGCAGAGATCTCTCTATCTTGGTACAAGCTCCCAGCACAGCCTAGCATCCAGCAGATGCATGGCCTCCTTGCCAGCCCCTCATAACAGGCTGGGCATTTTCTGCTCCCCCCTGTGTGAACCCTGTTTTCTCCAGGGTCAATGAAAAGAAAGAGCCTCTGCAAAACACTCGGAAGTCTCTTTCTTTTGCAAAGATTTTTTTTATTTATTTGAAAGAGTTCAAGGGAGAGAAGGTGAAGCAGAGACAGAGACAGAGACAGGGAGAGATCTTCCATCCACTGGTTCTCTCCCCAGCTGGCTGCAATGGCCAGAGCTGAACAGAACCGAAGACAGGAGCTGGGAGCTTCTTGATGGTCTCCTGCATGGGTGCAGGGGAACAATGACTTGAGCCATATTCTGCTGCTTTCCCAAGGCCACTGCAGAGAGCTGGATCACAGTGGAGCAGCCAGCGCTGGCCCACCCCCGGATTCTCTTAAGAGACATAGCAAGAAGCTCTTTGTCATTCTTGGTAATTAGCAATTGGGATAAAAAGATTTGGAAAAAAGAGTTCTCAGCTCCCCAGGGCCACATGGACCTGACCTCTGTTGGTGATATGATGATGGTGGCTCTGAGGGGAGGGAAGTGATTGATTCAAAAACAGGGATCTTGGTGTCTGGCTCTCTCCCTTCCCATGATGCTGCCTGTGGGAAGCTTCACGCTGAGCCCATCATCCTCCAACATGATCAGCTGGGGAGACTTTCTTTCTCTTGTGAGAGATTTATTTACTTGTACGAACAACAGGGAAGGAGGGGGGAAAGGAACCGAAAGAGAAGAACACCAAGAGAACAAGAGATTGAGATCCTATATACTGGTTCATTCCCCAAGTGGCTGCAACAGCCAGGAGTGGGTCAGCTCAAAGCCAGCACCCAGAACTCCAACTGTGTCTCCCACATGCGTAGCATAGACCCATGTTTGTTGCTTTCACAGGTGAATTCACGGGAAGCTGGATTGGTAGCAGAGCATCTGGGACTCAAACCAGCACCCTGATATGGGATACTGCCACCACAAGCCATGGCCTAACCCTGCTACTTACTGCACAGCACCGGCCCCAGGAACAAGAGGCAGAGTCTGTAGGAAGGACTCCCGCAGGAGCTGAGTAAGTGGTTATGGCAGAAATGGGGTGTAAAATGATTCCTCCAGAGGAAATGGGGCGTACTTCTGAGGCATAAGCTCAGCTGGTAACAAGAGATGGGGTCCGAGGCCCTGCACCAGTCTCTGATGGCTCCTGGTGTCATGTCTAATCAATCCCCATGATCCACAGTAACCTTGAAGCTGGTATTAACTCCACATAGTAGTGAAATCTGTACTTCTGAAATCAGTCTGCTCTTCTGCCACCTTACAGATTCACAGACCAAATTTCAGGATCCCTACTGATGTGCCTGTAACTCCACAGGACTTGTAATGAAGGGGGAGGCAATCTGTGGAAGTCATGTGATGCTTTGCAGAAACAGGAGGTCCGAATGGCAGTTGCTGGGCTGGAAATGTTTTCCCTATCTTAAGGTGTGCAGAGGACTCACCAGAGTTAGTGATTGTGTCTCTACTGAGAACACTCTCATCTGTTAATTCTGATGAGACCCTTTCCTTGTTATAGCTAGGGAAGATGTATTTAATGAAAATGGGACAATATAATAAAGGGTTTAAGATAACAGCTGTCATGGTGCCAGTGTTGGAGCAGCAGTTAAACCACGACATGGGAAACTCACACACATATCACAGTGCCTGGGTTTGATCCCCAGCTCTGCTGTCCATTCCAGGAGGCTCTGGGAAGCAGCAGATGTGGTCTCCAGAACTTGAGGCCTGGCTACCCACGTGAGAGGCCATGATTGAGTTCTTGGCTCTTTGCTTTGGCCTGCCTAGCCCTGGCTATTGCAGACACTGGGGGAGTGAACCAGAAGATAGGTTTCTCTCTCTCTCTCTCTCTCTGCCATTCAGATAAACAAATTTTAAAGCAAAATGCTTATAACTTTGAATCATACAAAAGGATAGCAACTGTCACTTTCAAATGTCCTGTGACATTTTCTCTGCATAAGAAAATTCTAAAAACAACCCTATACTGTCTGATTCCAAATTTCAAAGTATTTGTGCACACGTTGGAGTTTCAATAGCCTAATCCTCCGCCTGCGGCACTGGCACACCGGTTCTAGTCCCAGTCGGGGTGCCATATTTTGTCTCGGTTGCTATTCTTTAGTCCAGCTCTCTGCTATGGCCCGGGAGTGCTATGACTCCTTGGGCCCTGCACCTGCAAGGGAGACCAGGAGAAACACCTGGATCCTGGTTGTGTATCAGCACAGTGCACCGGCCACAGGAAACTGTCCTCAGCAAACATTGAGAGTGATCCAACAGAAAAAGGAAGACCTTTCTCTCTGTCTCTCTCTCACTGTCAAAAATTAAAAATAAAAAAATAAAAAAGTACATGTGTACCCATTGGAGTTTACAGTTTACTTATTTTACATATTTCAGTTAAAAACAGATCATTTCCTATTTCTTAAAGATTATTTAAGTCAGGTGTTAGTTAAGTATACAATCTAAAATGAGTAATGATTAAATTTTTAACTCACACTGTTTTATCCCATTTTAAAACTCTCTGTCTCACCATTTACAGTAAGACATGATTGTCACATGTATCATTACACTTTCATGCTTGGCATAAAAAACAGTAATTTTTGGTTTTATTTTTCACAGGCAGCGTGGACACTGAGAGAGAGAGACAGAGACAGAGAGAGTCAGAGAGAAAGGTCTTCCTTTACCATTGATTCACCCTCCAATGGCCACTGTGGCCAGTGCGCTGCGGCCAGTGCACCACACTGATCCGAAGCCAGGAGCCAGGTACTTCCTCCTGGTCTCCCATGCAGGTGTAGGACCCAAGCACTTGGGCCATCCTCCGCTGCACTCTCAGGCCATAGCAGGGAGCTGGGCTGGAAAGGAGCCACCATGACAGAATCCGGCACCCTGACCAGGACTAGAACCCGGTGTGCTGGTGCCGCAGGTGGAGGATTAGTCTATTGAGCCATGGCGCCAGCCTGTTATTTTTGTTTTTCTAACACTGAATCATTCTTGCATTCATTAAACCCAACTAACTTGTCAGGATTCAAGCTCCTATAATATGAAACTACAAGCCATGCATTTGCATTTTATTACTAAGATCTCTGTTTATTCATTTGATATTGCCCTAGACAATAGAACTTTGCACAAAATGGAAAAACATTTGTTCCAGCAAACATAAAATAATGCCCTACCACACTAAAATAAAGGGACGGAGAACAAAAACAAAATGTGTGTGTGTTTGTGTGTGTGTGTGTGTGTGTATGTGTGTTTTAAATACAGGTAATTATCTGTCAGCATAGCATACACTAGCATAGCATGCACTATCTTTGTTAAAAAAAAAAAACTAACAGCTGTCTGTGGGGAATCCCACAGGAGTGCCAAATGAGTTAAGGAGCACCACTAATCCAAAAAGAAAGAGAAAATACAAAGCCAAAAGAAAGTTACTTAAGCTAAGACTACAAAGCACCAAGAACTGCCCAGACCATCTGTCAGAACAGACATAGGTGATAAAGCCTGATAAGGACTGGGGGACATTACATCATAAGAAGCAGCCAACCAGCTTTCTACTACATTACTTCACCCACACTACTGCACCACAATTGGCCACACCCAGAAGACCCCTAACACACCACTGGTCACACCCAAACATCAGCATCTGGATGGTGACACCCAAAAAGATGAGCCTCTGATTGCTAACACCTTAGAACACACTCAGTGCCCACCTACTCTAGAAGGGAGATAAAAGGCAAGCCTCACAACTGCTCTTCATCCCCTTGGGGACCATGGCTCAGTGTGAGAGATGGTCAAGTGGCTCCACCTCATCTTGCTGAAACTCTGCCCCAGGTTTCACTGACCAAAACTCTGCTTGCCACTCTGCTGGATCCAACCTCACTTGGACATCCCAGCCACCTCCAGAGCTGACATGGGAGCTGGACCAGACTTCTCATCGGTGACTTTTCCAACCCTTCACCATCAAGCCTACTTCCCAGAGTGCCAGTCATCCTGTGGCTATGGCCCATAAGTGACTGTTCTGAGATCCATCTCTCTAGAAACAGAGACTTTGGACGTTGGACTTTAACTTTCGTGTCCATGATAGGAACCTTGAGAATGCAGCCCTCATATTACACTCACAGCCATGAGTTTTTAGATTGATTATGCTTTCTATGCTTCATACTTTTTTTGGACAGGCAGAGTGGACAGTGAGAGAGAGAGAGAGACAGAGAGAAAGGTCTTTCTGTTTTTCCATTAGTTCACCCTCCAATGGCCACTGTGGCCAGCGCAGCGCGCTGATTCCTAGCCAGGAGTCAGGTGCCTCCCCTGATTTCCCATGTGGGTGCAGGGCCCAAGGACTTGGGCCATCCTCCACTGCACTCCTGGGCCACAGCAGAGAGCTGGACTGGAAGAGGAGCAACCGGGCCAAAATCCGGTGCCCCGACCAGTACTAGAACCCGGTGTGCCAGCGCCGCACGTGGAGGATTCATACTTGTTACTATTGCTGGATAGTGTAAAGATTGTCTTATTGTTATGACCAGTGGACTAATGGTACATTGAGTGCTATTGGCCTGTAAATGTGCACACTGAATATATATTGTGGAGTGATATTGAACAATAATTCTATTGAAAAGACTGTCATCATTCTCTGCGATTCTTCCCCCTGCTCTGATACACTGCATTAGGGTTGTCGAGCTGCGTGACATGCGGCACTCGTGACACTGTCTCAGAGCTTAGTGGAAAAAAGCAATCACATGTATGACCTTCATAGCAGTGATTCACATGCAGTAAGTGGTCCTCTGACTTGTTCATTTTAGAGGTAGACACAGACACACAGCTCCCATCTGCTGTTCACTCCCCAAATGCCTGCATGGCCAGCATCCCATAGGGGCTCCAGCTTGAGACCCGGCTGCTCCACTTCCAATCCAGCTCTCTGCTATGCCCAGGGAAAGCAGTGGAAGATGACCCAAGTCTTTGGGTCCCTGCACTCAGGTGGGAGACCCAGAAGAAGCTCCTGGCTCCTGGCTTTGCATCAGCCCAGCTAGGCAATTCTGTCCAATTTAGTAGAGAACCAGAAGATGGAAGACCTCTCTCTCTCTCTCTCTCTCTCTCTGTCTCTCTCTCTCTGCCTCTCCTTCACTCTTTGTGTAACTCTGATTTTCAAATAAATCTTTAAAACGATAAAAAGGACTGTAAACATAGAAAAAATCGAAAATTTGTAGAAGGTGAATTAAAATTAATTTTATTTTTGTGCCAAAATTTTTTTGAAATCTGTGCTTATGCAGAATCTTCAAAAGCTCATTGCAAAATGTGTGTTATGGAAAATCATGCATGGATTTCAGAATTTGTTGCACCAGACTTATCTTATAACTCTTTTTCAGTGAACACTTTTAAGGTACTCTCATATGGCTAAGAGCAAATCAATTATAAATTACATGGAATGCAATTTGTATTTTAGTCACTATTTGAGTTACATTTTCAGGGAAATATCCAGGGGTATGCATTAAAAAACAAGTTTGGTTTTATGGAGAACTTACAGTTTTTACATGCTCAATGAGGTCATTTGTTACCATAGTCAGATATAACTAGTACACTCCATGAACCATTAATTTCCATTTTCAGAACCATCCAGATAACATCCATGAGTTTAAAAAAAAAAACGTAAATTCAAGGTCAGTGTTATGATGCTGCGAATTAGTCTGTCATCTGCACTTGCCACCATCCCATGTTGGAATCCAGCTCTCGGCTAATGCACCTGGGGAAGGAAATGACCCACCTGCTTGGGCCCCTGCTGACTAGCTGAGAGACCAGGATGATTTGCAGGTTCCTGACTTTAGCCTGAACCAACACCAGCCATGTAGCCACTTGGGGAATGAACCAGCAGATGTCAAATTTTCTCTCCTCTCCCCACCGAAAACTCAGCCTTTCAAGTAAATAAGCAAATAAAAATCCTTTGAAAACAATAAGGAGGGGGCCTGTGGAGCAGTGGGTTAAGCCATGTGCAGCACAAGCATCCCATAGGAGCACCTTCACCAATTGCAAGGTCCAAGGTCTCAGCGCCCAGCTTCAGCCTGGCCTAGCCCTGCACTTTGAGGTCACCCAGAGAATAAACCAGTGAGAGCAGCTTCAGTCCTCTGTAACGTGAACCTCCCATTACTCTGAACAAATGTCTTATTTTCTCTGCAAGGCTGTGGCAACAGGTCTGGGTCGCGGTCCAGAAGACTAACTCAGAGCAATCCAACAAGATCCAGGTGACCAGGGGAAGAGAGAACAACTAGAGACTTATCTGTAAATTCAGAAAAAGTTTGAGGCCGTTCTCGAAGACGTATTTTACAGGGACAGCCTTGCATGCTGCTCAAGCAGTCACTGTATTTTGCAGGGTTGATGAGGGCACTGGTTCCACTCAGCAACTTAAGATGTGTCTCTTTGTCGTACAGCTGTTCCTATTCTACCTGCTATGTTGACTGCAAGTGGCTCAGACTGTCACGTTTGAATCAGGGAGGCAACACATTTTCAACCAAAGCCATTGATGAGTTGTTTTATAAAAATCTCTTCTAGAAATTCCCTAAGTACAGTGAATCCCTCAGGAATGACCCTAGGAACGGTGCTGGGGGCCCACCCTCAGGGTATCCCAGGTCTCAGGTTCGGGGCCAGGGCGCTCTCCCGTGGACCTCAGATGGACTAAGCAGGAAGGCCCTGGCACTTCTGGAGAGATGGACCCGTGTGGAGGAGCTGCCATGCCAGGAGCCAGGCGCTTGGCCTAACAGCAGGAGGCTCGGCTTCAGGGGCAGCACAGGGAGCGGCCCAGTGCCCAGGGCGCACTGCGTGGACGGAAGCTCTGTGCTCCTCAAAACCGTCAGGGCCATTTCCCAGGGCGCGAGGGGACAGGAGCGCTGGCCACGGAGACGCCAGGAGCACGCGCACGGGCGGCGGGAGACCCTGCAGAAGGTTCTGGGCCGGCTCACAGCCTCCCACCCTCAGGACTTCCCGCTGCCTTGGGGCTTGCTCACCGCGAGTGCGCATGCCTGTGAGCAGGGCGGGGCCTCGGCGGGCTCGCGTTACCTTCCAACATCTCCCAGCAGCCCTTGCGGGCGTTCCGGCCCTGAGGAGCTGGGTGGCTGCAGACTGGGTCGCCAATGGCGGCGTCCTCAGAGTCCGCTGCTTGGAAGGTAAGGGCTGCCCAGCCCCGCACGGCCCCGAGCTGTGTGGAGGCCCGAGCTTGAGGGCTCCGAGACCGCAGGGGCCCTGCAGCGCTTCCGCAGGCGATTCTCGCACACTGCCCAGGGCAGAGGCCGGGAAGACGCCCTCAGGTTCTGAAAGCCTCCTGTGGGTGTGCAGGTAGCGCGGGCTGTGGAAAGGGATGCCAGCCTCAGGTGCGCCTGTTGGACTCAGGAATCCCCCGAACTGAGGAAACATGGACAGGAGTCGAGTTCTGTTCAAACGCACAGGTCGCTGATGTGTGCGACCTGCCTCATCTTAATAACAAGCTTTGGCTCCTAGAGGGGCGTGCAGTCACGTTTGCCATAGCAGCCTAGGTTGGCAGTACATACAAGATTTTGGCAAAAATCCATGAAAGCACTGGGTGAGATTCAGCTGTGTGCATGAAATAGGATGTTGTGTGTGTGTGTGTGTGTGTGTGTGTGTGTATCTTTTTTAAAAAGGAAATTGGGCTGAAGTGAGATAAAAATCAAAACACCTGTGAAACTTAGCAATACATTTATTGACAATAAACCATAGTTTTGCAAGAACTTTTAATAACATAATGGAGTCTTCCTTACAGTTGAGGCTACTCTGTGATCAAATAGTAGAAACGCATGTATAATTTATCATGTGTCACTCATTATTTCCATCCTTTACATAACTTATTTAATCTTCTCAGTGACTCTGATCCCGGGTGTATTGTGGATGTCTCCTTTACAGATAAGCTGAGGTACTTTATCACAGTGGAAGTCAGTGTTCAATCACTTCAGAAAGTGTGCAGTTTCAATCAGGTCAGTGTTCAATCAACTTCAGAAAGTGTGGGGGTTCCTTTTCTGATACTTGGGAACCGTTCATAGCATGTGAGCATGCACGGTGGAGGGATTTGAATGAATTCACCAATAAAACCAAATCCCTTCAGGAAAGACAGTGTCCCCCAGTGATTCAAAGCTAAGAATTTCCCACTAAAACACTTCCTCAACAATGCAAGGATCCGGAGAGGGCACTTTTAAACAATACACCTTTAACAACCACGTAAGGGCCCTTTGACGGCTAGCTACACAAGTGCCAGTCTTTTGTTCACACAGACAGGTGGATTTCACAGCTTTCTAGTGCCATAGGAGAGGGTAATATAATTTCCTCATGTTCAGTTAGTTTCTCACATAATTAGATCCAATTTACAAAAGCCTTTTCAGGACAGTTTCCCAAGTCCCATGTCAAGCAGGTCCATCTCACACCATTAAATAGGTGGTGTCTTGTGTTGATCCCCAGTATTGTGTTAGGCTCCACCATTTGTGCCTGTGTCACAGCCTTGAGTCTCAAAGCAGAGCTGCTCCCTGATGCTTCCCCCACCTAAGGCTCTCAGTCACTTCCAAGACCTGAAGACCTGAGGCCATCCTCTGACCCAGAGTCAGGGTGGGGGTGGGAGTTCTTGTAGGCAGCCTTTAGACACATCAAGGCCAGTCTTGGCAGGTGGAGTTCTTGGGAGAAGAAAGTCACATACTCCCATCCTGAAGGAGGATGATACTCAAGAACGCTCTGTGGAAATTAGCTGTGCCATCAGAGGCCCCAAAAAGTTGCTTACGTATGTTGTTATCTTTGTGCTTCTATTTGATCCTTTGTGCTGGTTATGTATAAACACCACCGAGCCATTGGAATAAATGAGCCTTGATCAGCCATGTTGTCTTGGCTCCATTCTCTGCCATCTCTTGTCCCTCTCTTCAGTCCCTCTCCGTCCCTTAGGTTCTGTTTGACTGGTGGGGCTGGCCCGCACAAGTTCTCCCTTTCAGTCACTGTCATCAGAGGAGGAAGAGACCAGAAGATCCTCATAGAGGACACTCCTTGTGACCTGGGGACCCTGCCTCTCAGACTCCTTTAAGACGAGAGTGTTCTGATGAGCAGGTGTAGGCTTCCCTGGATTGGATGCAGGAGGGGTTCTGGACCTGGAACTGTCCTGTTTCTTGGGGCTGATTCTCTGTGTCGTGTCTGGAACCCGACTGGACGGTCGAGGTTGGAAGATTGGGCAGTTCTGGCCTGAGCTTGAGCAACGTGAGTTAGATGGAGGCTGAGGGTCAGAAATTGGCTTCAGGACTGGCGTCTTTGTGGACCCTTGGCGTGCCCGAGAGTGTGCAGGTCCACTTGTACTGGAGAGAGGTTGGGAAACCAAGAGTCTTGGCTTCTTGGGGCGGTTCTGGCTGGTCTGGATGGAGTCTTGGGCAGACCTCTTGCCTGGAGCCTGGGTGCTGACTTTGGGGTTCTGGACACAATGTTCTGTGACTGGCTGTGGAGGCAACTTTGAATCCACCTCCGCAACTTTGATCTGCGCCTGTGGATTAGACCTGTGACCCAGGGTAGTTGTCTTCCTGGCAGGTTGAAGAGTGTCACGAGAGGAAACATCAGGCCCTTTGGCTGTTGGCTTGGCACTGCCAGCTGGGCCTGGGGTGAATTTCTTTAGAACATGGTGAGGGGAGTCAGCAAAGTTGACCCCAGGTCCTTGGGCTGGTCCATCAGTGCTCAGCTGAGGTGTTTTGTTAGGAGACTGGGTAGCGCAGCGTGATCTATAAGGTGTCTCACTAGGCAGTGGACCTGGCAGTGCAGAGCCGAGGGGCGACTTCCTCTTGAATGATTGGACAGGCAACGGTCTAGTAAGATGCTGTGGCAAGAAAGTTCACATTAGACCCCTCAGATGCATGAAGATCTCACATATTCAACCATACAAAAATGGAAAATCAGCATGTTAGGGAAAAGGCAATTGATGACTAATATAAATATTAAGAGAAAGTAGCACATACAGGTAGGTAGCACATACAAGATTGCATCTAAATCAGGACCACAAAAGGGGACGAGACAGCCAATATAAAGAGACAGTACATGTGAAATTAAATTTCACAGAACTAAATCTTGAAATCATCCAGTCACATCTTCAGAGATTGCCTACTCAGGTTAGTGAGGGCAAAAAAAAAAAAAATACCACATCGGTCTGACTCTTGTGTGTGGCAGATAGGATAAGACTATCATTACCTTGTCTGTTGTTAAGATCAAGGGAGTGGCTGCACTGTGGAATGTGGTGCTGGGTTGAGAAGGGCTGACCACATTCCCGTTTTCGATCCATGTGTGTCACAGAGAGTGTTGTGAAATTTACATAGGAAGTGAATTCTACGAAGGTCTATCTGACATTGAAAATGTTTCCTGCAGGTTTTAAAGTTTGATTGCATGTTGGTAGATTACTGATGGAGCACCATCATACTGTTCAGGAGCAGGTAAATGCAGAATACACCTACACTGTGATGAGCTTTGTAAACTCTCTTGGGCCAGTGCTGTGGCATAGTGGGTAAAGCTACCTCCTGCAGTGCCAGCAACCCATATGGGCACCGATTCGCCTCCAGGCTGCTCCATTTCAGATGCGGCTCTCTACTATGACCTGGAAAAGCAGTGGAAGATGGCCCAAGTCCTTGGGCCCCTGTGCCCACGTGGGAGACCAAAAAGAACCTCCTGGCACCTGGCTTTGGATTGCACAGCTTGTGGTTGTAGCCATGTGGGGCATGAGCCAGTGGATGGAAAAACACCCTCCCACACCTCTCTTTATCTCTGTACCTCTGCCCCTCTGTGACTCTGCCTTTCAATTAAATAAAAAAATCTTAAGAAAAAAAAACCACACATGTCAACGACCCAATCTTTTCATTATCCAATATGGAGAGTGTAAATGAAAAACATCTTTTTGAAAGGAAACGTGGGATTAATAAAAATGTAAAAGATGCCTTGGATGGATACAAGACAGCACATGATCAAATCATTCATGGATGCATCAACATGCCTCCACTCGCATTCGCTGGCCAACTTGCAAATAGTGACATAAAAATTCAAATAAAGCACCTGGAACATGGAATACTGAGAAATAAAACAGGATTCTGTGGGCCAGTCTTGGTTTTAACATAATTCCCACAAATAAGGGCATAGGATGAAGCAAAGAAAAGGCCGAGAGAGAAAAACAGCCTGCAGAAGTGGGAGTGGGACTCACCCTCAGATAGGCACATGGTTCTGTTGCCGCCTCAGAGTTCTTCGGCTCCTTCCGTGGCCTCCCCTGTGTTTCCTGTGGCCCAGCTTTCCTCTGCTGCCCTTCATGCCTGCAGAACAAATCCTGTTATCTGTCTGAGGTACCTTTCCCACCTGTCTACACGAGGGACAGCAAACCAAACCAAGAGCAATTCCAGGGCCCCATGCTAGCCCTTGTTTAGGAGTGAGGCAGGCCCTGAAGCCCCTGTGAACTTGGCCCCAGCGGTTCAATTCTTGTCTGGGAAGCCCCTCCACCTCCAGGATGTGCTGCGTTCCCTAGTGTGACTTCAGTGTTGTGCACTGCCTTTTAGTCTGTGGCTGTTCCGGCTGCCAGGATAGGCAGTCCAAGGTATTCCACAGCCCTTCCCTTTAGTGGTTCTTAGAATAGGACGAGCTCGATGTGCACCCCTGGAAGGTCTGGAGCACTTGCCTGTTTCTCTGCAGTTTCCTGTCTATGCCTAGAGACAGCTCCAGGGAAAGAAGAGGGGCCGGCACATTCTTCTTGGTTGCCAAGCTCAGGGCTCAGACGGTGCCTGCAGAATCCTTACCTTGGAGTTCCTGCCTCTTGTCTGTCAGTCTTCCTCAAGGGTTCTGCAGACTGAAGCTGGTGAGGTTTCTTGGGTTTCAGGTTCTCCTTCTCCTGATTGCGACCCAAGGCCACTAAGGGAAGGGCCCTGCCCCAGGACTTCATGGGGCACTTCTTGCTTTTTGCCAAGTGCCCAAAGGCTCCACAGTTCTTGCATTTCACCTGTGGGTAGGGGAAGTGGTTATTAGGTGAGCCGGTACCATCACAGGCAGTTTTCAGAGGTGGATATAAAGAAGATTGGGGAAATTAACTATTCCTGTGGTGGGAGGCCATAGACCCATGGCTTTTTCTTGGCCAAGAAACTCAAGATATTATGACCCTCCCAGAGCCAATTTAATCCAGGGATCCAAGGAGGTACAACTTTCATATCTAAAGGAGATGACAGTGAGCCGGAGTGTAGGTCTTGGGCCAATACCAGGCTTAACATAACACGACAAAGGGAAGGTGGCTGTTCCTCACAGGCTCTGAATGGGCCGATCAGCCAGGTAAGGAGAACGCAAACCAGCCCGGCTTGGCTAAGGAGGAATAACTGAAGGATGGACACACAGATTCCCGTGTTTACACCAACTCCTCATGGACCCCTTTGTTCTCGAAAGCCCCAAGCCTCTGCTTACCTTGCTGTACTCTCCATCTGGTGGGGAAGCCCTCTGGTGCACTGGTCTTCTCTGTAGGTTATTGTCCTTCGGGGACCTTCGAGGCTGATGACATACTGCATGGGGTGCCATCTGATTCATAGCCTTGGGCTTCTGATCGGGCTTGCTCTTTAATTGATCGTTGGTTTTCCTAGTCCAAAGAAACAAATTTAAAAATTAAGAATGTATGACAAAGCCCCTCATGCGTCTGTTTCTCCCAGAAGAGATTGGAGGGACTTCCTGAGTACTAACCAGCACCCACCACATCTTGGTATCTGTGATAGATGCCCCATTGTTTCCTATTTTGTGAACACGTTGTAGCATTTACCTACTGCCAAAAAAGGACACTGCCTAAGAAAAGACCACTTAATTAAAAAGGCTTCTAATAGATGGTGATACTGAATTGGCAACCCTACACAAAAGTATTTTTGGTTCTGAGATTTTGTCTAGCCTGTCTCTCCAGGCTTAAAGCCCCAGCAGTACTTATCAAAGCCAATAGAAGGGTAGCCAACAACTGGTTTTTCAGATAATAAAAACTCTCTATTTTCAGAGTAACTTCTTACCCACAAAGCCAGCAGAATTCTCTGACAAAGCTTTGATAGTTCACCTTGTCAAAACAAAATGAATTCTCTCAAGTTAACTGAGGGCAAAATTAAGTTAGATGCTGGATGACACTGAGGCAAAGTGACACAGTCACACACACTATTCTTGCAAATAGAATGAACATCGATAAGTAAGGGCTTGAACTTTATACAATTCTTGCTTCTGAAAAGCCGAATTTGACAAATTGATGTGGTCTGGGATCAACCATTCAAACTGAACAGTTCCCAACAGCGCCTGTGCAGAAGCCAGTCAGAACTGAGCAAGCTGAAATCCTTCATTTGCATCAGGAGAACTCCATGAGACCCTGAGCAGGAAAAGTCCCTCAATAGGAATTCCTGCCTCTCTTGGGAGCAGGTTCTGTGATCTCCAGTGAGAGCTGCATTGCCCTGGCTTGCACACCATGTGATTAACACAGCTCTTTTCAAATTTTTAAAGTCAAATCCCTGTGCAGTGAGTGTCCTGCAGGCTTGTTCAGGCAGAAAGGCCTAGGGCCCTTGGGGAATCAGGTCCTGGCCCCATGGCTCACTCCCCAAATTTGCTGTACCTGTCCTTTGGGTGGTCCGGTCTTTGGGAACTTGCTTGGGGCTGGTCCACAGAAGGCTGACATTTTGCTTGGGACACACAGCGGGCTGTGGGATCCTCTCCAGGCTTCAGGGGAAATCGTAACATGGCCTCAACAGAGGCAACAACTACCCACTTCTCCACCATCAAATCGATCTGATACAGAGAAAAAAGGCATCAAGATTCAACTTTCAGTCTGCAAGCAGCAAGTGACTTTGGGAAAAGAGAAGATAAACTCCCAGTCACTTGAGCATTTTCTTTTTCTTATAAAGAAGTCTTCTTGTTTAAATATGTTGAAGATTTATTATTATTTGAAAGACAGAGTTACAGAGAGACAGAGGCAGAGAGAGAGAAAGAGAAGTCTTGCATCCACTGATGCACTCCCCAGAAGGCCACAATGGCTGGAGCCTGGCCGATTGGAAGCTGGGAGCCACGAGCTTCTTCTGGATCTCCCGTGCAGGTGCCAAAGGCCAAGGACCTGGGTGATCTGCTTTCCCAAGCCACAGCAGAGAGCTGTGTAGGGAAAGGAGCAGCCAGGAATAAAGCGGCATGCACATGGGATGCCAGCATGCAGGCAGCCGAGCTACCCACTTCACCACAGTGCCAGCCCTTTTCCTTTAGGTTTAAAATGTTTTGATTAGAATGTTAATATTTGTAAGCCTTTTGGGAGGAGCCCGTTTTGAGACACGGAGCTAATCCATATAGGCACCAGTTTGATTCCTAGCTGCTCCATCTCTGACCCTTCTCCTTGCTAGTCTGTTGTGGGTGGAAAAGCACCAGAAGATGCCACAAGTGTGTGGACCCCTGCCCCCACATGAGAGACCTGCATGAAGTTCCAGGCTCCTGGCTTCGGCCCCTGCCTTCTGATGGCCTCTGCATCTATTTGAGCAGTGAACCAGCAGATGGAATCAACCAAGCAGTCTGTGTGGGTATGCATGTGTGTGTGGGTGTGTCCATCTCTCTGTAGCTCTGCATTTCAAACAAGTAACTCTCCAAGGAAAACCTTTGTGGGCCCACTGCAGTGTTTCAACACATGCCTACAGCAGTGAGCACCTGAAACTTTCCTTATTCCACAGCCAACAGTGAACTTGCTGGTGACCTGCAAATAGTACCAACCATTGGAGGAACAGGGTCTTGCTTTGTATCCATTGTCTTCATACTATTTGTTGTCTTTTACTTAGAGTGGGGTTCACTCTCTGATCACTACGTTTACTGACAATAGATCACTGTAAAAAGCAAGAGTGGGAATCTGAGAGGGAGGGTAAGGGGGGAAGTGCCACTATGTTCCTAAATCTGTTAGATGAAATGCATGAAGCTTTTGTAACTTAAATAAAGTTTCAACAAAAGAAAGTGGAGTCTGGGGGAAATGCTGGTGTGAGCTGATGGGAAGTAAGATCCATAGCAATTGCATATGCCTGTGTTTATCCTAATGTCCTTTGAAACTGGCCAGTGCAATGTACAGAGAGTTTTAAACACTGCACTGACTATTCCAGCTGAAAATAGGTGGAGTACCTGCCTCGGACTGACCCTAAACTTTGATGCCATCTCCTCCCATCTACTTCTCACTTGACCCAGTATCTCCCATACTCACATCTCGTTGTGGGATCCCAAATTGCTTTAACAGCTCCTTCCCCTGTTCCATGGAAAGAGTGTTGGGGTCCATTGTGGATGGTACTGGCCAAGGGCATCTGCCTCCCTGGGGAAATAGAAAAGGAAGCCACTGGGTTCTTATGCCCTGAATTTCAACTAGCTTCTAACAAGTCACTGAGTACATTGAAATAAAAGATAAGTGAATAAAACTCTGTTTGGAAGCCCTCAGTCAAAGGTACAATGGCCCCTTTACTGCTCACTATCCACCCCACCTAAATCAGAAAGATAGGAAAAAATGTTGGCCTTTATCTGATAATGAACATTTCTGAAATATTGTCTGAATCAGGCTCTATCTTTGGAAGTATGAAGCAGTTAACGAATCCTTTCCTCAACTCTTAACACCACCTTCCATGGATAGTCCCCACCCTCCTATTTTTCCCATTTAATACAACAAGGCCCACAACAATAATGGAAGCTCACCTGTCGTCTTTCTCGAGGTCTGAGGTTGCTCAGGTGTGGGCACAGGGCAATTCCTCTGGAGACAGAAGCTTCCAGCACGACCAGTGAAGAGGTAGACTGAGGGGGAGGAGCCCGTGTCCTGTGGCTTTATACTGTCCCCCAGCCCCAGGAGGATCATGGGACACAACCTAATCCCCACAACTCAATTACATTGAGGGGATTAGCACTCAGGCCTCTGATCTGGTTAACTACTTTATTGAATGCTACTCCTATAGCACTTTTCATTTCTATGCATACGTGGGCATTTAAACAACACATTGTATTTTGGTGTTTGCCGTCCCCAACATTTTTTAAAAATTTAGTATGTAACAGTGTATTTTAAGAATACATGAAAGCTCCTAAACATGTTCATGGGAAGGGCGGGTTTCCAGAGGAGTTGGTCTTGCCCAGCAAGTTAAGCAGATTAAGCTGGAGCCGTCTGCATTGCTGGTATCCCCTGTTGGAGTCTATGCTGCTCTGCTTCTGAGCCAGCTCCCTGCTACTGTGCCTGGGAAAGCATTGGAGGATGGGCCCTGGTCATCCACAGGAGAGACCCAGATGGAATTCGTGGCTTGTAGACATTTGGGGAGTGAACCAGTGGATGGAAGGTCTCTCCCCCTCCCCCTCGCTCTTTCCTCACCCTCCCTTCCTCTTACTCTCTCCTTCTCAGACTGTTGCTAATCCTTTCACAGAAATAAGCCACTCATGGAAAACTGGATTCAAAGTAAGGCTTTCTGTTGCAAAAAAAAAAAAAAGTAATGCATTCATGCTTTCTCACACTGGGCATTATCAATAAGCATTTGAAAGACTCTTCGTGTGCATGGATTGGAAAACGATGGTACACTGAAATAAACTTCTCTTGTAATTCAGTTTTTCATGAATTATTCTAAGTGTTCTCATTGTTTTAGAGAGAGGCTATTGGTTGACACTAATTAGAAAATATTAGAGGTCAAAATTATGTTGAATGCACCAAACCTGCTGATCATCACAGCTTAGCAATAAGGGACACTGGAGAGTATCGCTGTGGACCCTCGGGATTGTGTGGCTGATGGGTTACGGGGCTCCCTGCCTGGCACTTCCAGAGACTCTGGCACCAAGGACCACAGCCCGAGAAAAGATCAAACTCCGACCTTGAAATGCGGTTTCTGCTCCATGTGTATCACTTTTGCACCTTCTTAACTTGCAGAAAATCTCAGTCAAGCTGGTGTTTGTGTCAGGAATACAGGCCTACCCTCCCCCAACTCCTATCCTTGAGCCGGGGCCACACTGATGTTCGAGTGATGGCTGCAAGCCGTGACCATTTTTAGAACTTGAAAACCCATGTTTCTCTTCTCTACCTCTGATGTCTGTGCCTAGGGAGTTGGTTTTCAGTTACTTTATTTCCTCCCATTCTTATTTGAGGAAAGCCTGGCTCGCTTGTAAAATGAGGACAGGTCAACATGAATGATCTTTGCACACACACATGTGAAGCATTGTAAATGCTCTCCGGGTATGGTCAATGTGCCAAAACTTCATGGTTCCGTTTTAAACCCTGTTACTTCTCTAACAAAATCCTGCATTAATTATTTCCTCAGTCTTTCAGCTCCTTGTCACTGCAAGTGTGACCCATAGAGATCACTTTAATCCCTTGGAAATTGAGAAGCAGGGGCCAGCCTCTTGGTGCCCTGGGTTAGGCCACTGCTTGAGACACCAACACCCCACATTAAAGTAGTGATTTGAGTCCTTGCTGCTCCGCTTCTGATCCAGCTCCCTGATAATGAGCCTGGGAAAGCAGCACAAGATGGCTCAGTGGTTGGTTTGCTGCCACCCTTGTGGGAGACCAGGATGGAGTTCCTGGCTCCTGCTTTCAGCCTGAGACAGATCTTCCTGTTGCAGCTCACAGGGAAATAAACCAACAGAGGAAAGTTTCTGTGTGTGTGTGTGTGTGTATGTGTGTTCTCTGTGTGTGTGTGTATGTGTGTGTGTGTCACGTGTATGCACACACAGAAACACAGTCTTTCAATTAAATAGTTTTAAAAAGAAATTTAGGAGCTTGAATAGCAGGCCAAACTATTATGTAGATTAATTTGTTGGGAAACTTAAAGAATTAATCTGAACTTATATTTCTTAAGTGAATGTAAAGGCAACAGGGCTTAGTACTGAAAACCCAGGGAAAAAATAGAGGGCTGTGGCGACCCTCCAGGGTTCTCAAATGCAGAAGGCAGGGTCTGCTTCTCTAGACAGATGGAGGATAAACCTGCCAGGCATTTGATGCACAGCATCTCGGGAACACTGGCCCTGGGTGCCTGGCTTCACCCCTGAGCTTTCACTTGTATCTTTTGGAAATCCCCCTCATGCACACCTAGTTAATGTGGTGCAGCTCAGTGGGAAGAGGACTAGCAGAGATCTCTCTATCTTGGTACGAGCTCCCAGCACAGCCTAGCATCCAGCAGACGCATGGCCTCCTTGCCAGCCCCTCGTAACAGGCTGGGCATTTTCTGCTCCCCCCTGTGTGAACCCTGTTTTCTCCAGGGTCAATGAAAAGAAAGAGCCTCTGCAAAACACTCGGAAGTCTCTTTCTTTTGCAAAGATTTTTTTTATTTATTTGAAAGAGTTCAAGGGAGAGAAGGTGAAGCAGAGACAGAGACAGGGAGAGATCTTCCATCCACTGGTTCTCTCCCCAGCTGGCTGCAATGGCCAGAGCTGAACAGAACCGAAGACAGGAGCTGGGAGCTTCTTGATGGTCTCCCGCATGGGTGCAGGGGAACAATGACTTGGGCCATATTCTGCTGCTTTCCCAAGGCCACTGCAGAGAGCTGGATCACAGTGGAGCAGCCAGTGCTGGCCCACCCCCGGATTCTCTTAAGAGACATAGCTAGAAGCTCTTTGTCATTCTTGGTAATTAGCAATTGGGATAAAAAGATTTGGAAAAAAGAGTTCTCAGCTCCCCAGGGCCACATGGACCTGACCTCTGTTGGTGATATGATGATGATGGCTCTGAGGGGAGGGAAGTGATTGATTCAAAACAGGGATCTTGGTGTCTGGCTCTCACCCTCCCCACGATGCTGGCTGTGGGAAGCTTCACGCTGAGCCCATCATCCTCCAACTGGGTGAACTGAGGAGACTTTCTTTCTTTGGTGAGAGATTTATTTACTTGAAAGAGCAACAGGGAAGGAGGGTGAAAAGGAAGTGAAAGAGAAGAACACCAAGAGAACAAGAGATTGAGATCCTATACACTGGTTCACTCCCCAAGTGGCTGCAACAGCCAGGACTGGGTCAGCTCAAAGCCAGCAGCCAGAACTCCAACTGTGTCTCCCACATGCGTAGAATAGACCCATGTTTGTTGCATTCACAGGTGAATTCACGGGAAGCTGGATTGGTAGCAGAGCATCTGGGACTCAAACCAGCACCCTGATATGGGATACTGCCACCACAAGCCATGGCCTAACCCTGCTACTTACTGCACAGCCCCGGCCTCAGGAATGAGAGTCAGAGTCTGTAGGAAGGACTCCCGCAGGAGCTAAGTGGTTATGGCAGAAATGGGGTGTAGAATGATTCCTCGAGAGGAAATGGGGAGTACTTCTGAGGCATGAGCTCAGCTGGTAACAAGAGATGGGGTCGAGACCCTGCACCAGTCTCTGATGGCTCCTGGTGTCATGTCTAATCAATCCCCATGATCCACAGTAACCTTGAAGCTGGTATTAACTCCACATAGTAGTGAAACCTGTACTTCTGAAATCAGTCTGCTCTTCTGCCACCTTACAGATTCTAGACCAAATTTCAGGATCCCTACTGATGTGCCTGTAACTCCACAGGACTTGTAATGAAGGGGGAGGCAATCTGTGGAAGTCATGTGATGCTTTGCAGAAACAGGAGGTCCGAATGGCAGTTGCTGGGCTGGAAATGTTTTCCCTATCTTAAGGTGTGCAGAGGACTCACCAGAGTTAGTGATTGTGTCTCTACTGAGAACACTCTCATCTGTTAATTCTGATGAGACCCTTTCCTTGTTATAGCTAGGGAAGATGTATTTAATGAAAATGGGACAATATAATAAAGGGTTTAAGATAACAGCTGTCATGGTGCCAGTGTTGGAGCAGCAGTTAAACCACGACATGGGAAACTCACACACATATCACAGTGCCTGGGTTTGATCCCCAGCTCTGCTGTCCATTCCAGGAGGCTCTGGGAAGCAGCAGATGTGGTCTCCAGAACTTGAGGCCTGGCTACCCACGTGAGAGGCCATGATTGAGTTCTTGGCTCCTTGCTTTGGCCTGCCCAGCCCTGGCTATTGCAGACACTGGGGGAGTGAACCAGAAGATAGGTTTCTCTCTCTCTCTCTCTCTGCCATTCAGATAAACAAATTTTAAAGCAAAATGCTTATAACTTTGAATCATAGAAAAGGATAGCCACTGTCACTTTCAAATGTCCTGTGACATTTTCTCTGCATAAGAAAATACTAAAAACAATCCTATACTGTCTGATTCCAAATTTCAAAGTATTTGTGCACACATTGGAGTTTCAATAGGCTAATCCTCCACCTGTGGCACTGGCGCACCGGGTTCTAGTCCCAGTCAGGGTGCCATATTTTGTCTTGGTTGCTATTCTTTAGTCCAGCTCTCTGCTATGGCCCGGGATTGCAGTAAGGGTGGCCCAACTCCTTGGGACCTGACCTGCAAGGGAGACCAGGAGAAACATCTGGATCCTGGCTATGGATCAGCACAGTGCACCGGCCACAGCAAACCGTCCTCAGCAAACATTGGGAGTGAACCAACAGAAAAAGGAAGACCTTTCTCTCTGTCTCTGTCTCTCTCTCACTGTCCACTCTGCCTGTCAAAAATTAAAAATAAAAAAACAAAAAAGTACATGTGCACCCATTGGAGTTTACAATTTACTTATTTTACATATTTCAGTTAAAAACAGATCTTTTCCTATTTCTTAAAGATTATTTAAGTCAGGTATTAGTTAAGTATATAATCTAAAATGAGTTATGATTAAATTTTTAACTCACACTGTTTTATCCCATTTTAAAACTCTCTGTCTCACCATTTACAGTAAGACATGATTGTCACATGTATCATTACACTTTCATGCTTGGCATAAAAAACAGTACAGTTATTTTTGGTTTTATTTTTCACAGGCTGCGTGGTCACTGAGAGAGAGAGAGAGAGAGAGAGAGAGAGAGAAAGGTATTTCTTTACCATTGATTCACCCTCCAATGGCCACTGTGGCCAGTGCGCTGCAGCCAGGGCACCACACTGATCTGAAGCCAGGAGCCAGGTACTTCCTCCTGGTCTCCCATGCAGGTGCAGGACCCAAGCACTTGGGCCATCTTCCACTGCACTCTCAGGCCATAGCAGGGAGCTGGACTGGAAAGGAGCCACCATGACAGAATCCAGGACTAGAACCCGGTGTGCTGGTGCCGCCTGTTATTTTTGTTTTTCTAACACTGAATCATTCTTGCATTCATTAAACCCAACTAACTTGTCAGGATTCAAGCTCCTATAATATGAAACTGCAAGCCATGCATTTGCATTTTATTACTAAGATCTCTGTTTATTCATTTGATATTGCCCTAAACAATAGAAAATGCAAAAAATGGAAAAACATTTGTTCCAGCAAACATAAAATAATGCCCTACCACACTAAAATAAAGGGATGGAGAACAAAAACAAAATGTGTGTGTGTGTGTGTGTGTGTGTGTGTGTGTTTTAAATACAGGTAATCTATCTGTCAGCATAGCATACTGGTTAAATGCACTATCTTTGTTAAAAAAAAAAAAACTAACAGCTGTCTGTGGGGAATCCCACAGGAGTTCCAAATGAGTTAAGGAGCACCACTAATCCAAAAAGAAAGAGAAAATACAAAGCCAAAAGAAAGTTACTTATGCTAAGGCTACAAAGCACCAAGAACTGCCCAGACCATCTGTCAGAACAGACACAGGTGATGAAGCCTGATAAGGACTGGGGGACATTACATCATAAGAAGCAGCCAACCAGCTTTCTACTACATTACTTCACCCACACTACTGCACCACAATTGGCCACACCCAGAAGACCTCTAACACACCACTGGTCACACCCAAACATCAGCATCTGGATGGTGACACCCAAAAAGATGAGCCTCTGATTGCCTACACCTTAGAACACACTCAGTGCCCACCTACTCTAGAAGGGAGATAAAAAGACAAGCCTCACAACTGCTCTTCATCCCCTCGGGGACCATGGCTCAGTGTAAGAGGTGGTCAAGTGGCTCCACCTCATCTTGCTGAAACTCTGCCCCAGGTTTCACTGACCAAAACTCTGCTTGCCACTCTGCTGGATCCAACCTCACTTGGACATCCCAGCCACCTCCAGAGCTGACATGGGAGCTGGACCAGACTTCTCATCGGTGACTTTTCCAACCCTTCACCATCAAGCCTACTTCCCAGAGTGCCAGTCATCCTGTGGCGATGGCCCGTAAGTGACTGTTCTGAGATCCATCTCTCTAGAAACAGAGACTTTGGAGGTTGGACTTTAACTTTCGTGTCCATGATAGGAACCTTGAGAATGCAGCCCTCATATTATACTCACAGCCATGAGTTTTTAGATTGATTATGCTTTCTATGCTTCATACTTTTTTTGGACAGGCAGAGTGAACAGTGAGAGAGAGAGAGAGACAGAGAGAAAGGTCTTTCTGTTTTTCCATTAGTTCACCCTCCAATGGCCACTGTGGCCAGCGCAGCGCGCTGATCCCTAGCCAGGAGTCAGGTGCCTCCCCTGATTTCCCATGTGGGTGCAGGGCCCAAGGACTTGGGCCATCCTCCACTGCACTCCTGGGCCACAGAAGAGAGCTGGACTGGAAGAGGAGCAACCGGGCCAAAATCCGGTGCCCCGACCAGGACTAGAACCCGGTGTGCCAGGGCCGCACGTGGAGGATTCATACTTGTTACTATTGCTGGATAGTGTAAAGATTGTCTTATTGTTATAACCGGTGGACTAATGGTACATTGAGTGCTATTGGCCTGTGAATGTGCGCACTGAATATATATTGTGGAGTGATATTGAACAATAAATTCTATTGAAAAGATTATCATCAATCTCTGCGATTCTTCCCCCTGCTCTGATACACTGCATTAGGGTTGTCAAGCTGCGTGACATGCGGCACTCGTGACACTGTCTCAGAGCTTAGTGGAAAAAAGCAATCACATGTATGACCTTCATAGCAGTGATTCACATGCTGTAAGTGGTCCTCTGACTTGTTCATTTAAGAGGTAGACACAGACACACAGCTCCCATCTGCTGTTCAATCCCCAAATGCCTGCATGGCCAGCATCCCATAGGGGCTCCAGCTTGAGACCCGGCTGCTCCACTTCCGATCCAGCTCTCTGCTATGGCCAGGGAAAACAGTGGAAGATGGCCCAAGTCTTTGGGTCCCTGCTCTCAAGTGGGAGACCCAGAAGAAGCTCCTGGCTTCTGGCTTTGCATCATCCAGCTAGGCCATTCTGTCCAATTTAGTAGAGAACCAGAAGATGGAAGACCTCTCTCTCTCTCTCTCTCTCTCTCTCTCTCTGCCTCTCCTTCACTCTTTGTGTAACTCTGATTTTCAAATAAATCTTTAAAACGATAAAAAGGACTGTAAACATAGAAAAAATCAAAAATTTGTAGAAGGTGATTTAAAAATTAATTTTTATTTTTGTGCCAAAATTTTTTTGAAATCTGTGCTTATGCAGAATCTTCAAAAGCTCATTGCAAAATGTGTGTTATGACCCACTTAAGAGATGGGCCAAGGACCTCAATAGACATTTTTCAAAAGAGGAAATCCAAATGGCCAACAGACACATGAAAAAATGTTCAAGATCCCTAGCAATCAGGGAAATGCAAATCAAAACCACAATGAGGTTTCACCTCACCCCGGTGAGAATGGCTCACATTCAGAAATCCACCAACAATAGATGCTGGAGAGGATGTGGGGAAAAAGGGACACTAATCCACTGTTGGTGGGAATGCAAACTGGTGAAGCCACTATGGAAGTCAGTCTGGAGATTCCTCAGAAACCTGAATATAACCCTACCATTCAACCCAGCCATCCCACTCCTTGGAATTTACCCAAAGGAAATTAAATGGGCAAACAAAAAAGCCGTCTGCACAGTAATGTTTATTGCGGCTCAATTCACAATAGCTAAGACTTGGAACCAACCCAAATGCCCATCAACAGTAGACTGGATTAGGAAATTATGGGACATGTACTCTACAGAATACTATACAGCACTCAAAAACAATGAAATCCGGTCACTTGCAACAAAATGGAGGAATCTGGAAAACATCATGCTGAGTGAATTAAGTCAGTCCCAGAGACAAATATCATTTGTTTCCCTTGATTGGCGATGACTAACTGAGCACCAAAGGGGAAACCTGTAGAAGTGAAATGGACACTATGAGAAACAGTGACTCGATCAGCTCTTGTGCTGACTGTTGTTGTACAATGTAATACTTTATCCATGGTAGTATTTTTTTTTTATCCTAGTACTAGTGGTTGAACTCTGTAATTAACACACAATTATTCTTAGGTGTTTAAATTTTAACTGAAAAGTGATCTCTGTGAAATATAAGAGTGGGAATAAGAGAGGGAGGAGATGTAAAATTTGGGACATGCTCAATCAGAACGGCCCCAAATGATGGAGTTAGAATTGTGCCAGGGGATTCCAATACAATCCCATCAAGGTGGCATGTACCAAGGCCATCTCATTAGTCCAAGTGATCAATTTCAGCTCACAATTGATCACACTGATAGGTCTAAGAGTCAAAGGGATCGCACAAGCAAGACTAGTGTCTGCTAATACTAACTGATAGAATGAAAAAGGGAGAGAATGATCCAACATGGGAAGCAGGATACACAGCAGACTCATAGAATGGCAGATGTCCTAAATAGCACTCTGACCTCAGAATCAGCCCTTAAGGCATTCGGATCTGGCTGAAGAGCCCATGAGAATAGTTTAGGCATGGAAAGCCAAGACATTCTGGAAAAAACAGAAGACCTAAATGAAAGATCTCTGCGAGTGAGATCCCAGTGGAAAGAACGGGGCCATCAAAGAAGGAGGTACCTTTCTCTGAAGGGAGGAGAGAACTTCCACTTTGACTATGACCCTGTCGGAATAAGATCGAAGTCGGCGAACCCTAAAGGCTTCCATAGCCTCGGCAACTCATGACCAGAGCCTAGGGAGATTACTGACGCCATAAACAAGAGTGTCAAATTGTTAAATCAACATCAGGAGTCACTGTGTACTTACGTCTCATGAGGGATCTGTCCTTAATGTGTTATCCAATGTGAAATAATGCTATTACTAGTACTGAAACATTATTTTTGCACTTTGTGTTTCTGAGTGGGTGCAAACTGGTGAAATCTTTACATAGTATATATTGAATCGATCTTCTGTATATAAAGATAATTGCAAATGATTAAAAAATCTTGGTGTTAAACTGGAAATTGCATAGACAATCAATTTTTTAAAAAAAAATCATGTAGGATCTCTGTCCTTAATGTGCTGTACATTGTGAATTAATACTATAACTAGCACTCAAACAGTATTATCATTTTGTGTCTCTATGCGAGGGCAAACCATTGAAATCTTTACGTAATATGTACTAAATTGATCTTCTGTGTATAAAGAGAATTGAAAATGAATCTTGATGTGGGCGGAGGGGGGGAGGGAGCGGGAGAGGGGAGGGTAGGGGGAGAGAGGGAGGTTGTGGGGGGGAGCCATTGTGATCCATAAGCTGTTCTTTGGAAATTTATATTCTTTAAATAAAAGCTTTATATAAAAAAAATGTGTGTTATGGAAAATCATGCATGGACTTCAGAATTTGTTGCACCAGACTTATCTTGTAACTCTTTTTCAGTGAACACTTTTAAGGTACTCTCATATGGCTAAGAGCAAATCAATTTTAAATTACATGGAATGCAATTTATATTTTAGTCACTATTTGAGTTACATTTTCAGGGAAATATCCAGGGGTATGCATTAAAAAACAAGTTTGGTTTTATGGAGAACTTACAGTTTTTACATGCTCAATGAGGTCATTTCTTACCATAGTCAGATATAACTAGTACACTCCATGAACCATTAGTTTCCATTCTCAGAACCATCCAGATAACATCCACGGGTTTAAAAAAAAACGTAAATTCAGGGTCAGTGTTATGATGCTGTGAATTAGTCTGTCATCTGCACTTGCCACCATCCCATGTTGGAATCCAGCTCTCGGCTAATGCATCTGGGCAAGGAAATGACCCACCTGCTTGGGCCCCTGCTGACTAGCTGAGAGACCAGGATGATTTGCAGGTTCCTGACTTTAGCCTGAACCAACACCAGCCATTATAGCCACTTGGGGAATGAACCAGCAGATGTCAAATTTTCTCTCCTCTCCCCACCGAAAACTCAGCCTTTCAAGTAAATAAGCAAATAAAAATCCTTTGAAAACAATAAGGAGAGGGCCTGTGGAGCAGTGGGTTAAGCCATGTGCAGCACAAGCATCCCATAGGAGCACCTTCACCCCATTGCAAGGTCCAAGGTCCCAGCGCCCAGCTTCAGCCTGGCCTAGCCCTGCACTTTGAGCTCACCCGGAGAATAAAGCAGTGATAGCAGCTTCAGTCCTCTGTAACGTGAACCTCCCATTACTCTGAACAAATGTCTTATTTTCTCTGCAAGGCTGTGGCAACAGGTCTGGGTCACGGTCCAGAAGACTAACTCAGAGCAATCCAACAAGATCCAGGTGACCAGGGGAAGAGAGAACAACTAGAGACTTATCTCTACAAACAGAAAAAGTTTGAGACCGTTCTCGAAGACGTATTTTACAGGGACAGCCTTGCATGCTGTTCAAGCAGTCACTGCATTTTGCAGGGTTGATGAGGGCACTCGTTCCACTCAGCAACTTAAGATGTGTCTCTTTGTCGTACAGTTGTTCCTATTCTACCTGCTATGTTGACTGCAAGTGGCTCAGACTGTCACGTTTGAATCAGGGAGGCAACACATTTTCAACCAAAGCCATTGATGAGTTGTTTTATAAAAATCTCTTCTAGAAATTCCCTAAGTACAGTGAATCCCTCAGGAATGACCCTAGGAACGGTGCTGGGGGCCTATACCTCAGGGTATCCCAGGTCTCAGGTTCGGGGCCAGGGCGCTCTCCCGTGGACCTCAGATGGACTAAGCAGGAAGGCCCTGGCATTTCTGGAGAGATGGACCCGTGTGGAGGAGCTGCCATGCCAGGAGCCAGGCGCTTGGCCTAACAGCAGGAGGCTCGGCTTCAGGGGCAGCACAGGGAGCGGCCCAGTGCCCAGGGCGCACTGCGTGGACGGAAGCTCTGTGCTCCTCAAAACCGTCAGGGCCGTTTCCCAGGGCGCGAGGGGACAGGAGCGCTGGCCACGGAGACGCCAGGAGCACGCGCACGGGCGGCGGGAGACCCTGCAGAAGGTTCTGGGCCGGCTCACAGCCTCCCACCCTCAGGACTTCCCACTGCCTTGGGGCTTGCTCACCGCGAGTGCGCATGCCTGTGAGCAGGGCGGGGCCTCGGCGGGCTCGCGTTACCTTCCAACATCTCCCAGCAGCCCTTGCGGGCGTTCCGGCCCTGAGGAGCTGGGTGGCTGCAGACTGGGTCGCCAATGGCGGCGTCCTCAGAGTCCGCTGCTTGGAAGGTAAGGGCTGCCCAGCCCCGCACGGCCCCGAGCTGTGTGGAGGCCCCAGCTTGAGGGCTCCGAGACCGCAGGGGCCCTGCAGCGCTTCCGCAGGCGATTCTCGCACACTGCCCAGGGCAAGGCCGGGAAGACGCCCTCAGGTTCTGAAAGCCTCCTGTGGGTGTGCAGGTAGCGCGGGCTGTGGAAAGGGATGCCAGCCTCAGGTGCGCCTGTTGGACTCAGGAATTCCCCCGAACTGAGGAAACATGGACAGGAGTCGAGTTCTGTTCAAACGCACAGGTCGCTGATGTGTGCGACCTGCCTCATCTTAATAACAAGCTTTGGCTCCTAGAGGGGCGTGCAGTCACGTTTGCCATAGCAGCCTAGGTTGGCAGTACATACAAGATTTTGGCAAAAATCCATGAAAGCACTGCGTGAGATTCAGCTGTGTGCATGAAATATAGGATGTATGTGTGTGTGTGTGTGTGTGTGTGTGTGTGTCTTTTTTAAAAAGGAAATTGGGCTGAAGTGAGATAAAAATCAAAACACCTGTGAAACTTAGCAATACATTTATTGACAATAAACCATAGTTTTACAATCACTTTTAATAACATAATGGAGTCTTCCTTACAGTTGAGGCTACTCTGTGATCAAATAGTAGAAACGCATGTATAATTTATCATGTGTCACTCATTATTTCCATCCTTTACATAACTTATTTAATCTTCTCAGTGACTCTGATCCCGGGTGTATTGTGGATGTCTCCTTTACAGATAAGCTGAGGTACTTTATCACAGTGGAAGTCAGTGTTCAATCACTTCAGAAAGTGTGCAGTTTCAATCAGGTCAGTGTTCAATCAACTTCAGAAAGTGTGCAGTTTCAATCAGGTCAGTGTTCAATCAACTTCACAAAGTGTGCGGGTTCCTTTTCTGATACTTGGGAACTGTTCATAGCATGTGAGCATGCACGGTGGAGGGATTTGAATGAATTCACCAATAAAACCAAATCCCTTCAGGAAAGACAATTTCCCCCAGTGATTCAAAGCTAAGAATTTCCCACTAAAACACTTCCTCAACAATGCAAGGATCCGGAGAGGGCACTTTTAAACAATACACCTTAAACAACCAATAAGGGCCCTTTGACGGCTAGCTACACAAGTGCTAGTCTTTTGTTCACACAGACAGGTGGATTTCACAGCTTTCTAGTGCCATAGGAGAGGGTAATATAATTTCCTCATGTTCAGTTAGTTTCTCACATAATTAGATCCAATTTACAAAAGCCTTTTCAGGACAGTTTCCCAAGTCCCATGTCAAGCAGGTCCTTCTCACACCATTAAAGAGGTGGTGTCTTGTGTTGATCCCCAGTATTGTGTTAGGCGCCACCATTTGTGCCTGTGTCACAGCATTGAGTCTCAAAGCAGAGCTGCTCCCTGATGCTTCCCCCACCTAAGGCTCTCAGTCACTTCCAAGTCCTGAAGACCTGAGGCCATCCTCTCTGACCCAGAGTCAGGGTGGGGGTGGGAGTTCTTGTAGGCAGCCTTTAGACACATCAAGGCCAGTCTTGGCAGGTGGAGTTCTTGGGAGAAGAAAGTCACATACTCCCATCCTGAAGGAGGATGATACTCAAGAATGCTCTGTGGAAATTAGCTGTGCCATCAGAGGCCCCAAAAAGTTGCTTACGTATGTTGTTATCTTTGTGCTTCTATTTGCTCCTTTGTGCTGGTTATGTATAAACACCACCGAGCCATTGGAATAAATGAGCCTTGATCAGCCATGTTGTCTTGGCTCCATTCTCTGCCATCTCTTGTCCCTCTCTTCAGTCCCTCTCCCTCCCTTAGGTTCTGTTTGACTGGTGGGGCTGGCCCGCACAAGTTCTCCCTTTCAGTCACTGTCATCAGAGGAGGAAGAGACCAGAAGATCCTCATAGAGGACACTCCTTGTGACCTGGGGACCCTGCCTCTCAGACTCCTTTAAGACGAGAGTGTTCTGATGAGCAGGTGTAGGCTTCCCTGGATTGGATGCGGGAAGGGTTCTGGACCTGGAACTGTCCTGTTTCTTGGGGCCGATTCTCTGTGTCGTGTCTGGAACCCGACTGGACAGTCGAGGTTGGAAGATTGGGCAGTTCTGGCCTGAGCTTGAGCAACGTGAGTTAGATGGAGGCTGAGGGTCAGAAATTGGCTTCAGGACTGGCGTCTTTGTGGACCCTTGGCGTGCCCGAGAGTGTGCAGGTCCACTTGTACTGGAGAGAGGTTGGGAAACCAAGAGTCTTGGCTTCTTGGGGCGGTTCTGGCTGGTCTGGATGGAGTCTTGGGCAGACCTCTTGCCTGGAGCCTGGGTGCTGACTTTGAGGTTCTGGACACAATGTTCTGTGACTGGCTGTGGAGGCAACTTTGAATCCACCTCCGCAACTTTGATCTGCGCCTGTGGATTAGACCTGTGACCCAGGGTAGTTGTCTTCCTGGCAGGTTGAAGAGTGTCACGAGAGGAAACATCAGGCCCTTTGGCTGTTGGCTTGGCACTGCCAGCTGGGCCTGGGGTGAATTTCTTTAGAACATGGTGAGGGGAGTCAGCAAAGTTGACCCCAGGTCCTTGGGCTGGTCCGTCAGTGCTCAGCTGAGGTGTTTTGTTTGGAGACTGGGTAGCGCAGCGTGATCTATAAGGTGTCTCACTAGGCAGTGGACCTGGCAGTGCAGAGCCGAGGGGCGACTTCCTCTTGAATGATTGGACAGGCAACGGTCTAGTAAGATGCTGTGGCAAGAAAGTTCACATTAGACCCCTCAGATGCATGAAGAACTCACATATTCAACCATACAAAAATGGAAAATTAGCATGTTAGGGAAAAGGAAATTGATGACTAATATAAATATTAAGAGAAATTAGCACATACAGGTAGGTAGCACATACAAGATTGCATCTAAATCAGGACCACAAAAGGGGACGAGACAGCCAATATAAAGAGACAGTACATGTGAAATTAAATTTCACAGAACTAAATCTTGAAATCACCCAGTCACATCTTCAGAGATTGTCTACTCAGGTTAGTGAGGGCAAAAAAATACGACATCAGTCTGACTCTTGTGTGTGGCAGATAGGATAAGACTATCATTACCTTGTCTGTTGTTAAGATCAACGGAATGGCTGGCACTGTGGAATGTGGTGCTGGGTTGAGAAGGGCTGACCACATTCCGGTTTTCGATCCATGTGTGGCAAAGAGAGTGTTGTGAAATTTACATAGGAAGTGAATTCTACGAAGGTGTATCTGACATTGAAAATGCTTCCTGCAGGTTTTAAAGGTTGATTGCATGTTGGTAGATTACTGATGGAGCACCACCATACTGTTCAGGGGCAGGTAAATGCAGAATACAACTACACTGTGATGAGCTTTGTAAACTCTCTTGGGCCAGTGCTGTGGCATAGTGGGTAAAGCCACCGCCTGCAGTGCCAGCAACTCATATGGGCACCGATTCACCTCCAGGCTGCTCCACTTCAGATGCAGCTCTCTACTATGACCTGGAAAAGCAGTGGAAGATGGCCCAAGTCCTTGGGCCCCTGTACCCACGTGGGAGACCAAAAAGAACCTCCTGGCACCTGGCTTTGGATTGCACAGCTTGTGGTTGCAGCCATCTGGGGCGAGAACCAGTGGATGGAAAAACGCCCTCCCACACCTCTCTTTATCTCTGTACCTCTGCCCCTCTGTGACTCTGCCTTTCAATTAAATAAAAAAATCTTAAGAAAAAAAACCACACATGTCAACGACCCAATCTTTTCATTATCCAAAATGGAGAGTGTAAATGAAAAACATCTTTTTGAAAGGAAACGTGGGATTAATAAAAATGTAAAAGATGCCTTGAATGGATACAAGACAGCACATGATCAAATCATTCATGGATGCATCAACATGCCTCCACTCGCATTCGCTGGCCAACTTGCAAATAGTGACATAAAAATTCAAATAAAGCACCTGGAACATGGAATACAGACAAATAAAACAGGATTCTGTGGGCCAGCCTTGGTTTTTACATAATTCCCACACATAAGGGCATAGGATGAAGCAAAGAAAAGGCTGAGAGAGAAAAACAGCCTGCAGAAGTGGGAGTGGGACTCACCCTCAGATAGGCACATGGTTCTGTTGCCGCCTCAGAGTTCTTCGGCTCCTTCCGTGGCCTCCCCTGTGTTTCCTGTGGCCCAGCTTTCCTCTGCTGCCCTTCATGCCTGCAGAACAAATCCTGTTATCTGTCTGAGGTACCTTTCCCACCTGTCTACACGAGGGACAGCAAACCAAACCAAGAGCAATTCCAGGGCCCCATGCTAGCCCTTGTTTAGGAGTGAGGCAGGCCCTGAAGCCCCTGTGAACTTGGCGCCAGCGGTTCAATTCTTGTCTGGGAAGCCCCTCCACCTCCAGGATGTGCTGCGTTCCCTAGTGTGACTTCAGTGTTGTGCACTGCCTTTTAGTCTGTGGCTGTTCCGGCTGCCAGGAGCAGCATTCCAAGGTATTCCACAGCCCTTCCCTTTAGTGGTTCTTAGAATAGGACGGGCTCAGTGTGCACCCCTGGAAGGTCTGGAGCACATGCCTGTTTCTCTGCAGTTTCCTGTCTATGCCTAGAGACAGCTCCAGGGAAAGAAGAGGGGCCGGCACATTCTTCTTGGTTGCCAAAAGCTCAGGGCTCAGACTGTGCCTGCAGAATCCTTACCTTGGAGTTCCTGCCTCTGGTCTGTCAGTCTTCCTCAAGGGTCCTGCAGACTGAAGCTGGTGAGGTTTCTTGGGTTTCAGGTTCTCCTTCTCCTGATTGCGACCCAAGGCCACTAAGGGAAGGGCCCTGCCCCAGGACTTCATGGGGCACTTCTTGCTTTTTGCCAAGTGCCCAAAGGCTCCACAGTTCTTGCATTTCACCTGTGGGTAGGGGAAGTGGTTATTAGGTGAGCGGGTACCAATCACAGGCAGTTTTCAGAGGTGGATATAAAGAAGATTGGGGAAATTAACTATTCCTGTGGTGGGAGGTCATAGACCCATGGCTTTTTCTTGGCCAAGAAACTCAAGATATTATGACCCTCCCAGAGCCAATTTAATCCAGGGATCCAAGGAGGTACAACTTTCATATCTAAAGGAGATGACAGTGAGCCGGAGTGTAGGTCTTGGGCCAATGCCAGGCTTAACATAACATGACAAAGGGAAGGTGGCTATTCCTCACAGGCTCTGAATGGGCCGATCAGCCAGGTAAGGAGAACGCAAACCAGCCCAGCTTGGCTAAGGAGGAATAACTGAAGGATGGACACACAGATTCCCGTGTTTACACCAACTCCTCATGGACCTCTTTGTTCTCGAAAGCCCCAAGCCTCTGCTTACCTTGCTGTACTCTCCATCTGGTGGGGAAGCCCTCTGGTGCACTGGTCTTCTCTGTAGGTTATTGTCCTTCGGGGGCCTTCGAGGCTGATGACATACTGCATGGCGTGCAATCTGATTCATAGCCTTGGGCTTCTGATCGGGCTTGCTCTTTAATTGATCGTTGGTTTTCCTAGTCCAAAGAAACAAATTTAAAAATTCAAAATGTATGACACAGCCCCTCATGCATCTGTTTCTCCCAGAAGAGATTGGAGGGACTTCCTGAGTACTAACCCGCACCCACCACATCTTGGTATCTGTGATAGATGCCCCATTCTGTCCTATTTTGTGAACACATTGTAGCATTTACCTACTGCCAAAAAAGGACACTGCTTAAGAAAAGACCACTTAATGAAAAAGGCTTCTAATAGATGGTGATACTGAATTGGCAACCCTACACTAAATTATTTTGGGTTCTGAGATTTTGTATAGCCTCTCTCTCCAGGCTGAAAGCCCCAGCAGTACTTATCAAAGCCAATAGAAGGGTAGCCAACAACTGGTTTTTCAGATAATAAAAACTCTCTATTTTCAGAGTAACTTCTTACCCACAAAGCCAGCAGAATGCTCTGACAAAGCTTTGATAGTTCACCTTGTCAAAACAAAATGAATTCTCTCAAGTAAGCTGAGGGCAAAATTAAGTTAGATGCTGGGTGTCAGTGAGGCAAAGTGACACAGTCACACACACTGTTCTTGCAAATAGAATGAACATCGATAAGTAAGTGCTTGAACTCTATATAATTCTTGCTTCTGAAAAGCTGAATTTGACAAATTGATGTGGTCTGGGATCAACCATTCAAACTGAACAGTTCCCAACAGCGCCTGTGCAGAAGCCAGTCAGAACTGAGCATGCTGAAATCCTTCATTTGCATCAGGAGAACTGCATGAGACCCTGAGCAGGAAAAGTCCCTCAATAGGAATTCCTGCCTCTCTTGGGAGCAGGTTCTGTGATCTCCAGTGAGAGCTGCATTGCCCTGGCTTGCACACCATTTGATTTAAAAAGCTCTTTTTAAATTGTTATAGCCAAATCCCTGTGCAGTGAGTGTCCTGCAGGCTTGTTCAGGCAGAAAGGCCTAGGGCCCTTGGGGAATCAGGTCCTGGCCCCATGGCTCACTCCCCAAAATTGCTGTACCTGTCCTTTGGGTGGTCCGGTCTTTGGGAATTTGCTTGGGGATGGTCCACAGAAAGCTGACATTTTGCTTGGGACACACAGCGGGCTGTGGGATCCTCTCCAGGCTTCAGGGGAAATCGTAACATGGCCTCAACAGAGGCAACAACTACCCACTTCTCCACCATCAAATCGATCTGATAAAGAGAAAAAAGGCATCAAGATTCAACTTTCAGTCTGCAAGCAGCAAGTGACTTTGGGAAAAGAGAAGATAAACTCCCAGTCACTTGAGCATTTTCTTTTTCTTATAAAGAAGTCTTTTTGTTTAAATATGTTGAAGATTTATTATTATTTGAAAGACAGAGTTACAGAGAGACAGAGGTAGAGAGAGAGAAAGAGAAGTCTTGCATCCACTGATGCACTCCCCAGAAGGCCACAATGGCTGGAGCCTGGCCGATTGGAAGCTGGGAGCCACGAGCTTCTTCTGCATCTCCCGTGCAGGTGGCAAGGGCCAAGGACTTGGGTGATCTGCTTTCCCAAGCCACAGCAGAGAGCTGTGTAGGGAAAGGAGCAGCCAGGAATAAAGCGGCATCCACATGGGATCCGGCATGCAGGCAGCCAAGCTACCCACTTCACCACAGTGCCAGTTAGGTTTAAAATGTTTTGATTAGCATGTTAATATTTGTAAGCCTTTTGGGAGGAGCCCGTTTTGAGACATTGAGCTAATCCATATAGGCACCAGTTTGATTCCTAGCTGCTCCATCTCTGACCCTTCTCCCTGCTAGTCTGTTGTGGGTGGAAAAGCACCAGAAGATGCCACAAGTCTGTGGACCGCTGCCCCCACATGAGAGACCTGCATGAAGTTCCAGGCTCCTGGCTTCTGCTCCTGCCTTCTGATGGCCTCTGCATCTATTTGAGCAGTGAACGAGCAGATGGAATCAACCAAGCAGTCTGTGTGGGTATGCATGTTTGCGTAGGTGTGTCCATGTCTTGTAGCTCTGCATTTCAAACAAGTAAATCTCCAAGGAAAACCTTTGTGGGGCCACTGCAGTGTTTCAACACATGCCTACAGCAGTGAGCACCTGAAACTTTCCTTATTCCACAGCCAACAGTGAACTTGCTGGTGACCTGCAAATAGTACCAACGGTTGGAGGAACAGGGTCTTGCTTTGTTTCCACTCTCTTCATACTATTTGTTGAGTCTTTTACTTAGAGTGGGGTTCACTCTCTGATCTCTACGTTTACTGACAATAGATCACTGTAAAAAGCAAGAGTGGGAATCTGAGAGGGAGGGTAAGGGGGGAAGTGCCACTATGTTCCTAAATCTGTTAGATGAAATGCATGAAGCTTTTGTAACTTAAATAAAGTTTCAACAAAAGAAAGTGGAGTCTGGGGGAAATGCTGGTGTGAGCTGATGGGAAGTAAGATCCATAGCAATTGCATATGCCTGTGTTTATCCTAACGTCCTTTGAAATTGGCCAGTGCAACGTACAGAGAGTTTTAAAAACTGACTATTCCAGCTAATCATGGGTGGAGTACCTGCCTCGGACTGACCCTAAGCTTTGATGCCATCTCATCCCATCTACTTCTCACTTGACCCAGTATCTCCCATACTCACATCTCGTTGTGGGATCCCAAATTGCTTTAACAGCTCCTTCCCCTGTTCCATGGAAAGAGTGTTGGGGTCCATTGTGGATGGTGCTGGCCAAGGGCATCTGCCTCCCTGGGGAAATAGAAAAGGAAGCCACTGGGTTCTTATGCTCTGAATTTCAACTAGCTTCTAACAAGTCACTGAGTATATTGAAATAAAAGATAAGTGAATAAAACTCTGTTTGGAAGCCCTCAGTCAAAGGTACAATGGCCCCTTTACTGCTCACTATCCACCCCACCTAAATCAGAAAGATAGGAAAAAATGTTGGTCTTTATCTGATAATGAACATTTCCGAAATATTGTCTGAATCAGGCTCTATCTTAGGAAGTATGAAGCAGTTAACGAATCCTTTCCTCAACTCTTAACACCACCTTCCATGGATAGTCCCCACCCTCCTATTTTTCCCATTTAATACACCAAGGCCCAAAACAATAATGGAAGCTCACCTGTCGTCTTTCTCGAGGTCTGAGGTTGCTCAGGTGTGGGCACAGGGCAATTCCTCTGGAGACAGAAGCTTCCAGCACGACCAGTGAAGAGGTAGACTGAGGGGGAGGAGCCCGTGTCCTGTGGCTTTATTCTGTCCCACAGCCCCAGGAGGATCATGGGACACAACCTAATCCCCACAACTCATTTACATTGAGGGGATTAGCACTCAGGCCTCTGATCTGGTTAACTACTTTATTGAATGCTGCTCCTATAGCACTTTTCATTTCTAGGCATACGTGGGCATGTAAATAACACATTGTATTTTGGTGTTTGCTGTCCCCAACATTTTTTAAAAATTTAGTATGTAACAGTGTATTTTAACAATATATGAAAGCTCCTAAACATGTTCATGGGCAGGGCGGGTTTCCAGAGGAGTTGGTCTTGCCCAGCAAGTTAAGCAGATTAAGCTGGAGCCGTCTGCATTGCTGGTATCCCCTGTTGGAGTCTATGCTGCTCTGCTTCTGAGCCAGCTCCTTGCTACTGTGCCTGGGAAAGCATTGGAGGATGGGCCCTGGTCAGCCACAGGAGAGACCCAGATGGAATTCGTGGCTTGTAGACATTTGGGGAGTGAACCAGTGGATGGAAGGTCTCTCCCCCTCCCCCTCGCTCTTTCCTCAACCTCCCTTCCTCTTACTCTCTCCTTCTCAGACTGTTGCTAATCCTTTCACAGAAATAAGCCACTCATGGAAAACTGGATAAAAAGTAAGGCTTTCTGTTGCAAAAAAAAAAAAAAGTAATGCATTCATGCTTTCTCACACTGGGCATTATCAATAAGCATTTGAAAGACTCTTCGTGTGCATGGATTGGAAAACGATGGTACACTGAAATAAACTTCTCTTGTAATTCAGTTTTTCATGAATTATTCTAAGTGTTCTCATTGTTTTAGAGAGAGGCTATTGGTTGACACTAATTAGAAAATATTAGAGGTCAAAATTATGTTGAATGCACCAAACCTGCTGATCATCACAGCTTAGCAATAAGGGACACTGGAGAGTATCGCTGTGGACCCTCGGGATTGTGTGGCTGATGGGTTACCGGGCTCCCTGCCTGGCACTTCCAAAGACTCTGGCACCAAGGACCACAGCCCGAGAAAAGATCAAACTCCGACCTTGAAATGCGGTTTCTGCTCCATGTGTATCACTTTTGCACCTTCTTAACTTGCAGAAAATCTCAGTCAAGCTGGTGTTTGTGTCAGGAATACAGGCCTACCCTCCCCCAACTCCTCTCCTTGAGCCCGGGGCCACACTGATGTTCGAGTGATGGCTGCAAGCCGTGACCATTTTTAGAACTTGAAAACCCATGTTTCTCTTCTCGACCTCTGATGTCTGTGCCTAGGGAGTTGGTTTTCAGTTACTTTATTTCCTCCCATTCTTATCTGAGGAAAGCCTGGCTCGCTTGTAAAATGAGGACAGGTCAACATGAATGATCTTTGCACACACACATGTGAAGCATTGTAAATGCTCTCCGGGTATGGTCAATGTGCCAAAACTTCATGGTTCCGTTTTAAACCCTGTTACTTCTCTAACAAAATCCTGCATTAATTATTTCCTCAGTCTTTCAGCTCCTTGTCACTGCAAGTGTGACCCATAGAGATCACTTTAATCCCTTGGAAATTGAGAAGCAGGGGCCAGCCTCTTGGTGCCCTGGGTTAGGCCACTGCTTGAGGCACCAACACCCCACATTAAAGTAGTGATTCGAGTCCTTGCTGCTCCGCTTCTGATCCAGCTCCCTGATAATGAGCCTGGGAAAGCAGCAAAAGATGGCTCAGTGGTTGGTTTGCTGCCACCCTTGTGGGAGACCAGGATGGAGTTCCTGGCTCCTGCTTTCAGCCTGAGCCAGATCTTCCTGTTGCAGCTCACAGGGAAATAAACCAGCAGAGGAAAGTTTCTCTGTGTGTGTGTGTGTGTGTATGTGTGTTCTCTCTGTGTGTGTGTATGTGTGTGTGTGTCACGTGTATGCACACACAGAAACACAGTCTTTCAATTAACTAGTTTTAAAAAGAAATTTAGGAGCTTGAATAGCAGGCCAAACTATTATGTAGATTAATTTGTTGGGAAACTTAAATAATTAATCTGAACTTATATTTCTTAAGTGAATGTAAAGGCAACAGGGCTTAGTACTGAAAACCCAGGGAAAAAATAGAGGGCTGTGGGTACCCTCCAGGGTTCTCAAATGCAGAAGGCAGGGTCTGCTTCTCTAGATAGATGGAGGATAGACCTGCCAGGCATCTGATGCACAGCATCTCGGGAACACTGGCCCTGGGTGCCTGGCTTCACCCCTGAGCTTTCACTTGTATCTTTTGGAAATCCCCCTCATGCACACCTAGTTAATGTGGTGCAGCTCAGTGGGAAGAGGACTAGCAGAGATCTCTCTATCTTGGTACGAACTCCCAGCACAGCCTAGCATCCAGCAGACGCATGGCCTCCTTGCCAGCCCCTCATAACAGGCTGGGCATTTTCTGCTCCCCCCTGTGTGAACCCTGTTTTCTCCAGGGTCAATGAAAAGAAAGAGCCTCTGCAAAACACTCTGAAGTCTCTTTCTTTTGCAAAGATTTTTTTTATTTATTTGAAAGAGTTCAAGGGAGAGAAGGTGAAGCAGAGACAGAGACAGAGACAGGGAGAGATCTTCCATCCACTGGTTCTCTCCCCAGCTGGCTGCAATGGCCAGAGCTGAACAGAACCGAAGACAGGAGCTGGGAGCTTCTTGATGGTCTCCCGCATGGGTGCAGGGGAACAATGACTTGGGCCATATTCTGCTGCTTTCCCAAGGCCACTGCAGAGAGCTGGATCACAGTGGAGCAGCCAGCGCTGGCCCACCCCCGGATTCTCTTAAGAGACATAGCTAGAAGCTCTTTGTCATTCTTGGTAATTAGCAATTGGGATAAAAAGATTTGGAAAAAAGAGTTCTCAGCTCCCCAGGGCCACATGGACCTGACCTCTGTTGGTGATATGGTGATGATGGCTCTGAGGGGAGGGAAGTGATTGATTCAAAACAGGGATCTTGGTGTCTGGCTCTCACCCTCCCCACGATGCTGGCTGTGGGAAGCTTCACGCTGAGCCCATCATCCTCCAACTGGGTGAACTGAGGAGACTTTCTTTCTCTTGTGAGAGATTTATTTACTTGAAAGAGCAACAGGGAAGGAGGGTGAAAAGGAAGTGAAAGAGAAGAACACCAAGAGAACAAGAGATTGAGATCCTATACACTGGTTCACTCCCCAAGTGGCTGCAACAGCCAGGACTGGGTCAGCTCAAAGCCAGCAGCCAGAACTCCAACTGTGTCTCCCACATGCGTAGAATAGACCCATGTTTGTTGCTTTCACAGGTGAATTCACGGGAAGCTGGATTGGTAGCAGAGCATCTGGGACTCAAACCAGCACCATGATACGGGATACTGCCACCACAAGCCGTGGCCTAACCCTGCTACTTACTGCACAGCCCCGGCCTCAGGAATGAGAGTCAGATCTGTAGGAAGGACTCCCGCAGGAGCTAAGTGCTTATGGCAGAAATGGGGTGTAAAATGATTCCTCCAGAGGAAATGGGCCATAATTCTGAGGCATGAGCTCAGCTGGTAACAAGAGATGGGGTCGAGACCCTGCACCAGTCTCTGATGGCTCCTGGTGTCATGTCTAATCAATCCCCATGATCCACAGTAACCTTGAAGCTGGTATTAACTCCACATAGTAGTGAAACCTGTACTTCTGAAATCAGTCTGCTCTTCTGCCACCTTACAGATTCACAGACCAAATTTCAGGATCCCTACTGATGTGCCTGTAACTCCACAGGACTTGTAATGAAGGGGGAGGCAATCTGTGGAAGTCATGTGATGCTTTGCAGAAACAGGAGGTCCGAATGGCAGTTGCTGGGCTGGAAATGTTTTCCCTATCTTAAGGTGTGCAGAGGACTCACCAGAGTTAGTGATTGTGTCTCTACTGAGAACACTCTCATCTGTTAATTCTGATGAGACCCTTTCCTTGTTATAGCTAGGGAAGATGTATTTAATGAAAATGGGACAATATAATAAAGGGTTTAAGATAACAGCTGTCATGGTGCCAGTGTTGGAGCAGCAGTTAAACCACGACATGGGAAACTCACACACATATCACAGTGCCTGGGTTTGATCCCCAGCTCTGCTGTCCATTCCAGGAGGCTCTGGGAAGCAGCAGATGTGGTCTCCAGAACTTGAGGCCTGGCTACCCACGTGAGAGGCCATGATTGAGTTCTTGGCTCCTTGCTTTGGCCTGCCCAGCCCTGGCTATTGCAGACACTGGGGGAGTGAACCAGAAGATAGGTTTCTCTCTCTCTCTCTCTCTCTCTGCCATTCAGATAAACAAATTTTAAAGCAAAATGCTTATAACTTTGAATCATACAAAAGGATAGCAACTGTCACTTTCAAATGTCCTGTGACATTTTCTCTGCATAAGAAAATACTAAAAACAATCCTATACTGTCTGATTCCAAATTTCAAAGTATTTGTGCACACATTGGAGTTTCAATAGGCTAATCCTCCACCTGCGGCACTGGCGCACCGGGTTCTAGTCCCAGTCAGGGTGCCATATTTTGTCTCGGTTGCTATTCTTTAGTCCAGCTCTCTGCTATGGCCCGGGATTGCAGTAAGGGTGGCCCAACTCCTTGGGACCTGACCTGCAAGGGAGACCAGGAGAAACATCTGGATCCTGGCTATGGATCAGCACAGTGCACCGGCCACAGCAAACCGTCCTCAGCAAACATTGGGAGTGAACCAACAGAAAAAGGAAGACCTTTCTCTCTGTCTCTGTCTCTCTCTCACTGTCCACTCTGCCTGTCAAAAATTAAAAATAAAAAAACAAAAAAGTACATGTGCACCCATTGGAGTTTACAATTTACTTATTTTACATATTTCAGTTAAAAACAGATCTTTTCCTATTTCTTAAAGATTATTTAAGTCAGGTATTAGTTAAGTATATAATCTAAAATGAGTTATGATTAAATTTTTAACTCACACTCTTTTATCCCATTTTAAAACTCTCTGTCTCACCAATTATAGTAAGACATGATTGTCACATGTATCATTACACTTTCATGCTTGGCATAAAAAACAGTACAGTTATTTTTGGTTTTATTTTTCACAGGCTGCGTGGTCACTGAGAGAGAGAGAGAGAGAGAGAGAGAGAGAAAGAGAGAGAGAAAGGTCTTTCTTTACCATTGATTCACCCTCCAATGGCCACTGTGGCCAGTGCGCTGCAGCCAGGGCACCACACTGATCTGAAGCCAGGAGCCAGGTACTTCCTCCTGGTCTCCCATGCAGGTGCAGGACCCAAGCACTTGGGCCATCTTCCACTGCACTCTCAGGCCATAGCAGGGAGCTGGACTGGAAAGGAGCCACCATGACAGAATCCAGGACTAGAACCCGGTGTGCTGGTGCCGCCTGTTATTTTTGTTTTTCTAACACTGAATCATTCTTGCATTCATTAAACCCAACTAACTTGTCAGGATTCAAGCTCCTATAATATGAAACTACAAGCCATGCATTTGCATTTTATTACTAAGATCTCTGTTTATTCATTTGATATTGCCCTAGACAATAGAACTTTGCACAAAATGGAAAAACATTTGTTCCAGCAAACATAAAATAGTGCCCTACCACACAAAAATAAAGGGACGGAGAACAAAAACAAAATGTGTGTGTGTGTGTGTGTGTTTTAAATACAGGTAATCTATCTGTCAGCATAGCATACTGGTTAAATGCACTATCTTTGTTAAAAAAAAAAAAAACTAACAGCTGTCTGTGGGGAATCCCACAGGAGTGCCAAATGAGTTAAGGAGCACCACTAATCCAAAAAGAAAGAGAAAATACAAAGCCAAAAGAAAGTTACTTAAGCTAAGGCTACAAAGCACCAAGAACTGCCCAGACCATCTGTCAGAACAGACACAGGTGATGAAGCCTGATAAGGACTGGGGGACATTACATCATAAGAAGCAGCCAACCAGCTTTCTACTACATTACTTCACCCACACTACTGCACCACAATTGGCCACACCCAGAAGACCTCTAACACACCACTGGTCACACCCAAACATCAGCATCTGGATGGTGACACCCAAAAAGATGAGCCTCTGATTGCCTACACCTTAGAACACACTCAATGCCCACCTACTCTAGAAGGGAGATAAAAAGACAAGCCTCACAACTGCTCTTCATCCCCTCGGGGACCATGGCTCAGTGTAGGAGATGGTCAAGTGGCTCCACCTCATCTTGCTGAAACTCTGCCCCAGGTTTCACTGACCAAAACTCTGCTTGCCACTCTGCTGGATCCAACCTCACTTGGACATCCCAGCCACCTCCAGAGCTGACATGGGAGCTGGACCAGACTTCTCATCGGTGACTTTTCCAACCCTTCACCATCAAGCCTGCTTCCCAGAGTGCCAGTCATCCTGTGGCTATGGCCCATAAGTGACTGTTCTGAGATCCATCTCTCTAGAAACAGAGACTTTGGACGTTGGACTTTAACTTTCGTGTCCATGATAGGAACCTTGAGAATGCAGCCCTCATATTACACTCACAGCCATGAGTTTTTAGATTGATTATGCTTTCTATGCTTCATACTTTTTTTGGACAGGCAGAGTGGACAGTGAGAGAGAGAGAGAGAGACAGAGAGAAAGGTCTTTCTGTTTTTCCATTAGTTCACCCTCCAATGGCCACTGTGGCCAGCGCAGCGCGCTGATTCCTAGCCAGGAGTCAGGTGCCTCCCCTGATTTCCCATGTGGGTGCAGGGCCCAAGGACTTGGGCCATCCTCCACTGCACTCCTGGGCCACAGCAGAGAGCTGGACTGGAAGAGGAGCAACCGGGCCAAAATCCGGTGCCCCGACCAGGACTAGAACCCGGTGTGCCAGCGCCGCACGTGGAGGATTCATACTTGTTACTATTGCTGGATAGTGTAAAGATTGTCTTACTCCTAGATGTGTGTTATAACCTGTGGACTAATGGTACATTGAGTGCTATTGGCCTGTAAATGTGCACACTGAATATATATTGTGGAGTGATATTGAACAATAAATTCTATTGAAAAGATTGTCATCATTCTCTGCGATTCTTCCCCTGCTCTGATACACTGCATTAGGGTTGTCGAGCTGCGTGACATGCGGCACTCGTGCCACTGTCTCAGAGCTTAGTGGAAAAAAGCAATCACATGTATGACCTTCATAGCAGTGATTCACATGCTGTAAGTGGTCCTCTGACTTGTTCATTTAAGAGGTAGACACAGACACACAGAGAGCTCCCATCTGCTGTTTACTCCCCAAATGCCTGCATGGCCAGCATCCCATAGGGGCTCCAGCTTGAGACCCGGCTGCTCCACTTCTGATCCAGCTCTCTGCTATGGCCAGGGAAAACAGTGGAAGATGGCCCAAGTCTTTGGGTCCCTGCTCTCAGGTGGGAGACCCAGAAGAAGCTCCTGGCTCCTGGCTTTGCATCATCCAGCTAGGCCATTCTGTCCAATTTAGTAGAGAACCAGAAGATGGAAGACCTCTCTCTCTCTCTCTCTCTCTGTCTCTCTCTCTCTGCCTCTCCTTCACTCTTTGTGTAACTCTGATTTTCAAATAAATCTTTAAAATGATAAAAAGGACTGTAAACATAGAAAAAATCGAAAATTTGTAGAAGGTGAATTAAAATTAATTTTTATTTTTGTGCCAAAATTTTTTTGAAATCTGTGCTTATGCAGAATCTTCAAAAGCTCATTGCAAAATGTGTGTTATGACCCACTTAAGAGATGGGCCAAGGACCTCAATAGACATTTTTCAAAAGAGGAAATCCAAATGGCCAACAGACACATGAAAAAATGTTCAAGATCCCTAGCAATCAGGGAAATGTAAATCAAAACCACAATGAGGTTTCACCTCACCCCGGTCAGAATGGCTCACATTCAGAAATCCACCAACAATAGATGCTGGAGAGGATGTGGGGGAAAAAGGGACACTAATCCACTGTTGGTGGGAATGCAAACTGGTGAAGCCACTATGGAAGTCAGTCTGGAGATTCCTCAGAAACCTGAATATAACCCTACCATTCAACCCAGCCATCCCACTCCTTGGAATTTACCCAAAGGAAATTAAATGGGCAAACAAAAAAGCCGTCTGCACAGTAATGTTTATTGCGGCTCAATTCACAATAGCTAAGACTTGGAACCAACCCAAATGCCCATCAACAGTAGACTGGATTAGGAAATTATGAGACATGTACTCTACAGAATACTATACAGCACTCAAAAACAATGAAATCCGGTCACTTGCAACAAAATGGAGGAATCTGGAAAACATCATGCTGAGTGAATTAAGTCAGTCCCAAAGAGACAAATATCATTTGTTTCCCTTGATTGGCGATGACTAACTGAGCACCAAAGGGGAAACCTGTAGAAGTGAAATGGACACTATGAGAAACAGTGACTCGATCAGCTCTTGTGCTGACTGTTGTTGTACAATGTAATACTTTATCCATGGTAGTATTTTTTTTTTATCCTAGTACTAGTGGTTGAACTCTGTAATTAACACACACTTATTCTTAGGTGTTTAAATTTTAACTGAAAAGTGATCTCTGTGAAATATAAGAGTGGGAATAAGAGAGGGAGGAGATGTAAAATTTGGGACATGCTCAATCAGAACGGCCCCAAATGATGGAGTTAGAATTGTGCCAGGGGATTCCAATACAATCCCATCAAGGTGGCATGTACCAAGGCCATCTCATTAGTCCAAGTGATCAATTTCAGCTCACAATTGATCACACTGATAGGTCTAAGAGTCAAAGGGATCGCACAAGCAAGACTACTGTCTGCTAATACTAACTGATAGAATGAAAAAGGGAGAGAATGATCCAACATGGGAAGCAGGATACACAGCAGACTCATAGAATGGCAGATGTCCTAAATAGCACTCTGGCCTCAGAATCAGCCCTTAAGGCATTCGGATCTGGCTGAAGAGCCCATGAGAATAGTTTAGGCATGGAAAGCCAAGACATTCTGGAAAAAACAGAAGACCTAAATGAAAGATCTCTGCGAGTGAGATCCCAGTGGAAAGAACGGGGCCATCAAAGAAGGAGGTACCTTTCTCTGAAGGGAGGAGAGAACTTCCACTTTGACTATGACCCTGTCGGAATAAGATCGAAGTCGGCGAACCCTAAAGGCTTCCATAGCCTCGGCAACTCATGACCAGAGCCTAGGGAGATTACTGACGCCATAAACAAGAGTGTCAAATTGTTAAATCAACATCAGGAGTCACTGTGTACTTACGTCTCATGAGGGATCTGTCCTTAATGTGTTATCCAATGTGAAATAATGCTATTACTAGTACTGAAACAGTATTTTTGCACTTTGTGTTTCTGAGTGGGTGCAAACTGGTGAAATCTTTACATAGTATATATTGAATCGATCTTCTTTATATAAAGATAATTGCAAATGATTAAAAAATCTTGGTGTTAAACTGGAAATTGCATAGACAATCAATTTTTTTAAAAAAAAATCATGTAGGATCTCTGTCCTTAATGTGCTGTACATTGTGAATTAATACTATAACTAGTACTCCAACAGTATTATCATTTTGTGTCTCTATGCGAGGGCAAACCGTTGAAATCTTTACGTAATATGTACTAAATTGATCTTCTGTGTATAAAGAGAATTGAAAATGAATCTTGATGTGGGCGGAGGGGGGGAGGGAGCGGGAGAGGGGAAGGTAGGGGGAGGGAGGGAGGTTGTGGGGGGGGAGCCATTGTGATCCATAAGCTGTTCTTTGGAAATTTATATTCTTTAAATAAAAGCTTTATATAAAAAAAAATGTGTGTTATGGAAAATCATGCATGGACTTCAGAATTTGTTGCACCAGACTTATCTTGTAACTCTTTTTCAGTGAACACTTTTAAGGTACTCTCATATGGCTAAGAGCAAATCAATTTTAAATTACATGGAATGCAATTTATATTTTAGTCACTATTTGAGTTACATTTTCAGGGAAATATCCAGGGGTATGCATTAAAAAACAAGTTTGGTTTTATGGAGAACTTACAATTTTTACATGCTCAATGAGGTCATTTGTTACCATAGTCAGATATAACTAGTACACTCCATGAACCATTAGTTTCCATTTTCAGAACCATCCAGATAACATCCACGGGTTTAAAAAAAAAAGTAAATTCAGGGTCAGTGTTATGATGCTGTGAATTAGTCTGTCATCTGCACTTGCCACCATCCCATGTTGGAATCCAGCTCTCGGCTAATGCATCTGGGCAAGGAAATGACCCACCTGCTTGGGCCCCTGCTGACTAGCTGAGAGACCAGGATGATTTGCAGGTTCCTGACTTTAGCCTGAACCAACACCAGCCATTATAGCCACTTGGGGAATGAACCAGCAGATGTCAAATTTTCTCTCCTCTCCCCACCGAAAACTCAGCCTTTCAAGTAAATAAGCAAATAAAAATCCTTTGAAAACAATAAGGAGAGGGCCTGTGGAGCAGTGGGTTAAGCCATGTGCAGCACAAGCATCCCATAGGAGCACCTTCACCCCATTGCAAGGTCCAAGGTCCCAGCGCCCAGCTTCAGCCTTGCCTAGCCCTGCACTTTGAGCTCACCCGGAGAATAAAGCAGTGATAGCAGCTTCAGTCCTCTGTAACGTGAACCTCCCATTACTCTGAACAAATGTCTTATTTTCTCTGCAAGGCTGTGGCAACAGGTCTGGGTCACGGTCCAGAAGACTAACTCAGAGCAATCCAAGAAGATCCAGGTGACCAGGGGATGAGAGAACAACTAGAGACTTATCTCTACAAACAGAAAAAGTTTGAGCCCGTTCTCAAAGACTTATTTTAATCAGGGACAGCCTTGCATGCTGCTCAAGCAGTCACTGCATTTTGCAGGGTTGATGAGGGCACTCGTTCCACTCAGCAACTTAAGATGTGTTTTTTTGTCATACAGTTGTTCCTATTCTACCTGCTATGTTGACTGCAAGTGGCTCAGACTGTCACGTTGGAATCAGGGAGGCAACACATTTTCAACCAAAGCCATTGATGAGTTATTTTATAAAAATCTCTTCTAGAAATTCCCTAAGTACAGTGAATCCCTCAGGAATGACCCTAGGAACGGTGCTGGGGGCCCATCCCTCAGGGTATCCAGGTCTCAGGTTCGGGGCCAGGGCGCTCTCCCGTGGACCTCAGATGGACTAAGCAGGAAGGCCCTGGCATTTCTGGAGAGATGGACCCGTGTGGAGGAGCTGCCATGCCAGGAGCCAGGCGCTTGGCCTAACAGCAGGAGGCTCGGCTTCAGGGGCAGCACAGGGAGCGGCCCAGTGCCCAGGGCGCACTGCGTGGACGGAAGCTCTGTGCTCCTCAAAACCGTCAGGGCCGTTTCCCAGGGCGCGAGGGGACAGGAGCGCTGGCCACGGAGACGCCAGGAGCACGCGCACGGGCGGCGGGAGACCCTGCAGAAGGTTCGGGGCCGGCTCACAGCCTCCCACCCTCAGGACTTCCGCTGCCTTGGGGCTTGCTCACCGCGAGTGCGCATGCCTGTGAGCAGGGCGGGGCCTCGGCGGGCTCGCGTTACCTCCCAACATCTCCCAGCAGCCCTTGCGGGCGTTCCGGCCCTGAGGAGCTGGGTGGCTGCAGACTGGGTCGCCAATGGCGGCGTCCTCAGAGTCCGCTGCTTGGAAGGTAAGGGCTGCCCAGCCCCGCACGGCCCCGAGCTGTGTGGAGGCCCGAGCTTGAGGGCTCCGAGACCGCAGGGGCCCTGCAGCGCTTCCGCAGGCGATTCTCGCACACTGCCCAGGGCAAGGCCGGGAAGACGCCCTCAGGTTCTGAAAGCCTCCTGTGGGTGTGCAGGTAGCGCGGGCTGTGGAAAGGGATGCCAGCCTCAGGTGCGCCTGTTGGACTCAGGAATCCCCCGAACTGAGGAAACATGGACAGGAGTCGAGGTCTGTTCAAACGCACAGGTCGCTGATGTGTGCGACCTGCCTCATCTTAATAACAAGCTTTGGCTCCTAGAGGGGCGTGCAGTCACGTTTGCCATAGCAGCCTAGGTTGGCAGTACATACAAGATTTTGGCAAAAATCCATGAAAGCACTGCGTGAGATTCAGCTGTGTGCATGAAATATAGGATGTATGTGTGTGTGTGTGTGTGTGTGTGTGTGTGTGTCTTTTTTAAAAAGGAAATTGGGCTGAAGTGAGATAAAAATCAAAACACCTGTGAAACTTAGCAATACATTTATTGACAATAAACCATAGTTTTAGAATCACTTTTAATAACATAATGGAGTCTTCCTTACAGTTGAGGCTACTCTGTGATCAAATAGTAGAAATGCATGTATAATTTATCATGTGTCACTCATTATTTCCATCCTTTACATAACTTATTTAATCTTCTCAGTGACTCTGATCCCGGGTGTATTGTGGATGTCTCCTTCACAGATAAGCTGAGGTACTTTATCACAGTGGAAGTCAGTGTTCAATCACTTCAGAAAGTGTGCAGTTTCAATCAGGTCAGTGTTCAATCAACTTCAGAAAGTGTGGGGGTTCCTTTTCTGATACTTGGGAACCGTTCATAGCATGTGAACATGCACGGTGGAGGGATTTGAATGAATTCACCAATAAAACCAAATCCCTTCAGGAAAGACAGTGTCCCCCAGTGATTCAAAGCTAAGAATGTCCCACTAAAACTCTTCCTCAACAATGCAAGGATCCAGAGAGGGCACTTTTAAACAATACACCTTTAACAACCACATAAGGGCCCTTTGACGGCTAGCTACACAAGTGCCAGTCTTTTGTTCACACAGACAGGTGGATTTCACAGCTTTCTAGTGCCATAGGAGAGGGTAATATAATTTCCTCATGTTCAGTTAGTTTCTCGCATAATTAGATCCAATTTACAAAAGCCTTTTCAGGACAGTTTCCCAAGTCCCATGTCAAGCAGGTCCTTCTCACACCATTAAAGAGGTGGTGTCTTGTGTTGATCCCCAGTATTGTGTTAGGCGCCACCATTTGTGCCTGTGTCACAGCCTTGAGTCTCAAAGCAGAGCTGCTCCCTGATGCTTCCCCCACCTAAGGCTCTCAGTCACTTCCATGTCCTGAAGACCTGAGGCCATCCTCTCTGACCCAGAGTCAGGGTGGGGGTGGGAGTTCTTGTAGGCAGCCTTTAGACACATCAAGGCCAGTCTTGGCAGGTGGAGTTCTTGGGAGAAGAAAGTCACATACTCCCATCCTGAAGGAGGATGATACTCAAGAACGCTCTGTGGAAATTAGCTGTGCCATCAGAGGCCCCAAAAAGTTGCTTACGTATGTTGTTATCTTTGTGCTTCTATTTGCTCCTTTGTGCTGGTTATGTATAAACACCACCGAGCCATTGGAATAAATGAGCCTTGATCAGCCATGTTGTCTTGGCTCCATTCTCTGCCATCTCTTGTCCCTCTCTTCAGTCCCTCTCCCTCCCTTAGGTTCTGTTTGACTGGTGGGGCTGGCCCGCACAAGTTCTCCCTTTCAGTCACTGTCATCAGAGGAGGAAGAGACCAGAAGATCCTCATAGAGGACACTCCTTGTGACCTGGGGACCCTGCCTCTCAGACTCCTTTAAGACGAGAGTGTTCTGATGAGCAGGTGTAGGCTTCCCTGGATTGGATGCAGGAGGGGTTCTGGACCTGGAACTGTCCTGTTTCTTGGGGCCGATTCTCTGTGTCGTGTCTGGAACCCGACTGGACGGTCGAGGTTGGAAGATTGGGCAGTTCTGGCCTGAGCTTGAGCAACGTGAGTTAGATGGAGGCTGAGGGTCAGAAATTGGCTTCAGGACTGGCGTCTTTGTGGACCCTTGGTGTGCCCGAGAGTGTGCAGGTCCACTTGTACTGGAGAGAGGTTGGGAAACCAAGAGTCTTGGCTTCTTGGGGCGGTTCTGGCTGGTCTGGATGGAGTCTTGGGCAGACCTCTTGCCTGGAGCCTGGGTGCTGACTTTGGGGTTCTGGACACAATGTTCTGTGACTGGCTGTGGAGGCAACTTTGAATCCACCTCCGCAACTTTGATCTGCGCCTGTGGATTAGACCTGTGACCCAGGGTAGTTGTCTTCCTGGCAGGTTGAAGAGTGTCACGAGAGGAAACATCAGGCCCTTTGGCTGTTGGCTTGGCACTGCCAGCTGGGCCTGGGGTGAATTTCTTTAGAACATGGTGAGGGGAGTCAGCAAAGTTGACCCCAGGTCCTTGGGCTGGTCCATCAGTGCTCAGCTGAGGTGTTTTGTTTGGAGACTGGGTAGCGCAGCGTGATCTATAAGGTGTCTCGCTAGGCGGTGGACCTGGCAGTGCAGAGCCGAGGGGCGACTTCCTCTTGAATGATTGGACAGGCAACGGTCTAGTAAGATGCTGTGGCAAGAAAGTTCACATTAGACCCCTCAGATGCATGAAGATCTCACATATTCAACCATACAAAAATGGAAAATCAGCATGTTAGGGAAAGGGAATCGATGACTAATATAAATATTAAGAGAAAGTAGCACATACAGGTAGCACATTCAAGATTGCATCTACATCAGGACCACAAAAGGGGACGAGACAGCCAATATAAAGAGACAGTACATGTGAAATTAAATTTCACAGAACTAAATCTTGAAATCATCCAGTCACATCTTCAGAGATTGCCTACTCAGGTTAGTGAGGGCAAAAAAAAAAAAATACCACATCGGTCTGACTCTTGTGTGTGGCAGATAGGATAAGACTATCATTACCTTGTCTGTTGTTAAGATCAAGGGAGTGGCTGCACTGTGGAATTTGGTGCTGGGTTGAGAAGGGCTGACCACATTCCCGTTTTCGATCCATGTGTGTCACAGAGAGTGTTGTGAAATTTACATAGGAAGTGAATTCTACGAAGGTCTATCTGACATTGAAAATGTTTCCTGCAGGTTTTAAAGGTTGATTGCATGTTGGTAGATTACTGATGGAGCACCATCATACTGTTCAGGGGCAGGTCAATGCAGAATACACCTACACTGTGATGAGCTTTGTAAACTCTCTTGGGCCAGTGCTGTGGCATAGTGGGTAAAGCTACTGCCTGCAGTGCCAGGAACTCATATGGGCACCGATTCGCCTCCAGGCTGCTCCATTTCAGATGCGGCTCTCTACTATGACCTGGAAAAGCAGTGGAATATGGCCCAAGTCCTTGGGCCCCTGTACCCACGTGGGAGAGCAGAAAGAACCTCCTGGCACCTGGCTTTGGATTGCACAGCTTGTGGTTGCAGCCATCTGGGGCATGAGCCAGTGGATGGAAAAACACCCTCCCACACCTCTCTTTATCTCTGTACCTCTGCCCCTCTGTGACTCTGCCTTTCAATTAAATAAAAAAATCTTAAGAAAAAAAAAACACACATGTCAACGACCCAATCTTTTCATTATCCAATATGGAGAGTGTAAATGAAAAACATCTTTTTGAAAGGAAACGTGGGATTAATAAAAATGTAAAAGATGCCTTGAATGGATACAAGACAGCACATGATCAAATCATTCATGGATGCATCAACATGCCTCCACTCGCATTCGCTGGCCAACTTGCAAATAGTGACATAAAAATTCAAATAAAGCACCTGGAACATGGAATACAAATAAAACAGGATTCTGTGGGCCAGCCTTGGTTTTTACATAATTCCCACACATAAGGGCATAGGATGAAGCAAAGAAAAGGCTGAGAGAGAAAAACAGCCTGCAGAAGTGGGAGTGGGACTCACCCTCAGATAGGCACATGGTTCTGTTGCCGCCTCAGAGTTCTTCGGCTCCTTCCGTGGCCTCCCCTGTGTTTCCTGTGGCCCAGCTTTCCTCTGCTGCCCTTCATGCCTGCAGAACAAATCCTGTTATCTGTCTGAGGTACCTTTCCCACCTGTCTACACGAGGGACAGCAAACCAAACCAAGAGCAATTCCAGGGCCCCATGCTAGCCCTTGTTTAGGAGTGAGGCAGGCCCTGAAGCCCCTGTGAACTTGGCCCCAGCGGTTCAATTCTTGTCTGGGAAGCCCCTCCACCTCCAGGATGTGCTGCGTTCCCTAGTGTGACTTCAGTGTTGTGCACTGCCATTTAGTCTGTGGCAGTTCCGTCTGCCAGGAGCAGCATTCCAAGGTATTCCACAGCCCTTCCCTTTAGTGGTTCTTAGAATAGGATGAGCTCGGTGTGCACCCCTGGAAGGTCTGGAACACTTGCCCGTTTCTCTGCAGTTTCCTGTCTATGCCTAGAGACAGCTCCAGGGAAAGAAGAGGGGCCGGCACATTCTTCTTGGTTGCCAAAGCTCAGGGCTCAGACTGTGCCTGCAGAATCCTTACCTTGGAGTTCCTGCCTCTGGTCTGTCAGTCTTCCTTAAGGGTTCTGCAGACTGAAGCTGGTGAGGTTTCTTGGGTTTCAGGTTCTCCTTCTCCTGATTGCGACCCAAGGCCACTAAGGGAAGGGCCCTGCCCCAGGACTTCATGGGGCACTTCTTGCTTTTTGCCAAGTGCCCAAAGGCTCCACAGTTCTTGCATTTCACCTGTGGGTAGGGGAAGTGGTTATTAGGTGAGCGGGTACCAATCACAGGCAGTTTTCAGAGGTGGATATAAAGAAGATTGGGGAAATTAACTATTCCTGTGGTGGGAGGTCATAGACCCATGGCTTTTTCTTGGCCAAGAAACTCAAGATATTATGACCCTCCCAGAGCCAATTTAATCCAGGGATCCAAGGAGGTACAACTTTCACATCTAAAGGAGATGACAGTGAGCCGGAGTGTAGGTCTTGGGCCAATAACAGCCTTAACATAACACGACAAAGGGAAGGTGGCTGTTCCTCACAGGCTCTGAATGGGCCGATCAGCCAGGTAAGGAGAACGCAAACCAGCCCGGCTTGGCTAAGGAGGAATAACTGAAGGATGGACACACAGATTCCCGTGTTTACACCAACTCCTCATGGACCCCTTTGTTCTCAAAAGCCCCAAGCCTCTGCTTACCTTGCTGTACTCTCCATCTGGTGGGGAAGCCCTCTGGCACACCGGTCTTCTCTGTAGGTTATTGTCCTTCGGGGGCCTTCGAGGCTGATGACATACTGCATGGCGTGCAATCTGATTCATAGCCTTGGGCTTCTGATCGGGCTTGCTCTTTAATTGATCGTTGGTTTTCCTAGTCCAAAGAAACAAATTTAAAAATTCAAAATGTATGACACAGACCCTCATGCGTCTGTTTCTCCCAGAAGAGATTGGAGGGACTTCCTGAGTACTAACCCGCACCCACCACATCTTGGTATCTGTGATAGATGCCCCATTCTGTCCTATTTTGTGAACACGTTGTAGCATTTACCTACTGCCAAAAAAGGACACTGCCTAAGAAAAGACCACTTAGTTAAAAAGGCTTCTAATAGATGGTGATACTGAATTGGCAACCCTACACAAAAGTATTTTGGTTTCTGAGATTTTGTCTAGCCTGTCTCTCCAGGCTGAAATCCCCAGCAGTACTTATCAAAGCCAAAAGAAGGGTAGCCAACAACTGGTTTTACAGATAATAAAAACTCTCTATTTTCAGAGTAACTTCTTACCCACAAAGCCAGCAGAATGCTCTGACAAAGCTTTGATAGTTCACCTTGTCAAAACAAAATGAATTCTCTCAAGTTAACTGAGGGCAAAATTAAGTTAGATGCTGGGTGTCAGTGAGGCAAAGTGACACAGTCACACACACTATTCTTGCAAATAGAATGAACATCGATAAGTAAGTGCTTGAACTTTATACAATTCTTGCTTCTGAAAAGCCGAATTTGACAAATTGATGTGGTCTGGAATCAACCATTCAAACTGAACAGTTCCCAACAGCGCCTGTGCAGAAGCCAGTCTGAACTGAGCAAGCTGAAATCCTTCATTTGCATCAGGAGAACTCCATGAGACCCTGAGCAGGAAAAGTCCCTCAATAGGAATTCCTGCCTCTCTTGGGAGCAGGTTCTTTGATCTCCAGTGAGAGCTGCATTGCCCTGGCTTGACACCATGTGATTAAAAAAGCTCTTTCTAAATTTTTAAAGTCAAATCCCTGTGCAGTGAGGGATTGTTCAGGCAGAAAGGCCTAGGGCCCTTGGGGAATCAGGTCCTGGCCCCATGGCTCACTCCCCAAATTTGCTGTACCTGTCCTTTGGGTGGTCCGGTCTTTGGGAAGTTGCTTGGGGCTGGTCCACAGAAGGCTGACATTTTGCTTGGGACACACAGCGGGCTGTGGGATCCTCTCCAGGCTTCAGGGGAAATCGTAACATGGCCTCAACAGAGGCAACGACTACCCACTTCTCCACCATCAAATCGATCTGATAAAGAGAAAAAAGGCATCAAGATTCAACTTTCAGTCTGCAAGCAGCAAGTGACTTTGGGAAAAGAGAAGATAAACTCCCAGTCACTTGAGCATTTTCTTTTTCTTATAAAGAAGTCTTTTTGTTTAACTATGTTGAAGATTTATTATTATTTGAAAGACAGAGTTACAGAGAGACAGAGGCAGAGAGAGAGAAAGAGAAGTCTTGCATCCACTGATGCACTCCCCAGAAGGCCACAATGGCTGGAGCCTGGCCGATTGGAAGCTGGGAGCCACGAGCTTCTTTTGGATCTCCCATGCAGGTGCCAAGGGCCAAGGACCTGGGTGATCTGCTTTCCCAAGCCACAGCAGAGAGCTGTGTAGGGAAAGGAGCAGCCAGGAATAAAGCGGCATGCACATGGGATGCCAGCATGCAGGCAGCGGATTTGATTAGAATGTTAATATTTGTAAGCCTTTTGGGAGGAGCCCGTTTTGAGACACGGAGGTAATCCATATAGGCACCAGTTTGATTCCTAGCTGCTCCATCTCTGACCCTTCTCCTTGCTAGTCTGTTGTGGGTGGAAAAGCACCAGAAGATGCCACAAGTGTGTGGACCCCTGCCCCCACATGAGAGACCTGCATGAAGTTCCAGGCTCCTGGCTTCTGCCCCTGCCTTCTGATGGCCTCTGCATCTATTTGAGCAGTGAACCAGCAGATGGAATCAACCAAGCAGTCTGTGTGGGTATGCATGTGTGTGTGGGTGTGTCCATCTCTCTGTAGCTCTGCATTTCAAACAAGTAAATCTCCAAGGAAAACCTTTGTGGGGCCACTGCAGTGTTTCAACACATGCCTACAGCAGTGAGCACCTGAAACTTTCCTTATTCCACAGCCAACAGTGAACTTGCTGGTGACCTGCAAATAGTACCAACGGTTGGAGGAACAGGGTCTTGCTTTGTATCAATTCTCTTCATACTATTTGTTGAGTCTTTTACTTAGAGTGGGGTTCACTCTCTGATCACTACGTTTACTGACAATAGATCACTGTAAAAAGCAAGAGTGGGAATCTGAGAGGGAGGGTAAGGGGGGAAGTGCCACTATGTTCCTAAATCTGTTAGATGAAATGCATGAAGCTTTTGTAACTTAAATAAAGTTTCAACAAACGTAAGTGGAGTCTGGGGGAAATGCTGGTGTGAGCTGATGGGAAGTAATATCCATAGCAATTGCATATGCCTGTGTTTATCCTAATGTCCTTTGAAACTGGCCAGTGCAATGTACAGAGAGTTTTAAACACTGCACTGACTATTCCAGCTGATCATGGGAGGAGTACCTGCCTCGGACTGACCCTAAACTTTGATGCCATCTCATCCCATCTACTTCTCACTTGACCCAGTATCTCCCATACTCACATCTCGTTGTGGGATCCCAAATTGCTTTAACAGCTCCTTCCCCTGTTCCATGGAAAGAGTGTTGGGGTCCATTGTGGATGGTGCTGGCCAAGGGCATCTGCCTCCCTGGGGAAATAGAAAAGGAAGCCACTGGGTTCTTATGCCCTGAATTTCAACTAGCTTCTAACAAGTCACTGAGTACATTGAAATAAAAGATAAGTGAATAAAACTCTGTTTGGAAGCCCTCAGTCAAAGGTACAAAGGCCCCTTTACTGCTCACTATCCACCCCACCTAAATCAGAAAATTAGGAGGAAATGTTGGTCTTTATCTGATAATGAACATTTCTGAAATATTGTCTGAATCAGGCTCTATCTTTGGAAGTATGAAGCAGTTAACAAATCCTTTCCTCAACTCTTAACACCACCTTCCATCGATAGTCCCCACCCTCCTATTTTTCCCATTTAATACACCAAGGCCCAAAACAATAATGGAAGCTCACCTGTCGTCTTTCTCGAGGTCTGAGGTTGCTCAGGTGTGGGCACAGGGCAATTCCTCTGGAGACAGAAGCTTCCAGCACGACCAGTGAAGAGGTAGACTGAGGGGGAGGAGCCCGTGTCCTGTGGCTTTATTCTGTCCCACAGCCCCAGGAGGATCATGGGACACAACCTAATCCCCACAACTCATTTACATTGAGGGGATTAGCACTCAGGCCTCTGATCTGGGTAACTACTTTATTGAATGCTACTCCTATAGCACTTTTCATTTATGCATACGTGGGCATTTAAACAACACATTGTATTTTGGTGTTTGCAGTCCCCAACATTTTTAAAAAATTTAGTATGTAACAGTGTATTTTAAGAATACATGAAAGCTCCTAAACATGTTCATGGGAAGGGCGGGTTTCCAGAGGAGTTGGTCTTGCCCAGCAAGTTAAGCAGATTAAGCTGGAGCCGTCTGCATTGCTGGTATCCCCTGTTGGAGTCTATGCTGCTCTGCTTCTGAGCCAGCTCCCTGCTACTGTGCCTGGGAAAGCATTGGAGGATGGGCCCTGGTCAGCCACAGGAGAGACCCAGATGGAATTCGTGGCTTGTAGACATTTGGGGAGTGAACCAGTGGATGGAAGGTCTCTCCCCCTCCCCCTCGCTCTTTCCTCACCCTCCCTTCCTCTTTCTCCTTTGCAGACTGTTGCTAATCCTTTCACAGAAATAAGCCACTCATGGAAAACTGGATTCAAAGTAAGGCTTTCTGTTGCAAAAAAAAAAAAAGTAATGCATTCATGCTTTCTCACACTGGGCATTATCAATAAGCATTTGAAAGACTCTTCGTGTGCATGGATTGGAAAACGATGGTACACTGAAATAAACTTCTCGTAATTCAGTTTTTCATGAATTATTCTAAGTGTTCTCATTGTTTTAGAGAGAGGCTATTGGTTGACACTAATTAGAAAATATTAGAGGTCAAAATTATGTTGAATGCACCAAACCTGCTGATCATCACAGCTTAGCAATAAGGGACACTGGAGAGTATCGCTGTGGACCCTCGGGATTGTGTGGCTGATGGGTTACCGGGCTCCCTGCCTGTCACTTCCAGAGACTCTGGCACCAAGGACCACAGCCCGAAAAAGGATCAAACTCCGACCTTGAAATGCGGTTTCTGCTCCATGTGTATTACTTTTGCACCTTCTTAACTTGCAGAAAATCTCAGTCAAGCTGGTGTTTATGCCAGGAATACAGGCCTACCCTCCCCCAACTCCACTCCTTGAGCCCGGGGCCACACTGATGTTCGAGTGATGGCTGCAAGCCGTGACCATTTTTAGAACTTGAAAACCCATGTTTCTCTTCTCCACCTCTGATGTCTGTGCCTAGGGAGTTGGTTTTCAGTTACTTTATTTCCTCCCATTCTTATCTGAGGAAAGCCTGGCTCGCTTGTAAAATGAGGACAGGTCAACATGAATGATCTTTGCACACACACATGTGAAGCATTGTAAATGCTCTCCGGGTATGGTCAATGTGCCAAAACTTCATGGTTCCGTTTTAAACCCTGTTACTTCTCTAACAAAATCCTGCATTAATTATTTCCTCAGTCTTTCAGCTCCTTGTCACTGCAAATGTGACCCATAGAGATCACTTTAATCCCTTGGAAATTGAGAAGCAGGGGCCAGCCTCTTGGTGCCCTGGGTTAGGCCACTGCTTGAGGCACCAACACCCCACATTAAAGTAGTGATTCGAGTCCTTGCTGCTCCGCTTCTGATCCAGCTCCCTGATAATGAGCCTGGGAAAGCAGCACAAGATGGCTCAGTGGTTGGTTTGCTGCCACCCTTGTGGGAGACCAGGATGGAGTTCCTGGCTCCTGCTTTCAGCCTGAGACAGATCTTCCTGTTGCAGCTCACAGGGAAATAAAGCAGCAGAAGAAAGTTTCTGTGTGTGTGTGTGTGTGTGTATGTGTGTTCTCTGTGTGTGTGTGTATGTGTGTGTGTGTGACGTGTATGCACACACAGAAACACAGTCTTTCAATTAACTAGTTTTAAAAAGAAATTTAGGAGCTTGAATAGCAGGCCAAACTATTATGTAGATTAATTTGTTGGGAAACTTAAAGAATTAATCTGAACTTATATTTCTTAAGTGAATGTAAAGGCAACAGGGCTTAGTACTGAAAACTCAGGGAAAAAATAGAGGGCTGTGGCGACCCTCCAGGGTTCTCAAATGCAGAAGGCAGGGTCTGCTTCTCTAGACAGATGGAGGATAGACCTGCCAGGCATCTGATGCACAGCATCTGGGGAACACTGGCCCTGGGTGCCTGGCTTCACCGCTGGCTTCACTTGTATCTTTTGGAAATCCCCCTCATGCACACCTAGTTAATGTGATGCAGCTCAGTGGAAAGAGGACTAGCAGAGATCTCTCTATCTTGGTACGAGCTCCCAGCACAGCCTAGCATCCAGCAGACGCATGGCCTCCTTGCCAGCCCCTCATAACAGGCTGGGCATTTTCTGCTCCCCACTGTGTGAACCCTGTTTTCTCCAGGGTCAATGAAAAGAAAGAGCCTCTGCAAAAACTCGGAAGTCTCTTTCTTTTGCAAAGATTTTTTTTATTTATTTGAAAGAGTTCAAGGGAGAGAAGGTGAAGCAGAGACAGAGACAGAGACAGGGAGAGATCTTCCATCCACTGGTTCTCTCCCCAGCTGGCTGCAATGGCCAGAGCTGACAAGAACCGAAGACAGGAGCTGGGAGCTTCTTGATGGTCTCCCGCATGGGTGCAGGGGAACAATGACTTGGGCCATATTCTGCTGCTTTGCCAAGGCCACTGCAGAGAGCTGGATCACAGTGGAACAGCCAGCGCTGGCCCACCCCCGGATTCTCTTAAGAGACATAGCTAGAAGCTCTTTGTCATTCTTGGTAATTAGCAATTGGGATAAAAAGATTTGGAAAAAAGAGTTCTCAGCTCCCCAGGGCCACATGGACCTGACCTCTGTTGGTGATATGATGGTGGTGGCTCTGAGGGGAGGGAAGTGATTGATTCAAAACAGGGATCTTGGTGTCTGGCTCTCACCCTCCCGATGATGCTGTCTGCGGGAAGCTTCACGCTGAGCCCATCATCCTCCAACATGATCAGCTGGGGAGACTTTCTTTGGTGAGAGATTGATTTACTTGTACGAACAACAGGGAAGGAGGGGGGGAAAGGAAGCGAAAGAGAAGAACACCAAGAGAACAAGAGATTGAGATCCTATATACTGGTTCATTCCCCAAGTGGCTGCAACAGCCAGGACTGGGTCAGCTCAAAGCCAGCAGCCAGAACTCCAACTGTGTCTCCCACATGCGTAGAATAGACCCATGTTTGTTGCATTCACAGGTGAATTCACGGGAAGCTGGATTGGTAGCAGAGCATCTGGGACTCAAACCAGCACCCTGATATGGGATACTGCCACCACAAGCCATGGCCTAACCCTGCTACTTACTGCACAGCACCGGCCCCAGGAACAAGAGGCAGAGTCTGTAGGAAGGACTCCCACAGGAGCTAAGTGGTTATGGCAGAAATGGGGTGTAAAATGATTCCTCCAGAGGAAATGGGGCGTACTTCTGAGGCATGAGCTCAGCTGGTAACAAGAGATGGGGTCTGAGACCCTGCACCAGTCTCTGATGGCTCCTGGTGTCATGTCTAATCAATCCCCATGATCCACAGTAACCTTGAAGCTGGTATTAACTCCACATAGTAGTGAAACCTGTACTTCTGAAATCAGTCTGCTCTTCTGCCACCTTACAGATTCACAGACCAAATTTCAGGATCCCTACTGATGTGCCTGTAACTCCACAGGACTTGTAATGAAGGGGGAGGCAATCTGTGGAAGTCATGTGATGCTTTGCAGAAACAGGAGGTCCAAATGGCAGTTGCTGGGCTGGAAATGTTTTCCCTATCTTAAGGTGTGCAGAGGACTCACCAGAGTTAGTGATTGTGTCTCTACTGAGAACACTCTCATCTGTTAATTCTGATGAGACCCTTTCCTTGTTATAGCTAGGGAAGATGTATTTAATGAAAATGGGACAATATAATAAAGGGTTTAAGATAACAGCTGTCATGGTGCCAGTGTTGGAGCAGCAGTTAAACCACGACATGGGAAACTCACACACATATCACAGTGCCTGGGTTTGATCCCCAGCTCTGCTGTCCATTCCAGGAGGCTCTGGGAAGCAGCAGATGTGGTCTCCAGAACTTGAGGCCTGGCTACCCACGTGAGAGGCCATGATTGAGTTCTTGGCTCCTTGCTTTGGCCTGCCCAGCCCTGGCTATTGCAGACACTGGGGGAGTGAACCAGAAGATAGGTTTTTCTCTCTCTCTCTCTCTCTGCCATTCAGATAAACAAATTTTAAAGCAAAATGCTTATAACTTTGAATCATAGAAAAGGATAGCAACTGTCACTTTCAAATGTCCTGTGACATTTTCTCTGCATAAGAAAATTCTAAAAACAACCCTATACTGTCTCATTCCAAATTTCAAAGTATTTGTGCACACATTGGAGTTTCAATAGACTAATCCTCCGCCTGCGGCACTGGCACACCGGTTCTAGTCCCAGTCGGGGTGCCATATTTTGTCTCGGTTGCTATTCTTTAGTCCAGCTCTCTGCTATGACCCGGGAGTGCTATGACTCCTTGGGCCCTACACCTGCAAGGGAGACCAGGAGAAACACCTGGATCCTGGTTGTGGATCAGCACAGTGCGCCGGCCACAGCAAACCGTCCTCAGCAAACATTGAGAGTGAACCAACAGAAAAAGGAAGACCTTTCTCTCTGTCTCTCTCTCACTGTCAAAAATTAAAAATAAAAAAATAAAAAAGTACATGTGCACCCATTGGAGTTTACAATTTACTTATTTTACATATTTCAGTTAAAAACAGATCATTTCCTATTTCTTAAAGATTATTTAAGTCAGGTGTTAGTTAAGTATACAATCTAAAATGAGTAATGATTAAATTTTTAACTCACACTGTTTTATCCCATTTTAAAACTCTCTGTCTCACCATTTACAGTAAGACATGATTGTCACATGTATCATTACACTTTCATGCTTGGCATAAAAAACAGTAATTTTTGGTTTTATTTTTCACAGGCAGCGTGGACACTGAGAGAGAGAGACAGAGACAGAGAGAGTCAGAGAGAAAGGTCTTCCTTTACCATTGATTCACCCTCCAATGGCCACTGTGGCCAGTGCACCACACTGATCCGAAGCCAGGAGCCAGGTACTTCCTCCTGGTCTCCCATGCAGGTGTAGGACCCAAGCACTTGGGCCATCCTCTGCTGCACTCTCAGGCCATAGCAGGGAGCTGGGCTGGAAAGGAGCCACCATGACAGAATCCGGCACCCTGACCAGGACTAGAACCCGGTGTGCTGGTGCCGCAGGTGGAGGATTAGTCTATTGAGCCATGGCGCCAGCCTGTTATTTTTGTTTTTCTAACACTGAATCATTCTTGCATTCATTAAACCCAACTAACTTGTCAGGATTCAAGCTCCTATAATATGAAACTACAAGCCATGCATTTGCATTTTATTACTAAGATCTCTGTTTATTCATTTGATATTGCCCTAGACAATAGAACTTTGCACAAAATGGAAAAACATTTGTTCCAGCAAACATAAAATAATGCCCTACCACACTAAAATAAAGGGACGGAGAACAAAAACAAAATGTGTGTGTGTTTGTGTGTGTGTGTGTGTGTATGTGTGTTTTAAATACAGGTAATTATCTGTCAGCATAGCATACACTAGCATAGCATGCACTATCTTTGTTAAAAAAAAAAAAAAAACTAACAGCTGTCTGTGGGGAATCCCACAGGAGTGCCAAATGAGTTAAGGAGCACCACTAATCCAAAAAGAAAGAGAAAATACAAAGCCAAAAGAAAGTTACTTAAGCTAAGGCTACAAAGCACCAAGAACTGCCCAGACCATCTGTCAGAACAGACATAGGTGATAAAGCCTGATAAGGACTGGGGGACATTACATCATAAGAAGCAGCCAACCAGCTTTCTACTACATTACTTCACCCACACTACTGCACCACAATAGGCCACACCCAGAAGACCTCTAACACACCACTGGTCACACCCAAACATCAGCATCTGGATGGTGACACCCAAAAAGATGAGCCTCTGATTGCTAACACCTTAGAACACACTCAGTGCCCACCTACTCTAGAAGGGAGATAAAAGGCAAGCCTCACAACTGCTCTTCATCCCCTCGGGGACCATGGCTCAGTGTGAGAGATGGTCAAGTGGCTCCACCTCATCTTGCTGAAACTCTGCCCCAGGTTTCACTGACCAAAACTCTGCTTGCCACTCTGCTGGATCCAACCTCACTTGGACATCCCAGCCACCTCCAGAGCTGACATGGGAGCTGGACCAGACTTCTCATTGGTGACTTTTCCAACCCTTCACCATCAAGCCTACTTCCCAGAGTGCCAGTCATCCTGTGACTATGGCCCATAAGTGACTGTTCTGAGATCCATCTCTCTAGAAACAGAGACTTTGGACGTTGGACTTTAACTTTCATGTCCATGATAGGAACCTTGAGAATGCAGCCCTCATATTACACTCACAGCCATGAGTTTTTAGATTGATTATGCTTTCTATGCTTCATACTTTTTTTGGACAGGCAGAGTGGACAGTGAGAGAGAGAGAGAGACAGAGAGAAAGGTCTTTCTGTTTTTCCATTAGTTCACCCTCCAATGGCCACTGTGGCCAGCGCAGCGCGCTGATTCCTAGCCAGGAGTCAGGTGCCTCCCCTGATTTCCCATGTGGGTGCAGGGCCCAAGGACTTGGGCCATCCTCCACTGCACTCCTGGGCCACAGCAGAGAGCTGGACTGGAAGAGGAGCAACCGGGCCAAAATCGGGTGCCCCGACCAGGACTAGAACCCGGTGTGCCAGCGCCGCACGTGGAGGATTCATACTTGTTACTATTGCTGGATAGTGTAAAGATTGTCTTATTGTTATGACCAGTGGACTAATGGTACATTGAGTGCTATTGGCCTGTAAATGTGCGCACTGAATATATATTGTGGAGTGATATTGAACAATAATTCTATTGAAAAGACTGTCATCATTCTCTGCGATTCTTCCCCCTGCTCTGATACACTGCATTAGGGTTGTCCAGCTGCGTGACATGCGGCACTCGTGACACTGTCTCAGAGCTTAGTGGAAAAAAGCAATCACATGTATGACCTTCATAGCAGTGACATGCAGTAAGTGGTCCTCTGACTTGTTCATTTTAGAGGTAGACACAGACACACAGCTCCCATCTGCTGTTCACTCCCCAAATGCCTGCATGGCCAGCATCCCATAGGGGCTCCAGCTTGAGACCCGGCTGCTCCACTTCCAATCCAGCTCTCTGCTATGCCCAGGGAAAGCAGTGGAAGATGACCCAAGTCTTTGGGTCCCTGCACTCAGGTGGGAGACCCAGAAGAAGCTCCTGGCTCCTGGCTTTGCATCAGCCCAGCTAGGCAATTCTGTCCAATTTAGTAGAGAACCAGAAGATGGAAGACCCCTCTCTCTCTCTCTCTCTCTCTCTCTCTCTCTCTCTGTCTCTCTCTCTCTGCCTCTCCTTCACTCTTTGTGTAACTCTGATTTTCAAATAAATCTTTAAAACGATAAAAAGGACTGTAAACATAGAAAAAATCGAAAATTTGTAGAAGGTGAATTAAAATTAATTTTATTTTTGTGCCAAAATTTTTTTGAAATCTGTGCTTATGCAGAATCTTCAAAAGCTCATTGCAAAATGTGTGTTATGGAAAATCATGCATGGATTTCAGAATTTGTTGCACCAGACTTATCTTGTAACTCTTTTTCAGTGAACACTTTTAAGGTACTCTCAGATGGCTAAGAGCAAATCAATTTTAAATTACATGGAATGCAATTTGTATTTTAGTCACTATTTGAGTTACATTTTCAGGGAAATATCCAGGGGTATGCATTAAAAAACAAGTTTGGTTTTATGGAGAACTTACAGTTTTTACATGCTCAATGAGGTCATTTGTTACCATAGTCAGATATAACTAGTACACTCCATGAACCATTAATTTCCATTTTCAGAACCATCCAGATAACATCCATGGGTTTAAAAAAAAAACGTAAATTCAAGGTCAGTGTTATGATGCTGCGAATTAGTCTGTCATCTGCACTTGCCACCATCCCATGTTGGAATCCAGCTCTCGGCTAATGCACCTGGGGAAGGAAATGACCCACCTGCTTGGGCCCCTGCTGACTAGCTGAGAGACCAGGATGATTTGCAGGTTCCTGACTTTAGCCTGAACCAACACCAGCCATGTAGCCACTTGGGGAATGAACCAGCAGATGTCAAATTTTCTCTCCTCTCCCCACCGAAAACTCAGCCTTTCAAGTAAATAAGCAAATAAAAATCCTTTGAAAACAATAAGGAGGGGGCCTGTGGAGCAGTGGGTTAAGCCATGTGCAGCACAAGCATCCCATAGGAGCACCTTCACCAATTGCAAGGTCCAAGGTCTCAGCGCCCAGCTTCAGCCTGGCCTAGCCCTGCACTTTGAGGTCACCCAGAGAATAAACCAGTGATAGCAGCTTCAGTCCTCTGTAACGTGAACCTCCCATTACTCTGAACAAATGTCTTATTTTCTCTGCAAGGCTGTGGCAACAGGTCTGGGTCGCGGTCCAGAAGACTAACTCAGAGCAATCCAACAAGATCCAGGTGACCAGGGGAAGAGAGAACAACTAGAGACTTATCTGTAAATTCAGAAAAAGTTTGAGGCCATTCTCGAAGACGTATTTTACAGGGACAGCCTTGCATGCTGCTCAAGCAGTCACTGTATTTTGCAGGGTTGATGAGGGCACTGGTTCCACTCAGCAACTTAAGATGTGTCTCTTTGTCGTACAGTTGTTCCTATTCTACCTGCTATGTTGACTGCAAGTGGCTCAGACTGTCACGTTGGAATCAGGGAGGCAACACATTTTCAACCAAAGCCATTGATGAGTTATTTTATAAAAATCTCTTCTAGAAATTCCCTAAGTACAGTGAATCCCTCAGGAATGACCCTAGGAACGGTGCTGGGGGCCCACCCTCAGGGTATCCCAGGTCTCAGGTTCGGGGCCAGGGCGCTCTCCCGTGGACCTCAGATGGACTAAGCAGGAAGGCCCTGGCATTTCTGGAGAGATGGACCCGTGTGGAGGAGCTGCCATGCCAGGAGCCAGGCGCTTGGCCTAACAGCAGGAGGCTCGGCTTCATGGGCAGCACAGGGAGCGGCCCAGTGCCCAGGGCGCACTGCGTGGACGGAAGCTCTGTGCTCCTCAAAACCGTCAGGGCCGTTTCCCAGGGCGCGAGGGGACAGGAGCGCTGGCCACGGAGACGCCAGGAGCACGCGCACGGGCGGCGGGAGACCCTGCAGAAGGTTCTGGGCCGGCTCACAGCCTCCCACCCTCAGGACTTCCCACTGCCTTGGGGCTTGCTCACCGCGAGTGCGCATGCCTGTGAGCAGGGCGGGGCCTCGGCGGGCTCGCGTTACCTTCCAACATCTCCCAGCAGCCCTTGCGGGCGTTCCGGCCCTGAGGAGCTGGGTGGCTGCAGACTGGGTCGCCAATGGCGGCGTCCTCAGAGTCCGCTGCTTGGAAGGTAAGGGCTGCCCAGCCCCGCACGGCCCCGAGCTGTGTGGAGGCCCCAGCTTGAGGGCTCCGAGCCCGCAGGGGCCCTGCAGCGCTTCCGCAGGCGATTCTCGCACACTGCCCAGGGCAGAGGCCGGGAAGACGCCCTCAGGTTCTGAAAGCCTCCTGTGGGTGTGCAGGTAGCGCGGGCTGTGGAAAGGGATGCCAGCCTCAGGTGCGCCTGTTGGACTCAGGAATCCCCCGAACTGAGGAAACATGGACAGGAGTCGAGGTCTGTTCAAACGCACAGGTCGCTGATGTGTGCGACCTGCCTCATCTTAATAACAAGCTTTGGCTCCTAGAGGGGCGTGCAGTCACGTTTGCCATAGCAGCCTAGGTTGGCAGTACATACAAGATTTTGGCAAAAATCCATGAAAGCACTGGGTGAGATTCAGCTGTGTGCATGAAATATAGGATGTATGTGTGTGTGTGTGTGTGTGTGTGTGTGTGTGTGTCTTTTTTAAAAAGGAAATTGGGCTGAAGTGAGATAAAAATCAAAACACCTGTGAAACTTAGCAATACATTTATTGACAATAAACCATAGTTTTAGAATCACTTTTAATAACATAATGGAGTCTTCCTTACAGTTGAGGCTACTCTGTGATCAAATAGTAGAAACGCACGTATAATTTATCATGTGTCACTCATTATTTCCATCCTTTACATAACTTATTTAATCTTCTCAGTGACTCTGATCCCGGGTGTATTGTGGATGTCTCCTTCACAGATAAGCTGAGGTACTTTATCACAGTGGAAGTCAGTGTTCAATCACTTCAGAAAGTGTGCAGTTTCAATCAGGTCAGTGTTCAATCAACTTCACAAAGTGTGGGGGTTCCTTTTCTGATACTTGGGAACCGTTCATAGCATGTGAGCATGCACGGTGGAGGGATTTGAATGAATTCACCAATAAAACCAAATCCATTCAGGAAAGACAGTATCCCCCAGTGATTCAAAGCTAAGAATTTCCCACTAAAACTCTTCCTCAACAATGCAAGGATCCGGAGAGGGCACTTTTAAACAATACACCTTTAACAACCACGTAAGGGCCCTTTGACGGCTAGCTACACAAGTGCCAGTCTTTTGTTCACACAGACAGGTGGATTTCACAGCTTTCTAGTGCCATAGGAGAGGGTAATATAATTTCCTCATGTTCAGTTAGTTTCTCACATAATTAGATCCAATTTACAAAAGCCTTTTCAGGACAGTTTCCCAAGTCCCATGTCAAGCAGGTCCTTCTCACACCATTAAAGAGGTGGTGTCTTGTGTTGATCCCCAGTATTGTGTTAGGCGCCACCATTTGTGCCTGTGTCACAGCCTTGAGTCTCAAAGCAGAGCTGCTCCCTGATGCTTCCCCCACCTAAGGCTCTCAGTCTCTTCCAAGTCCTGAAGACCTGAGGCCATCCTCTCTGACCCAGAGTCAGGGTGGGGGTGGGAGTTCTTGTAGGCAGCCTTTAGACACATCAAGGCCAGTCTTGGCAGGTGGAGTTCTTGGGAGAAGAAAGTCACATACTCCCATCCTGAAGGAGGATGATACTCAAGAACGCTCTGTGGAAATTAGCTGTGCCATCAGAGGCCCCAAAAAGTTGCTTACGTATGTTGTTATCTTTGTGCTTCTATTTGCTCCTTTGTGCTGGTTATGTATAAACACCACCGAGCCATTGGAATAAACGAGCCTTGATCAGCCATGTTGTCTTGGCTCCATTCTCTGCCATCTCTTGTCCCTCTCTTCAGTCCCTCTCCCTCCCTTAGGTTCTGTTTGACTGGTGGGGCTGGCCCGCACAAGTTCTCCCTTTCAGTCACTGTCATCAGAGGAGGAAGAGACCAGAAGATCCTCATAGAGGACACTCCTTGTGACCTGGGGACCCTGCCTCTCAGACTCCTTTAAGACGAGAGTGTTCTGATGAGCAGGTGTAGGCTTCCCTGGATTGGATGCAGGAGGGGTTCTGGACCTGGAACTGTCCTGTTTCTTGGGGCCGATTCTCTGTGTCGTGTCTGGAACCCGACTGGACGGTCGAGGTTGGAAGATTGGGCAGTTCTGGCCTGAGCTTGAGCAACGTGAGTTAGATGGAGGCTGAGGGTCAGAAATTGGCTTCAGGACTGGCGTCTTTGTGGACCCTTGGCGTGCCCGAGAGTGTGCAGGTCCACTTGTACTGGAGAGAGGTTGGGAAACCAAGAGTCTTGGCTTCTTGGGGCGGTTCTGGCTGGTCTGGATGGAGTCTTGGGCAGACCTCTTGCCTGGAGCCTGGGTGCTGACTTTGGAGTTCTGGACACAATGTTCTGTGACTGGCTGTGGAGGCAACTTTGAATCCACCTCCGCAACTTTGATCTGCGCCTGTGGATTAGACCTGTGACCCAGGGTAGTTGTCTTCCTGGCAGGTTGAAGAGTGTCACGAGAGGAAACATCAGGCCCTTTGGCTGTTGGCTTGGCACTGCCAGCTGGGCCTGGGGTGAATTTCTTTAGAACATGGTGAGGGGAGTCAGCAAAGTTGACCCCAGGTCCTTGGGCTGGTCCGTCAGTGCTCAGCTGAGGTGTTTTGTTTGGAGACTGGGTAGCGCAGCGTGATCTATAAGGTGTCTCACTAGGCAGTGGACCTGGCAGTGCAGAGCCGAGGGGCGACTTCCTCTTGAATGATTGGACAGGCAACGGTCTAGTAAGATGCTGTGGCAAGAAAGTTCACATTAGACCCCTCAGATGCATGAAGAACTCACATATTCAACCATACAAAAATGGAAAATTAGCATGTTAGGGAAAAGGAAATTGATGACTAATATAAATATTAAGAGAAATTAGCACATGCAGGTAGCACATACAAGATTGCATCTACATCAGGACCACAAAAGGGGACGAGACAGCCAATATAAAGAGACAGTACATGTGAAATTAAATTTCACAGAACTAAATCTTGAAATCATCCAGTCACATCTTCAGAGATTGCCTACTCAGGTTAGTGAGGGCAAAAAAAAAAAAAATACCACATCAGTCTGATTCTTGTGTGTGGCAGATAGGATAAGACTATCATTACCTTGTCTGTTGTTAAGATCAAGGGAGTGGCTGCACTGTGGAATGTGGTGCTGGGTTGAGAAGGGCTGACCACATTCCCGTTTTCGATCCATGTGTGGCGCAGAGAGTGTTGTGAAATTTACATAGGAAGTGAATTCTACGAAGGTGTATCTGACATTGAAAATGCTTCCTGCAGGTTTTAAAGGTTGATTGCATGTTGGTAGATTACTGATGGAGCACCATCATACTGTGCAGGGGCAGGTAAATGCACAATACAACTACACTGTGATGAGCTTTGTAAACTCTCTTGGGCCAGTGCAGTGGCATAGTGGGTAAAGCCACCGCCTGCACTGCCAGCAACCCATATGGGCACCGATTCGCCTCCAGGCTTCTCCACTTCAGATGCAGCTCTCTACTATGTCCTGGAAAAGCAGTGGAAGATGGCCCAAGTCCTTGGGCCCCTGTACCCACGTGGGAGAGCAGAAAGAACCTCCTGGCACCTGGCTTTGGATTGCACAGCTTGTGGTTGCAGCCAAGTGGGGCGAGAACCAGTGGATGGAAAAACGCCCTCCCACACCTCTCTTTATCTCTGTACCTCTGCCCCTCTGTGACTCTGCCTTTCAATTAAATAAAAAAATCTTAAGAAAAAAAAACACACATGTCAACGACCCAATCTTTTCATTATCCAACATGGAGAGTGTAAATGAAAAACATCTTTTTGAAAGGAAACGTGGGATTAATAAAAATGTAAAAGATGCCTTGAATGGATACAAGACAGCACATGATCAAATCATTCATGGATGCATCAACATGCCTCCACTCGCATTCGCTGGCCAACTTGCAAATAGTGACATAAAAATTCAAATAAATCACCTGGAACATTGAATACAGACAAATAAAACAGGATTCTGTGGGCCAGCCTTGGTTTTTACATAATTCCCACACATAAGGGCATAGAATGAAGCAAAAAAAGGCCGAGAGAGAAAAACAGCCTGCAGAAGTGGGAGTGGGACTCACCCTCAGATAGGCACATGGTTCTGTTGCCGCCTCAGAGTTCTTCGGCTCCTTCCGTGGCCTCCCCTGTGTTTCCTGTGGCCCAGCTTTCCTCTGCTGCCCTTCATGCCTGCAGAACAAATCCTGTTATCTGTCTGAGGTACCTTTCCCACCTGTCTACACGAGGGACAGCAAACCAAACCAAGAGCAATTCCAGGGCCCCATGCTAGCCCTTGTTTAGGAGTGAGGCAGGCCCTGAAGCCCCTGTGAACTTGGCCCCAGCGGTTCAATTCTTGTCTGGGAAGCCCCTCCACCTCCAGGATGTGCTGCGTTCCCTAGTGTGACTTCAGTGTTGTGCACTGCCTTTTAGTCTGTGGCTGTTCCGGCTGCCAGGATAGGCAGTCCAAGGTATTCCATAGCCCTTCCCTTTAGTGGTTCTTAGAATAGGACGAGCTCGATGTGCACCCCTGGAAGGTCTGGAGCACATGCCTGTTTCTCTGCAGTTTCCTGTCTATGCCTAGAGACAGCTCCAGGGAAAGAAGAGGGGCCAGCACATTCTTTTTGGTTGCCAAAGCTCAGGGCTCAGACTGTGCCTGCAGAATCCTTACCTTGGAGTTCCTGCCTCTGGTCTGTCAGTCTTCCTCAAGGGTTCTGCAGACTGAAGCTGGTGAGGTTTCTTGGGTTTCAGGTTCTCCTTCTCCTGATTGCGACCCAAGGCCACTAAGGGAAGGGCCCTGCCCCAGGACTTCATGGGGCACTTCTTGCTTTTTGCCAAGTGCCCAAAGGCTCCACAGTTCTTGCATTTCACCTGTGGGTAGGGGAAGTGGTTATTAGGTGAGCGGGTACCAATCACAGGCAGTTTTCAGAGGTGGATATAAAGAAGATTGGGGAAATTAACTATTCCTGTGGTGGGAGGTCATAGACCCATGGTTTTTTCTTGGCCAAGAAACTCAAGATATTATGACCCTCCCAGAGCCAATTTAATCCAGGGATCCAAGGAGGTACAACTTTCACATCTAAAGGAGATGACAGTGAGCCGGAGTGTAGGTCTTGGGCCAATAACAGGCTTAACATAACATGACAAAGGGAAGGTGGCTGTTCCTCACAGGCTCTGAATGGGCCGATCAGCCAGGTAAGGAGAACGCAAACCAGCCCAGCTTGGCTAAGGAGGAATAACTGAAGGATGGACACACAGATTCCCGTGTTTACACCAACTCCTCATGGACCCCTTTGTTCTCAAAAGCCCCAAGCCTCCGCTTACCTTGCTGTACTCTCCATCTGGTGGGGAAGCCCTCTGGCACACCGGTCTTCTCTGTAGGTTATTGTCCTTCGGGGACCTTCGAGGCTGATGACATACTGCATGGCGTGCAATCTGATTCATAGCCTTGGGCTTCTGATCGGGCTTGCTCTTTAATTGATCGTTGGTTTTCCTAGTCCAAAGAAACAAATTTAAAAATTCAAAATGTATGACACAGCCCCTCATGCATCTGTTTCTCCCAGAAGAGATTGGAGGGACTTCCTGAGTACTAACCCGCACCCACCACATCTTGGTATCTGTGATAGATGCCCCATTCTGTCCTATTTTGTGAACACATTGTAGCATTTACCTACTGCCAAAAAAGGACACTGCTTAAGAAAAGACCACTTAGTTAAAAAGGCTTCTAATAGATGGTGATACTGAATTGGCAACCCTACACTAAATTATTTTGGGTTCTGAGATTTTGTATAGCCTCTCTCTCCAGGCTGAAAGCCCCAGCAGTACTTATCAAAGCCAATAGAAGGGTAGCCAACAACTGGTTTTTCAGATAATAAAAACTCTCTATTTTCAGAGTAACTTCTTACCCACAAAGCCAGCAGAATGCTCTGACAAAGCTTTGATAGTTCACCTTGTCAAAACAAAATAAATTCTCTCAAGTAAGCTGAGGGCAAAATTAAGTTAGATGCTGGGTGTCAGTGAGGCAAAGTGACACAGTCACACACACTGTTCTTGGAAATAGAATGAACATCGATAAGTAAGTGCTTGAACTTTATACAATTCTTGCTTCTGAAAAGCCGAATTTGACAAATTGATGTGGTCTGGGATCAGCCATTCAAACTGAACAGTTCCCAACAGTGCCTGTGCAGAAGCCAGTCTGAACTGAGCAAGCTGAAATCCTTCATTTGCATCAGGAGAACTCCATGAGACCCTGAGCAGGAAAAGTCCCTCAATAGGAATTCCTGCCTCTCTTGGGAGCAGGTTCTGTGATCTCCAGTGAGAGCTGCATTGCCCTGGCTTGCACACCATGTGATTAACACAGCTCATTTCAAATTTTTAAAGTCAAATCCCTGTGCAGTGAGTGTCCTGCAGGCTTGTTCAGGCAGAAAGGCCTAGGGCCCTAGGGGAATCAGGTCCTGGCCCCATGGCTCACTCCCCAAATTTGCTGTACCTGTCCTTTGGGTGGTCCGGTCTTTGGGAATTTGCTTGGGGATGGTCCACAGAAAGCTGACATTTTGCTTGGGAGACACAGCGGGCTGTGGGATCCTCTCCAGGCTTCAGGGGAAATCGTAACATGGCCTCAACTGAGGCAACAACTACCCACTTCTCCACCATCAAATCGATCTGATAAAGAGAAAAAAGGCATCAAGATTCAACTTTCAGTCTGCAAGCAGCAAGTGACTTTGGGAAAAGAGAAGATAAACTCCCAGTCACTTGAGCATTTTCTTTTTCTTATAAAGAAGTCTTTTTGTTTAAATATGTTGAAGATTTATTATTATTTGAAAGACAGAGTTACAGAGAGACAGAGGCAGAGAGAGAGAAAGAGAAGTCTTGCATCCACTGATGCACTCCCCAGAAGGCCACAATGGCTGGAGCCTGGCCGATTGGAAGCTGGGAGCCACGAGCTTCTTCTGCATCTCCCGTGCAGGTGCCAAGGGCCAAGGACTTGGGTGATCTGCTTTCCCAAGCCACAGCAGAGAGCTGTGTAGGGAAAGGAGCAGCCAGGAATAAAGCGGCATCCACATGGGATCCGGCATGCAGGCAGCGGAGCTACCCACTTCACCACAGTGCCACTTAGGTTTAAAATGTTTTGGTTAGCATGTTAATATTTGTAAGCCTTTTGGGAGGAGCCCGTTTTGAGACACGGAGCTAATCCATATAGGCACCAGTTTGATTCCTAGCTGCTCCATCTCTGACCCTTCTCCTTGCTAGGCTGTTGTGGGTGGAAAAGCACCAGAAGATGCCACAAGTCTGTGGACCCCTGCCCCCACATGAGAGACCTGCATGAAGTTCCAGGCTCCTGGCTTCTGCCCCTGCCTTCTGATGGCCTCTGCATCTATTTGAGCAGTGAACCAGCAGATGGAATCAACCAAGCAGTCTGTGTGGGTATGCATGTGTGTGTGGGTGTGTCCATCTCTCTGTAGCTCTGCATTTCAAACAAGTAAATCTCCAAGGAAAACCTTTGTGGGGCCACTGCAGTGTTTCAACACATGCCTACAGCAGTGAGCACCTGAAACTTTCCTTATTCCACAGCCAACAGTGAACTTGCTGGTGACCTGCAAATAGTACCAACGGTTGGAGGAATAGGGTCTTGCTTTGTTTCCACTCTCTTCATACTATTTGTTGAGTCTTTTACTTAGAGTGGGGTTCACTCTCTGATCTCTACGTTTACTGACAATAGATCACTGTAAAAAGCAAGAGTGGGAATCTGAGAGGGAGGGTAAGGGGGGAAGTGCCACTATGTTCCTAAATCTGTTAGATGAAATGCATGAAGCTTTTGTAACTTAAATAAAGTTTCAACAAAAGAAAGTGGAGTCTGGGGGAAATGCTGGTGTGAGCTGATGGGAAGTAAGATCCATAGCAATTGCATATGCCTGTGTTTATCCTAATGTCCTTTGAAACTGGCCAGTGCAATGTACAGAGAGTTTTAAACACTGCACTGACTATTCCAGCTGATCATGGGAGGAGTACCTGCCTCGGACTGACCCTAAACTTTGATGCCATCTCATCCCATCTACTTCTCACTTGACCCAGTATCTCCCATACTCACATCTCGTTGTGGGATCCCAAATTGCTTTAACAGCTCCTTCCCCTGTTCCATGGAAAGAGTGTTGGGGTCCATTGTGGATGGTACTGGCCAAGGGCATCTGCCTCCCTGGGGAAATAGAAAAGGAAGCCACTGGGTTCTTATGCCCTGAATTTCAACTAGCTTCTAACAAGTCACTGAGTACATTGAAATAAAAGATAAGTGAATAAAACTCTGTTTGGAAGCCCTCAGTCAAAGGTACAATGGCCCCTTTACTGCTCACTATCCACCCCACCTAAATCAGAAAGATAGGAAAAAATGTTGGTCTTTATCTGATAATGAACATTTCCGAAATATTGTCTGAATCAGGCTCTATCTTAGGAAGTATGAAGCAGTTAACGAATCCTTTCCTCAACTCTTAACACCACCTTCCATGGATAGTCCCCACCCTCCTATTTTTCCCATTTAATACACCAAGGCCCAAAACAATAATGGAAGCTCACCTGTCGTCTTTCTCGAGGTCTGAGGTTGCTCAGGTGTGGGCACAGGGCAATTCCTCTGGAGACAGAAGCTTCCAGCACGACCAGTGAAGAGGTAGACTGAGGGGGAGGAGCCCGTGTCCTGTGGCTTTATTCTGTCCCACAGCCCCAGGAGGATCATGGGACACAACCTAATCCCCACAACTCAATTACATTGAGGGGATTAGCACTCAGGCCTCTGATCTGGGTAACTACTTTATTGAATGCTACTCCTATATATAGCACTTTAAACAACACATTGTATTTTGGTGTTTGCCGTCCCCAACATTTTTAAAAAATTTAGTATGTAACAGTGTATTTTAAGAATACATGAAAGCTCCTAAACATGTTCATGGGCAGGGCGGGTTTCCAGAGGAGTTGGTCTTGCCCAGCAAGTTAAGCAGATTAAGCTGGAGCCGTCTGCATTGCTGGTATCCCCTGTTGGAGTCTATGCTGCTCTGCTTCTGAGCCAGCTCCCTGCTACTGTGCCTGGGAAAGCATTGGAGGATGGGCCCTGGTCAGCCACAGGAGAGACCCAGATGGAATTCGTGGCTTGTAGACATTTGGGGAGTGAACCAGTGGATGGAAGGTCTCTCCCCCTCCCCCTCGCTCTTTCCTCAACCTCCCTTCCTCTTTCTCCTTTGCAGACTGTTGCTAATCCTTTCACAGAAATAAGCCACTCATGGAAAACTGGATAAAAAGTAAGGCTTTCTGTTGTAAAAAAAAAAAAAAAAGTAATGCATTCATGCTTTCTCACACTGGGCATTATCAATAAGCATTTGAAAGACTCTTCGTGTGCATGGATTGGAAAACGATGGTACACTGAAATAAACTTCTCTTGTAATTCAGTTTTTCATGAATTATTCTAAGTGTTCTCATTGTTTTAGAGAGAGGCTATTGGTTGACACTAATTAGAAAATATTAGAGGTCAAAATTATGTTGAATGCACCAAACCTGCTGATCATCACAGCTTAGCAATGAGGGACACTGGACAGTATCGCTGTGGACCCTCGGGATTGTGTGGCTGATGGGTTACCGGGCTCCCTGCCTGGCATTTCCAAAGACTCTGGCACCAAGGACCACAGCCCGAAAAAGGATCAAACTCCGACCTTGAAATGCGGTTTCTGCTCCATGTGTATTACTTTTGCACCTTCTTAACTTGCAGAAAATCTCAGTCAAGCTGGTGTTTGTGCCAGGAATACAGGCCTACCCTCCCCCAACTCCACTCCTTGAGCCCGGGGCCACACTGATGTTCGAGTGATGGCTGCAAGCCGTGACCATTTTTAGAACTTGAAAACCCATGTTTCTCTTCTCCACCTCTGATGTCTGTGCCTAGGGAGTTGGTTTTCAGTTACTTTATTTCCTCCCATTCTTATCTGAGGAAAGCCTGGCTCGCTTGTAAAATGAGGACAGGTCAACATGAATGATCTTTGCACACACACATGTGAAGCATTGTAAATGCTCTCCAGGTATGGTCAATGTGCCAAAACTTCATGGTTCCGTTTTTAACCCTGTTACTTCTTTAACAAAATCCTGCATTAATTATTTCCTCAGTCTTTCAGCTGCTTGTCACTGCAAGTGTGACCCATAGAGATCACTTTAATCCCTTGGAAATTGAGAAGCAGGGGCCAGCCTCTTGGTGCCCTGGGTTAGGCCACTGCTTGAGACACCAACACCCCACATTAAAGTAGTGATTCGAGTCCTTGCTGCTCCGCTTCTGATCCAGCTCCCTGATAATGAGCCTGGGAAAGCAGCAAAAGATGGCTCAGTGGTTGGTTTGCTGCCACCCTTGTGGGAGAACAGGATGGAGTTCCTGGCTCCTGCTTTCAGCCTGAGCCAGATCTTCCTGTTGCAGCTCACAGGGAAATAAACCAGCAGAGGAAAGTTTCTGTGTGTGTGTGTGTTCTCTCTGTGTGTGTGTATGTGTTTTTGTGTGTATGTGTGTTCTCTGTGTGTGTGTGTATGTGTGTGTGTGTCACGTGTATGCACACACAGAAACACAGTCTTTCAATTAAATAGTTTTAAAAAGAAATTTAGGAGCTTGAATAGCAGGCCAAACTATTATGTAGATTAATTTGTTGGGAAACTTAAAGAATTAATCTGAACTTATATTTCTTAAGTGAATGTAAATGCAACAGGGCTTAGTACTGAAAACTCAGGGAAAAAATAGAGGGCTGTGGGTACCCTCCAGGGTTCTCAAATGCAGAAGGCAGGGTCTGCTTCTCTAGACAGATGGAAGATAGACCTGCCAGGCATCTGATGCACAGCATCTGGGGAACACTGGCCCTGGGTGCCTGGCTTCACCGCTGGCTTCACTTGTATCTTTTGGAAATCCCCCTCATGCACACCTAGTTAATGTGGTGCAGCTCAGTGGGAAGAGGACTAGCAGAGATCTCTCTATCTTGGTACAAGCTCCCAGCACAGCCTAGCATCCAGCAGATGCATGGCCTCCTTGCCAGCCCCTCGTAACAGGCTGGGCATTTTCTGCTCCCCCCTGTGTGAACCCTGTTTTCTCCAGGGTCAATGAAAAGAAAGAGCCTCTGCAAAACACTCGGAAGTCTCTTTCTTTTGCAAAGATTTTTTTTATTTATTTGAAAGAGTTCAAGGGAGAGAAGGTGAAGCAGAGACAGAGACAGAGACAGGGAGAGATCTTCCATCCACTGGTTCTCTCCCCAGTTGGCTGCAGCGGCCGGAGCTGAACAGAACCGAAGACAGGAGCTGGGAGCTTCTTGATGGTCTCCCGCATGGGTGCAGGGGAACAACGACTTGGGCCATATTCTGCTGCTTTCCCAAGGCCACTGCAGAGAGCTGGATCACAGTGGAGCAGCCAGCGCTGGCCCACCCCCGGATTCTCTTAAGAGACATAGCTAGAAGCTCTTTGTCACTCTTGGTAATTAGCAATTGGGATAAAAAGATTTGGAAAAAAGAGTTCTCAGCTCCCCAGGGCCACATGGATCTGACCTCTATTTGTTGATATGATGATCATGGTGGCTCTGAGGGGAGGGAAGTGATTGATTCAAAAACAGGGATCTTAATGTCTGGCTCTCACTCTCCCCATGATGCTGTCTGCGGGAAGCTTCACGCTGAGCCCATCATCCTCCAACAGGGTGAGCTGGGGAGACTTTCTTTCTTTTGTGAGATATTTATTTATTTGAAAGAGCAACATGGATGAGGGCAGGTAAAAGAGAGAGAGATAGAGGAAAAAGAGAATGAGAGATTGAGATCCTATACACTGGTTCACACCTCAATTGGCTGCAACAGCCAGGACTGGGTCAGCTCAAAGCCAGCAGCAAGGAACTCTTTCTGTATCTCCCACATGGGTGCAGAGACCCAAGTCTGTTGCTTTCCCAGGTGCATTTATTAGGGAGCTGGATTGCTAGCAGAGCAGCTGGGACTCAAATCGGCACCCTGATATGGGATGCTGCCATCGCAACCCACCTGACAGTAGCCACCTCTCAAGGAATCCTCCAGACAATGATGGCTTTGGGGTTGAGGCCTTTCCTCAGTGATGCTGGATGCAAATTTATTTTCCATATTCACAGGTCAGGCCAGGGTGTGTCCATTGGCGCCTCTTAAGTATCTTCCAGGTGATCTCCATCAGCCCCATAAACTCCAGCTGGACAAAGCTTAAAATGCCAGTCCCAAGTAAACTGGTTTCTCTGTTCTCCTCTGTTGGACTCTATGTACTGGTAAACGTCATTTTTCCTTCATTTGTACTGGCAGATGGCCAAACACAAAGATCACAATGGCACAGGACACGGAGTACTGTTCTAGGGTGGGCAGTGTTTCTCCATGCAGCATTGCTGTCACTTTCTGATGTTCTGTGTTTGAGTCTCATTCTCTGGGCCAGCGGCTTCATGGTTTTCATTCTGTACAAGCACCAGTGGTGGGTCCAACACATCCATAGGAGTCTCTCCCCTAAATCCTTCCCTGTTTCCAGAGCTACCCACAGCATCCTTACACCAAATCCTGCATTTTTCAAGTTTGGATTACTCTTCTTGATAATCCTACACTTACTCAGTGCCTGTTTCCCAGCTGCCTGCCCCATTGTTCACATGACTGTACCTCCTGTGTAATCGGCTTTTGCCTTGTCTGAATGAGGATTCCAGAATTTCCTAAATTAATCATGAATATGTAAATTGTCTATTTTTGCCCATTTTTGTTCAGTCATTGATGGACACATCCCTACAGAGCTGAAAAGCTCAATATGCAACAATCATAGTTTGGGCAAATGACTCATAAGAGCAGTTGTAAATAAACTATGATGGTAATTATTATGTAAATATCTATATTATTGCAACTTCATGAATGCCTGTAGTACTGTAGTTTGAATTCTATCCAATAAAAAAAATTCCATCCTGTAGATTATAGTGAAATTTTTGCATAGTTTTCAATATGGAATATTGAAATGAAAATTTTCAGTATGCAGAAATGAACTCAGCTTGGAATTGTTGAAAAGGAGACAGTAACCATATGTGAGATGACCATTTGAGAAAATAGAGAAAACTTCACTTTTATGAAATTTACTTGAAATGGTGGAGAAATAGCCATTTGGAGGTGAAGAGTTATTAATTCATTCTCTTTATCTGGAGATGATGACAGATAGATTTCCAAAAAAGCAAAATGATTATTTTCTAGTTTTAGATGACATTTTCATACATTATGCCTGCATTTGCATTAAAGCTGATGCAACATTTTGCTATCATTATTATAGTTTCTACATATTATACTTATTATAGTTTCTACGTTTTTCAAAAAACAAAAGTAATTTGACGTAACGGGCATATGAAGAACACAAGAGTTGAAAAAAGTGTAAATTACCCTGATTTACTTACTACTCATTGTATACATTTATTAAAATAAACACAGTACCCCATAAGTATGTACAATTTATAAGTGCTAGTCAAAAAGCATTTTTACACATTTTAAGGAGATAGAAACACTAACCTTATTTGATTATTACCCATTGAATGTAGACATCAAATTATTACAAGGTATCCCATAAATCTATACAATTAAAATAATTTATACATAATATAACAACATATTTTAGTTGATAAAAGGCACGAAGAAATATTAATCAGATATTAGATCACAAAGCAAGATGAAAAATATTTTAATCAGTGACATTATATTTGCTATCAAGCAATATTAGAAGTTTTTACATTTGGAAATACAAAAATAATACTTATTACAGTAATAGCAAACTACTTTAAAGTCTGTCATATTTATATAACAATGCTGGCTATGCAATTGGTTAAAATTACCTAGAATGTGTTTTTCATTATTAAACATTATTCCTAATATTTTAGCTATATGCATATATCCTAAACATTAAATATAATCAGACAATATTACTTCAACAGAAATTATTAGTCTAATTATGACTAGTATAAAAATGTATGTAAGTGGGATTCAATTTGCCAGTGTATTGTGTGATTGCCTTTACATTCTCTCTATTTTGCTGGTTCTATCTTCTCCTATATTCTGAAGATATTTTTAAATAAGTCTGCATTTTTATTTTGACAATTTTACACACACCATCTTGACTTTTCACCTTAAAATTACTTTTTAAGCTAATGACATTACAAAGTTGCTGAAAACCTTTAACTTTTATCTTGAGGATACAAGGATATCACAACACTACTAATCCATTGATTTTCCTGTTTTTGAATTGATTACATGGATTTCAGGGTATTTTCAAGATGCATACACATGCAATCTCTATGGAATTTCACAAACTCAACATGCCTCTGACAACAGCTTTTAGATAAAAAGCAGACTACTGTTCGATGCTTCCATCCATGTGCCTGCTCCCAGTCTCTGTTATTCAGACAACGAACAGCATAAATCACTGTCATTGGTTTTGCACTTTATATAAAAGCAACCATACAATATGAACTCTTCTGCTTTCCTTTTCTTTATGTTTGTGAATTTATCTGCAGTATTACACGTCCCTGTGGGTCATTAGCAATGCTGTATAGTATCCCATTTTGTAAATATATGTTAATAATTCCATTCTTGATGTCCATGTAATTTTCAGCTTGGAGCTATTATGAACAGTACTGGTATGTAAATTCTAGACCTATGTTTTAGTGATAAAGTATGAATTTGTATGTGTGTGTGCATGTGTGTGTCGAGTAGTGGAATAGTTTGGACATAGGTTTATGTCGGTGAAGAATTATTTTCAAATATAAAACAGTTTCCAAAGTGTTTGTGCTGATTTTTACAAGCCTCAGCCATGCATTAGATCATTGGTTTATTCACATCTTTGTCAACACTTGGTATATTCCATCATTTTCATTTTAGCCTTTTGGGTAGTGGGTGCTGATACTGGTTAGTTGTTTTGCTTGTATTTCTCTGATTACTAAGGAAGTTGTGCATCCTTTCCCTTGTTTAGTAGACATTCGGTGCTGTATTTTGGATGTGACATGGGTGTCCATTGTCATTGGAAGTGTGGTCCTCAGCATGGTGGTGTTGACAGGTACAATGAAAGCTTTAAGAGGTGAGGCTTAGTGAGAGACCCTTAAGTCATTGAAGGCTTGAGGTAGTTCTCATGTGACCCCTTTGTAGTTCTCATGGGTGGGCATCCATAAAAGGAATATGCCTGCTCCCTCTCCCTCTTTCTGCCTCCTGCATTGGGCTGTGAGGTGCTCAGTTCTGCACACACTCCTGCCATTGCCTTGCTTCATGGGGCATTGCAGCCAAGGGACAACCCTCACCAAACCTGTGACTTTCTGTTTGGGGTTTCAGCCTCCAAAGCCGTGAGCTAACTAAACATCTTTGCTTATGAGTGTAGCTTTCTCAGTTATTTTGCTATGGCAATAAAAAGTTGACAAATGCATTTGATAAGCCCTTTTTTTAAGTAGCCATTAGTCCATGATGCCAACTTTATTTCCTATCACGTGGGCCGTCTGTGGGCTGTTTCTTTTTGAATTCTCTATGCAGAATATGAAACCTTTTTTGTTCTCTCCCTCTCTCAAGAATTTTTACTTTTAATGCAATCTTAACACAGCTAGCATGTAAATTTCTTTTTTAAAGTATGGATTAGCTGGGTACTGAGGTACTGTTGAAAATGATGTCTGACCCATACAGGCCTGGGGACTGTCCAGTCTGACTTTCCCATTCTGATATGGTCACCCTGGGCTCCACAGCTAGCAAGAAACAAAGGGCCCCAAAAGTCTTGTTTGCCAAGTAGAAATAGCATATTTAAGAATGAATGCTGGCTAGCTGAAGCAAATCTTGGCTCAGCAAGAGTAAGTTGAAACTCTTCTCTGTTGGTTGTGACTTTGTTGGTCCATTATGCTGTATGAAGCAAAGCTGCCAGCTATATGAGGCCCTGAATTCTCCAAGAGTCCCCAGAATTCATGTCCTTGGTTCACTGATGGTTCAGCTAAACTGTATCCTAATAGTGAAAACTAGGCTGGTCTGGAAGCCTCACCTTGGTCTCAGCCACCCAGAACTGAGAGCAGACAGGAGTGCTCTGTTCAGTGATCAGACTCCAGATCTGGGACTATTGAACGTGTTAGAGCTGTTTGACCTGTGCTTGGACCTCTGTAGATTGGAGTCCTGGCTGCTCCACTTCCAATCCAGCTCCCTGCTAACATGCCTGGGAAAGCAGTGGAAATGGCCCAGGTAAGTGGGCCCCTGCACCCACATGGGAGATCCAGAAGAATTTCCTGGTTCCTGGCTTTGGATCAACTCAGCTCCAGCCATTGCAGCCATTTTGGAAATAGATAAAAGACCTCTCTCTCTATGTGTGTCTCTTCCTCTCTCTTTCTGTAACTTTACCTTTCATATAAAATTTACTGCATATGGATGAAATGATCATTTTTCCATTCAATTGTTGTTTATAGCCATTGTCTGTATTCCCACTAAACTAGTTAAACTTATTCTTGTTAAACTAAACTTGTTAAACTTATTCTGTGAATTAAGCCTTTTTACTGTAATTTTATTTTAGAATATTTCAAAAACTATAAAAGAAAGGGAGAAAGAAGAAAGGCGTGAGGGGAAGAGAGGGAGGGAATGTAATTTTTTCAAGATTGATTGATTATTTATTTGAAAGGCAGAGTTACAGAGAGGGAGAGGCAGAGAGAGGTCTTCCATCCACTGGTTCACTCCCCAGTGGCCAAAATGGCCAGGGCTAGGCCAGGCTGTGTCTCCCACATGGGTACAGGGGCCCAAGCACTTAGGCCATCCTCTGTTGCCTTCCCAGGTGAATTAGTAGGGAGCTGAATCAGAAGCAGAGTGGCAGGAGCTCAGACCAGCACCCATGAGGGATGCCTGCGCTCAAGGCAATGGCTTAACCTGCTACATCACAGAGCCAGGACTTGAACTGGTGCCCTTATGGGATGCTGTCACTGCAGGTGGCAGCTCAACCTGCTATGCCACAGTGTCAGCCCCAAGCATGTAACTCAATGTCTTATCAAGTGAATCTTCTAAACGTCTGCAGATTGCTTTAACACTTCTTGTTTTATTATTATATAGACTCCACATTTCTCTACTGAGGGCATTAATGACATTTCAGTTACAGAGATTTCTTTGGGATGCCATTTACAATCACCATTTGATTGTCTATTGGGGAGCAGAGCCTTTCTCACCACTCAGTGATATTGTGACTGTTTCATAAATGAGCTTAGGAGGAGCATGTATGAATAACACGTGTAGAGTACGCAGATACGCACAATTTAAGTATTTCTCTTAAGTCTGGGTAATTTTATATTCCTTATGCAGGCAAAGGAGAACCTAGATGCACTGGAGTCCCGGCTCATGAGGATAAAGGGGCTGACCATTGGGAAACTTGCAGCAATAAATGTAGAGGCATTCACCAGCCAAAAATTTGGCTTATTTAAGAAAGCAAAACACCCATGAAAGATGGAGGAAAGAGTGTAAAAAGACACAAAAGTGCTCACCAGAACTAGGGTGTTTTGAGTGGCTCTGGTCTCAGGAGCTGATTTGCATGAAACACTGGTCCTATGAATGTGTTGGACCTGCTGTCTGTGCCTGTGCAAGATAAATATCATGGAGCTACTGGCCCACAACATAAGCACCAGGCAGAAAACATCAGGAAATAATAACAAAATTGTATACAGTAAGTAGTCTATGATATTGTTATGATCTTCAGCATAACAGAATCCATAATCTCTCCTGGTGATATTTTTAGTGCTCCATTGACCAGTCATTTTCATCAGTACCATAATATTTAGCATCATGTGCAGGATCCAGCAGAGGATATTGGAGAGGTCCATGAACTTCAGAGCTTTTGCTTTAAACTCCGCATACCTGGAGTTCCTGGGATTGATTATGATCACCTGGAAGACACTCAAAAGGGAGGTGGCGCTGATGGAGACACCCCTGCCCACTCTGTGGACATAGAAAACAAGTTTGCACTCAACGTCACTGAGGGAAAAACTCATCCCAAAAGCTGCTATCGTCTGGAGTACTCCTTTAGAGAGGATGACCAAGGAGTTGGCTACTGTCAGGTGTCTGAGAATTACACCCGTGGACCTTACCCTATACCCAGTGAGGCAAAGGAAGAGATAATGGTAGAGAAGATAGAAATTTCCCAGAATTCCAACAGCAGTCTGTAATAAGTAGACCATTCCTACTATAAAATCTCTGGAGAACATTCTATAAGTTTGAGTGACCGGAATTTTTTTTCAAAGCCAGAGGACCCTGTATGGAAAAACGAAGCATGGGCTACATGTATCATGTCAACTTAAATTCAATATTCACCATTTACACTAGTTCCCACTTAGAAATAATGTAGTTTTTTTTCATTAGTGGGCTTCCAAGAATTGAACATATGGATAGACTTTAAAGAATACTTACAATGTACAAATCACTGAGGATACACCTGTAGCTATTTCATTATTCTTCATTATCCTGTGAGTTTGGTACTACTGTAATATTCATTAAAAGGGGAGAAGCACTTAGGCAGAGAAGAGTTAATGTTCATACCATGTTTCAGGGGAAAGTGAGGACTTGAGGCCGGCGCCGTGGCTCAATAGGCTAATCCTCCACCTTGCAGCACCAGCACACCGGGCTCTAGTCCTGGTCGGGGCACTGGATTCTGTCCTGGTTGCTCCTCTTCCAGTCCAGCTCTCTGCTATGGCCCAGGAGTGCAGTGGAGGATGGCCCAAGTCCTTGGGCCCTGCACCCCATGGGAGACCAGGAGAAGCACCTGGCTCCTGGCTTCGGATCAGCGCCATGCGCCGGCCGCGGTGGCCATTGGAGGGTGAACCAACGGCAAAAAGGAAGACCTTTCTCTCTGTCTCTCTCTCTCTCTCTCACTGTCCACTCTGCCTGTCAAAAAATAAATAAATAAAAAAAAATTTTAAAAAATAAAATAAGGACTTGAACCTGGAAGTACAACTGAAAAAAAATGGCGTGTATTTAAGTATCATGCTATAGAACAAAGCTAGTTAGCTGCTTTCTAATTAATTTTACATTTTTTTAGTTATTGTCATACATTGTCTTTTTTTTGAGATTGAGGTCATTTTGTTTTATGATCATAGTTGTAGCTATTTTTAATGCATTTTAGACCATTATTAATTATGAAGAAAGCATTAAAGCTCTTAGTAAAATACAGATGAATGCATGAATGTGCTACAGGATAAGCTGGAGTCACATGAATGCATAATTCATCTGATATTAGAATGGCTGCATGATACTGCAGGGCCTAAAGTGTTAGCTGGTCCACCATGCCTTTCACCTAACACAGGCATTAACCTGATATGGGTTCTGTAAAGAAGGAAAGCTTAAATTACCTCTTCTAGCTCTGAATATGTGAATTCTTTCAAGCCAGGAAAGACGATAAAAGCAATCTTAAAACCTCACCAGTGTGCATCTCAGTAGAGTTGGAGAAGAGAAGTGGCAGTGGATTGTCTTTTGCTTTATTGAATGTGGAAGACACGCTGTAGTAGAAAACCAAAAATGGCATGAAATTGGTTGTAAGACACAGAGACTTATTTTCTTTATTATTCTCATAAGAAAACTTAGGTATTTATAAAATGGCTTCCTGTGTCAAGTATTTGTGCATCCAGAGCTAATTTATAAACTATTCTTGTAGTATCTTGTTATTTTGAAAGATTTATATAATGAGTTCTGGAAATATGATCAATAACCCCAATGACAAAAACAGAAAAGAATGGCTATAGCAGGACTCAGTTTTTTTATGCCAAGAATAAAATAGCATATATTACATAAATTATTGGATTAACTGTGGGACATTAAACATTAACGTGGGATAAAACATTGTAGGATAAAAATTAAGTTACTTCTAATTTTTGAATCTATACTTATCCATGAACACCTGAATTAAGTAACTAGTAGCCATTGGGAAACACTTGTGAAATATATTAAAATATAGACACATGCACAACAGAACTAGTGAATACTTTATAAATCGAAATTATAGAGTCTGAGATCAATATTAGAATATTTTAAAGTAGGGGAAATATCACAAGATACATTTGAGCCTAACAGCTGCTGTCCTCACACCCATTGTTATAAAGTTCTGTTTTCCCATATGGGCACCGATTCAAGTTCCCCCTGCTCCACCTCCAATTCAGCTCCCTGCTATGGCCTTGGAAAGCAGTGGAAGACGGCCCAAGTGCTTGGGTCTCTGCACCTGCATGGGAGACACAGTTCAGGCTGTTGTGGTCATTTGGGGAGTGAACCAGTGGATGGAAGACCTTTCTCTCTGCCTCTCTCTGCCTCTCTGTAACTCTGCCTTTCAAATAAATAAATAAATCTTTTTGAAAAAAAAAAGCATAATGATACTTTCCACTGTACCCTCCCTCCCTCTTCCTTCCTTTCCTGTTTTAATTTTTACAACACACTTCAATTTACTTTATAATCAAGCCCAGAAGAATTTTTGCTCCTTCTGATCATTTACCCACACTATTAATTGGTTTTCCTTCCTCACAGACAAAAACAGAAAACTGACCTGACTCCTCAGTGGGAGGACAGTTGCCGAGCGTGATGGTCACAACAGCCAGCTTCATGTGGGAGAGAGGCAACCAGGCCCTGAGATATGTTCCTGTGATTCTATGACCTCACCTTCCCCTCAGACTTGCAATTATCATTTCTCCTATAGCAGCAATGAGAATGCAAGTGTAGGATGCAGACAATATTCATCAAAAATGTTTTCTTCATTGCTAGTCACCAGAAACAATCACGAATTCCAAGTGAGTATCTCTCAAGAGACCTCTTGAGTGTTCGGGATGGGACTGTTTCTTCCTGGATCCCTGGTGGGAGACTGGGGCTGACACAGAAGGAGGCATGTCCTGTTACCTGGCAGACGAGCAGCTGCTGGGGGAGCACCTGAGGCTCACTGGGTTCTCTTATCTCCTGAGAAGTTCTCCCCCGTTCCTTCCAATTTTCAGACCACTGAGATAACCCATCATTTAAGTTATGAATATCAAAACCCTTGACAAGGACTTTCCACAGGGTACAGTTAAGGAGAAGATCTCGATGACGGTAATTTACATAGAAATCATGGGACTCTTTTGCTCCATTCAGTGCTAATGGATTTGAAGGCCTAGATGATGTGTAAAATTATCAAGAAAATATACTTTCTCAATATTGAGCAACAGGAATCTAAAGAGAACAATATCCATGAGAGGGAAGTTATATAATCCCTTTACAAATAAAGTCACCAGGCACAGATAAACCAGCAGTTTCTAGAATTCCTTTAACCATCAGATAAACCAGTTACTTCCTCAGGTCAAGGCAGCTGAATAGTCATTTTTCTACACCTAACTTTTGCTGGGTTTTCAGTAATGAGTACTAACTTCTTTTGTAACTAATCAAGATACATAAAAATTCAGTTCAAATTAATTTTTTCCCTGTAAAAAGATATACAGCTTGATCCTTCCCTACTTACTTGTACATCCCATATCCAAGTCAGTGATTAAAGACATTATGGTCAATAGATACACTTTACTACACACACACACAAATACACATATTTATATTACAGTGCAAATGTGTGCATAGCATGCACTCAAATACAAACATAATTGCACACTTTGTATACTTAAATCACACTCATCTCCTCACCAAATACAATCACACACTCATATTTAAACACACTCACTATTAAATGTAGTCACACATAGTAGCACATGTCCAATCCCATTCATAAAACTTGTATTCATAATCAGAACCCACATATGCACCTTGACAATGCTGTTATGTGTGGAAGATCAGTAGTAGCTCCTGACCACTGGTTGTCTGAAAGATGGGACATGCTTTACCTATTTCAGGACAGAAATAGAAAACAAAGAAACAGAAACCAATTTAATAATAAAATATTTAAACAATAGATTATACATACTCTGTTCTTGGTTCAGTATCTCCATAAATATTTTAATATCTTTATTACTGCTCAGTAAAATGGATTTTCCCTCAAATAGTGGTTTTTGGAGACGTTTTCAACACTAGTAGATGTATGTCTTGGCAGTCCATGCAGCATCAGGATGTTGCATAGTGATTTTGAGTGTACCATTTCTTTTTTTTTTTTTTTTTGAAAATGGAAATATGACTGAAGTTTTATTCAAATAGTGGTAAGGAAACCTGGAAAAAAGTATAATTGGACAACAAAGAATTTCCTTTAACTTGATCACATTTTAAAATATGGAAACAGGGGCAAGGGTCTGGTGCAGAGGGTAAGATGTCACTGACAAGGCCTGTGACAGTACCTGGGTTTGAGTTCCAGCTCCACTCCTGAACCCACTTGCTGTTAGAGTGCACCCACGTAGCTGGGTCCCCACCACCCACATGGGAGACCTGGATGGGGCTCCAGGCCCCGCTTTGGCTTTAGCTAGAGGCTGTTAATGGGCACCTGGAGTAGTGAATCAGCGGATGGGAAAAAACTCTGCCTTTCAAATAAAAATATAAAATAAATTTGTAGCAATAAAAAACACAATAAGCTGACCTTTTGTATCCCAAATTTCCACTTGCTATTGTAATATATACATTTTCCATTTCCTAACTAATTACCAATAAGTACCTTGAAGAAATAAAAGACTTATTTGGAGTCAGTGCTGTGGTGTGCTAAGTGTCCCACATGGACACTGGTTTGAGTCCCAGCTGCTCCCCCTCCAATCCCGCTCTCCGCTGTGGCCTGGGAAAGCAATGGAAGATGGCCCAAGTGCTTGGGCCCCTGCACCCCCATGGAAGACCTGGAAGCATTTCCTGGATTCAGATTGACTCAGCTCTGGCCACTGCAGCCATGAGTGTACCATTTCTACAGAACCACTCCTGTTCAATACCAGAATTGAGTGTATCTGTCTGGTTATCATGCACATCATGGAGTGTGAATCATCAGTCATGCTCACTGAGCGCACGTGGATTACCTTGGAGCTTGGATTTCTGCACCATTTTGGTTGCACATTGTCCCTATGAGTGGGTAATCAACACATCTTGCGAATACCTGCGAACTGCAGTATCCCACCGATTGTGTGCTCACATACCTCCACCTTTCACTTTCAGAGCCTGTTTGCATCGTCCCCAGGTGGGACCCAGGGGATGTGGAGGCTTCCCAAGAGATAAGCCCTGATTGACAAGCCCTCCCATCCACTGTGCCTTCAGCCACAGCAGGTATGTGCACAGGTCGCCAGCACGACCCACCCTGCTCTCAAAGTCAGACCCAAAAATGGGCTTGCTTCCCACAACACCAGCACCACCCCAGGTTCTAATCAAAGTGCCGCATCCTTAAAGAAATGGTTTCAAGGGTGGCTCTGTGGTGTAGCAGGTAAAGCCGCTGCCTGCAGTGCCAGCATCCGTTATGGGTGCAAGTCGGGTCCCGGCTGCTCCACTGACCATCCAGCTCCTGGCTAATGTGTCTGGAAAAGCAGCAGAGGATGGCCCAAGTGCTTGGGCCCCTACACCCATGTGGAATACTTGGATGGAGTTTCAGGCTCCTGGCTTCAGCCAGGCCCAACCGCAGTGGTTGCAGCCATTTGGGGAGTGAATCAGTGGATGGAAGCCCTCTGTCTCTCTCTGTCTGTACCTCTCTCTGTAACTCTGCCTTTCAAATAAATAAATCTTTTAAAATAAAAGAAAAAAAAAACAGGAAAGCAGCTTAAAGTCCTCAGGGGGATTATTAAAAGCACCTAAAAAGGTAGCTACATGTTTGATTCCTCTCATTCAGCCTGGAATTAGGCAAACCTGCTTCTGTTGAGAGAGTGGCCTTCAAACATGGGGCAGGGGAGGACAAGTCACCTAAATTCTGTCCTTATCCTTAGGGTCAGAATCAGAGGCAGAGGTGTCTCTAATCCAGGTGTCTTTATTCTTGTGCAATAGAAAGGATGTGGTCTTAGGTAACAGCCTGGGGCAGGGAAGAGGGAGTACATTGGCACCCAAGGATCTGTAGCTCTTGGGTTTAGGGGAACAGCTGGGCACCTAGATTTGGGGGCAACCTTGGCTCCTGGGATATGTAGAAAAGACTAGGGTCCCTTTTAGTAGGAGGGGCTACCCAAATTGCTTATCCACAAGGTAGGAGCAGAGCTCAAATGAGGAGAAATTTAAGGTGACTAAGAACAGAAACGAGAACACCTGCATCCCCGGGTCGGGGAAGACTTTGCTTTTCTGCCATGAGGAAGGACAGTGGATAGGGCAGCTCCATCTCCCCTGACCAGGAGCTGGGAGCTCAGTGGTTGCCAGGGCCTTGGAGATTCTGACCCTTGGAGCCCGATAGGGTGAACATCATTTCAACATTGCCTTCTTTTACAGAATCAGACCCAGCTCTAGGAAGACAAATGTCAGTCTCCAGGTCAGCTGCTGCAGTTCAGCAGGTATGATCTGCCGTCTTGAAGGGGCTAGGCAGGTAAGCAGTAGTTTCTTACAAGGTGGAGGTAGGGAAGGAGGTGCTCAGTGGCAGAGAGGGGTCTGGACATGCCAGAATCCAGGTAATATTTGGTGACCCAGAGCAGGACCTTATTCTGGAGAGTGAGGCAGACAGAAAGGAGGGGCAGACAGGTGGGCTTCAGAAGAAGGCACTGGGTGGGATCCAGGGAATGTGGGGCCCATTGGAAGTGGTCAGGACAGTCTTTCATCCACAGGCTCCTCTTGTAGGTGCTCCTGATGGTACTTAGTGCGGTGGGAAGTTAGGAAAGGAGAAAGGTAAGTGACTTCAGAGGGGCCCCAAGGTTGCTACTGAGGGCAGCAGGTGCCCCAGTTGGAGTTCCTAAGAGGCAGCCACTGCCCCTTTGGAGAAGTCCACACCCTCCCTGCATACTTAGTCCAAGGCCTTTTCTCAGGACCTGGCCCAGGTGTGGAGTGAGCAGGCGCGTTCCCTCTGACCTGGGAGCAGCTGTTGAGACTAGCACAGCTCTGAGATCTCTGTGCCCCACAGTGCAGAGGGCACAGCTGTTGGAGTGGCGTAACTTCACACCATTCCTCAGATTCTTCCAGAGGAGCTGTGTAGATTTCAGATACCTTGTGCTTAAAAAAATCACAGAATCTGGGAAAATCATAGAAAAAAGACCGTTGAAAATATACTCAGAGTGGTGAACTGTGGATTTCCTTGAGCAATAACATTAAGATTATAAGCAAATACAAATTCTAAGTCAGACCTTTGAAGTCTTTTGAATGTCTGGTAACAGTCATGAATTTCTTCACGATCAGAATATTGGGTTCGAATTGCTCACACGTGTGTCTTACTGTAGGGCACAGTCTAATTTACATATATTTATATCCTTTCCCTTCGAGTCTGAAAAGACAGGAGCTCTTCACACCCCCATGCCTCGTCCCTCGAGGACTCATCTCTGTTGAGAAATTTTTATCTTTTTCACTCCGATGCGTGACATCACTACACCGCATCCTTGTGATTTATTCAACATTGATTATTTTCATTTACTAGAAAATGAAAACTGTCCATCTGCATGCTTCCATCGACAGCAGGTTTTTTCACTTAGACTCTGTGGCTTTCATTTGCCTGAGAGCTAGCAGGCCCATCACCACCTGTTACCTGCTGTGCTGGGAACTGGGAACACAGGTTTGGGTATCCTTCAGTCTCCCAGCCTGCTGGCCTCTGCGCAGGTTCAAGCACTGGGAGGCACTGACATAGACCACAAGGGTGGAGAAAAGGCCAGGATGCTGTCCCTCTGCTGCTGGGCCTCAGGTACCCTCTTTGTGGTACTGTCCTGCTGGTGACCCTGGCTGTGTGCTCCAGGGACTTCACCGCCTGCCCTACCACCTTCCAGCCCTGGGGCTGAGAACAGCTTCCAACCTAATGAATCTCTTCTTGCCTCAACTTTCCCTTTGAGTGACACCCAGAGTGTATTTTATTTCCGTCACTGGATCTTGAGTGACAGAAGGAAACATAAAATATGTCTTATAAATAATAGTATTTTAAATGTGATGAACTGGGATGTACAAATATCCATTAAAGAAGAGCTTGTTTACTTTTGTTGTGGAAAACCATAGCTGTCCTGGTTCTATGTCACTAATTCTATGGACTATATTTATTATAGAAGTGTTACGTATATATATTACATGACAAATCAAGTTTTGTTTAAGTATGTTTTGTTGGGATATAATTTATAGAAAGCAAAATTCATACCTTTTGTTCAGTTCTTTGAGTAGACTGTCACATAAAGGGAATTACATGATACATAGCTCATTTTTAAAATTTTTAAAAAGATTTATTTATTTGAAAAACAGAGTTAGAGAGAGGTATAGGTGAGGTGGGAGAGAGAGAGAGAGAGAGAGAGAGAGAGAGAGAAAGGTTTTCCATCTGCTAGTTCACTCCCCAGATGGCCACAACTTCCAGAGCTGTGCCTATCCAAAGCAAGGAGCCAGGAGCTTCTTCCAGGTCTCCCACATGGGTACAGGGGCTCAAATACTTGGGCCATCTTCTACTGCTTTCCCAGGCCACAGTAGAGAGGGGGATCAGAAATAAAGCAGCCAGGACTTGAAGCGTTGCCCATATGGGATGCCAGCACTGCAGACTGGGGCTTTAACCCATTGCGTCACAATGCCAGCCCCATTTACTTGTAATCTTAAAAAGCTACACACAACAAAATTGACCATATCATAGTGCAGCATGTGTCAGAACTTCTTTCCTTTTTGAGGTGGAAAAATGTCCCATTTTGTGTACAGAGAACATGTTATGTATCCATTCCTTCATCAGTGCACATGTGGAGTGTTTCCACAGTTTGGCTATTGTGAATAATGCTGCTGTGACTGTGGGTGTGAGTACATGCTTTGAGACTGGCTTCTTTCAGAGATCACACTTGGATATCCATATTATTGCTTATATCGATAGCTCATTCATTTTTATTGCTGTGTATTAGTTCCTCATGTTCATGTACCAGAGTTTGCTTATCCAGCCACCAGCTGCTGAACAACTGGGTTATTTCCAGCTTTGGAGATTATACCATAATGCCATACATCTATTATTGGTGAAAGTTTTTATGTGTAAACATTTAAGATATTCAGAAAATTATATGCTATGAAATGCTGTTTAAATTTACTCTTGGGGGCCAGTGCCATGGCGCAGTAGATAAATCCTCCACCTGTGGTATCGACATTTCATATGGGCATTGGTTCTAGTCCCAGCTGCTCCTCTTCCAATCCAGCTCTCTACTGTGGCCTGGGAAAGCAGTAGAAGATGGCCCAAGTGCTTGGGCCCCTGCACCCACATGGGAGACCGGGAAGAAGCACCTGGCTCCTGGCTTCGGATTAGCACAGCTCCAGCCGTTGCAGCCATTTGGGGACTGAAACAACGAAAGGAAGAACTTTCTCTATAACTCTCCCTCTCACTGTCTGTAACTCTACCTCTCAAATAAATAAATAAAACCTTTAAAAAATAAAATAAAATAAATTTGCTCTTTAAAAAAGTTTAGGGTACAGAGTTTCACAAAACTCATCAAAATATTCACAAAACAAAATGGTAGGGTGATTGATACATAACAAACCCCAAAGTTCTCATGAGAGGAAGTTGTAGATGTAAACACCTGCCTAAAGAAGAGAAGAGCGATACCACTGAAACTGCTTCCTGTGAGCTCACTGGCCCCCTTCTCTGTCCTCAACCCTGAGGACATTCCATTCGGCTGACAGAGCCGCTTCCAGAAGCATTCCATTCGTGGATGAATGCAGAAGAGAAAAAGAGACAGTGGGTTTTGTTATTTTCATTTTTTTAAAGCCCAAGTACTTGGGCCATTTTTTTTTTTTTGACAGGCAGAGTTAGACAGTGAAAGAGAGAGACAGAGAGAAAGGTCTTCCTTTTTCATTGGTTCACCTCTCAAATGGCCGCTACGGCCAGCGTGCTGTGCCGATCCAATGCCAGGAGCCAGGTGCCTCCTCCTGGTCTCCCATGTGGGTGCAGGGCCCAAGCACTTGGGCCATCCTCCACTGCCTTCCTGGGCCACAGCAGAGAGCTGGCCTGGAAGAGGAGCAACTGGGACAGAATCCAGCGCCCCAACCAGGACTAGAACACGGGGTGCCAGTGCCACAGGTGAAGGATTAGCCAAGTGAGCCATGGCTCCAGCCAGGTTTTGTTATTTTCATCACATAAGTCACCTTGTGAGTAGGGGTAATGCAAATATAGGGCATAGACATACGAGATACTGTGTGTATTGTCTAATAAATCCAGGAATTTGTGCTGTTCTGCATAGCTTTTAATCCTGCAAAGTGAATTTTAAAAAATGAAAGTGAAAAATTAATTTGATTTCTCAAGGTATTTCTAAATTCTCCATGTCCAATGTAAGGTACAAAGATGTCTACCTGCTTCGCAATTTCAGTAGTTAATAATTCCTCTGAAGTTTGATTAGAACAACTTTGATGAGTTTGCAAGATCCCTTAAAGGTCTACAATGCCACAATATTTGAAAAACTACAGGAAAGTACAGAAAAATCACCCTGTGGTACTGGATGAGAGCCAGGGACATCAGAATGAGTTCACACTGAAATTCAACTATACATGGGTTAGTAGTTGGATACAAAAAAATGTAGATGTGCATGTAAGCAAGTATTTCATAGGTGTATCTGTGGCGAGGGTCTACTTGCAATGATACTCTAACAGCAGCAAGAATACCATCACACTCATCTTGAGTCTTTCTGTTGACCAGCTTCCATCCTACAGCTATATAAGGAGCACTCACCCCTAGTTCATGATGTGTCTCATTGGTGTAAAAAGTTATTATCATTTAGGCAATTCCAGTGGGTTTTGAGGCTTTTGGACAGAAACCAGAAACAAAGACCAGATATGTATTTTTATTACACCAAAGCTCACATTGGCCAAAGCTGTAACAATTTAAGTAACAAAACAGATTGTATAATGTTGAATTATAACACAAAGCACAGCACTTATACATGAATTTATGAATATATACTATAAACGAATTTACAATAAATGAATTTATGCTGATATGTATACATAATTGAATAGACAATAAATGAGGGGAAGAAAGACCAGTCCACCCTGTAGAAGAATAGCAAATAATATATGTGAATACCTAGCCCTATGGTAGGTACAACTTAATTCAGATGCTCCCCTACACACATACACACACTCACACACACACACAGGCCTTAGAAAATCCTTTCCAAGAATGAGTGTAAGAGGGAAAACAGTAACTTCACAGTGGCTAAACCTGAAAAAGGCTGCCTTAACTGATCAAGATTATCACCATGATAGATAACTCATACTGATTGCACAAAACTTTTGATGATATATGTTGTCAGAAAATGACATTATTCCCCAAAACCCATAAAACCACCATACCCATGAGAAAAGCACCAAATTCCATTTTAGGAACATTCTAATAAGTACTAAACTAGGACTCCTCAAACCTATCAAGGTCATGAAAAACCAGCAAAAACACAGTGCAGTACATACTGGGGAGACAAGATGACTAAATACAATGTGGTATTTTGGCCTGGATCCTGATAGAGAAAAAACTATTAAAACAGGCAAGTTGTAAATAAAATCTGGAGTGTTTTGAATAATAGTGTACCAATATTGGCTCTCTAGTCTTAACACTTGTGCCATGACATGATGTTAGCATTATAGATACCAAGTGAGAGATATTTTTGAACTCTCTTCCAATTTTTGAAATATTTTTTTAAAATTTCAAAAATATTAATCTATTTTGTAAGTTTGAGTTAAAAATCTTTTTTACTTTTGAAGTTGTCCATTTTGCTCTTCTGGTATCTTAAAATCAACAAAATTTCTCATGATCAAAATAGATACATGTATTTTGGCTCCAAGTTGAGACTCATCTACTGCTCCATGCTTGATGAAGCCAAACCCTTGTTATGCAGCTGTCCTTTCAATTCCAAGTTCAGGTTCATCTTAGGAAATTTTAACATCTCAGAGTGAACGTTGCACATTCAAAGATATTTCCAGTATCCTTATAGTACTTCAGGATGATTTATGGAATCTGAACTTCTCTACCACAACCATCAATAAAAATATGACTGTATAAGTCCTTACATTTTAATTACATAAAATTTCATTGAATATGGCTAGGATCATTTGCTATTTTATATTGAGCCAGTCTCAGTTTGTCTTGTTCATCAGTCACTCTGAAATGAAATTTACTTATCTGAGTCATCAATAGCTGAATATGATGCAAGATAGACAACTTGTATTTTTCTGATGAAATGAGGAACTTACATGTTTCTTCCACAGCAGGTAAAGCAGAGCCTGGATGAGCCGGGCTCACGACACATAAGAACAAAGGGGCTAATAGTCGGAAAACCTGTAGTGATTAGTGCAGCGATGTTCACCAGCCACCAATTGGAATTATCAAAAACAGCTAAGTAAACATAAATGATAGAAGAAAGGGCATAAAATAACACAAAGGTACTCACCAAGACAAGGATGCTTTGGGTGGCTCTGGCCTCAGGGGAGGTTCTAGGGGAGAAATGGGTCCCATGTATGTATTGCACCTGCTGCTTGTGCCTGTACAGGATGAAAACCATGGAGCCGCTGGCCCAGGTCATAAGTCCCAAACACAAAACATCATGGGAAGATGTCAGTGCTGCATATACTGAGCCTATGACTTTGTCATGAAGTGGAGCAGGACAATATGCTAAATATTTGTTCTGTGTGATGTTTTCACTGCTCTGTTTGTCAATCATATAAATAGGAAAAGTGATATTCACCAGCATGTGGAAGACCCAGCATAGGATATTAGAGGATCCAGCGTACCTTGTGGCTTTTGTTTTAATCATGGCCCACCTGAAGTTCCTAGGGTTGATTATGATAAACTGGAAGACACTCGAGAGGCAGGTGGTAGCAATGGATACACCCCTGGCTACTCTGTGAACATATAAAAGAACTTTGCACCCATAACTACTGGTGAAATGTTTTAAGCCAGTAGCTGCAATGGTCTCTGGGATTCCCCTGGAGAGAATGACCAAGGAGTTGGCTACAGTCAGGTGCCTGAGAATCAAATCCATGGGTTTCAGCCTGCATCCGCTGAAATAAAGGGACGTATAATGACAAAAAAGTGAGAAATTCCCCAGTATTCCAATAACCATCTGGAATAAAAAGAACATTCCTACTTTTAAATCCACAGAGGTCATTCTGCCATTTTCCAGGATGCAGTATTCAAATTCTTAAGCACAGGATTCTGCATGGAAACATGAATTGTGGAATATATTTGCATAGAAAATAAAGTGGACACTTAGCATTCCTGCCCCAAGTATTAATAGCTAAAATACATTTTGTTGTTAGTAGATTTTCCAAGTTTCATGTGTTGCTCATTATGATACCACTTATGATAGTGTCAACCCTTATTGCTGATTTACCTACTCTAATATGTAACATTCACAACTCTTTGAGTTCATCTAATATCATCCCCTTTTCAGCATCTAGGACAATTAAACCACCAAAAGATTAAATGACTCATATGAATATCAGTAGAATAAGGATTCCAGTCTGAGTAGCTTGACAGCAATGACATTAATATTTAGTGCATTGCTATACTAAAAGTGTCTTGCACTTGATTGGGGATCTGTTGAGAAATAAAGTTTATGCTTTCTATTTTTATCTTTTAATTTTGTCTTTTAATGAACTCTTTGAAGGACTTCCATGTCTGTGCGTGTATATACACAAGAACATACACATATGTATATACTGATCTGATCATACTTCAAATTTATTTTTCTTTATAAATTTTGCTTGATAATTTCCTATTTTTGTGTATGTATCTATTCTGCATATCAATGTAAGTTATGAATGAATATTTACTGAATAATTTTTGTGACCAAACTTGATTTATTTAATGTGGATAAATGTTAGGAGGCAATAGAAAAGCTCATTTCATTTTTTGCCTTGACAAAAAATACAATAGCATCCATTACAGATATTAAAGTGCACAATTAGTTTGTGCCCTAGGATCTGACACAAGAAACATAAATAACCTACAAAGTATTTTAGAGTAGAAAATAAATCATCTTTGCAGATTATGTTCACTATTTTGGAGAATTAATTGAAATTTGAACTAACATTTTGTTTGGAAAAGCTATTTAAATGCAGCAAAAATCTGCAAAATGTAATTTAGAGGCATGGAACCTTGTGCATCTAATCAATTGAAAAGAGAAAGCGATAGCTTGAGAGTAACACTGACATATTTTCACCAGAGAAAATATAAGCCTTAAAACTTCTTTTTTCTGGGATTATATTTAAAATTAATTTTTTCTTTAAAATTAAAGTATAATTTAAAAGTAAAGTCCTTGATTGTTTGCTATCTGAAACCCTCTATTATGATGTTAAATTTTCTTAATTTCAGGATAGCTCTTCCCTATTTTCAGAAAGTAAAATATTCCTCCATGATTAACAGACCATAATAATTTTCAGTAGAGACAAATTGACTGTCTCCATTAGGCATATCACACCTAAATTACAGAAAAATAACTGTTTCAGCGATTGCTATTGAGTCACACTGTTTCTGCTGAGAATAAATCATTCAGTTAGCTCCATCACATGCATCATTCTTTGCACAAATCTTTTACAGACATAACTATGCTACTCCTGAAAATATCTCTGTGATGTTTTGCATATCATATTCAACACATTAATTTGGAAATTACAATATTAAAACACATAAAACTTCAGACTTAGATAACACTTAGCTCAAACACCAAGAATACCTTCAATAAGAATTTCATTAAATTACATTAGCAACAGTCATGTGTTGGTCTAGGGTCCCAGACTCCCAGTCTCTCTCCACAAGCTCAGCTCATGTCTCAGAAATTATTCATCCTTCAAGTGTAGTTTTGCCAATGGAACAGTTTCTACTCTGACAGAATTTATTTGCCAGACATGCACACCTACCCAAACTTCTGATATACCTCCTTACTTTGCAGACTGTGTCTCTAAGACTGAAAGAAAAATACTAGACTCCTCCTTCTGTGAGCTCAGCGTGATACTTTTAACAACCTAAGGCTGTATGCGAGGGAGGAAGGCGGAGCCTGAGAAGAGGGTATGTCATTCTGTGACCTCATCTCCCCACAGAACCACAATTACCATTTCACCTGTAGCCACAGTGCCAGCTCACACTCAGGGAGCTGACAGTAGTTCTGAAAACTTTTTAATTCCCGGAATCTATTGGAAGATTCTCATGAGGATATCCAAAGAGACCACTGGAGTGTTTGAGAAAGACTCTTCCTTTTTCCCTTGTTCCCATGGGCAGACAGGGTCTCCCATGGAATGAACAGGAAATGCTGAGGACTGATCCAGGAAGGCCTGACAGAAGCTCACTTATCTCATTGGATCTCTGCTTCCACGAGAATTCCTTCTACCCTCAGTCTAATTCATTGTTAATTGTTAGACCCTGGAATGCTATCATTATTTCATTTGGGTACAGAAAAAACAGAATCACACAAACTACTCAAGGATTTTTAACTTGGTAAGTACAAAGTAAAAAATTTGATGTCAATATGGAATTACTTGAATAAAACCTAGGGAAACACTTGAAGATACTGGTGCAAGCAATTATGTCTAGAATAAGACCCCAAAGGTGCAGGCAACAAAAGCAAAACTAGACAAATGGGATTATTTCAAACTCAGAAGGTTCTGACAGCAAAAGAGATAATCAATAGAGTGAAGAGATATCCAACAAGATGGGAGAAAATATCTGCAAGCTACTTATCTAAAGGTCTAATATCCAGAATATCAGCGACTCAAAAAACTTAACAACAAAAAACAACCAGTCAAGTTAAGAAATGTGCAAAGGACCTGAACAGACATTTCTCAAAAGAAGAAATACAAATGGCCAAAAATTACGTGAAAAATGCTCTACTAGCCATCAATGAAATGGAAATAAAAACCACAATGAGCTGTTACCTCACCCCTGTTAGAAAAGCTATTATCAAAAAGAAAGTCACAAATGCTGATGAGGATGTAGAGAAAGGAGAACTCTTGTATACTGTTGGTGGGAACATAGATCAATACAACCACTATGGAAAACAATATAGAAATTTCTTTAAAACTAGAACTGCCATTTGATTTACCAATCCACTACTGGTTATATATCCAAAAGACCTGAAAATATGGTATTAAAGAGATACCTGCTCCAACATTTTATAGCAGGACTGTTCACAATAGCCAAGATTTGAAATCAACCAGGGTATCCATCATCAAATGAATGGATAAAGAAAATGTGGTATATATACACAATGTAATAACATTCATCCGTAAATAAAGAATGAACTATCATTTGCAGCAAAAATGGGTGGAATTGAAAAATATCATGTTAAGTGAAATGAGCCAGCCACACAAACACAAATACTACATGTTCTCCCTGATACATGTAAGGAAAAAAAAAAACTAAATCTGAGCACAAATAGTTATTACTAGAGAATAGGAAGAGCGGGTGGATAGAGGAAGTTTACATAAAAAAAAATAAGGTAGAGGGGGCTGGCACTGTAGCATAGCAGGTTAAGCTGCCATCTGCTGTGCTGGCATCCCGAGTGGATGCCAGTTAGATTCCTGGTAGCTCCATTCTGATCCAGGTCCCTGCTAATGTGTGTGGGAAAGCAGCAGAAGGAGTTTGGGCCCTGCACCCACATGGGAGACCCAGAATAAGCTCCTGGCTCCTGGCTTTGACTTGACCCAGCTCCGGCTGTTGCGGCCATTTGGGGGAGTGAAGTGGATGGAAGATCTCTCCCTCTCTCTCTGTAACTCCGGTTATTTATATAAAATAAACAATAAAAGCTTTTTTAAAATATAGAGTAATCTGGGTGTGGATAATTGTGATAAATATATTATACTAATGTAAGATGTTGATATTGGGGGAAACTGGGTGTAGAGTATATGGGAACTCTTTGTACTACTTCACAATTTCTGTTTTGTAAATTTAAAACTATTCTAAAATAAAAAGTTTATTTAAAGATAAAATATTTAAAGTGCTGAATCCCATAGCAACAAAGATATCTATTATCCAAAAAAAGAAAAAGCAATGAATCTTAGTGAGGATGTGGAGAAACTGCAACCCTTAAACATTGAGGAGGCCTTAAGGGGAGGGTTGCGGGTGGGAGGGAAGTTATGGGGGGGAGAGGGAAGCCATTGTAATCCATAAGCTGTACTTTGGAAATTTATATTCTTTAAATAAAAGCTTTAAAAAAAAAACATTGAGGAGGCCAATGTCAAGTGATTCAGTCTTCATAAATGGCAGTGTATATGATGGTTCCTTGAAAAATTAAAATATAAGTGCTTATGATTCAATGATTTACTTCCAACTATATACCCAAATAGTTGAAAGCAAAGATTTGAACAGATATTTGTATAACAATAATCATAGAAGTATTAATTGTGATAGCCAAAAGGTGGATACAACCCAAATGTCCACTAATAGATGAGTAAATCAATCAAAAATGATATATCCATATTATAAAATGTTGAATTCAACTTTTTTAAAGAATGAAGTTCTGATAACATTCTACAGCATGGATGAACCTTTTAAACAGTATGCCAAGTGAAATAAACCAAATAGGAAAGGACAACTATTATACAATTCCTCTTAGACAAGATGCCTAGTGTAGTCAAATTCATGCAGAAATAAAGTAGAACAAGGGTCACGAAGGGCTGGATGGAGGGGGAAAGAGGAGCTATTGCTTAATAGCTACCCAGTTTCTTTTTGGGTGATGGAAAAGTTCTGGAGATGGATAGTGACGATGACCATGCAACACTGTGACAGTGCTTAAATCATAAATCTTATAAAAAACGTTAAGTTGAAAAATTAATATTAGAAAATATGTCCCCCTTCTCCCAACTCATTACAAACTAATTAGAAAATCTAGAAGAAATGAACATTTTCTGGAAAAATATGCTGTACTAGTTTTGAGATCAAGAATCTAAACAGAAGAAAACCATATTAGAAAGGGATAAGTTTATGAGTCCCTCACAAATACAAACACCAAAATATAATAAGCAGGCAGATTCTTCCATTCTTTTAAATGTTAGATAAGCCAATGCCACTTACTCAATTCAAAGATACTGAAGAGGAAGTAAAATTTCTAAAAGACTGTAAATCAAAAATACTGATACTAAAACATTTTAAGGTCATACCAAAAAGAATACTGCAGAATGACCTCACTTCTGATTAGAGATGGGAATATCTAAAATGAAATATATCAAAAAGCTGAAAATGAATAAACAAATATATATGATGAGCAGATGAAGTTTATATCCAGAATTCAGAAGTGATCTGATGTTGAGAAATCCATCATATTTATTGAGATAAAGAGAAATCAAAAGAGCTTACTAATAGTTACCAAAAATATCTATTTGGAAGAATGTAATATATTGATGTTAAATTAAAATATTCAGAATTAGGAATTGATGACTTTTTCATAACTTGACAAGACAGTCTTCATGTTACTAATGGAGAATGACTAAAAATATCCTAAGGTTTATAGCAGCACTGTTCACAATAGCCAAAATATGGAGTCAAACCAAGGTGTCCATCATCAGATGAATGGATAAAGAAGAGGTGGTGTGTGTACACACAGATAGTGGAACACTACTCAGCCTTTAAAAAGAAGGGAATTCTGTTGCAACAACATGGATGAACCTGTTGGACATGATACTAAGTGAAATCAGCTGTACCCACAAAGACAAATACTGTGTGTTAACTTCTGGTGGAATCTAAAACAGTAGAACTCACGGAAGAAGAGAAAGAATGGTGGTTACTAGAGGCTGGGGTTGGGTGGGATGGGAAAATGTTGGTCAAAGAGTATCAGTACACAAGGAATATGTTTCTTAAGATCTGTTACACAGCATTGTGACTACAATGTATTGCAAAATTGCTAACAGTTTCAAATGTTTGCCCCACATAGAAATAAGTATTTGAGGTGATGAATAGGTTAATTAGCTTGCTTTAATCCTTCCACATTTTATACATATAACATCACCTTGTACCCTATGAATATATACAATTACTATTTTTCAATATACAATAATATTTTAAGATATTTATTTATTTGAAAGACAATGACAGAAAAAGAGGGAGAGATAGAGAGATGCACTGTTTCAGTCACCAAATGGCTACATTGCTTAGAGCTAGACAAGACCCAAGCCAGAAACTCCATCCAGATCTCCCACATGGATGACAAGGGCCCAATTACTTGGGCCATTTTCCACTGCTTTCCAAAGCACATTTGTAGGGAGCCGGATCAAAAGCAGAGCAGCTGGGTCTCAAACCATTGCTCATATGGGATGCTCCTATGGTAAAATTTTTAAAAGCTAAAATCTTTTTTCCTGAATAAAGAGAAGTCAATTCAGTTGGTCAGAATTACCATGTTATCACATATAACCTTGTATACCATATACAAGGGTAGGATATTCAATGAAAAACACGGGTTTAGGTGTTCTCATTTTAAGAGAGATGGGGCTGAAAATAAAAGCAAGGATTTCAAATATCATTATCTCTTAGCCCCAAAGGTGTACAGTCCTGGCTTCAAATGAGTTTTGAGTACATAGGGTAAGCTCAGCGCTGGGAGCTTGGAGAAAGAAACAGGAAGAAGGGTTATTTCTGTTTCCTCATTGGAGAGAAATATATTTTCCAATTTAAATGCTGGGGCAGCCATTGTGTTTTACTGGATGAGGCCACCATCTGATGCCGGCATCCAGTACGGGCACTGGTGCATGTCAAGGCTGCTCTGCTTCCAATCCAGCTTCCAGCTAATGGCCTGGGAAAGCAGTGGAAAATGGCACAAGTGTTTGGGCCTCTGCCACCAAGTGAGAGATCTGGATGAAGCTCCTGTCTCCTGGCATCGGCCTGGCCCAGTTCTGGCCATTATGGCCATCTCGGGAGTGAACTAGCTGATAGAAGATCTCCCTCTCTCTCTGTAACTCTGACTTTCAAATAAAAGAATTGGGGCCGGCGCTGTGGTACAGTGGGTTAAAGCCCTGGCCTGTAGTGCCAGCATCCCATATGGGTGCCAGTTCTAGTCCCAGCTGCTCCTCTTCTGATCCAGCTCTCTGCTATGGCCTGCGAAAGTAGTAGAAGATGGCCCAAGTGCTTGGGCCACTGCACCCATCTGGGAGACCTGGAAGAAGCTCCTGGCTCCTAGCTTCGGATCAGTACAGCTCCCCAGCACAGCTTCCCAGCCATCTGGGGAGATGGAAGACCTCTCTCTCTCTGTCTCTACCTCTCTCTGTAACTCTGTCTTTCAAATAAATGAAATACATCTTTAAATAAATAAATAAAAGAATCATTTTTTTTAAATCTAAGTTCATTTGATTCCAGAAATTTATTTAAGGAAAAAAAGACCTTGAGATCCAATGTTGTGGCACTGCAGGTTAAGCCACTGCCTGTAACATTGGCATCCTATAGGAGCACAGGTTCAAGCCCCAACATGTTCCACTTTGGATCCAACTCCCTGCTAATAATGCACTTGAGAAGGCAGCTGATGATGGCCCAAGTACTTGTGTCCCTACCAGCCACATGGAAGACCTGAGTGGAGTTCCCAGTTCTTGGCTTTGCCCTGGGCCATCCCAGACCAATACGATCATCTGGGGAGTGAACCAAAAGGTGCAAGATGACTTCCACCTGCACCTCCACCTCCATCTCTCCCCCTCCCCCTTTCACTCCCTCTCACTTCCCTCTCTCCCTCTCTCTATATATAGCCTTGCCTTTCAAAATAAATAAATGTTTAAAAAATAAAAATATAAAACCTTGGTAGAACACTAAGGGGAGAAAACTTTAAAGTTTGAGAAGCTGATACTAGTTCTGGGGAAAACAGAGGTATGCCCATACCCTTTATAGGAAATAATCTTGAGGAAAATTCTGCAGCATGTACAGTGGTGAGCCAAGTTCCAGCTTGCATCACCTTCAGAATTTGCACAAACAGAAAAGGAACTGTGAACTCTCAGATTAAAAACCATTACAGGTGTAAATCATGTTATTGCAAATTTGAAAAATTAGTTTACTATTTACTTTTATTATTCACATAGACATCCTTATTAAATGTTTCCAAGAATACTTTCAAAATTAATCATTTAAGGGGCCAGCAGGCATCCCACATGGGCACTGGTTTGGGTCCCAGCTGCTCTACTTTCAATCCAGTTCCCTGAGCTAATCAGCATATGAAAGTTATCTGTACCCTCGTGTTCATTGCAGCACAATGCCCAATAGCTAAGATGTGGAATCAATCCAGATGTCCATCAACTGAAGACTAGATAAAGCAATTCTGGTGTATATACACCATGGAGTACTACTCAGCCATAAAAAAAATAAATGAAATCCTGTCTTTTGCAACAAAATAGATGCAACTGGAAACCATTATACTTAGTGAAATAAGCAATTCCCAAAAGACAGATACCATGTTTTCCCTGATACAAGGTAACTAATAGAATACCTAAAGTGTACTGTATTGAAGTGAAATGGACATTTTGAAATTAGATGAGCCCTTGTCTCTCTTTTTTTTTTCTTCATACTGTTTGTTAAACTCTTAGTGTAGGATTAACCTCACGATAAAGAAGTAAACTGAAAGTAGATCTTTGTGAAAATTAGGAGTGGGAATGAGAGAGTGAGGAAGAAGAGTTGGAGCGTGGGCAGGAGGGAGGAGTGGGTGGGAAGTACCACTGTGTTCCTGAATCTGTATATATGAAATACACGAAACGTGTATGTCTTAAATAAAATGTAGTAAGAATAAAAAAGGAAAACACTTCCAAATAATTGAGAATAAGGACTTTAGGAATTGAAATTAGTTTCAGCAATCAATGACAAGCAAAATACAATGTTTCCGGAACATCTCAAAGGTATTTTAATTCACCTCAGGACGTGTGGAGTGCAATACAGAGTTAAAGAAAGGAAACTGAATTTAAATCGACACAAGCAGAGATTTTTGTTCCGGTAAAGCAGGGCCTTGGCCCGAAGAGTGAAGGCGGATCTCCACCTCCACGGTGGGCGGCGAGCAGAAGCCAATCACCTCGTGGTGGGCGCTAAGGTAAAGCCGCACCGCCCGCACCGGCACGGTTTCCCATCACCCACGCGGGCAACTGTGCAATCACTGCGCGTCCCGCCGCAGCCCGAGGGCGCGCAGCATCCCAGCCACAGAGGAACACGCCCGCAGCCAACCTAGGCTACTCCAGTCCCCGCCTCTTCCCGGCGCAGATACTGCCCGCGCCCCGCCCAGCGCGCACGCGCGCCCGATCCACTTCCGGGTCTGTCACCACTTCCGGTCTGCCACCCGGAAGTGGATAGCGCGAGGCCGCCGGCGCGCTCTGGTGAGTGAGTCTCCGTTTTTCTGGTTCAGACGTCCGGTCTGCGGGTCCGTGGCGCCTGTGCTGCGGAGCCGGGACTCCGGGGTAGCCTTGTAAGTTAAGACCTCTCCGCCGCGCGCTCGGCCCTCTCGTGGCGTCGCCGTCCGGCGTTCCGAGTCCTGTCGCTCCGTGCGGGCCCGCGAGCTCCGCGTCCATTTTCGAGTCACGGCGTTGTGAGGCCCGATGCCTTCCTCGCGGCTCGCGGCTCTGACTCCCGATCGCTGGCCGCGCGCCGTTCTCCGCTCCGGGGAGCAGGAGGGGAAGGGGGAAGGTTGGGGAGCGACCCGCAGAGCGGGGCCAGACGCGGTGCAGGAGGAAGCGCAGAGGAGCGGAGCCGAGGGGAAGAAGCAGCGAGGTTCGCGGACGGAGCGGGAAGCCCTGGGAGGTGGGGCCTGGAATCGGCGGTCACTGGTCACTCTCGGATTAATTCAAGTTGCTGAAAGCAGGCGGAAGGGGAGAATTGCAAAATCCAGAATGTGGTGCTTCTGCACTTTTCTCGTCACTGAGTTGCACGAGGAGATAAGAACCCTGTGTAGCCAGAGGGCAGAATCAGCTCCGTTGGTCGGGAAAGGAGAGCGCAAGAAATGGGGGCGGACTCCATGGTGCTTTATTAAAAACAGACTTTCAGTGTTGTCCTCGCCCGCCTCTTTGGGGGCTCATGTCATTCTTTGCCTAAATTTGACATATACTCAAAACTTGTAAAATTTCATCCCAGAATTAATTGGATTTGTGTTATGTTCCTAGTTACTCTCCTTCCTGAGATTATAGTTAAGGTTATGAGATTTAATTGCTTTCTGCTCTTTAGTTCGGTATTGGAACTATTTTGTTTGGTGTCTGGTCACTGATTTTACAGTGTTTTACTTTGCATCTAACAAGGATGTTGATTATCATTTAACATTCAGAACCTAGTTTAATCAGTTATAGGTGATCTTTGAATTTGCCTGCTCTAACCTGAAGTCTCCAGCTAAGTACACTGTTCCCCTCAAGTCTCCTTGGACCCCTCTCTGCTGTATTGAAGGATGGGCTGAATTCATGTGGAGTTTTCTTCCCTACATCTATGAAGAATTTGCTCAGTTTCTCTCCACAACCAACCCCTTCATGTTTTCCAGAAGTCATAACTATTTTTAATTTCGTATCTTTTTAAACTTTGTCTTGGAAAAAAGGAGATGAATGCTTGGCCTTGCTGAAACCTGTGGTACTAGTAGAATCTTCTTGTTCAGGAGTGTGAAAGGTAATCTGGAATAAGAACAAACCCTTCCCACTGCTGTCTAACCCACCGTTTCAAAATTAACTTACACCAAGTTCTGCCTACTCAACTCGGACTTTTTTAGGTAGCTTGGCAAAGTGACCCCAACCCGCCATCTGAGTCTCAGTGTATGCATCTATATCCTGGAGCAGAACAGGAATTCTGAATCTGAGCAAATGGGAGTGCCAAAATGACTCAGAATTAGATGTGTCTGTAGGTGGCAGTTTTTGAAAGGAGGTACCCACATTATCCATAAAATTTTAAGTGGATCTCAGCTCTCCAAAAATGCTGACAAACATTAGGAAACAAATTGAACCAAGGCTCAGAGATAAGAGAGACTCCTCTCTCTGAGCTTTTCCCTCACCTCTGTTTCTTCATCTCTGAATAAGGAGTAAGCCTTAAGTTTGATTGTGTCATCTCTTGGCATTAAACCTTGTTTGTGGTTTCTCCTCTCTGTCAGACAAAAATTTAAACTTCTCACTATGACCACAGCAGGGAGCTCTGGGACTAACACGATCTTCAGAGTTGGTACAAATTGAGAGAGCGGGGTGGTTTTTCATATCTGTGCTGACCAGTCATTGGATGCTCACTACCTAGGGAGAGGCCATGAAGTTGGATGAAGCAGTTTACTTTAGACTGAGTGCCAAGTAGACAGAGGACAATGAGGATGAAGTAGAATGTGGACTGCAGCAGGAGGAAGGGGCTTTCTGGGGAAATGGTTGCCAATACTACCACCCAGCTCTGTAAAGGAGCTTATAGTCCCACAACCCCTCCCGCTGAAGTGGATATCAAAAGATAATCTCTTCCATGTTTGAAGATTCTTTGTTGGGGGAGGCATTGTGGCCATTTTAAGACACTGTCTGCAATGCCAGCATCCCATATGGGCACTGGTTTGAGTCCTGGCTGCTCCACTTCCTATCCAGCTCCCTGCTAATGGCTTGGGAAGGCAGTCCCTCTCTCCCCCACTCTTCCCCCCCCCCCCATCCTTCTCTCTTCTGTTATCTCTCTAACTCTTTCAAATAAATACAAGGTTCTCTGTATGTGATGTGTACTTGTGGTAGAAGAAGGGAGCATGCTGATTCTAAACACTAAACAGCATATTTTTAACACACAGGCAAATCTTTCCTGAGAAAGAAGCCCAAAAGAAGAGGAAAAAAGAGAATGGCTCTTTCCCAGGTAAAAGTCATATTCTCATTTGGTTGTTATATCTTCTTCCTGAAAAGCCAGTTTTTAGACTTGGTGATCTTTGAAGTGTCCTTCCTAGCATGTATTCACACCCAGAGTCTCTCATGACTCCTCTCTCATCTTCACTATAGTGACCAGTGACAGGGAAGTCGGCAAGAGGTTCGTCTTAGGAAGGATTCTGTGCCCATCAGTGTATTGAAGATTGATGTCAGTGACATTGGACAGTAGCAATTGTTTAGAGACTCCATCTAGATGCCCTTTCAGTTAGTCTTTTATAATGAAATACTTACATACTTCATACTTACATACTTACATACTTCGTATGTATAAAGAAATCACTTATGTAAGTGATGAATGGGCATAAATACCTGAAAAACCTTAGAAAGGAAGACTGATGGAGAAACTTGCTCAACTTAATTTTGTAATGCATTTGAAGCTAACTAATTGAAGCAGTGTGTTTCTGGCTCTAAAATAATAGTAATTTGGAGTAGAATGGGAAATCTAGGAACAGACGTTAAAGTGTTTTTTTTTTTTTACGTGAAAGGCTTTTTTTTTTTTTTTTAAGATTTTATTATTTGAGAGGTAGAATTACAGACAGACAGAGGTCTTCCACCTGCTGGTTCACTCCCCAAATGGCCGCAACAGCTAGAGCTGTGCCAATCCAAAGCCAGGAGCCACGAGCTTCTTCTGGGTCTCGCATGCAGGTACAGGAGCCCAAGGACTTGAGCCATCTTCTGCTGCTTTCCCAGGCCACAGCAGAGAGCTGGATTGGAAGAGGAGCAGCCAGGACACGAACTGGCACCCGTATGGGATGCTGGCACTGCAGGCAGAGGCCTAGCTCACTACACCAGAGGGCCACCCATGGAGTGAAGATTTTTTAATAATTGGTTTTAAAATATGGAATCAACCTAATTATTAGTGTGTTCTTTAAATTATTGAAAATGTAGCTGTCTCATGAAGACCTACTATTTATTTAGAAACTATCTAACTGGTGTTTTAAATAAGTGGTTACATTTTGGTAAGACCTGGAAGCAAACCTTCTGTCCTCAGAGAGCTGAAAAATGATGCTGATGAAGAATTACTTCTGTCACCTCTTTTCTCTTACTATTTTTTGTTTCATAATTCCTCCATTCCTTCTTTGTGTGTTTTTGTGTGTACAGTGTTTTGATTCCCATGTTTCTGGATCAGAAGACTTAGTATTGTTAAAATGGTAGTATTCCTAATGTGATAGAAAGATTCAGTGCAGTCCCTTTCAAAGTCAGAATAGCCTTTATGCACAAATAAAAAAGCAAATCTTAAAATTTGCCCTGAATTTACAATTTACAAGTCAGTCTAAGAAAAGGAACAAAGTACACTGTTAGGAAAAGAGTTGCAGATTGGTGCCTTCTCACACAGGGCACCAAAATGTTAGGAAACGAGGCGTGGAGTAGAGAGGAGGCAGTGTGCGAATTTGCTGCCAGACAATTTATTCTTAGAAAATAAATCCATAGAGATGGGTGATCAAGTGCCCGTGTGCCCATAATAGAACACATGGCAGAAGGCCCCAACTCCAGGGGCTGGGCCTTTTCATATATTAAGAGGGTTGGGGAGGGGGTAGGGTAGAGGGCAGCAGACAGAGGGTAATTCCTGGAACTGGTCTTTCAGGTGGCTGTAAGGGGTGGGGTGTGAAGGCAGTAGGGTTTGAAACCCAGTTGAATTTCAAGGGCAAGGAGTACATTCCAAAGTTTATCCCTTTTGGGCAGTGAAGGAGAGTGGCTGAGGCTTACGTCATTGTTCCATCATAGGTAGACTTAGAGTTCCTAATATCTGAATTTTTACTCATAGTTATCAATACTGTGGTTATGCTTCAAAGTTAAAATATAGATCAATAGTATAGGACCAAGAATACAAAAAGTAGACCATACATTTATGGTCTACAAAGGTGCCAGAAACATTCAGTGGGAAAAGAACAGTCACCAACAAGTGGACTGAAACAAATGGATATGCACTTGAAAGTATAAAAAAATGAAATTGGATCTTACCTCTCATCACAGAAATAAATTCAAGATGGATCAAGACCTAAATGTAAGAGCTAAAGCTACTAAACTTTAGGTGAAGGCATAGGGCTAAATCTTTCAGACCTTGAATTTGTCAGTAGGTATTTAAGTATGACTCCCTAAGCAAAAAGAGGCAAAACATATATTTCTCTAAATCAAAATTTAAAAGCTTTGTGCATTGGTCACAATCACAGAAGTCAATATATAGTTTGCCAAGAGGGAGAACTTATTACAAATCTCATGTCTGATAAGGCCAAATGTCCAGAATATAAGAAGAAATATTTACAATTCATTAAGAAGAATATGGGGGGCCAGTGCTGTGGCGCAGCAGGTTAAGCCATGGCCTGCAGTGCTGACATCCCATATGGACACTGGTTCAAGTCCTGGCTGCTCCACTTCCAATCCAGCTCCCTGCTAATGTGCCTGGGAAAGCAGCAAAGGATGGCCCCAAGTCATTGAGTCCCTGCCACCCACATGGGAGTCCCAAAAGAAGCTCCAGGCTTCTAGCTGTGACCTGGCCCATCTCTGGCCATTGTGGCCCTTTGGGGAGTGAACCAGCTGATGGATGTCTCTCTATCCCTCCCTCACTCCCTCCCCTTCTCTCTCTTTCTGTAACTCTGCCTTTCAGATAAATCTTTCGTTTAAAAAAAAGTATAAGAATATATATTAGCTAGTTTAAAAATGATTAGAGAGCCTTAATAGACGTTCATCCATTGATATGCAAGTGGCCAACATTTTGTTAAATTATTCAGTGATATGCATCATTAGTGAAATGCAAAAATGAAAAAGATATCTCTTCATACCCTCTGGGATAGCTATAATAAAAGAGAAAATAAGAAGCACTATTAAAGATATGGTAAAATTGGAATCTTGACTCATTGTACTTTTTTAAAGATTTATTTATTTATTTGAAAGAGTTACACAGAGAAGGAGAGGCAAAGAAAAGAGAGAGGTCTTCCATCCACTGGTTCACACCCCTAATTGGCTGCAATGACCGGAGCTGGGCCGATCCAAAGCCAGGACCCAGGAGCTTCTTCCAGATCTCGCACATGGCTGCAGGGGCCCAAGGACTTGGGACATCTTCTGCTGCTTTCCCAGGCCATAGCAGAGAACTGGACCAGAAGTGGAACAGCTGGGTCTCGAACCGACACCCATATAGGATGCTGCAGGCGGCGGCCCCAGATATATTGTACTTGTAAAATGGTGTAGCCACTGTAGGATGCAAGTTGGTAGATCCTCAAAAAGTTAAACCACATGGCCCAGCACTTCCCCTACGGGTTATGTAACCAAAAGAATAGAAAATTATTATTAAATACTTGAGGCTGGCACTATGGTGTGGTAGGCTAAGCCTACGTTGTAGCTTAATGGGTTCAGCAACCACCTGTATGCCAGCATCCCTCTGGGTGCCAGTTCAAGCATGGACTCCTCCACTTCTGATCCAGTTCCCCACTAATGTGCCCAGGAAACAGTGGAAGGTAGCCTAAGTTCTTGGGCTCCTGCCACTCACATGGAAAACCTGGATGAAGCTCCTGGTTCCTGGTCGTTTGAGGAATGAACCAGCAAATGGAAGATCTCTCTCTCTTCACTCTGTAACTCTGCCTTTAAAATAAATAAATAAATTTAAAAAAAAAAAAAAAAAAACTTGTACAAGATTGATCATGTCACTATATACAATAGCCAAAAGGTAGAAACAAGCCAAATCTCCATCAGTGAATGAACAAATACAATCTGATACAGCCATACAATGGAATATTATTCAGCTTCAAAAAGGAATATAGTACTGATACACATCATGGATAAATCTCAGAAACAAAGTGAAAGAAGCCAGACACAAAATGTCACATATTTCATATGCAAAGAGACAAGGATTAGTGGTTTCTAGAGACAAGGTAGAAAGAATGGGCAAGTGACTGCTTCGTGAGTACAGAGTTTGTTTTAGAACTGGTAAAATAACTTTTGGACTAGACAGAGATGAAATTGTTTCAATATTGTGAATTTTCTAAAACCTACTGACTTGAACCTCTTGAAATGGCAAATTTTATGTTAATTCCACCTCAGTTTAAGAAAAAGGACTATGTAAATGCTTGGATTTTTTTTTTATGATTTTATTTATTTATCTGAGAGAGAGAGTTACAGATAGTGAGGAGAAACAGAAAAGTCTTCTATCCACTGGTTCACTCCCCAAATGACCACAACAGCAGGAGCTGGACCCATCAGGAGCTTCTTCTGGATCTCCCATGTGGGTGCAGGGGCCCAAACATGTGGGCCATCTTCTGCTTTCTCAGGCCATAGCAGAGAATTGGATCAGAAGAGGAGCAGTTGGGGCTAGAATTGGTCCCCATATGTGATGCCAGTGCCACAGGTGGGGGATTAACCTACTGAGCCACAGAGCCAGCCATAAGATTATTTTATACTTCTCTGATTTTGAGTAAAAATAAGAATTCTCTCATATCTATTTGGTGAGATATGTTTTCATTTCAGGAAGTATTTACTTTCAAGGATGTGGCCATTGAATTCTCTCAGGAGGAGTGGGAATGCCTGGGCCCTGCGCAACGGAATTTGTATAGGGATGTGATGTTGGAGAACTACAAGAACCTGCTCTTCTTGGATGAGAACAACTTCCCTCCAGAAGTCGGTAACTGCCCATGTGTATCTTGGCATTTTCTCCCTTGTGAGTCTTGGGAACTTGTAGCTTCTGTGTCTAAGTTTACATTTCATAATGGAAAGGCTTCATAATGTAGACTCTACACTTTAAACTTCCCTGCTCGTAGAAATTCTGTGCATCTTAAGTTTGATTAGTGATGTTGCTAGATCATTAGAAGTCCTAAAACCTTTTGGCAACCTTAACATCTGAGCCTGTGGCTTTCCTCTTGTACTTTTGATTCAGTAGTTTCTTGGAAAACAGCTAGTTATTTGCATATTCAAAATAATCACTAGGCATTCAGAGGATAGATGTCAGTTGACTTAATTTGTGAAATAGTTTTCTAGACCCATCTGTACTGTTTTTTTTTTTTTAGTTTCACAGTGCTTTTTTTTCTTTTAAGATTTATTTTTTGAGAGGTAGAGTTACAGACAGTGAGAGGGAGAGACAGAGAGAAAGGTCTTCCATCCGCTGGTTCAGTGCCCAAATGGCCACAATGGCCTGAGCTGTGCCAATCCGAAGCCAGGAGCCAGGAGGTTCTTCCAGGTCTTCCCATGCAGGTGCAGGGGCCCAAGCACTTGCGTCATCTTCTACTGCTTTTCCGGCCCATAGCAGACTGCTCTCTTCTTAGCCAAAAGAAGGCCTGGGAACATTTTCTGGAATAGCACAGTGTATCACGTTCATGTTTTGGTTTGGTTTGGTGTTTTTTTTTTTTTTTTTTTTTTTTTTTTTTTTTGGTCAGTTGAAATCTTTCCACAGCTGAATATTAGCTCCCATTGTGGAGCAAGGAAAAGAGGCCTGGACTGTAGCGAATGAGATGAACATAATGAAAAATCCAGGTAGTTGGGGACATAATTATGAGCTCAGATATAGAGGAAGTTGCTTCATTAAATATTGTTTGAGAAGCTACCCAAATAGGAAGCATTTGTAGCAAAACAAAAGTTCATTTCTTGTGAGGTTTCAAGAAAGCTCCTCTATACACACACTCAGGCAGTCACTCTCTGTTACTATTTTATTATTCAAAGGCATCTCTGGATTAGACCTGTTGAAATCTTTAAGCATGGAATTTTTGATACCTTGAAAATACACTTTTTAAAAAAATTATTTATTTTTTTATGAGAGGTAGAATTACAGACAGAGGGATGGAGAGATAGAGAGGTCTTCCATCCACTGATTCCCTCCCTAGATGGCTGCAATAGCTAGAGCTGAGGGGATCTAAAGCCAGGGGAGCTTCTTTCAGGTCTTCCACTTGTGTGCAGGGGCCCAAGCATTTGGGCCATCTTCCACTGTTTTCCCCAGGCCATACACAGAGAGCTGGATCAGAAGTGGACGAGCCAGGACACAAACTGGCTCCCAAATGGGATGCCATTGTCACAGGCAGGGTCTTAGCCTACTGCACCATGCTCTGTCATACAAGCCTTTCAGTGCTCTGTGACATTAATATCCTTTTTTAAAAAAATATTTATTTTATTTATTTGAAAGAGTTACAGAGAAAGAGAGAGAGGTCTTCCATCTACTGGTTCACTCCCCAAATGGCCACAACGGCCAGAGCTGCGCCGATCTGAAGCCAGGAGCCAGGAGCTTCTGCTGGGTCTCCTACGTAGGTGCAGGGGCCCAAGGACTTGGGCCATCTTCTGCTTTCCCAGGCCATAGCAGAGAGCTGGATCAGAAGAGGAGCAGCCAGGACTAGAACCAGCATCCATATGGGGTGCCAGCGCTTCAGGCTGGGGCTTTAACTTGCTGCGCCACAGCGCCGGCCCGATAATGTCCTTTTAATGGTTCTGTTTTCTGATGGTCATTGCAAAGTCAGAATTCATGACTTTTGGAAAAGTGTACATTAATTTCCATTGAGTCATAATATCTACATATTAGGTACTGGTGCTGTGGCATAGTGGGTAAGGCCGCTGCCTGCAGTGCCAGCATCCCATGTGGGTACCAGTTCAAGCCCCAGCTGCTTCACTTCAGATCCAGCTCTGCTATGACATGAAAAAGCAGTAGAGGATGGCCCAAGTCCTTGGGCCCTGCACCTACGTGGGAGACATGGAGGAAGCTCCTGGCTTCTCGCTTCAGATCTGCTCAGCTCCTGCCATTGCAGCCATTTGGAGAATGAACCTACGGATGGAAGACCCCTTTCTCTTTCTGCCTCTACCTCTCTAGCTCTGCCTTTCAAATAAATGTCTTTTTAAAAATTACATATCAACTAATACGTATAATAAGAGCATTCCTCTCTTCCTAGCTCTTATGTAGCTGGGATTTTGATGCAAAAGATCTAAAGATAGATTTCAAATATTAAAGAAGACCAGAAAAAGAGGTTCTGCTGTTTTTGTATAACAAACAAGGACACCTAGAGTGAAAAAGAAAGTTAGCATTCCCATTTCTGATTTAAAAATATGTGATTTAGCTTATAATGTTGTTTTTGTTTTTTCTAGCTTGTAGGGTTTTGATTTTTTTTTTTTTTTATTTACCAAATTTATCATATCCTCAGTTTAGATCTTGGAAAAAGTCTCCTACTTGTCTGCTGTACAACCTCTCTGTCCCCTGGAGAGATCAGCATCTTAGACTCATGTTCACCCTCCATTGCTAGCCCCTTGATAAGGTTTCATTTTATCTGAATGTGTCCATAGAGTGAATTCATCCATTATCCTTCAAGCCTTACCCAACATAGGAGAATGAGAGAATGAGAGACATTTCCAGGTTTTTGTTTTGGGGTCCTGCTAAAGACATTCTTTTAAAAAATGTATTTATGTATTTGAAAGGCAGAGTTACAGAGAGAGGAGGAGACACTGAGAGAGAGGTCTTCTATCCACTGGTTTGCTCCCCAAATGGCTACAACAACTGTGGCTGTGCCAGGCTGAGGCCAGGAGCCAGGAGCGTCTTCCAGATCTCCTACATGAGTGGCAGCAACCCAGGGACATGGGCCGTCTTCTGATGATTTCCCATGCACATTAGCAGGGAGCTGGATCAGAAGTGGAGCACCCAGGACCTGAACCGATGCCCATATGGGATGCTGGCACTGCTGGCCATGGCCCACTCCACTGCACCACAGCACCAGCCCCAAGAACATTCTTGTGTGTGTAATGGAACATATACTCAAACACATAGTTTATGCCTCACTTGAGGATGTGCATCAAAATGGAGGTTCTGAGACAGTCACTTGGTAAGGGTGAAACAAACATGCAATAGTTATAAGCTTGCAGTCTTCCTAACATATCGCATCCCCTCTATTTTTAATGTCTTCTACTCTTACTCACTGTTGAGAGTGCAGTTCACAGAATGGGTGTTAAACCACTTGCTAACTCAGTTTCTCTGGTTTCCCAAGATTAAGAGTTTAACTGCCTTAGCACAGTCCTATTCCTATAAATCAGCAAGCATGAACTCTGTTCCCATAGCTGCTTACTCTTTGCCTTCACTTCTGCTCTTCTAAATCCCAGTGCTGATCTTCCCACAGATTTCTCACTGATCTAGGTGGATTATGCTGGTAGTTCCTAGTATATGAGTTTGAACATCTCAGGAACCCCGTTTACACCATACTTGGACCTTTCTGCACTGCACACACTGTGTCAAGACCTTCCTCCTACATAGGACAGCTCACTCAGGATAGAAACGTGATCTGCTCACGGTCTACATCAACATGTGCAAGATAGGGTGACTCAGATCCTGTAGTCTGGGGGACATGGCACCCTTGCACTGTAAGTGGCACAGTGGAGGTCCTGTATCTCTCTTGAAATGTGTCTCCCTGCTATTTCTTTTGGCATTTTTTAACCTACTGAAGGACAGTATTGCATAATTAATGCTATGAACAATGCAGCTGAGCTTTCACATCTAGGTTCAAATAAAATTTATTTGTTTATTTGAAAAGCAGAGTTACAGAGAGAGTAGGAGAGATGGAGAGAGAGAGATCTTCCATCCAGTGGTTCACTCCCCAAACGACCACAAGCTGGGCTGGTCTGAAGCCATAAGCCAAGAACTTCTTCCTGGTCTCCCACATGGTTGCAGGGGCCCAAGCATTTGGGCCATCTTCCACTGCGTTCCCAGACCAGGAGCAGGGAGCTGGATTGGAAGTGGAGCAGCCAGGACTTAAACCAGCACCCATAGAGAATGCTGGCACCATACCCACTATGCCACAGTGCTGGTCCCCAAATCTAGTTTTCAGATTTTCCTTATCTGAGTTATGAATAAACCTCATGAGCTTTTTATTTTTATATGAAAAATTGTAATGTACCTCAAGAATGTCTAAATAAGTTAATCCAGTCAGAGGGCTTCATACATTACATGGCATATAGTATGGACTAAAAAGTTATCTTCAGTTAATAAAGTGAGTCAGCTTTCTGTTGTGTTTCATATGAGAGTGTCCTTTAGCCGAATTATATGTCATGTTTTATTTTGTTTTTTTTTTTTTTTTTTTTTTTTTTTTTTTGTGACAGGCAGAGTGGACAGTGAGAGAGAGAGACAGAGAGAAAGGTCTTCCTTTTTGCCGTTGGTTCACCCTCCAATGGCTGCCGCGGATGGCGCGCTGCGGCCGGCGCACCACGCTCATCCGATGGCAGGAGCCAGGTGCCAGGTGCTTTTCCCTGGTCTCCCATGGGGTGCAGGGCCCAAGCACTTGGGCCATCCTCCACTGCACTCCTGGGCCACAGCAGAGGGCTGGCCTGGAAGAGGGGCAACCGGGACAGAATCCGGTGCCCTGACCGGGACTAGAACCCGGTGTGCCGGCGCCGCAAGGCGGAGGATTAGCCTGTTGAGCCACGGCGCCGGCCATCATGTTTTATTTTGTAATTTGTTCCATATAAATTTTCTTTGACCATATATAAATATAATTTATATTTAGCCATAGTTAAGAACTTGCATATTTACTTATTATCATATAGTTATAGGCTTAACGTTATTTCAAACTGCCTTCCATAATTCTCAATCTATATAATAATGTGTATTTACCTGAAACTGATATTTCAAAACTCAGTGATTTTTCAACTCCTCTGCAATATAAGTTTTTTCATTAGTTCTTCAGCAGGAATTCTTTTGAATTCCGCAGTGATAGTTTTATGATATTATGATTACTTACTAACCTGCAGAGTAGATTTCCATAGGTCATTGAGTGTTTTCTGTATCCTTGATAGGTGATTTTCTCAGTACATATTGTGCAATACTTGCCATACACAAATGTCACAAAGTGTTTGTTCTGTGTGCATTCATGTAGCTTTATAAGTGTTCAGATTTACAGTGTTGTAAAAACCAAGGTGTTTTTTCAGTTCTTCCTGATGTCCCCCTGCACAATTTTTCTTTAAATTACAAATTTACTTTTTTTAAAATATTTTTATTTAATAAATCTGGACCATGCTTTAGTTTTACTTTTATGTAATAATTATGCACTAAATACATTACAACATTTGAAGACCATGCTTGGGAAAATTCATAACACTGTTCATTATAAATATTTGTCTGGTAACATGTATTTTAATATAAAATATTTATTTTCCAACCTTATTTAATGAGAAGCCTCTGGTTCTTTCTGTGTTTCAGATATTTCTTCTGAATTCGCAAACAAGAGATTATCACTGAAAGAAGCTATGAATAAAGGGAAGTTACACCATCTGGTGGTCTTGGAAGGAAATGAAAGTCATAGCGTCAAAACTGTTGATCTCAAGGATTCCTGGAAAAATATGCAGGAGTGTGACAGCCAGTGTGAACATGATGAAAGAAATCACAGAACAGTGCCTTGGACTTGTAGCAAAATTCTCACTCATAGAAAAGATCAACAGCATAATAAATCCTCCATTAATTTTCCACTAAAGCATAGTGTTTCCGTAAGGGACTGTGCATACCAGTATTTCTTACATGACAAGCCATGTATGAGGAATGTGCTAAAACTGAAAAGTAACTTCAGTTATACCAGAGACAAGTATGTGAAGTGTTTTGAAAATAGGATGGGATTAAGCTTGCAGGCACATCAGACTGAAGTACCTAGGTTTCAAAATGAGAAAACTTATGAATGTCATCAGGTTCAAAAGTCTGTCAACAATGGTTCTTCAGTTTCTCTCCGGCAAAGACTTTGTCCTAATGTCAAAAGCATCTGTAATAAGCATAGGAGGATTTTAAAATACCCGTTATTAGCACAATATGGGAGAACACACCCCAGAGAAAAATCTTACAAATGTCATGACTGTGGAAAGGTGTTTAGCAAAAGTTCAAACCTCACTAATCATCGGAGAATTCATTCTGGACAGAAACCTTACAAATGTAAAGAATGTGGCAAAGCCTTTAATCAGTGTTCAAACCTCAGTAGGCATCGAAGAGTCCATACAGGAGAGAAGCCATATAAATGTAACATTTGTGGCAAGGTCTGTAGCCAGAATTCAAACCTTGCCAGTCATCAGAGAATGCATACTGGAGAGAAGCCTTACAAATGTCAGGAATGTGGCAAGGGTTTTATCCAGCGGTCACACCTTTGGGGTCATGAGAGAATTCATACTGGAGAGAAGCCTTACAAATGTCATGAATGTGGCAGAGCCTTTACTGAACGTTCGAGCCTCACTCAACATAAGAGGATCCATACTGGAGAAAAGCCTTACGTGTGTAATGAGTGTGGCAAAGCTTTTAAGCAGTGCTCACACCTCACTAGACATCAGAATGTACATCCTGGAGAGAAACCACACAAATGTAATGTGTGTGGCAAGGCTTTTATTCAAAATTCAAGCCTCGTGGAGCATCAGAGAATTCACACAGGAGAAAAACCTTACAAATGTGACAGATGTGATAAAGCTTTTATCAAGCGTTCACACCTTTGGGGTCATCAACGAACTCATACCGGTGAGAAGCCACACAAGTGTGATGAATGTGGCAAAGCCTTTGCTGAGCGTTCAAACCTTACTCAACATAAGAAAATCCATACTGGAGAGAAACCTTATAAATGTAATGAGTGTGGGAAAGCTTTTACCCAATTTGCCAATCTTAATAGACATCGAAAGATACACACTGAAAAACATTGTAAACGTAATGTATGTGGCAGTGTTTTTGTCCAAAGCTCAAAACTTGGGGAATTGTCAGGGAATTCATAGTAGAGACAAACATAAGGGAAGCATTCAAGTCCCGCTCAATGACAGAGACCTGTTATGAAGGGAAATGGTGTAAAAGTATGTTGTGAAGCTCCTAACCAGGGTTTTGTGCCTCACTTGATAAGAATACACCTTACACCTTCAGCATACCACACAAATACATTCAGCAAAGCATATCCAAAGTTCAAGGCTTGTGGAATAGCATAAAATGTTTACTAGAAAAAAAAAGGCTTGCTAATGTAATGAATGTTATGAACTTACTAAAAAATATATATACCTTTGTGGTTGTAAGAAAATTCTTAAAAGATGCACGCTACAAATGTGCTGAACATGGAAAAACCTTTAACCAGTGGTCTGACATCAGGATACACCAAATAATTCATACTGCAGAGAATCCAAATAGTTCTCTCAACTACACATAAGGAAATTGATAACTAGGGAGAACTAAGTCTCCATTCTTGAAGATTAACTGACCTCGGTTGTTGATTCTACAGGTAATTGAAGAGTTAAAATCAGTTAACTTTGTCAATCAAAGCAGTGGAAACACCAGTGAAAAGAACTACGGTTTATAAAAATATTTCAGAAATTATTTGAGGTTTCTTGAAAATGATTCTTTATTGAAGAATTAGAACTTGAAGTTCGAAATCTATTGATGTTGTACCTTCATTACATGCTTTTTTTTCCCTAATCACCCTGATTGTCTTAAGGACAGAATTGGAGAAATAGAAGGGTCTATGTCCTTAGCATACTGTAACCTGAAAAAACCCAGGATGCTATTTTTAAGATGCTACAACATTTATTTTTGAGTCTGAAGGGTGACAGGGTAAAAATTGAATACATTGTTGTACTTTATATGTCCAAGACCCCTTCCTAGATTTGTTGAAAAGTCTAAGGACCTCCACTGATTATAGGAAAGATAATATTACAAGATGATCAGGAAACCAAAAAGAGGCTAGAGCATTGATAGAATGAAATTTTCATGGGAATAAAATAACAGAAAACTAGGGACTGCTTATCTGGTAGGAAAATATGTATGGGAGGAGGGTGACAGTAACCTTCCCCTTTAAAAGGTAATAGGAGTTAAATATGGAAAATTGGTCCTGATTTTGGAAAGTGAAGAAAAGTATGGAGGACAGTTTAATCAAAAGAACCAGAACATACTTGTAGAGGATTCACATTTGGCCACTGAAATTGTATTTTGATACCATTTAGAATATGTCATAATTCTCATGTCACAGAAGATGTAACTTTCAATGCTGGATGAGTCATGTTCATTTTATCAGCCTAAGCATAGCCACTTCACTGGGGCACTTCATAATGAGTTCTGATATATCATTACACTCTAAGGTTTAGTGTCACATGATAATGTCTTTCCATATTCATACAGTATGCAATTTTGGTACTGTTCACAATTTGCACTTCAGTCGTTCTGCACTCTGCTTCAGATTGTTCCTATGATGAAAATACTATGGTTGTGCAAAAGCTGAGCCCCTAAAATCTGCCTCATTATTGAATATTTACCAGATGATTATATTTCTACATGCCTTTTTGTAAGAATGGCTTGCATATTATTTTAAATGTAGTGAAAAAGTGATTGTAAGCATATGAAGTTTATTAACAGAAAATTTCAGGAAAAAGAGCACAATGTTATATTTGTACTTGAAGCAATGAGTGAAATAATCTGGAAAGGCCAATGTCATGAGTTTCCTCTTAACAAAAAAAATGGGATTTTTGGAAGCTAAACACTTCATATGCTTACCACCAAAACATTTTTGTTAGCTTTCACTTGTGGCTGCTCCACTGGGACAGAATGGGACCTAACACAAGGTTTAGATTTGAAGATTGATGATGTCATACACTTTAAATGTTATCGGAATGTTTTACTACTTGGAGCTTTTTTGGGAAAACAAGGCAGACTTTTCAAGCTCCTTCAAAAGTGGGTATAGAGAGTAGAAAAGAAAACTGACTTGGGATGTTAAGATGGTTAACTGGCAGGACTGGAGTGAGAGTACTTCTGTGGTTTGAATTTCCAGCTGGTGCCAAAATAGATAGAACTGACATACAGTAAAATCTTTTAAGTGTACAATAAAATGTATTGTAATGTTGGTACCTTGTTAGCTTCGTTGCTGATTAATATTCCTTGGTTTATTTTTCTATTCATCAATTGTTGGAGCTTTGAGTTTTCCCACTTTTTAAAATTATGAGAGTTGCTGCTATGAAGACCTTTTTACAAAATGTTTTTGCCAATACATTTTACTTCTCTTGGGTATGTTTTTAAGTGGAATTTCTAGGACATATGATAAATCTATGATTATCTTTGTGGAACTGCCACTATTCCAAAGGAGCTGAACCATTATATTACAATTCCTGCACTTTCTCATCAACTCTTATTGCTTGTTGCTGTGTAATTATTAATATTAGTGAAGCAGTATATATAGCCTTATAGTCACTTTGAAATATTTCATTGTGGTTGGATTTGCATGTCTTCATGTCTAATAATGTTGCACATTTGCTCAAGTGTTTATTGGTCATTTGTATCAACTTTGGAAAATTTCCATTCAAATCCACCAGTTTTATAAGTTTAGTTGTTTGAGGTTTTTGGGGGGTTATAAGAGTTATTTATGTTTAGGTTGCTGAACCTTTATGACATTTAATTTATGAATAATTTCACCACTTCTATATATTCTTTTTCTACCTTCTCAATAGCAATCTTAATTTTGATGAAGTGAAATTTTGTGTACTTTTGGCTTCCTGTGTTTTTGGTGCCCTGTGTACAAAACATGGCCTAACCCAATGTCATGAAATTTCAATTTATTCTGTTTTATAGGTTTAGGTTTGTTTGTTTGTTTGTTTGTTTTTGACAGGCAGAGTGGGCAGAGAGACAGGTCTTCCTTTACCATTGGTTCCCCCTCCAATGGCCGCCGCAGCCGGCACACCACGCTGATCCAAATTCAGGAGGCAGGTGATTCTCCTGGTCTCCCATGGGGTGCAGGGCCATCCTCCACTGCACTCCCTGGCCACAGCAGAGAGCTGGCCTGGAAGAGGGGCAACCGGGACTAGAACCCGTGCCAGCGCTGCAAGGCGGAGGATTAGCCTATTGAGCCACTTATAGGTTTATTGAGCCGGCTTATAGGTTTAGTTTTTGTTTTGTTTTTTGACAGGCAGAGTGGACAGTGAGAGAGAGAGAGACAGAGAGAAAGGTCTTCCTTTGCCGTTGGTTCACCCCACAAATGGCCACTGCAGCTAGTGCACCACACTGATCTGAAGCCAGGAGCCAGGTGCTTCTCCTGGTCTCCCATGGGGTGCAGGGCCCAAGCACTTGGGCCATCCTCCACTGCACTCCCTGGCCACAGCAGAGAGCTGGACTGGAAGAGGAGAAACCAGGACAGAATCCGGCTCCCTGACCGGGACTAGAACCTGGTGTGCCGGCACCACTGGCGGAGGATTAGCCTATTGAGCCACAGCGCCAGCCAGGTTTAGTTTTTAAATTTCAGTATTTGATCCATTTTGAGTCAAATTCTATTTAAGGTGTGGAGCTGTGCAGCTTCATTCTCTTGCATGTGGATTTTCATTTGTCCATGCTATTAAATGTTTTTAAGCATCAGAGTTCATTAATTAGATGCAGACTTTTAGAATGTTATTAAAATAACTCATTGAAATTAAATGATAGGATAACCCGTTGGCCCAGGATCAATGGTGATTGTGATGATTAAACATTGAAGACATGGAAATAACATTCTACATTTTATTAGTCTGCATTTGTTCAAGAAAGCACAGTAGCGTAGCCCCCTGTTACCCACAGTTTTATGTTTGCACTTTCAGTTACCTACATTCAATCATATTCTGAGAGTATTAAATGGAAAATTCCAGAAATAATTCATTTAAATTGGGTGTTTCTCTGAAATCTCATGCTATCCTTCTCTGTCCTGCCCAGGATGTGAGACATCCCTTTTTCCAACGTATCACAGAAGCATTTGTGATATGTGTAAGAAAACTACAATGAAATAAGATTAAAAAGAAACCGTGTTTGTATAACTTACATTTTCTCTCTTAGTTTAAGTATTAACATGCTATGTCTAATTTATAAATTAAGCCACCTCATAGTTGTGATATATAGGGAGAATAGTATACATGGGTTTGATACCATCCGTGATTTTAGGCATTCACTTCAGGTCTTAGGATATATCCCTCATATATAAAAGTTGATTACTGCAAGATAATTAAGAATGTTCAGGTTAAGACAAATTTTGAAGATGCTTACACAGTGAAATGTGTAGAATACCCCTAGAGAATATCAGGGAAATAATTGGTGGCAAGTGGGTCATAAAGCCTGAAGATTGTTGAGAAAACACCTCAAGGTGATGTCTGAGAAGTAACTGCTTCTCCCTGTTTGGGGTGAGGATTAATGAGCAAGCCTAGGAAGTGTGCTTCTGCTCACTAGTTCTGAAATTTATGCCTTCTTTATTTGTGCCTCCCAAGTTCCATTCAAGGTTTTCTCATTGGCCAACTAACCTGAATAGTGCAGCAAAGGATCTTTAGGAAAGCAGGTCCCAGAACTGGAGTGCAGTGGTGGTGAAGGCACATGGATGAGAGCCAGTGCAGTTCAGGAAAGTAACAGAGACATTTGCCTTAAAATAGGAGATGTTTTTTAACACTGGGAATTTAAGCAGGTACCTAGTATTCTCATTCAATTATACTGGATAACTGTAGTATTACTGTTTCCTTAAGAAAACTGGTAAGGAGGTAGGTGTGTGGCCTAGGGGTTAAGTCTGTTGTCAGGGTGACTGTATCCCATATCACAGTGCCTGAGTTTGAGTCCCAGCTCTGTTCCCAGTTCCAGCTTCCTGTTAATGCACACCCTGGAGACACCAAATTAAGTGATGACTCAAGCAGTTGGATTCCTTCCCCACTATGGGAGACCTGGATTGAGTTCCCAGCTCATAGCTTTGACTTGGCCGGGCCCCAGTTGTTAAGGGTGGTTTTGGGGAATGAACCAGTAGATGGAAGCTTGCTCTCCCCTCTCCCTCTGCGTGTGTGTTCCTCACTCTGTCCCGAATGTGTTTAAATAGAGTGACAACGATACCTCTTTCTTCCTCCATGGACCCTGCTTAGAGGCACTGCTCTTGTTTTCTTTATATGCGGAATGTGCTGACATCCCACCCTCATCTCTTTCCATGGCTCAGACTGGTCTCAGATGGACCTCTCCTCAGAGGCACCATTTTCAGTTTTATTCTCTCATGTATGGGCCACTCTAACCCACTCACGTTGGGTGTTTGTGTGGTGGGCCACACAGACATGAATGTGTGTGTATTCCCTTACTGTTGAATAAATTCTGTTCCTATTTGCACACACAGACACACACAAAGTACCAAGAATAAAGGGCATACTGTGAATATCTATAAACAGATTGGCCATGGAACTGTGGCACTGTGATTTATAGCAGCATTGAAGACCAAATGACATAGGAAGACTGATTTTATTGCCCTTACCCTATCCCACTATATCAGGTCTACAGCTAAAGCAAGCTGTACAGGTTCTGCTTTGCCAAGTCCTGTAAGGAATGGCATGTCCTGTGGGATCTGGAAACACAAAACTTAAATAATCCTAAAAACCTGGGAAAGCACTAGGACACATCCCAGTACTTGGGCCTCTGCCACCCGTGTGTAAGACCTGGATGCAGTTAATGGCTCCTGACTTCAGCTTGGCCCAGCCTAAGCTGTTGTGGCCATTAAATTGTGAACCAGCAGTGGAAGATTCTATCTCTCTCACCCCCTTTCAAATAAATTTTAAAAATAAGAAGTCAATATGTAAAACATTGACTTCCCCATATGTTATCTGTTTTTCTTTACCTCTTACCCAGTTCTACAATTTGATTCTGGGAGTCAGGGTAATATTTCACTCTGTATACAGGACATATAATTCTTACAGCAGGAAAGAGGACTGGAAGGAACAAATTCAGGTCCTTAGAGCTTCCATTGATGTTTAAACGTGAATATCTCCCACCAAGTCTCTGATGCATGACCAGGAGTCATTGGCCCATGCTGTCCTAGTTTCTTTGGCAGAATCATGGCCAGAAATGATCTGTGAGTGACTATTTGAAGACAGGCCCACTACTCAGGCCTCTGAGAACATGGAGACTTGAGATGCCTGCCCTGCATGGATTCATTGACAAATTCTTCATGTGGCAGTGAGGCTGGACTGGCTTGACCACCAGCAATGGTGGTGTTGCCCACCTTGGCTTCTGCTTCCTTCTGCTTAGATACCCTGGTACAGCCAGAAACAGGAGTTATAACAACCATAATTTTATGATAAGCAAATTATATATCAACAAACCTGTTTTTTTATTCAAATGCCAAATCTAGACTTACAACAAATCTACCACTTAAATTTTTAATACAGGCCGGCGCCGTGGCTCAACAGGCTAATCCTCCGCCTTGCGGCGCCGGCACACCGGGTTCTAGTCCCGGTCGGGGCGCCGGATTCTGTCCCGGTTGCCCCTCTTCCAGGCCAGCCCTCTGCTGTGGCCCGGGAGTGCAGTGGAGGATGGCCCAGGTGCTTGGGCCCTGCACCCCATGGGAGACCAGGAAAAGCACCTGGCTCCTGGCTCCTGCCATCGGACAAGCACGGTGCGCCGGTCGCAGCGCGCCAGCCACGGCGGCCATTGGAGGGTGAACCAACGGCAAAAGGAAGACCTTTCTCTCTGTCTCTCGCTCTCACTGTCCACTCTGCCTGTAAAAAAAAAAATAAATAAATAAAAAATAAAAAAAAAATAAAAAAATAAAATAAAATAAAAAAATTTTTAATACATTCATTTCCATATCATCTAGATGGAATGTATTTCAATTTGTTTAATGAACACGGTTCCATACCTTCAAGATGCTATTTTACATTTATGTCTTTTGAGTCTACTTCAATAATTATTCAATTAATACTAAAAAATTTTTGTTAATAATACACCACCTATGATCAATAGTAACAATCTCTGAAATGTTTTATCACTCATGTTGGAGTACTATAGATGGTTTACCACAATATTGTGTAAGTATTTCAATAATTGGTATCATTTCACTTTTTTTCCATTTTTTAATGTTAATTTTTACGTGAATTTTACCATTTATTTTATATTTACACTGACCATTTTTAAGATTTATTTTATTATTTGAAAGAATTAAAGAGGTAGAGACAGAGAGAGACCTTCCATCTGCTGGTTCACTCCCCAGATGGCCACAATGGCTGGAGCTGCACTGATCCAAAGCCAAGAGCCAGGAGTTTCCTCCAGGTCTCCCACTTGGGTGCAGGGGCCCAAGGACTTGGGCCATCCTCTACTGCTATCCCAGGCCATAGCAGTGAGCTGGATTTGAAGAGGAGCAGCCAGGACTAGAACCAGTACCCATATGGGATGCTGATGCTTCAGGCCAGGGCTTTAACCCCCCACTGTGCCACAGCACCAGCCCCTACAGTGACCATTCTTTAAAATAAAAAAAGACTTTCCTTTATTTGAAAAGTAGAGTTACAGTTAGAAAGGGAGAGACAGAGAGAAAGGTCTTCCATCTGCGGGTTCATTCCCCAAATGGCTGCAACAGCTGAAGCTGAACTGATCCAAAGCCAGGAGCTTCTTGCAGGTCTCCCATGTGGGTGCAGGGGCCCAAGCATCTGGGTCATCTGCTGCTGCTTTCCCAGGCCCTAGCAGAGAGCTGGATCAGAAAAGCAGCAGCCAGAACTCGAACCGATGCCCATGTGGGATGCTGGTGCAGCAGGTGGAGGCTTCACCTACTAGGCCGCAGCGTGGGCCCCTACTCTTTTTCTTGACTCAAGGAAAAACTGTCTTCTACCTCCATAACCATAACTTCCAACTTCAATCTTTCTTGTAGGATTATTTGGTTATTAGAATATCTACATCTTATTGATAAAAACTTGGATTGTGAAATAAAATTGTAAGCGGAAACCACAATCACAGTTATGTATGAAGATAGACCATTTTAAAATGTGCTACTAATGTATTTTCAAAATCTTCTGGAGTTTGTGTAGGTTTTAGGAGACTTCAGCTGAACAATTCCCTTAGCATTCAGATGGAAATCTTATACTCGTATAAAAAGCAATATTCATGGGGCCAGTGCTGTGACTCACTTGATTAATCCTCTGCCTGCGGCACCGGTACTCCGGGTTCTAGTCCCAGTTGAGGCACCAGTTCTGTCCCGGCTGCTCCTCTCCCAGTCCAGCTTTCTGCTGTGCCCCAGGAGGGCAGTGGAGGATGGCCCAAGTGCTTGGTCCCCTGTACCCACATGGGAGACCAGGAAGAAGCACCTGACTCCTGGCTTCGGGTTGGCACAGCACTGGCTGTGGCAGCCATTTGGGAAGTGAACCATGGAAGGAAGACTTTTGTCTCTGTCTCTCTCTCTCACTGTCTATAACTCTATCTGTCAACTTTAAAAAAAAAAAAAGCAATATTCAGGGGGCTGGCACTGTGGTGTGGTGGGTTGAGCTTCTGCCTGTGGTACCATCGTCCCATGTGGGCACTGGTTCGAGTCTTGGCTCTCTGTGTCTTTCCTTCTCTCTGTAACTCTGCAACACAAACAAATAAATCTTTTTTTAAAAAAGAAAAATTCATTCCCCAATGCAACACCCTACACATTGCAAACATTAAAAAGACTCTAAAATCCAACTTAAACATACAGAACTACTTGGGATGGCAATATTCCATACTGAAGTGCCTGGGTTTGACTTCCAGCTCTGATCCTGATTCCATCTTCCTGCATATGCTAATGCATACTCTAGAAGGTGATGGCTCAGTTAGGTGGGTTCCCCTGCCACCAACATGGAAAAATCAGATTAATTCTCCCTCCTGGCTTCAGCTGGTCCAGACCTGGCTATTGTGGGCATTTGGTAAGTAAACCAGTGGGGAGATCTCTCTGTGTCTCTCTGCCTCCTCTCTCTCTCTCTCTCTCTCTCTCTCTCTCTCTCTCTCTCTCTCTCAAATAAGAGGTAGACATCATCAGCTTCATAAGTTATCTCAAGATTGTTTTTGTTGAAGGATCATGAGCAGTGGCACACATGGGATAAACCGTGTGGTCAACAGCCTCAGAGATAAGAGTTTGTCAACTTGGACAGTGTTGTCTCTGGGATGAGTGACCACACCATTTACTGCTGACTCAACGGGAATGATCAGCATTGTCACAATGCCACTGAGAAGCACATCTTTGAAACCCTCAGTAACCAGGAAGATAACTGGAAACACCAGTCACCTCTTGTGGCATCTTGGTCTTCCTGACGCTTTACTCCATGAGTTGAAGTGGCAATTTTGCACACAACAGCATGATATTGTAGGATGTTAATCAAAATGTTGTCATAAGGAATTTCCAATCACCAAGTAAACCCAGTCTGGGAGAGTCCACCAGAACTTAAAGGTGAGTTATCACAGAAGAAATTTCAAACCCTAGGAATCTCTATCTCAAAAGCAAGTTTCAAAGACAAAAATGACAGAAACGTAAGAGGCGTCTGCACAATGAGGCTGGGTGTTTATTCCGGTCTCACAGGCTGTTTATTTGTGCTCCTCCGTCCATGGCCCTGTTTCAGCACTAGATGGCAGCCTAAGCCCAGCCACGCCACAGGACTGCCGCTGCGAGGTCCAGCGTGGCTGGATTTGAGCGTAGTCCTCCATCCTGGGCAGGGTCTCGGCGTTGGCCGTGGGTCCCAGGCTGCTGGCTTCTTCCCAGCACTGAGTCCCGAGGCCAGGTCCTCGTTTAGTTCCCTCTCCTTCCCCGAAGCTCGGTGCTTCCTGAAGTCTGGGGAAAGACGGTGGAGTCGTTCAGTCAGCGAAAAAGGTTGAGTCGAGTCAGATCGAAGCCCACAGCCGGGCCCCGGGACCAAACCCCTGAACCGAGCCCGCCTGCCCTTGAGGTTTCTTCGTGGCACGAGGCTGCTGTAGACAGGAGGGTGGTGAGGCTGGGCCAACTGATCTCACCAGTCAGTGCTGGGAGTTTGTGCGCGTGAGCTCAGAGGCCTGGGCCCTGGGCCCTGCTGCCCCGGGTGGGAAGGGATGCCGCAGGCAACTCCACTCCCTCACCCGCACTTTGCTGACTCACGCACTGGGCTCTCTCACCTGGCTTCCCTAGTGCTGCGGAAGGAGTTGCTAGTTTTGTGCCCAGAGTTGTGCAAATGGCTGCTTCTGCGGGGAGGCGGTCGCTGGGCGGTCATGATCTGCCAACCCCAGAGGTGCAGTTTTTCACCAGTTCTGTATTTTTATGATACTCCGTTTTCTTTCATATCTGCAATAGGTGGAAGTGCTGGATCGGGGGTAACTATCGATCGATTTCTATATTGCAGATTTCCTTTGGTGAACAGAGAATGCTACAAAAGGAGTTCATGTAACACCCACACAACTCCAAATCTTTTTGAAGATAGTCGTAATTACGCCTTTCACTCCCTTTTTCACGTACTTAGTACCTTCAATTATACTTTTGTTAATTTACTATAACATGTAAATAAGCATTTTTGATATCTCAAAGATATATTATTAAATTGGCAACTTAACCCCAGAAATATCATTGAATTTGCTTACTTCAGATGCATTGCATTTTCATTAATATGTTTTCAATTTTCTAAGAGTAATTTGTGGGTATTGGTTAAAATGTCACTTTTTGTTTCTTGGAACAAATGTTGTATTTTTTTCTTTAAGATTCTTTTTATTTATTTGTAAGGCAGAATGACAGAGAGAGAGGGAGAGACAGAGGGACAGAGAGATCTTCCACCCAGTGGCACACTCCCCATAAGGAACTGAGCCAGGAGAGGCCAGGGGCCCAGAACTCCATCAGGAACTCCCACATGGGTGGCAAGGATCCAAAGACTTGGGTCATCTTCTGCTGTTAGATATATCAGCTGGATCAGAAGCAGAGCAGCTGGGACTCCAACCAGCAATCTGATATTGGATGCCAGCATTGCAGGTGGTGGCTTAACCCACTGTGCCACAGTGCCAGCTGCCAATGCTATATTCTAATAATTAACCTCATTATTCATCCTGTCCACATTGGTACACTTGATTGACTTTTTTTTTTTAAGTTTATTTATTTATTTGAGAGGCAGAGCCCAGTGAGAGAGAGGTGTTCCATCCGCTTGTTCGCTACCCAAATAGTGGCAAACAGTGGCAACAGACAGCGCTGGGCTGATCCAAAGCCAGGAACCAGGAGCTTCCTCTGAGTCTTCCACATGTGTTCAGGGGCCCAAACACTTGGGCCATCTTCCACTGCTTCCCCCAACACAACAGCAGGGAGCCGGATTGGAAGTAGAGCTGCAGGGACTCAAACTGGCACCCATATGGGACACTGGTGCCACAGGTTGGGGCCGAACCTATTATGCCACAGCACTGGCCCATAGGGGCAGTTTTGAGAAAACTCCTCTGCCCCTTTCCAAGCAGATTGTAATGAAGTTCTGAGAGGGATTCCACATTCAGAAAGCAATATTCCACCCAGCAATATTCCAGAAAGGGTGTATGGGGAGCAGAGAGAAGCCCCACCCCCAATATCGATAAAAACTCCACTCTGAATGCAGACTGGGCTCTCAGTCCGTCAGGTGTCCTCTTCATTATTTAACTTTGCCACCATGCGTACCGCTACTCTCTGCCTCACCTCTGAATTCGTTCTTGTGCAAAGACAAGAACCCTGAGCACATGTGAGGCATGAGATCGCATCTGAGATTGTATCCTATTAACAGGGACTAACCCCAGTGCATAAAAAGAATGCACTTTTTTAGAAGCACAACAGAAATTTGCCAACATTTTGTAACCTTACAATGCACCTTTCATAATTTAACTCCAACAACTATGACCTCATCAGGTTGAGCCTCTCACTCTGAAAGTTCCAGAGATCCAACTAGAAGCCCCAAAGGTGGAAGACTCAGTTTATAATTCTAAATCTAAAGTATTGTCAGGTTCAAAACATTTGGTCAAAATAAAAGTAGGCCGTTTCTTTTTAAAGAGTTATTTATTTATTTGAAAGTCGGGGTTGCACACAGAGAGAAGGAGAGACAGAAAGAGAGAGAGGGAAATGTGGGGGTGGGGAGGGAGAAGGGGCCTTCCATATGCTGGTTCACTTCCCAGTTGGCCACAACAGCCGGAACTGGGTGGAAGCCAGCCAGGAGTTTCTTCTGGGTCTCCCACATGGATGCAGGGGCCCAAGGACTTGGGCCATCTTCTACTGCTTTCCCAGGCCATAGCAGAGAGCTGGATCAGAAGTGGAGCAGCCGGGACTCGAACTGATGCCCATATGGGATGCAGGCACTGCAGGCAGTGGCTTTATTCGCTACACCACAGTGCTGGCCAAAGCTGTGGGCCAGATCTAATCAGAATTAGCTCACAGATATCGCCATAAAAGTATTGCCAGTAAAAATGGGGCTATTGCCGGCGCCATAGCTCAACAGGCTAATCTTACGCTCTACGACGCCGGCACACTTGGTTCTAGTACTGGTCGGGGCGCCAGATTCTGTCCTGGTTGCCCCTCTTCCAGGCCAGCTCTCTGCTGTGGCCCGGGAGTGCAGTGGAGGATGGCCCAAGTGCTTGGGCCCTGCACCCCATGGGAGACCAGGAGAAGCACCTGGCTCCTGGCTTTGGATCAGCACGGCAGCCATTGGAGGGTGAACCAACGGCAAAGGAAGACCTTTCTCTCTGTCCCTCTCTCTCACTGTCCACTCTGCCTGTCCAAAACGAAAAAAGGGGGGGGGGCTATTTAGAAATCTCATAATTAATTTTACTCTATTTAATTTTTTTGAAGCTGAAAATTTCCCAAGAGGAATTTTATCGCTGGTGCTAGTTTACTCTCACACACAGAAAAAAAAGTGAAGTGAACAGTAACCCTAAGATTTTATTGTCTTCATAACTGTTGGAGCAAAGACAAACAGCCTTAGATCCCTGTTGACCTCTCACCTACACAACACCGAGCAGGCCCCTGTCTCTCTACGCTGCTAATGCAGCCCCGCCCTTCCTGGATTGCTGGACACCCCATTATCTGAATAACCCAGCCATTAGCCTGAGCCTCCCCTCTCCTCCCACGCTCTCTCCCCCCAGCTCAGCAGCTCAGCCCTGCAGTCCGGCCTCTGCCTCAGCCTCTGGCTCACCCCGAACCCCTCCCAGCTCACACCGCGATCTCGCAGCACCTTTAGAACTGCCCCAACCTCCCCCTCTAACTCAGCAGCCCAGCTTTAGCTCCGACCCCCAGGCCCCTTCCTGCCGCTTTGCACTCCGTAAACCACCATAAGGGAAGGGGTGCTCTCTGCTGTGTGCTCGCTGGCCGCGTCCACCTGGCAGTGAGCCCCTCCCAGGCTTTATTCTTCTGAATAAACCTGCTCTGGCTGTGGCTTCATACTCTGTCTCTTCTTTCCTGGCAATAACCGATCAGAAGATGAAGATTAGAACCGGGTCACTTGGCCCTTCCTCAAATCCTTCTCTCCTCCCAGTGTGAAGTGTTTACAACTCTTAATAGCCAACATAGTCTTGGATCTGCATTAGGCTCCACACACTCAAGCCTCAGCACAATCTTAATGTAGTTGTAGCCTTTTTCTGGAAAATTGGCTTGGTCTGTCCACCATAGCCACTCTGCTTCCCATCATAACGCGGCTTTCCCTGGACATAGTCTTTGCCCTGCTTGCACAGTGTCACTTGATGGGGCTGGCGCTTGCCACATTTGCTGGTTTTGGGAGCGTTCACCATGTTTGCAGAGCCTGCATCCCATATAGTCACTGGTTCGAGTCCCAGCTACACCACTTCTGATCCAGCTCTCTGCTATGGTCTGGGGAAGCAGTGAAAGATGGCCCATGTGCTTGGGCCCCTGCACCCGCATATGAAACTCAGAAGCTCCTGGCTACTGGTTTCAGCCTAGCACAGCCCTGACCATTGTGGCTATTTGAGGAGTGAACCAACAGATGGAAGATCTCTCTTTCTCCTTCTCTCTCTGCATTTCTGCCTTTCAAATAAATCATAAAAAAGCAAAAATAGTATGTATCTATATTTAATGTCAACATTTGAAATGAATATGATAAAATGTTTTACAAATTATTAGATTTTAAAGTAAAATAAATTTACAATAAAATTTCTTTCGTTTACACAATTTTCAACCTTGTTAAGAGGAAAACATTTTTGTTTCCAGTATAAGAGGGGCAGACATTGCTAAGTTTTTACCTCAAAACTGAAGATTTAACTTAAACCGGGTGAGAAGCAACGCAGGTCAGAGAACCCGAAAACGACCCTGTTTTCCAGCACAAAAAAACCTCAAGTTCACAGAGAACTACGAGGTGGGAAGCGCAGGCCCCGCCCTCCCAAAGCCACGCCCCCTAAGCCACGCCCGTCCCGCCTCTCCCAAGTCCCGCCCCCGCCCGTCCCGCCGCGCCCAGACCCCGCCTCCGGGAGCCTGGGCTCTTCTCTGGGCATGCGCGGCTCGCTCCAGACCCGGAAGCAGATGTGGCGGAGTGACGGTTGCGCCGCGGTGCGTGAGTTTCCCTGTCAGTCGATTGAGGCTCGGCTTCGCGGCCCCCGGCGGCTCTGTTTCTGGGATCTGGGGGAGGGGGCCACCACTCAGACTCCAGACCCCGGCACCGCCCATCCGCGTGAAGTAAATCCGGACGCCGGCCGCAGAGGCCGCCTGCGCTGCCCTCGCGGCCCGCGCTCCTCAGGCGGCTCCTCGCCGGGCGGCCGCGGGGTCGCGACCCCCACCCCGGGGAAGCGCGCGCCCGTCCTCGTGGACGTGCGGGCGAAGGGGGCCGGAGAGCGACGGAGAAGACACCCCCGCGGCGTGGAGAGGGGGCGAAGCCGGGGACGGCCGCGGGGTTGGCCCACCCGAGGAGAAGGAACGGGCCAGGAGGCGGCCGAGGGCAGAGAGACGATTAGAGGAAAGCCATCTTAGAGGGGAAGTTGAACACAAACACAGAGGGGCCGCACGGGCGGGAGGCGGGTGGCGCGGCCCCGACTCGCCCTTGTGATGTGATGTAATGCGAGTCAGGAGATGCAGCCCCGACTCGCCGTTGTGATGTGATGTGATGTAATGCGAGTCAGGAGATGCAGCCCCGACTCGCCCTTGTGATGTGATGTGATGTAATGCGAGTCAGGAGATGCAGCCCCGACTCGCCCTTGTGATGTGATGTGATGTAATGAGAGTCAGGAGATGCAGCCCCGACTCGCCCTTGTGATGTGATGTAATGAGAGTCAGGAGATGCAGCCCCGACTCGCCCTTGTGATGTGATGTGATGTAATGAGAGTCAGGAGATGCAGCCCCGACTCGCCCTTGTGATGTGATGTGATGTAATGAGAGTCAGGAGATGCAGCCCCGACTCGCCCTTGTGATGTGATGTGATGTAATGAGAGTCAGGAGATGCAGCCCCGACTCGCCCTTGTGATGTGATGTAATGAGAGTCAGGAGATGCAGCCTCGACTCACCGTTGTGATGTGATGTAATGAGAGTCAGGAGATGCAGCCCCGACTCGCCGTTGTGATGTGATGTGATGTAATGCGAGTCAGGAGATGCAGCCCCGACTCGCCCTTGTGATGTGATGTAATGAGAGTCAGGAGATGCAGCCCCGACCCGCCCTTGTGATGTGATGTGATGTAATGCGAGTCAGGAGATGCAGCCCCGACTCGCCCTTGTGATGTGATGTGATGTAATGAGAGTCAGGAGATGCAGCCCCGACTCGCCCTTGTGATGTGATGTAATGAGAGTCAGGAGATGCAGCCCCGACCCGCCCTTGTGATGTGATGTAATGCGAGTCAGGAGATGCAGCCCCGACTCGCCCTTGTGATGTGATGTGATGAGAGTCAGGAGATGCAGCCCCGACCCGCCCTTGTGATGTGATGTAATGCGAGTCAGGAGATGCAGCCCCGACCCGCCCTTGTGATGTGATGTAATGCGAGTCAGGAGATGCAGCCCCGACCCGCCCTTGTGATGTGATGTAATGAGAGTCAGGAGATGCAGCCCCGACCCGCCCTTGTGATGTGATGTAATGAGAGTCAGGAGATGCAGCCCCGACTCACCGTTGTGATGTGATGTAATGAGAGTCAGGAGATGCAGCCCCGACTCGCCCTTGTGATGTGATGTGATGTAATGAGAGTCAGGAGATGCAGCCCCGACTCGCCCTTGTGATGTGATGTAATGAGAGTGAGGAGATGCAGCCCCGACTCGCCCTTGTGATGTGATGTAATGAGAGTGAGGAGATGCAGCCCCGACTCGCCGTTGTGATGTGGGAGCACTTTGCAGACACCTGTTTTGTTCCCTTGTAACCAGAGAGCCCTGTTCACGTAGGTTGGGGCCCTGCCTCAGTAATAATCATATCATTGTAAAGTTCATCCTGATCTGCACCCAGCACCCCATATCATGATCCTGAGCGCTCCGTGTCTGAGGGCTGAGATCAGCCCACGAGTGGGCTCAGGCCTGGGTCTGCGCCCTGAGGAGGAGCTTGGTCCAGCCCAGCCCTCAGTGCTCAGCACGGGGGCGGACATCCCCTGGAGGGGACAGTTCTGAAGGCTTAGTCGCTGGTCGCGGTGTAGGAGCTCGCTGCCCTCTGGTCCCCCTGTAGTGGAGAGCCGGCTGTCCGCAGCAGGAAGTCCCCGGCACAGTGAAGCAGGCGGTTGGGTTGATTGTATGCACTAAACTGCATGTTTTCAACCTTCAGGGTCGACTTCTGAAGACTTAGAAGCCAGGCGGGCAGAGCGAAAGGCGTCAGGGATGAGCCTCCCCCAGGTAAAGCCTCTCAATCGGTTGTTCTGTGTGTGGGCCCTTTCCGGAGTTCCTGATCCCTGACCCTGACCCTGCCTGACTGGGAGCTCACACTCCCCCAGGCCTTCCCTCAGTCCCTCTCCTCTCCTCCCGGGTTTCCTCTCACAGTGGCTCAGTGCAACTTGTGCAGAGGCTTCATTGGGTGTAATCCTGCGAGGAGCTCACACCCAGGCCTGGACTGGAGACAGGGTGAGGGCCTCCCAGTGTCAGCACATTGGGCAGCAGGGATTGTGAAGGGGCCACATCTGTATAACCTGTCAGTTCCCTCTAGACCGATGAAAAAGAAGTGTTCTTCTTCAGTATCTGTTTGCTTTTTTCCCCCCAAATGTAATTTTGGCCTGATTTTTAATGATCCAATAATTTCTTCAATTATCTACTTTTGTGGGGCATATTTTGTAATTTTTCTCTGTTAAATTGTTATAATACTAATGATTTTTAAAATTTTGTGTCACCATTTTATTATGGATCAAATAAATAGTAAACTCTATTTTGTTCTTATTAAGGCTTACATTTATAAATTTAAATGGATAAAAGTAATTATTTTTTCAAAGTTATATTCAGGGGCTGGAGCTGTGGCATAGAAGGTTAAGCCTCCACCTGTGGTGCCGTCATCCATTTGGATGCTACCTGCTCCACTTCTCATCCAGCTCCCTGCTAATGGTCTGGGAAAGCAGTAGAAGATGGCCCACGTGCTTGGGCCCCTGCACCCATGTGGGAGACCTGGAAGAAGCTCCTGGCTCCTGGCTTCGGCTTGGCTTAGCTTCAGCCATTGCATCCATTTGGAGAGTGAACCAGTGGGTGGAAGACCTATCTCTTTGTCTCTCCCTCTCTCTCTAACTCTGCCTCTCAAATAAATAAATTTTTTTTAAAAGTTCCATTATTGGCCGGCACCGTGGCTCAACAGGCTAATCATCCGCCTTGCGGCGCCGGCACACCGGGTTCTAGTCCCGGTCGGGGCACCGGATTCTGTCCCGGTTGCCCCTCTTCCAGACCAGCCCTCTGCTGTGGCCCGGGAGTGCAGTGGAGGATGGTCCAAGTGCTTGGGCCCTGCACCCCATGGGGAGACCAGGAAAAGCACCTGGCTCCTGGCTCCTGCCATCGGACGAGCGCGGTGCGCTGGCCACAGCGCGCCGGCTGCAGCAGCCATTGGAGGGTGAACCAACGGCAAAAGGAAGACCTTTCTCTCTGTCTCTCTCTCTCACTGTCCACTCTGCCTGTAAAAAAAAAAAAAAAAAAAGTTCCATTATTAATTTATTTGAAAGGCAGTGAGGGATCACCCATTAAATACCAAAAACCTGCTCTTCTACTTTTTTTTTTTTTTAAGATTTATTTGTTTAGTTGAAAGGCAGATACAAAGTCAGAGGCAGAGGGAAAGGCAGAGAGAGAGAGATCTTCCATCCATTAGTTCACTCCCCAAATAACCGCAATGGCTAGAGCTGGGCCAGTCTGGAGACAGGAACTTCTTCCAGGTCACCTAGATGGCGCAGAAACCTTACTACTTGGACCATCTTCTGCTGCTTTCCCAGACTCATTAATAGGGAGCAAGATTGGAAGTGGAACAGCTGAGACTGGAACAGGCGCCCACGTGGGATGCCAGTGCTGCAGGTGGCTTTACCCACTGTGCCACAGTGCCAGCCCCAAGAGAGGTCTTCCATCACTGGTTCACTCCCCAAATGGCTGCAATAGCCAGACTGAAGTTAGGAGCCTGGAGCTCCATCTGGGTTTCCCACGTGAGCAGCAGGGGTCCAAGCACTTAAGCCAGTCTGCTGCTTTCCCAGGCACGTTTGCAGGGAGCTGTATCTGAGTGGAGCAGACATGACTCCAACTGGCGCTCATTTGGGATGCCGGCATCACAGGCCACAGTTTAACCTGCTGTGCCACAACACAGGCCCCTTGTCCCAAAATGTGCTGATAATGAAACTGATGAAAAACAGCAATACTGATTAAAGAAATTGAAAATTTTATTGAGAAACAGCTTATTTCAGTTAATTTAAGTGTATTTGTAATTTGTGCACATGACCACATGGATATGTAGGTATATGGTTTTTATCAAAGACACATCGTCATTTGAAATAAGTTTTATATTTTGTAACAGTTGAAATTTTATTTTTCATGGCATTAAATTCATTCCACACAACCTTAACAAGTTAATTGTATTAAGAATAATAATGGGCCGGCGCTGTGGCTAACTAGGCTAATCCTTCGCCTGCGGTGCCAGTACTCCGAGTTCTAGTCCCAGTTGGGGCGCCAGTTCTGTCCCGGTTGCTCCTCTTCCGGTCCAGCTCTCTGCTATGGCCCAAGTGCTTGGGTCCTGCACCCAAATGGGAGACCAGGAGGAAGCACCTGGCTCCTGGCTTTGGATTGCCACAGCTCACCAGCCATAGTGGCCATTTGGGGGGTGAATCAACAGAAGGAAGACCTTTCTCTCTTTCTCTCTCACTGTCTAACTCTGCCTGTCAAAAAAAAAAATTAAAAAATAGAATAGTAATGAATTATGTCCATGCAAATGTATGTGCATATATATAAAATGGTCTTTCTAAGGTGTATATATTTGAAAGACAGAGGGAGACAACAGCTCCTATCACTGGCTCATTCCCCAAATATCCTCAATAGCTGGTTCTGGGCAGGCCAGGGCCAGGCCTGGAAATTCAATCTGAGTCTCCCACAATGGTTGCAGGGACCCAAAAACTTGAGTCATTGTCTGCTGCCCCGCAGTGTCTCCATTAACAGGAAGCTAGACTTGGGTGCACCCAGGAACTCAAGTCCTCTGATACTGGATGTGGTCATCTCAACTGACTTCACTGCTCGACCAGACACCACCCTTGTCATAATGTTCTGTGTTCTTATCCTGGAATTTGATTCACATCATATCCATTAGATATTCCTCTGTTAATTTCCTTTTGATGCTGTGCCTGTTAATTAACTGTTCAGTTTCAATTCTAATTCTCAGACAGTAGGTTCAGGTGTTTGCTCTGTTATTTTAGCTCCTTGACCTGAGGCAAGTTTATGTGTTCAGAAGCTTTGGTCATTACTGTTGCTATCTTCATCACAGATTTTAGACTCTGGCCATTGGACTTTGTTATCTCTGGAGATACCACTCATATTGTGGCTCATCTCAAAACAAAATCACTTGATGGGTCAAGCATAATATCTAACACTACCATAGAGGTGACCTATATTGAAGTTTTATGTGTATATTTCTTGTGTTGTCCGCAAAAATGAGGAATTTTCTGTGATTTAGAGAATATTGTAGGTTCTTTTGAAAAATTGTAATAAAATGTTATTAAGGAGGGATAACTTGCTTAGAAATACTTTAACAAGTATCTCTCAGAACACTTCCTTCACTTGATTAAATATTGATAGCTGTCTCTTGTTACTTGCTGTGAAGAGGCTAGCTCTCCCTATACCCCCTTGATGATATCTGTTTTTCATTTCAGAACCCTCTGACATTGAGGGACGTGACAATAGATTTCTCTCAGGAGGAGTGGAAATGTCTGGACCCTGCTCAGAAGGCTTTATACAGGGACGTGATGCTGGAGAACTACAAGAACCTGCTCTCCCTGGGTGAGGACGACTTTTCCAAAAGTCAGGAGCCACCTTGCGTGTCTGCATTTTCCTTTCCTTTTCCTCTTGGGAGGCCCTGCATTGGCTCGAATGTGCTGAAAAACTTCTTGATATGGTATCAGGGCTTTAATTGTTCCCTTTCTTAAGAAGTTCTGTCCCCATTATTAAACATCATTGGGTGATTCCAGAGCTGCAGTGTATATAAAATCTTATGGCCAACTTTAAAAATACCCAAAGTTGTGTTTTCTACTCCTGTACTTTTGATTCTTCAGTTTTTAGAAGATAGCTATTGACCTGTGTTTTGCTGTGTTCCCTAAGCGTTCAGAGCGGGTGATCAATGGATGAGTTTATGAAATATTTTCTTGGATCCGTCTGTAGTTTCCTCTGTGCTCACCAAAAGGACTGGGATACTGGAAAATACACAGCACTTCATATTCCTTTCATTTTTTAAGCAAGAAAGTCTCTTCCTGAGCTGAATGTTATCTTTATGTTTCGAGCAAGGGAGAGAGCCCTGTACTATGGAAAGCCAAGTAAAAATAGCCAGAAAACCAGATGGGTGGGAATGTGTCAGAGATGAGGCCAGGTAAGAGTTTGAAAGAGCAGGGGTGTCAGCGGCAGCATTCAGTAGTATTTGGGAAGCTTTCTGCAAGTGTGAGTTCTGTGAAACAGCAAAAATGTATCTCTTGTGAGCTCACAAAGGAAATTTTAAACTTCTTCAACTTACCACCTTTGTTCTTTACACATGGAAAAGTTTATGCTTTGACCCTCCATGGTGCAGTGGAAACAAATGCTGAGTCCTTGTAGTGGGCACTCTGTGACCTGGCATCTGTGAGCTCTCTGAGAGGTCTAGGCACATCTGCTTGACAAGCTTCTCCTACTCCCCGGTCTCATCTTCTGTACGATTCCATCTGATCCTCGGTTCTCAGTACATGCAGGTCAGCGCTGAGGCCTCCACGGGCCTGATGCCTGCATTCTTCAATGTTCCATCCGACTCCTTCCCTTGGAAGACCTAGTGAGGACATGGGAGATACTGCCTGCTCCTCCCCTCCACCTGGGCCCCCAGAAATTGTTTGCAGGTCCCTCAGCCATTTCTTCTGCTTTTGCCACATTTCATGCCAGTGTGTAACATGGGAGTGGGCTGGATTTTCTAAGATGGTTATTTATGAAGACTATAAAAACAGACAACACACAGTGGGCATTTGGTGTGGTGATTGTTACGTTGCTTGGGATGCCTGCATCTTAGAGTGCTTGAGTTCAAGTCCTAGCTCTGCTCCAGATTCAAGCTTCCTGCTGGAAGGCAGCAGATGGTGGCTCAAACAGTTGGGTCCCTGCCACCAACATTGAATTCCTGGCTTTCAACTTCATTGTGGCTCAAATGCCCCAGGTTTGCGGGCATTTGGAGAGAGAATCCTCAGAAGGGAAATCTCTATGTGTCTCACTCTTTCTCTGTCTCCTTGCCTTTCAAATAAATAAAATTACTAAAATTTAAAAGAAAAGTCAGTTGCAGACCACAAAATAGGGAGGGGAATACATGGTTACCAGGGTCAAGCTAACCCAAAACCTATGTGAAACTAGTATCAATTATAATCTTAACAATACCAGTTATAATCTTAACAATTTCAATTATAATCCTGACATTAACCCAGGTATTGGCTTAAATCATATACATGGCTTAAATCATAGACAAATTCCACTTTTATCATTAACCCAGGTGCAGCCTATCCACTTCAAAGCTTGAGCAATCATGCTGGGGGGTTTTTATGCTTTGCCAAGTGTGATGCAGGTTGGCAAGTGTGATGTAATGAACTGCCATTGTCTGAAGAGTTTTAGATCATAGTTTCAGACCAGAGTCTCACGGTGGGGGATGGGAGGTTGCCTTCCCAGCATGGAGTCTCAGGTGCTCCAAAATGGAGTCCCTACTGTCAAGGTGTTACTTCAGCTGGTCCCATTTTTTTTTTTTTATTACACTCTTAGTATTCTTTGTTTTATAACTGCATTGTATGGAATACTGTTTTAAGGAATGACTATTGATTTATTTGGCTCAAGTGGAGTTACTCAAAAGCCTACATAAACTCCAGAACTTGTTGAGTATTTAGTCTTAATTATTCTTATTACTTCCATATCACTTGACTTGGTACCTACTTTTTTTAAAAAAAAAAATTTTTAAGATTTTATTGATTGATTGAAGAGTTATAGAGAGAGGGGGAGAGACAGAGATCTTCTATTTGCTGGTTCACTCCCCAGATGGCTGCAATGGCCAGAGCTGTGCCACGCTGAAGTCCAGAGCCAGGAGCTTCTTTTTTTTATTTTTTATTTTTTTATTTATTTATTTTTTTTACAGGCAGAGTGGACAGTGAGAGAGAGAGACAGAGAGAAAGGTCTTCCTTTGCCGTTGGTTCACCCTCCAATGGCGCACCGCGCTCGTCCGATGGCAGGAGCCAGGAGCCAGGTGCTTTTCCTGGTCTCCCATGGGGTGCAGGGCCCAAGCACCTGGGCCATCCTCCACTGCACTCCTAGGCCACAGCAGAGGGCTGGTCTGGAAGAGGGGCAACCGGGACAGAATCCGGTGCCCCGACCGGGACTAGAACCCGGTGTGCCGGCGCCGCAAGGCGGAGGATTAGCCTGTTGAGCCACGGCGCCGGCCGAGCCAGGAGCTTCTTTTGGGTCTCCCACACAGGTGGCAGGGGCCCAAGTACTTGGGCCACCTTCTACTGCTTTCCCAGGCCATTAGCAGGAGCTGGATCAGAAGTAGAGCAACCAAGACACAAACCAGCAACCATATGGAATGCCATCATTGTAAGCAACAGCTTAACCTTCTTTGATATAATACCAGCCCCTTTATAGGTTTTTTGTTTGTTTGTTTTTAAGATTTATTTACTTGAAAGGCAAAGAGAGGGAGAAACAGAGAAAGAGATCTTCCATCCTTTGGTTGATTCCTCAAATGCCAGCAATAGCTGGGGCAGGAACAGGCCCAAACTAGGGGACGGGAACTCTATACAGGTCTCTGCTACCCAGGAGAAACTTTATGAAGTCCTAGCTCTTGGTTTCCACCTGGCTTAGCCCCAGCTGTTGTGAGCATTAGGGGATTGAACCAGTGATTGGAAACTCTTTCTCCTTTTTTCTCTGTCACTCCCTTTCTCTCTGTCACTCTACCTTTCCAACAACTAAATAAATAAATCTTAAAAAAGAAAGCTAGCAAGCTGAATCAGAAGTGCAAAGTGGCCAAGACTCAAAACATCCACTCCCCTCTTCTTAGCCATTTCCAGGTTTTTGCTTCCAGAGTCTCCTGAGACTATTCATGCACATCTCCCCAGGAATCTTTATGTAGGATTTTGTTGAAAATATGCCTGGAAATAGAAATCTTGGGACATTCATTTGATACATTTCATTGCAGATATTTTAAAAACATAAAATTGCTTTCTTCCCGTGTCATCATACTGCCTCCCTTTTGAATCTCTTCCACTCTTGTCTTCTGCCCATAGTATAATTTCCATATTTAAGAATGGGTCAGTATTATGCTGCTTACTAAATCAGTTTGTCTTTCTTTCTAAGATCAATATTCTAACTGTTAAACCACTATTATTATGTTCCTAGCATGCACAGACTCTGCTGCCACCTGCTGATGACTCCCTGCCATCCACTCTTCTTCCACTGTCAGCCATTCCTGACTGGTGCTTTGATCTGGGTGGTCCATGCATTCATACCCTAGTGTGTTCTTTTACTCTTGAACATCCCAATTTCCATACTCAGCTTCAGCCTCACACTATTATGCTAGGCAAGACCTTTTTCATCCACTAGACAATTTTTTAAAGGTCAGTGTATAAATCAATATGTGCAAGAGGAGATGACTCAGCCAACATTATCCAAAAAGTAATTGCTAAATAACACTATTGGAAACACAGCTCGTAATTTTTACATCCTTGAGGCGTTTCTTTCCATCCCCTTGCATTTGTTGTGATAAGTTCTGTGTATCACCTGGATGGACAACTGTGCTTAAGAACAAGTTGTTAGGGCAAGAATTGTGTCACGGTGGGCTAAACCACTGCCTGTGATGCTGACATCCCAAATAAGCACTGGTTCAAGTTCCAGCTGCTCCACTTCTTATCCAGCTTCCTGCCAATCTTCCTGGGAAAGCAGTAGAAGATGGCCCAAGTACTTGGAGGTCCTGGCCCCTGACTTTGACCTGGCCATTGCAGCCCTTTAGGGCATGAGCCAGCAGATGGACGATATCTCTCTCTCTTTTTCTCTGTCTCCTTCTCTCTATATATAACTCTGCCTTTCAAATAAATAAATAAATCTTTAAAAAAAAAAAAAACATACCTAAGGTGCAGTTTGTGGCACAGCAGGACAAGCCACTGCTTGGGATGCCCACCTCCCAAATCACAGTGCCTGGATCGAATCCAGCCACTCTCCTTCCCTTCCAAATTCTTGATAAAGTACACAGTGGGAAGCAGCAGGTGATGGCTAAAGTAGTTGAGTCCATGCCACCCATGTGAAAGACCCAGATTGAGTTCCCAACTCCTGGTTTTGACTGAGCAAGTGCAGCCCCAGTAGTTGCAGGCATTTGGGGACTGAACTATTAGATTGGAGATCTCTGTCTCTCTGTATGTAGGTAGGTAATGGCCAATGAAATAGATTATTAAAGACTAAAGGGAATTGTTCTAACATGAGAGTACTTCGTTCATGGAAAATATATATTATAAAAATATTGTGCATTAATTTTAAAAATTTTACACAGAAACAAAACTTTTATTTCCAGTCTTCTGAACTTTTTGAAGTACCCCTGTATATTAAAGTTTTCGTATTATATTCTACTTCTGAAAAACAATTATGGCTTTTTTTCATGAGCAAATTCTTTAGAATTCCATGGACTTAAACTTTGTGTCATGTGGTTACTAATTATTTGCTTCCTGATTTGATCATGGGTCACTACAATGTTTTACTAATTAATTTTCATGATTTATGAATCATTGTTTTTTAATATGTAATATGTAGTCTCTCTGAGATATATCATGTATTAAGGTCACAAAATGCCTGGTGTATGTGGGTATGAATAGTTTTATAGTAGATTTCCAGAAAAATGTATATTTCAACATTGTTTTATTTTTCCTGTTTTTCTCAGTATGATTATTGTTTTTCAACTCAGAATTACCATTTGTTCATTATATATAATTTTGCTGTGGATTATTAACTGTTATAGTGTATTATGCAGTACTTTAACTTTTATTTGTGTACAACAAATATACTATAACTGTATGTCTCAGTTATGAGAGTGAAATATTGTGTGCCTATTGATGTGTAAATTTGGGTCACACTGGAAAATTACTTATGAAGCTAACATAGCTTTGTGCAATGTGAGTATTTTGGTCATAGGATATTGGAAACAAGACTTTCCTGGAATTAATTTGAATTCCTAAAAGCTGAAGATCATGGTTGGGAAGTTTTATAACTTTTCAGTATAAGCATTACTTTTTGGGTAATATATATTTTAATAGGAATTGTTTGTTTACCATGTATAATTAATCAGAAACCCATGGCCCTTTATGTTTTCCAGATCTCTCTCCTAAATATGTGATCAAAGAATTACCCTCAAATGAGGAAAGTATTGCAGGAGTATTTCACTTGGTGACATTGGAAAGACATGAACATCATGACATCAAAGATTTGTGCTTCAGAGAAATCCAGAAACATAGCCATGCATTTGAGTCCCAAGGGAGAGATGATGAAAAAAATTCCAACAGAGTGCCTATGACAACAACAAAATATATTACTGATAGAAAATATCAGCATGATAAAGAGGATGCAGGAAGCAACTCTATTAAAAATCAGCTCGGAATAAGCTTTCATTCACAACTGCCTGAATTGCAGTTATTTCAAACCAAATGGAATATTTATGATTATAATCAAGTTGAGAAATCTGTCAACAATGGTTCTTCACTTTCAGCACCGTATAGGGTTCCTTCTAGTGCCAAAGCTTGTATTTCTAGTAAATGTGAGGCTGACTCCATCTGTTCTTCACTACTCACACAACAGCAGAAAGCACACACTAGAGAAAAACCTTACAAATGTAATGAGTGTGGTAAAGCCTTTCAGCATCGTTCAAACCTGTTTACCCATCAGGTAATCCACACTGGAGAGAAAACTTACAAATGTGATGATTGTGGCAAGTCATTTAGAGCACGCCTGAGCCTTAGTAGACATCAGGTAATCCATCCTAGAGAAAAAGTTTACAAATGTAATGAGTGTGGCAAGGTCTTCAGTCAAATTTCATACCTTGAAAGTCATCAAAGAATTCATACTGGAGAGAAACCTTACAAATGTAATGAGTGTGGCAAGGTCTTCAGTCGCAACTCACACCTTGCTGATCACTGGAGAATTCATACCGGAGAGAAACCTTACAAGTGTAATGAGTGTGGCAAAGTCTTTAGTGTACGCTCCATCCTCAATAACCATCTGGTCACCCATAGTGGAGAAAAACCTTACAAATGTAATGAATGTGGCAAGGTCTTTGCTCAAAATTCAAACCTTGCAACACATCAAAGAATTCACACTGGAGAAAAACCTTACAAATGTAATGAATGTGGAAAGGTCTTCAATCACAAGTCATCCCTTGCAAAACATCACATAATTCATACTGGAGAGAAACCTTATAAATGTAATGAATGTGACAAGGCTTTCAGTCGCAACTCACACCTTGCAACTCATCAAAGAATTCACACTGGAGAGAAACCTTACAGATGTAATGACTGTGGCAAGGTCTTCAGTCACAAGTCATCTCTCTCAAAGCATCACAGAATCCATACTGGAGAGAAACCTTACAAATGTAATGAATGTGATAAAGTTTTTAGTTGCAATTCAACTCTTGTAAGACATTGGAAAATTCACAGTGGAGAAAAACCCTACAAATGTAATCATTGTGACAAAGTCTTCAGTTACAAGTCAGCCCTAGCAAAGCATCACAAAATCCATAATAGAGAGACTCCTCACAAGTACAATGAATGCAGCAAACCTTTCATAATGAGTTCGAACATTAATCAACGTCAGAGAATCCACACCAAAGAGAAATCATACAATTGTGTGTGGCAGAGGCTTTTCCAGGTTCCCCAACTTTCTAGACAGTGAAATACACATCATTAATGAATTCACTCTAATGTAATGTACATACTGAGTCTGTTGCCCAACCACCAGAACTATAGAACATCAGGGTTTTATAACAGTCCGTTTCTGCAAGATTAACCATTTCTATTACATACTTCAAAAATATGCCAGTCAAGATAAGTTATTTGACAACTATAAAAGGTACCAGGACATTTTTAAATGGCCAGCTGTATTCAGGTTTTAAAATATTTCATTCAAGTATTAGAGATTTTTTTAAAAGACTACTATTTATGAGTTTGTTGAAATCTAATACACCTTTTTAATGAACATTTTATGAGGAGCTCTACAAAGGAATAAATAGGATGAAAGGGCATACTTAATTAGGTAAGCATTTATATCTGAGTTTCTTGAAGTACTCCGTGTTTTTAAAATAATATCTGAATTATGAAGGAAGGGCAAAGAATAATGTAGAACCATGATGTAAGTAATCATGCTTATTGCCTTCATCTTGCCTTTCTCCTGAGAAGACACTTGGTTATAAGAAAGGCTGAGGTTGGCATCCCCTGGGGCCAGCACTGTGGGGTAGTAGGTTAAGCCTCTGCCTGCAGCACTGATATCCTATATGGGCACCAGTGTAAGTGGCCTTGGGGGGCAGTGGGAGATGGCCCAAGTGCTTGAATCCCTGCACACATGTAGGAGACCTGGAGGAAGCTCCTGCCTCCTGGCTTTGGATCGGCCTAGCTCCAGCCATCGGGGCTGTTTGGGGAGTTTACTAGAGGATGTTAGATCTCTCTCTGTCTCTCCTTGTCTGTAGTTCTGCCTCTCAAATAAATAAATCTTTAAAACAATAAAGATACCTGCATCCCATATTGCCGTGCCTGCGTTGAAAACCTGCCTCTGGCTCCTGACTCCAGCTTCCTGCTAATGCAGAGCCTGGGGTGCAGCAGTGGTGGCCTAAATAATCAGATTTCTTTCACCCACACAGAGACCTTGAGTTTCTAGTGTCGGCCCAGCCCTGCATGGTTGCTATGGGCATTTTGTGAGTGAAGTAGTAAATGAGAGTTCCTGCCTTTCCCTCCTCCCCTTCCCTTTCTGTCTTTCCTCTCTCCCTCTTCTCCCTCTCCCACTAAAGGAAAGAAAAGCTGTGACAACATAACAGTAAAAGAGAGCAGGCCAAGATCTTAGGACATATGCCTTTCAGAAAAATACTTATTTTCAGGGAGCTGGAGCTGTGGCCTGCAGTGCAGTATCCCATGTGAATGCCTCCTCTTTCTATCTAGCTCTCTGCTATGGCCTGAGAAGGCAGTAGAAGATGGCCCAAGTCCTTGGGCCCCTGCACCTGCATGGGAGACCAGAAGAATCTCCTGGCTTCGGATCGGCCCAGGTCTGGCCATTGCAGCCATTTGAGGAGTGAACCAGAGGATGGAAAACTTACTCTCTCTCTCTCTCTGCCTCTTTGTAACTCTGACTTTCAAATCTTTTAAAAAATTTATTTTCATCCACTTGAAAGAGTAGCAGAGAGAGATCTTCCATTAACAGGTTTACTACCCAAGTGCCTGCAACAGCCAGAGCTGGGCCAGGCTGAAGCCAGGAGGCAAGAACTCCCATCTGGATGTCCCCCATTGGTAGAAAGGGGCCCCAGATACTTAAGCCATCATCTGCTGCTGTTTCCCAGGATGCATTAGCAGGAAGCTGGAGTCTTAAACCTAGGACTCTTAAACCTGGGACTCTTATATGGGATGTGGATGTCCTAAGGAGTGAATTTCCTACCATGCCACAACACCCATCTCTAGGACATGGCTTTTATGGGAGGAGAACAATCTTGTTTGGGATTGTTTCTGATATAAATATGCAGGGGACGTGGTGACCACCTCCATTGAATGGTGATAGTTGTATATCAAGATTGATGCAAAATGAATTTTACTTTGGAAATTAAAGGAACAGCCATTATCAGGGGGATAATTTAATCAAAAGAACCAGAATAGCAGTTCTTGAGTAGGATTTGTTTTTAGCTACTGACATATATTACTGCTGCTTTATTCAGTATGCATCATGGGGCTTATTTAAAATTATATATCTTGGGGCTGTTGTTGTGGCACAGCAGATTTAGCTGTTACTCCAGTGCTGGCATCCTATAAGAGCACCCGCTGAAGTTCTGGCCACCCCATTTCTGCAAATGTACCTGGGAAAAGCAGGACCCTTGGACCCTTGCCATCCACGTAGGAGACCTGAATAGATAGATTTCCAGGGTCCTCAGCCAGGCTGTTGGTGGCCATTTGGGGACTAAACCAGCAAAGGGAAGATCTTTCTGTGTAACTCTACCTTTCAAATAAATTTTAAATATATAGATAGATAATCTCATGCTTTAGTTAGTAAAATTTAATCTTATTTCATTACTATGAGTGAATCACATTCTTTATATCAGCACTTTTCACTTTAATCATACCTAAGAATACATTTATAGCAACAGAGTTTCTTCAATATTTCGCTTAGAAAATTTTTTCACCAGATATCCTAGTTCCTTGCTCTGAAATTCAGTCTTCCATAAAGCCTTAGAGGATGGACACAATTTCAGCCAAATTCCTTGCCAGTTTCTAACAAAGATGGTTTTTAATTCAGTACCGTAGTCCTCATTTCTGTCTGAAATGCCCTTATTGTCTACAGCTCTACCAACTTTCTGATCACAACCACTTAAGTAATCTCCAGACTCTGCTTAAAGACCATATTTTGCCAAGTTTCTCGGGTTTTCCTGCATTTGAGGCCCTCCCTCCTGACTGCTGCGGCAGGAGGCTTCTGAATTAGATAAATCTTGATTTGCTCACTGTCCTGTCCATGTGGAAATCCTTCCTTTACATGAGACAGGTAGCAGAAGATGGCCTGATTGCTTGGGCCCCTGCACACAGATGGAGTTCCTGGCTCCTGTATTTGGCCTAACCCAGCCTCTTGTGTGCATTTGGGGAGTGAACCAGCAGATAGAAGCCCTCTCTCTCCATTTTCCTCTCTTTCTTTGCCTTTCAAGGTCATTTTTTTCTAAAACACACACACACATACCAAAAAACTGCGTTTAAAGTGAGTGACTTAACATGTTAAGGCTTAGTCCCCAAGTGTGGACCCCATGATCTCTGGCAGTGATCACAGGGTTGACTCCCTCTCCAGTGAATGGAAAGGAGAAATAAGATTTGTTTTCTGCTCCGTTTTTCGGTGTCAGCATGAAAATGCAGTCCAACAGGAATAGTTTTACTTTTCACTTTCTAGTTTGCATCTCCATTCACGGGCGACTCAAGGCTAGTCCCTGCCGGGGCGCAGGATTCTGTCCCGGTTGCCCCTCTTCCAGTCCAGCTCTCTGCTGTGGCCCGGGAAGGCAGTGGAGGATGGCCCAGGTCCTTGGGCCCTGCACCTGCATGGGAAAGCAGAAGCACCTGGCTCCTGGCTTTGGATCAGCGCGGTGCGCCCGCCCTAGTGAACCAATGGAAAAGGAAGACCTTTCTCTGTCTCTCACTGTCCACTCTGCCTGTCAAAAAAAAAAAAAAAAATTGCTTAAACTGCAAAAAATTTCCTGCATCCAATCAGGGCCTCAGATCAACCCTCTCCCAGAGGGCAGATCCCACTTTCTGCCTCAGCTGCGTTTGCCTGCACACAACCCACTGGCAAAAGTTTCACCTTAACTGATTTTCAAACTGTTCAGAGGAAAACATTTTTGTTTCCATTATAAATGCCCCCAAACATCGCTTTTACCGCAAAACTGTAAAATACTAGCAACATAGGAAACGCTTCTTTATAGGACGCAAAATTGGCTTAAGGTAGTGCAAAGTCAGGAAAAAGGAACCAATAGGGAGAGGCAGAAACGACCCCGACCCCTGACCTCACCGACCATCTTAGGTCCCTGTTCCGCCCGGTGCCGATAACGCCCCACCCCCGGCCACGCCCTACCCAGCGATCCCAGCCCGGACCCGGGCTCTCACGCCCCGGCCCCGCCCCCGCCCCGCCCCCCGACTGGCGCCGCTGGCCTCGGCCGCGGGAACGGATGGCGTCGGGGGCGCAGGTCCCTCAGCTGCTGGTGAGTCTCAGTATCGGATTGGCCCCCTCGCTCCCTTCTTCCTCAGCGCTTCCCTTCCCGGGGGCCGGAAGTCTTTTCAGACCTTAAAATTCCCGCGCGAATTGTTAGCAGTGGGAGCCGGGGGTCGCTCTGAGGCGGAGACCCGCCAGTCCCTGTCCACCGCCCGGGGAAGGAGGGTCCCGGAGCCCCCAGGCCGAGTGCTCCCGCGGCTGGGACGCGGGCGTCTTACTCCTCCTGAGTGGGTGAGGTACAGGACCCGGAGCGGGGCTGAGGAAGGGTCGGGGTGCACGTTGTCGAGGGCGGCGAGGAGCTGGCGGGACAGGAAGAGACGAGGGAGCAGAGGGGCACCGGAGAGCCGCTCTGGTGCTCAACCCTGGTTCCCCGCGGCGTTTGCAAACTCCGTCTCTAGTTCCCACTGCAGATTCTCATTCCCGGTCAGCTTTGGGCCCTACCTCAGTAATGATCCGATCTTTTTTTTAAAGATTTGTTTTTATTTATCCGAAAGGCAGAGATAGCAAAGAAGAGAGAGAAGGAGAGAGAGAGGTCTTCCATCCGCTGAGTCACTCCCCAAACAGCCTCAAGAGCTGGGGCTCGGCCAGGCTGAAGCCAGGAGCCAAGAGCTTCTCCCGGGTCTCCCATGTGGGTTCAGGGACCCAAGCACTTGGGCCATCTTCTGCTGCGTTTCTAGGTTTTATTAGCGGGGACTGGATTGAAGTGGAGCAGCCAGGGTTCGAACTGGCGTCCATATGGGATGCCCTATCCACTGCAGGCGGATGCTTGCTTAGCCTTGTAAGCCACAGCACCAGCCACACCTAGTAATGATTGTTAAACTTGAGGTTCATGCTAATCTCTATCCAGCGTCCAGTGTCATGGCCCCGTGTCCTCCATCACTGAGAACCCAGAGCAGGTTTGGTCAGGGCTGGGAGTGTGCCTTGAAGAGAAGCTCAGTCCAGCCCGGCTCCCCAGAACCGGGTTCATGTGTGGGCTTCACCAGGAGACGAGCCGGTTCTGAAGAAAGGATCCATACCAGGCTTCTTGGTTTTCCTGCAGCAGTGTGTGCTTGTGTCCTGTGGGTGCAGTGAGCAGAGTACCCGCTTTCCACACTTGTGGCTCTCCCATGCACGTCAGCTGGGCGCCGGATTGGAAGTGGAGCAGCCAGGAACTTGAAAAGATGCTCTGATAAGAATCTTTTCTCTAATATTTATTAAGGATATTAGTCTATAGTTTCTGGTTTCATATCTTTGCATTGGTTTGTTTTCAGAGGAATGGTGATCTCTCAGAATAATATGTTAGTGTTCCTTTTTCTTCAATTTGTTGGAAAACTTTGAGGAGTATTAGCGTTCTTTTAAATTTTTTTAAAAAATTTTTTGTGGGGCCGGAACTGTGGCGTAGTGGGTTAAAGCCCAGGCCTGCAGTGCCGGCATCCCATACAGGCGCCGGTTTTAGTCCAGGCTGCTCCACTTCCGATCTAGTTCTCTGCTATGGCCTGGGAAAGCAGTAGAAGATGGTCCAAGTCCTTGGGACCCTGCATGCAAATAGGAGACCTAGAAGAAGCTCCTGGCTTCAGATCAGCGCAGCTCTAGCCATTACCTCTCTCTGTAACTCTTTCAAGTAAATAAAATAAATCTTTTAAATATTTTCTCTAATTTCTTACATTTGTTTTGTTTGAGTTTCCTTATTTGGAGGCCATAAGTGATGATTTGTTTTCTATTTTTTTAAGATTTATTTATTATTTGAAAGGCAGAGTTACACAGAAAGAGAGGCAGAGAGAAAGAGAGAGGTGTCTTCCATCTGTTGGTTCACTCCCCAGATGGCTGCAATGGCTGGAGCTGTGCTGATCCAAAGCCAGGAGCCAGGAGCTTCTTCCGGGTCTCCCACATGGGTGCAGGGACCCAAGGACTTGGGCCATCTTCTGCTGTCCCAGGCCACAGCAGAGAGCTGGATCAGAAGAGGAGCAGCTGAGACTAAAACCGGTGCCCATATGGGATGCTGGCACTGCAGGTGTGGACTTTAAGCTGGCCCCGTAAAATAAATCTTAAAAATAATTTTTTGTTTTAGTTTTTCTTTTACGCTGGGCTTAATCTTGCAGTGAAGCCAGCTGTGCTGGTCTCCTAGTTGGGAGGTTTGGGTTACTTCTTTAATCTCCTTACTACTCATGGCTCTCTTCAGATTTGTTATTTCCATGTGGTTTTAGTCTTGCTAGGCTGCATATTTCTGGATATTTATCCATTTCTTCTAGGTTATCTAATTACCTAAAACAATCAAACTTGACCAAGGTTGCCTGTTTCACTACTCTTTCTTTCTTCTGTGGCATCAATTTATGATTTCCATGCTTCTATTTCTGATTTTGTGTGTTTGAGATTTATTTTTTCTTGCATTAGTCTAGCTAAGCATTTTTCAATTTTGTTGAACTTTTAACAAGTTTTAACTTTTGGTTTTATTGATTGTTTCTATCCTCAAAATCATTTATCTCTGACCTAATAGTCATGATTCCCTTACTTTTCCTTCCATTGTGTTTAGGGCCTTTTTCTAGTTTGTTGAGACATAAAGATAGGTTGTGCATTTGTGTTTATGTAGTTACTTGAGAGACTGAAATGAAGGAGCTCCATCTGCTGGGTAACTACACAAATCAGGTTTGGTTGTTTTTTTTGGTTTGTTTTTTGTTTTTTTTGTTTTTTTGTTTTTTTTGACAGGCAGAGTTAGACAGTGAGAGAGAGAAAGACAGAGAGAAAGGTCTTCCTTTTCCGTTGGTTCACCCCCCAAATGGCTGCTACGGCCAGCACACTGCACGGATCCGAAGCCAGGAGCCAGGTGTTTCTCCTGGTCTCCCACGCGGGTGCAGGGACCCAAGCACTTGGGCCATCCTCCACTGCTTTCCCGGGCCACAGCAGAGAGCTGGACTGGAAGAGGAGCAACCGGGACAGAATCCGGCGCCCCGACTGGGACTAGAACCCACGGTGTCGGCACTGCAGCTGGAGGATTAGCCGGCCTCGGTTTCTCACAGGTGTCAGGAACCCAGGTACCTCTTGAGCCATCACAGGACCGTGCGTTAGCAGGAAGCTGTTGCTCTGAATGCATCGCCCCATTCCTTTGCAGGCTGCAGTGTATCTGTTCTAGTGCCCCTTTTGCTCACACATTACCTCCCGGAGGTCCTAAAGCTGTCCATGTGTGCCCTCTTTGAATTCTTTGGTAATTTATGTACATTTATTCGCCATTTAATGATTGGGACAAATTCTAAGCAGTGCATTGTTAGGCAATTTCCTTGTTGTGTGATCATCTTAGAGTGTACTTAAATACCCCTAGAAGGTGTAGGTCAGTCTCAGGATGAAACTTTTTTCTAAGATTTATTTTATTTATTTATTTTATTTTATTTTATTTATTTATTTTATTTATTTGAAAGGCAGAGTTACGGGGCGGGGGGGGGGGGGGGGAGGGGAGAGGGAGACCGAGAGATACCTTCCACCTGTTGGTTCACTCCCCAAATAGCCTCAGTGGCCAGGGCTGGGCCAGGCTGAAGCCAGGAGCCAGGAACTTCATTCAGGTCTCAAGGACTTGAGCCATCTGCTGCTTCTTTTCCCAGGCACATTAGCAAGGAGCTGGAACTGAAGTGGAGCAGCCATATGGGATGCTGGCATTACAGGTGGTGGCTTAATCCATTATGCCACAACACCTGCCCCAAGGATGAAGCTTCTTGATACAATCAAGAGATGTGTTAAACCCAAGATTTATGAGGCTGCTATGGTTAAACAGCATTAAACTTCTTTTGCAGTAAGCATTTTTTAATAAATAAAAAGAATATGGGCTGGTGCTGTGGCATAGCAGGTAAAGACACTGCCTGCAGTGCTAGCATCCTATAAGGGTGCTGGTTTGAATCCTGTCTGCTCGGCTTCCTATCCAGCTCCCTGCTAATGTGCCTGGGAAAGCAGTGGAAGATAGCCCAAGTGCTTTGGCCCCTACACTCACATGGGGAATCTAGAAGAAGCTCCAGGCTCCTGGCTTCAGGTCAGCCCAGCTCCAGCCATCGGCAATTTGGGGAGTGAACCAACAGATAGGAGACCTCTCTGCCTCTGCCTCTCTGTAACTCTGCCTTCAAATAATAAGTAAATAAATAAATCTTTTTAAAATATTTATTTTATTTATTTGAAAGATAGAGTTACAGAGAGAGGTAGAGGCAGAGAGAACCATCCACTGGTTCACTACCCAGGTGACCGCAACAGCTGGAGCTAAGCCGATCTTAAGTCAGGAGCCAGGAACTTCCTCCGGGTCTCCCACATGGGTGCAGGGATCCAAGGACTTGGGTCGTCTTCTACTGCTTTCCCAGGCCACAACAGAAAGCTGGATTGGAAGAGGAGCAGCCGGGACTAGAACCGGTGCCCATATGGGATGCCGGTGCTTCAGGCCAGGGCTTTAACCTGCTGCACCACAGTGCCGGCCCCACAAATGAATCTTTTTGAAAAAGTGTTAAAAAGAATACACCCTAAAATAATGAAAAAAATTACTAAACGCAAAAGCCAGTAACATGGTTTATTTATTATCGATTGTTATGCATTGTACGTAATCACATGTACTGTTATTTCTATATGACTCGCAACACAGGTTTGTTCCTACCAGAATTACTACGTACACAAAAGTTATGCCTTACAGTGTAAAACTGTATAAGGTATTTTTCAGCTCCAGTATACTAATCTTAGTGAAACCACCTTTATATATGTGGTCTGTTGTTGACCAAAAAGTTGTTACATTCCACATGATTGTATCTCCCTTTCTTTTGTGTCTGTCTTTGTTTAAGTGATGTTTCTTTCTTTGTGTCTTGTCTCTTTCAGGATTTCAGCATTTCAAAATCATCCATCTCTTTCCTGGTTTCTTTCAGGGGAGCCACCTTCTAATCAACTTGATGAGAGATCCTGGTGACTGTTTAAGCCTTTTGGGGGGATGTATCTTCTCTGAGCTTTTGTCTTGCCACCTAACTGAAGAACTTGGCCAGTTAACCACTCAGGAGCTGGCTGTGCCTCAGTAAGCTGTGGTCTGTGTCTCCACCTAGTGTGTGCCTGTGCTACTGCACAAGCTGATTTATATTGAGGGCCTTGGTTCACAGTGGCCCTTTAATTTTAATTTTGACCTGCTCTGTGGGGCTGTACCCTGGACAGTCACAATGTTGGGTGGACAGTCCTATCCTTTCCCTGCAGTTTCTTCACAGTAGTGCCATGTCATGTCAGGAAGAGGCTCTGCTACATTTCCTACTGAGCTGTGAGGATTTGACTTGGCACTTCATGGGTCACAGGGACCCCTTTAAGTGTTTCTGGATTTCTCACCATGGTAACATCTATTGTTATTAAATCACTGTCTCTACAGAGGAAGTAGGTTTAAGGCTTCCTATCCCTCTGTCTTGTTGACATCACTACTTCAATGTAGTTGTAGAATTATTTTTTTTAAAGATTTATTTATTTTATTTGAAAGTCAAAGTTACACTGAGAAGGAGAGGCAGACACAGAGAGAGTGGTCTTCCATCTGTTGGTTCACATCCCAGAAAAAGTGGCCACAATGGCTGGAGCTATGCTGACCTGAAGCCGGGAGCCAGGAGCTTCTTCCAGGTCTCCCTTTCACATGCAGGGGCCCAAGGACTGGGGCCATCTTCCACTGCTTTCCCAGGCCATTGCAGAGAGCTGGATCAGAAGTAGAGCAGCCGGGACTCGAACCAGTGCCCATATGAGATGCTGGCACTTCATCGGCAGCTTTACCTGCTATGCCACAGCGCCAGCCACAAGTACATAGAATATATTTTTTTTTTGACAGGCAGAGTGGACAGTGAGAGAGAGAGAGAGACAGAGAGAAAGGTCTTCATTTTGCCGTTGGTTCACTCTCCAATGGCCGCCGCGGCCAGCGCGCTGTGGCCAGCACACCACGCTGATTGATGGCAGGAGCCAGGTGCTTATCCTGGTCTCCCATGGGGTGCAGGGCCCAAGGACTTGGGCCATCCTCCACTGCACTCCTGGGCCACAGCAGAGGGCTGGCCTGGAAGAGGGGCAACCGGAACAAGAACCTGGTGTGCTGGCACCACAAGACAGAGGATTAGCCTGTTGAGCCACGGCGCCAGCCCATCCCTTGAAAATTTTAGAAGCAACAAAATTCTACTATATAAACTGGATGCATGACTTTCAGTTATAATCAACTTCTTTATCTACTGCTTATCAAAAGCTCCACAATTCATTTCTTTTCTTGAGATAACAGAAAACCATGTTTAAAGTTAATTCTTGGCAACACAACCAGTTAGCAGTATTGCATGATACAGAATAATCTAGCTTGTAGAGGTCTCAAAATCAATCCCAGAAACCATGTATTTTAATGATGTGCTGATACATCCTGTATTTACCCATTTGCCAATTCAGTACATTCTGCTTCTGTTAAGCCCAAACTATTTATTTTAAATAATTTATTTTTGAAAGGTAGAGAGACAGAGAGACAGTGACAGACAGACAAAGATCTTCCACCTGCTGGTTCACTCTTCAAATGCCCACAACAGGTAGGGCTGAGCCAGGCTGAAGCCAAGAGCCAGGAACTCCACCTGGGTCTCCCGTGTGGGTGGCGGAGATCCAAAACTGCTGCCTCCCAGGGTGTGCATTAGCAGAAAGCTGGAATAAGCCTCGGAGCCAGAATCAAATCCAGGTACTCTGCATATGGAATGCACGAGTGCCAAGAGGATTTTAAGTGCTGCACCAGATGCTGCCATCCAAGCCTATTTTACATATGCTCATTTTCCTACCCAAATGTGATTTTGTTTCAACTGATTACCACTTCCTAATGGGATATGAGAGAGCATGCCTAATAGCTGATGTGATTGCACAGGAACTGCCATAAAATGACTGCTGGTAGAAATAAGTTTATTTAAAACTATAACCTGCTTTACCTCAGGGTACATATGAAAGAGAACCTGCCTGTCATGTCTACCAAATATCCATAGAAATTTTACAGAATATTCTCTGGGTTAAAATAACAGAAAACATCTTCTGAGGACTGTTTTGCAAGCTTTGTTATCTGCACCTGACACAACATTCACAAAGAAAAGAAAGTTCAAACACATTAAATGTTTAAATAAATGATTTTTTAAAATTATTTGTAGCATGCATTTAAGTAAATGTGAAATTACATTAAATTTATAAATTATTGAAGAAACTGTATTATGATCATGTTTATCTCAAAGCTATTTGAGGTTAACATAAGTGCAGAATAGAAAAACAAAGGTAAGTAAATCTTTAAAAAACAAGTGTAAGGAAGAACTAAGCAATTTCTGTTGTCAAAGGACAGAGTTTAACAATTTAAAGATCTTTATTGCCTTTATTTTTTAGTCTAGAATCAGGCAACAATTCCTTTCATTAAAACAGAATTGGTGGGGGCCGGCACTGTGGCATAGTGGGTAAAGCCACCACCTGCAGTGCCAAAATCCCATATGGGCATCAGTTAGAGTCCTACTTGAAAGTCGGAGTTACACAGAGAAGGAGAGGCAGAGAGGTCTTCCATCCACTGATTCACTCCCCAGATGGCCGCATTGGCCAGAGCTACGCCAATCTGAAGCTAGGAGCCAGGAGCTTCTTCCAGGCCTCCCACATGGGTACAGGGGTCCAAGGACTGCTTTCCCAGTCCATAGCAGAAAGCCGGATTGGAAGCAGCCAAGTCTCAAACCAGTGCCCACACTGGATGCCAGCACTGCAGGCAGCGGCTTTACCTGCTATGCCACAGCACCAAATCCTGCTCTACTTCTGATCCAGCTCTCTGCTATGGCCTGCGAAAGCAGTAGAAGATGGCTCAAGTGTTTGGGCCGCTGCACCGCATGAGATACCCAGAAGCAGCTCCTGGTTCCTGGCTTTGGATTGGCCCAGCTTTGGACATTACAGCCACTTGGGGAGTGAACCAGCAGATGGAAGACTTCTCTCTCTCTCTCTCTCTCTCTCTCTCTCTGCTTCTACCTTTCTGTAATTCTACTTTTCAAATAAATAAATAAATCTTTTAAAAAGCATTGGTGTTATGATAGGCTGAGCAAAAGAGATGTGCAGACAAAAGAAGAAAAAGCAGGTTTTTTTTCAAAGTTACTTTCTGTGTAAGCTTAGAAAACAATAGAAAAATAACTAATCGGTTATCATCAGATTACTTCTAATTCTTTTTTTAAGATTTATTTATTTATTTGAAAGAGTTACACACACAGAGAAGGAGAAGCAGCGAGAGAGAGAGAGATAGAGAGAGTCTTTCATCCGCTGGTTCACTCCCCAGATGAATTTAACGGCCAGAACTGAGCCAATCTGAAGCCAGGAGTCAGAAGCTTCTTCTGGGCCTCCCACGTGGGTGCAGGGGCCCAAGGACTTGGGCCATCTTCTACTGTTTTCCCAGGCCATAGCAGAGAGCTGGACTGGAAGTGGAGCAGCTGGAACTCGAACCATATGGGATGCCCATATGGGATGCTGGCACTGCAGGCCAGGGCTTTAACCTGTTGTGCCACAACACCAGCCCCTCTAATTCTTTTTTTTTTTTTTTAAGATTTATTTATTTGGAAGCCAGAGTTAGAGAGGTCAAAACAGAAAGAGAGAGATCTTCCATCTGATGGTTCACTCCCCAAATGGCCACAACTACTGGAGCTGAGCGGATCCGAGGCAAGGAATCAGCAGCCAGGAGCTTCTTCCCACGTGGATGCAGGGGCTCAAGGACTTGGATCATCCTCCACTGCTTTCTCAGGCGTAACAGCAGGAAGCTGGATCAGAAGTGGAGCAGCCCGGCATGGAACCAGTGCCCTGGGCTTTAACCCACTGGGCTGCGCCACAGCACCGCACCCTCCAGTTACTTCTTGAAGTATTAAAAGATTAAAGGATCTAAGGATTAAAGGCAGAGGAAACTTTATTATCACAGCCATTTGGCTGTTACCTCTCACTTCTCCTGGTTCCTGGGAGATAAACAGCTTAGTTTTAGGCTCGTGACCTGGACGTCTAGCAGGAATGATCCTTTGTGACTTTTTGTGACCCAGTGCAGGAGCTCTGTCCAAAACAATGACCTCCCATAACTTCTAATTAACAACATCTATTTTGAAAAACTTACTGTCTTTGTTTAAATTAACCTTTTTTAAAAGATTTATTTAGTTATTTGAAACGCAGAGTTACAAAGAGGCAGAGAGAGAGAACCATCCGCTGGTTCACTCCCCAGATGGCTGCAACGGCCAAGCTGAGCCGATCTGAAGCCAGGAGCCAGGAGCTTCTTTCAGGTCTCACGCGGGTGCAGATCCCAAGGCCTTGGTCCATCTTCTACTACTTTCCCAGGCCATAACAGAGAGCTAGATTGGAAGTGGAGCAGCTGGGACTCGAACCGGCGCCCATATGGGATGCCAGCACTGCAGGCGGTGGCCTTGTCCACTACTCCTCAGTGCTGGCCCCTAAGTTAACTCGTGGTGACCTAACTTACCACTGGCCTTAACCCTTCTCCAGGCGCGGTCCCTATGAAAATCTGGGGAACCGGGCACAGGGTTGACTCCCTCCCAAGTGGATGGAGACGACATGCAAAGGATTTCTATTCTGCCTGGCGCATTCTGCAGACACAACATGGATTTTACATTTTAGTTTGCATCCGCTTCTCACACAATTGCAAGGGTTTATTAAATTCCTTAGTTTAATTTTTTAAAAATTTGAGGCAGGGAGACAGAGGCACAGAGTTCCCACCTGCTGGTTCACCGCCCAAATGCTCACAATGGCAGGCAGAGCCGAGGCCGAGCCAAGGAGCCAGGAACTCCTCCTGGGTCTTTCACGTGCGTGGCAGGGACCCAGGGTGCACCTTACCCGATAGCTGGACGCTGGAGCTGGAGGCTGGAGTCCAGGCCCTCTGATGTGGGAACGGGTGTCTGAACCGCTGAGCAAAACGCTCACCTCGCTTAAATTACTGTTCCTCGGGAGCCCACCACAAGGCCCACCGGGAGGTCTCACTTCTGCAGTTGTGGGCAGCGAGGTGGGCGAAAGCCCGGACCCTGCCCTGCCACACCTGCGCGCTCAGGGTCTCAGTCCGAGCCTAGGCCCTCCCCGCGCCCCGCCCACCGTCCTTGCCAGGGCTTTGCCGCCCCTACGCCCCGCCCCGGACCCGCCCTCCCAGCCGCTGTCTCCGCCCAGCTGTGGCTCCCTAGGCCCCGCCCCGGGCCCGCCCACCCAGCGGCCGTCTCCGCCCAGCTTTGTCTCCCTGCGCCCCGCCCCGCTCTGCCTCCCTAGCCCCGCCCCTCACCCGCGCCCTCCCAGCCGCCGTCTCCGCCCAGCTGTCTCGCTACGCCCCGCCCCTAAGCGTCAAGCTCCAGCTAGGCCCCGCCCCCACAACCGGTTCCAGCCCACGGCCGACCTCGCGGCTGCGCGCGCAGCTTCCCACAGACCCGGAAGCAGATCGGGTGGAGTGAAGGTCGGCCGGCGGCGCGTGAGTTTCCTTCTCCGTCTTTCTATCGATCCTTGGCTTCGCAGTCCCCGGCGCCTCCGTGCCAGGGCTGCGGGGGCCGCGGGCTCCCTCAGACCCTAAAATGCTCTCGCTGCTGCCTGTGCCGCGGGCGGCCCTCCGGGTTCGTGGAGACCCCCCTCAGGCAGGTCCCGCGAGCCACGCAGACCCCTCCGGGTGGTCGCTCCGCTCCTGTGGGTCTGCGGACCCCGCTCCTTCCCCGACTGCCCGCCCGCCCCTCGCTGTCGCCTCTTTGCCCGACCCGCTTTGGGCGACGTCCCTTGGGCCTGTCTGGTGACAGCCCTTGTTGCGCCGTGCTCCGAGGTGGGCCTCTCAGGTGTGGGCATAGGGGTCCCGAAAAAGACGTAGAACACGTGGGAGGCACGAGACCAACCCCCGGATAGGATGGCGAAGCAGAGGATGTGTCAGGGTCTGCAGACAGGGCTAGCGCAAGGCGGGCTGCGGAGGTGTGGAGGGCAGCGGAGCAGGGCGAGGGGCGCCCGAGGCGGAGAGTGGAGAGCAGGGTTCGAGATTTGAAACCCCGGCAGCTAAATCAGCCGTAGCGTCTGCACGAGAAGAGGGAACTGGTGACGGAAGGTGGACGTGGAGCGTGACCGAGAAGGGCCAAACGCGTCTACCAGGGAGCAGGGACTTGAACACGCAGAGCAGAGGTGGTGCGGAAAGAGGCAGAACTACAAGGGTGTTCAGAGCAAAGGAGTGGCAAGAGGTGGAAGGCTGGGGCAGGAGAGGGAGGAGAGGGAGGAAGGAGAAAAGCCGTGGAGGAGAGGGGCAGGAAGTGAGCAGGAAGCCGGGGGAAGAGCACAGGACAGAAAAAGAGCTGGAGAGACCAAGCGTGACTGAGATCTGTTCAGAATGAGGAAGGAAACAGTGAAGAAAGGGGCGAGTGGGGTCCGGATGAGGTGGGCTGATTTCTTGTTTTATAATCTGGCAAATTTAAAACGTCTGTTCCGAGTATGGGGCTGAGGGTAAGAGTTTAGAACTCTTGTCTAAAAGTCCTCTGCAGTTTATGATTATTAGCTTCAGAGTATAGCATTCATCTGTGTTACATACTCAGCTCCAGGGCAGTGACTTGGGTCTCTGTGAGTGATTTGCTTTCCCTAGGATGTGGGGCAGTGGATGAGATACTCCAAAACCAGTGTTTTTCAAACGTTCAGCAGATTTCTTTACCTCAGTTCACCAAAATGTGCGGGGTGTTCTCCATCAAGCTGTTCTCTGTCAAACACCAACCAAGTATCCTTGAATGTACCCTACTACTCACTCTGCTCGGCGGTCACATCAGATTGAGGGTGAAGTCCCACGGGAGCTGCCCCTGCTTTGGTCTCCAGTCAGAGGCCCTGGGTTGGGCCTGTCCCTCTGACCTGTGGGGTGGAAGTCAAGGATTCTCTTGACCCCTTCTGTAGGTTTGATTCTTTTTCCTAAGCAGCTCACAGAATGTTTCTTTAACATTCTGCTTAGGTTTACTCATTTATTACAAAGGATGTCACAAACATGAGCCTGGAACCAGATGGAGATGCTGTCTTAGCCAATTAACCAAACTCCTGGAAGAGCTGTGGGAGACGGGATGTTTATCCAGTCAGTTTAAGTGATAACTGCTTCTTGCATATGCTGTCTGAAGTGCAGTGCAGATCCGGGGGGATCTGATGCTATCCCTCTGTAGACAGGGTCAGGATTAACTTGGGGCACTCTCGGCTGAGAGTGTGCTGGAGAACTGGGCAGTGTGGGGAAAGGCTGGAGGCTGGAGGGGAAGCATTGCGTGATGAGTATGTGAGTTGTAAGCAGTTTGGAGCAGGGAAGTGTTTTCTGGCTCAGTGAAGAGATCTCCACCTGGCACACCCACTGGTCTCTCTACTGAGTACTGACAAGGGGTGTCTGTAACTTTGGAATTGTGAACCGCTTGCCAGCCCCACTCAAAGTCTCATGATATGGCTCCCTTCTCTACATCATCAATTTTTACATCAAGGCAATTATTTTGGTTGGTGTACTGAAGGGATAATATTGTCTATTAAACAGACACATATATAAAATAAATATTTTTTACTTCCACTCTTCCATCTTTAAAAATACTCTATTAAACAACATTTCTCCCTGTAGTTAACTACTGTGCTCCATTTAGGAGCTAAAACTTTATCTTCCATTCTTTTTTTAAATAATTATGTTTATTTGAGGGGCCAGTGCTGTGGCATAGCAGGTAAAGCCTCCACTTGTGGCACCGGCATCCCATATGGGCACTGGTTGAAGTCCCGGCTGCTCCATTTCTGATCCAGCTCTCTGCTAATGCACCTGAGAAAGCAGCAGAAGATGGCCCAAGTCTTGGGCTCCTACACTTCTATGGGAGACTCAGAAGAAGCTCCTGGCTTCTGGCTTCAGCCTGGCCCAGTCCCTGCCATTGTAGCCATTTGAGGAGTGCGTTGGGGAATGAACCAGCAGATAGATGACCTCTCTGTGTCTCCCTCTCCTCTCCCTCTCTTCTCTCTCTCTGTAACTCTTCCTTTCAAATCAATCAATCAATCTTAATAATAATATATTTATTTGAAAGGCAGAGAGAGAACTCTAATCCTCTGGTTCACTGCCAAGTGCCCGCATTCCATGAGACTGACCAGACTGAAGCCAGGGACCTAACTCTTGAGCCATCATCTGCTGTCTCCCAAAGTGTGCATTAGCAGTAAGCTGAAGCTAGAGCAGAGCCAGGACTCGAACCCAGGTACTGCAATATGTGAGGCAGGCTTTCCAAGAAACAACTTACTCGCCGTACCACATGCCCGTTCATGTGTGTTCAAATCTTGCCTTCAACTCTCCCTTAAATTGAGCTTTCACATCTGCCTTCCACTGATACTTTGTCAGAGTCATCAGTGACCTTCCGGTATCTAACTTTAGTATTTAATTTCCTGTTCTCATCTTTTCTTATCCACAACATATTACACAGTTGATCCCTCTCTTTTCGCTTGGTTTTGAGAACATCTCATTAAGCTTTAACACTGTTGAATTTTCTTGGCTCCTGTCTGATCATTTCAGTTTCCTCTGTTGGTGGCCCCAGATCCCTGCTCTCTGAATGTGGGAATGTGTCCCTCGGCTGGGTCCTTGCACCTCTCATCTCTGGCTCCTCTTTATTTCTCTCAAGGTTTTCACACTACCTGCGTGTCTCCATTTCCTCCGCAGTCTTCTCCTCTGAACCCGAGAATCCTGTCTGTTGGTCTCCTCAGGTCTCAGCTGGGATGTCTTAACACTCCTCTCCACCTTCACATATCCATGTAAGACTTCCTGAGCTCCCTTAAAAAAAGTGTTCTCCCTGCAGCCCTCCACGTCTCCACTAGAGGGACCCTGAGCTTCCTGTGCTTAGCTGAACATCTCAGCATATATTTAACATAAAGAAGATACAACTTTTTTTTTTTTTTTAAAGTTTTATCTATTTTAGAGGCAGAGTGACAGAGAGAGGGGTTCAGACAGAGTATTTTATCTGCTGGTTCACTACCCACATGTCTTCAACAGCCTGAGCTGTACCAGGTGGAAACCAGGATCCCTGATCTCATTCCCAGTCTCCTGTGTGGGTGTCAGGGACCCAGGTACCTGGTCCATCTTCTGCTGCCTTCCCAGGCACAGTAGCTGGATGCTGGATTGGAAACAGAGTAGCCAGAACTTGAACTGGTACTCTGATATGGGATGCTAACATTGCAGGGGGCTGCTTAACCCACTTTGCTACAAAGTCAGCCTAATACTACATTTTAAGATTGTTTTAATTTATAAGATAAAAAAGTACATATTTACTTAAACAAGGAAATACATGGTGCCTAAAATTCTTTGGAGATGTGGGAGTAAAGTGTTAGAAGAACCTGGCTCTTCCTGATCTGCAGTCCCTGTCTGACCTCCCCTGTTGGGTCCTCCTCAGGTACCCTGCCTTAGGGCTTGCACCTGGACCGTCCCCTGCCTAGGACTCTGGCCCTCAGGTGCAGGTGAAGGGCACGCTTCCTGCTCAGGTCTTTGTTCTGGGGTCAGAGACTTGTATGTGGAGACTTCTATGACCTCTGCTTCCATTAGCATTCAAGCTGCACTCTCCTCCAGCCTATGGTCCACTTGGCTGCTCCACATGTTTCCTGCTGCTCTTTTCTCGCCCATCGTTTGGGTACTGGTGACAACAGGTCCCAAGGGGAAAGCAGAACAAGAAAGTGGAATGTGTTCTGGGCCTGCCCTCTGAGTGGTGCCCAGTAGAGTGCTGAGGCTTTTGGTGCCCTCTAATAGTATTCCCATTAGCAGTCTGGGGCCCAGCCTTGATAATATTTAAAGTTGATGATGTTCTGAGTCTAGCGTTGGGCACCAAGGCTCTGTGTCCTCCATTTCTGAGGGCTGAGATCAGCCTGGCATCCGCAGAGGGGTGAAGGGACTGTGCTGCGCCTGAGGTTTTGGTAGGACGGGTCTGTGCCCTGGAGGGACCTCAGTCCAGCCCAGGCCCTCAGGCTGCAGCGCATGTGTGGGGTTCACCTGAAGAGAAGCACACTCTGCAGAAAGGGGGTCCATACCTTGTTTCTTGGTCTTCCTGTATTCCCAGTGGTGCAGTAGGCATCAGACGACCACCTTTCCTTGTGGCGAGGGCTTTACTGCGTGTGGTGATGGCACAGGAAAGGACTGTGTTGATTCCAAGAATAAAACAGCATATTTTCCAAATTCAGGATTGACTTCTAGAGACTCATGTTGCCTGAGGAAGAAGCCCCGAAGAGGAGGAAGAGGGAAGACAAAGTGTCACGAATGGCTCCTACTCAGGTAACGCCATACTCCTGTTGCTCCGTGTCCCCTTCCTTTCTTAAAGGCCAGGCCTTGGGGTCGCTGATCTTCCGTGACTCTAAAGTCTCCTGCCTGACCCTTTGCTCACACCCTGTATCCCTCAGTCGCTCTTGTCTCTTCTTAACTTCCGTCTCACTGTGACCCTGTGATATGGAAACGTGAAGAGGCTGCCATGTGCATGGCCCTGGAAGGGCCTTCACACCCAGGTGTGCATTGGAGAGGAGAAGGTAGTGCAGCTGGATGCCAGGGATTATTTAGGGACCACATCTGGTTCCCCTGTGAGCTCTCCGTAGACCGGGGTAAAAGGGAGCTGCTGTTGAATGTCACATATTAACATGTACAAAGGCCTGCCACATTCTGAAAGGGAGGGAACTGAGGGAAAATGTTTTGTGCCTGATTGAGTCATGCTTTAGAAGCTGAACTGGTCAGTCACTGTGTCCTGACTCCGAACTTCACTGTTTGGAAATGGAATGCAAAGCTAGACACAGGTGGCAGTGGAGGGCGTTTCATTCTCACGGAAACTGGTATTCCTGCAGGGACTTTTCTCTAGCAAATTTGTTAAGTAAAAATGGTTGTCATTTTGCTTAGATATAGGAGCAGAACTCTGTCATTAGAAGGAATGGAACCATATTCTTGGTTCATCTGTTATTATTAAATGTTTTTCTCATTCTAAGCATCACATAATGTACATATTTGTTTTATAAAAGAACTACAGATAGTCACGAAGCTTTGGCACTGAGACAGAAAAGATCTCCTTCCCTGTCACTGTCACATCAATGGGTCCTCTGTTGTCACTCCTGTGTCAGAGGACAGCACAAGTCTTGTACAAGTGTATTTGTACATCATTTAGAAAAGATTCTTTAGTGAATGTTTTGTTGTGATATTTTATCTTGCAACTTTGGAGAATGTACATGTTTTTGTGTTAGGAAACATGAGTAGCCTACTGTTTCACATCTTTGAAGGTGTGTTCTATAAATAAAGACTCGTGGGATATAAACATTTTCAGTGTTAGGAAAAAAATGTGTGTAGGGCCCAGAGCTATGGTATAGTGGGTAAAGTCACTGCCTGCAGTGCTGACACCCCATATCGGCACTGGTTCCAATCCTGGCTGCTCCTCTTCTGATCTAGCACTCCGCTATCTGGGAAAGCGGTAGAAGATGGCCCAAGTCCTTGGGCCCCTATGCCTGCATGGGAGACCCGGAAGAAGCTGCTGGCTCTAGGCTTTTGATTTGGCCATCTCTGGCCGTTGCTACCATTTGGGGAGTTAAACAGCTGATGGCAGATCTCTCTCTGCTTCTGCCTCTCTGTAGCTCTTCTTTCCAAATAAATAAATATATTTTAAAAAGAATGAAATAAAAAATTGTGTATAAGGCCACAATGTGTGCGTTTGAGCCTGCCAAGTTCACTGCTGATATCACACTTCAGGTTTGGACAGTCAGAAGAGTGCTTCTTTTAGGGTTTTTGATTTCCAATTTTGTTAGTTCTGGCAAGTGTCTGCCCCTCTCTCACCAAAAGTATATGACATTTCCCTTTCATCAGACAAAACTTGCTACTTTGTTCTTATATTTTGAGAATTTGGAGAAAATGAAACCCATTTGTATTTCTGTTGTCTAATTCCTTGTCAGTTTGAATACTTTTATTACTTTGTGGGTGTCTATATATAGAACAGATTTTCACATATTGCTTAATTTTTTTTATGGGTTTTGGATGCTAGTTTATAGTCTTGTCATTTTTAAGTTATATATTGTTGTTTGCTTGTTAGCTTGTTAGTCTAGCTTTGTAAGCCTTCACTGAGTGCTTGCTTACAAAACAGTTTCATTTAGATTAGATATTTTGCTTACTATTTTGTATATTCTCTCATTTGCATTGATGTACATGTTATTAGTCATTTATTTGATTCATTTTAAAGTTTCAGGTAATACACACAAGAGATTCATATGTAATATGTGAAACTCCTCTATTTTCTTTTTCTTTCCCTTTCCACAGTTGTCCTTGAGACAACCTTTTATCACTCTTTTTTTGTTTTTTTAAGATTTTATTTATTTACTAATTTGAGAGGTAGTTACAGACAGAGGGAGAGACAGAGAGAAAGGTCTTCCATCTGCTGGTTCACTCCTCAAATGGCTGCAAAGGCTGGAGCTGAGCCAGGAGCCAGGAGCCAGGAGCTTCTTCCAGGTCTCCCATGCAGGTGCAGGGACTCAAGCACTTGGGCCATCTGCTGCTGCTTTCCCAGGCCATAGCAGTGAGCTGGATTTTAAGTGGAGCAGCCAGGATTAGAATCAGTGCCCATATGGGATGCCAGCACCACAGGCAGAGGCTTAGCCCACCACGCCACAGCACCAGTCCCCTTTTGCTGTTTCTATCAAATCCTTTGATGCACAGAATTTTTCATTTGGAGGTAGTGCCATTTTTTTTGTTTGTTTGTTTGTTTTTCTCATGCTTTCTTTAATGCCGAATACAAGAAATCATCACTAAATCCCAGTTTTCTGAAATTTCCTTCTATTTCTACTTTGTTGTTTGTTTTGTAAAGGTAGGGTTTCAATTTTGTCAAATATATTTTCTCAACCAGTGGAGATGATTGTGTAGTTTTTGTCTTTCACTCTATCACTGTGTAGTACATTTGACTTTTCTGTGTTGAACTGGTCACAGTATTTAATCCTGTTAATGTGTACTGTAAAGTTTGGTTTGCTAGCATTGTGTTGAGGAATTTCTCATCAATATTTATCAAAGACAATGGTCTGTAGTTTTATTGTTTCTTTGCCTGAGTTTGGAATAACAATAATGATGCTTCCATAGAATGATGTTTTTAGTGTTCCTCTTCAATTTCTTGAGAATTTTGAGGAGGACTGGTAATAGTTCTTTAAATGTTGGATGTAATTATGCAGTGAAACTGCTAGTTCTTGTTCTTTTTGGTAGGGCTTTTTTTATTGCTGTTTCAGTCATGTGTGCAGATTTTTATCCTTCCTTGATTCAGTCATGGATTTTTTTTTCTTTTTTATACTTTTCTTTGACCCATTGATTGATCAAGAATGAGTTGAGTTGTGGGATGTTTTGTTGTTCTTATTTATTTGAAAGACAGTGACACAGAGAGAGAAAGAGAGAGATCTTCCATCCACTGGTTCACTCCCCAAATGTGCATAATAGCCAGGACTGGGCCAGACTAATGTCAGGAGCCTGGAGCTCCAGCCAGGTCTCCAAGTTAGATGGATGGCAGGGACTCAAGAGCCTCTTGCCTCTTGAGCTGTCATCTGCTACCTCCCAGGATCAACCTAGTAGGAAGCTGAATCGGAAGCTAGCACTCCGACTGGATACAGACTCCCAAGAGGCAGCTTACCTGGCAGCACCACAATGCCTGCCCCTTGGGGTTTGAGGTTATTGTTGTTTAATGTTGCTTATTTAGTTGAGAGACAGTTCTCATCTACTGTTTCATTCCCCATATGGCAACAATAGCTGGACCTGGGCCAGGCCAATGGTGGGAGCTGGGGATGCAACCTACCTAGGTCTTCCAGATGGGTGACAGGAACTCAATTACTGGAGCCTTCACCATGGCCTGCCAAGACCTACATGAGCAGGAAATGGAATCTGGAGCCAGACTAGGAATCTAATATGGGATATAGATGTCTTATCCTCTAAGATAAGTGCCTGTTCCCAAGAATGAGTTTAGTTTTCATGTATTTGAAGATTCTCATTTCTTTTGTGCTGCTGGTATCTACATTCATTCCATTCTTGATGGAGAAGAAATTTGAGTAATTTCAAGTTTCTTAATGTTTAAAGTTTTCTTGGAGTTGTTCCACCTATTCTTGAAAAGAATGTACTTTCTACTTCTGTTGAGTATAATGTTCTGTATAGGTCTGTCAGATCCATTTGGTATATAATGTTGAAGTCCTAAGTTGCTTTATTGATCTTTCTATCCATAAGTGAAAATGGTGCCTTGAATTGTCATAGTAATAATGTGTTATCTAATTCTTCCCTTAATTCTGTAATGTTTGTTTTGTATATTGAGGAATTGGATGTTAGATACATATTTATTTATATTATCATATTTTCCTGGAGAATTGTCTCTCCCTTGTATAAAGTTCTTTGTCTTTTGAGACAGTTTTTCTCTCTTTTTTTTTTTTAAGATTTATTTATTTGAAAGGCAGAGTTACAGAGAGGTGGAGACAGAGAAGTCTTCTATCCACTGGTTCACTCCCCAAATGGCTGTAACAGCTGGACCTGGGCCAATCCAGAGCCAGGAGCCAGGAGCTTCTTCTGGGTCTCCCACATGGGTACAGAGGCCCAAGGACCTGGGCCATCTTCTGCTGCGGAAGTGGAGCAGCCGGGATTCGAAACAGCACTCTTATGGGATGCCGCCACTGCAGTTGGCAGCTTTACCTGCTACACCACAGTGCTGGCCCCTGAGACAGTTTCTGTCTTAAAAGGCTATTTTGTGCAGTAGAAGGACAGCTACCCTTGCCTCACATTATGTTTCTGTTTGCGTATGGGATCTTTTTGCATTCCACCTTTAGCCTGTGTGTATCCTTAGAAGTAAAATGAATTTCTTTTTATCCTGTATTTGGATCTGCAGACTTCCCTGCATTCAGCCATTGTGGATCTTTTAATTAAGATGTTTAGTTCATTTAAATGCTGTTATTCATGAAGAATGAATACTGTTTGTGTTTTTAGAAGTGTTTTCGGTATGTCCTGTAGCTTTTTTTTTTTTTTTTATAGAAAGCTTTTATTTAATAAATATAAACTTCATAGGTACAACCTTTGGATTACAGCGGTTCCCTCCCCTATGCCTGCCCTCCCACCCCCAAAACCATCCCACCTCCCACTCCCTCCCCCATTCAATTCCTCATCAAGATTCATTTTTAATTATCTTTACACAGAAGATCAACTCTATACTAAATAAAGATTTCAACAGTTTGAACCCACACAGATACACAAAGTATAAAGTACTGTCTGAAGACCAGTTTTACCAGGCCGGCGCCGTGGTTCAACAGGCTAATCCTCTGCCTTGCGGCGCCGGCACACCGGGTTCTAGTCCCGGTCGGGGCGCCGGATTCTGTCCCGGTTGCCCCTCTTCCAGGCCAGCCCTCTGCTGTGGCCCAGGAGTGCAGTGGAGGATGGCCCAAGTGCTTGGGCCCTGCACCCTATGGGAGACCAGGAAAAAGCACCTAGCACCTGGCTCCTGCCATCGGATGAGCGCGGTGCGCGGGCCGTAGCGCGCCATCCGTGGCAGCCATTGGAGGGTGAACCAACGGCAAAAGGAAGACCTTTCTCTCTGTCTCTCCCTCTCACTGTCCACTCTGCCTGTCAAAAAAAAAAAAAAGATTAGTTCTACCATTAATTCTCATAGTACAACACATCAAGGACAAAGGTCCTACATGGGGAGCAAGTGCACAGTGACTCTTGTTGAAACAGCAATTCTAAAGTGAAACATCTGTGGAAGGTGGGATTGTAGGCAGGTCCTGTAGCTTTTTTTATTTTTATTTGACAGATAGAGTTACACAGTGAGGGAGAGAGACAGAGACAAAGGTCTTCCTTCCGTTGGTTCACCCCTCCCAAATGGCCGCTACGACCGGCGCACTATGCCGATCCAAAGCCAGGAGCCAGGTGCTTCTTCCTGGTCTCCCATGCCGGTACAGAGGCCGAAGCACTTGGGCCATCCTCCATTGCCTTTCTGGGCCACAGCAGAGAGCTAGACTAGACTGGAAGAGAAGCAACCAGGTCTAGAACCCATATAGGATGCCAGTGCCGCAGGCTGAGGATTAACCAAGTGAGCCATGGCACTGGCCCCTCCTGTAGCTTTTTTGTCCCTCTTTTATGCCCTTGCTGCCTGTATTTGTGTCTCATTGGTTTATGAAGTGACTTTATTTCTCTTCTCATTTTGCTTTGTGTCTTCTATAGGTATTGTCTTTGTGTTTATTACAATTACATAAAGCACATTATCATTATAACATTGTTCTGCATGGAAATTGAATTGGTCTCATAAAAACTCCTCTCCTTTATATCTTACCTCCTACTCTGCATTGTTATTTTTAACCCAGATTACCTCTTTTCATGTTGTGTATTTCTTGATATGGATTTGGGATTTCTGGGGTTTTTTACAGGTTGAAGTGTATTCATTTATTTATTTATTTACTTATTTTACTTGAAAGAGCGTTTGAGAGCAAGATCTGCTGATTCACTGCCCAAATGGCCACAGCAGCCAGCCAGCACTGGGCCGAGCAGAAGGCAGCAACCAGGAAGTACGTGTCGATCTCCCACATACTCATGGGAGTATACAGGGGCCTAAGTACTTGAACAAGTACTTACCGGGCACATTAGCAGGAAGCTGGATTGGAAGCAAAACAGGCCGGCGCCATGGCTCACTTGGCTAATCCTCTGCCTGCGGCGCCAGCACACTGGGGTCACTGGATTCTGTGCCAGTTGCTCCTCTTCCAGTCCAGCTCTCTGCTGTGGCCCGGGAAGGCAGTGGAGGATGGCCCAGGTGTTTGGGTCCTGCACCTGCATGGGAGACCAGGAGGAAGCACCTGGCTCCTGGCTTTGGATTGGTGCAGCGCACCGGCTGTAGTGGCCATTTGGGGGGTGAACCAACGGAAAGGAAGACCTTTCTCTCTCTCTCTAAATCTGCCTGTCAAAAAAAAAAAAAAAAAACAAAAAACAAAACAAAACAAAAAAACCAGCCAGCACTGAGGCTGGCACTCTGAAATGGGATGCTGGCATTTTTCTTAAAATATTTATTCATTTGAAAGGCAGAGTTAATGAGGGGCCCCGTTATCATATTTTTAAGCTTCAGAATTTCTGTGTAGGTTTTCTTCATAATTTTTGTCTTTGTTGATGTTACTTTTTTTTACAGGGCTGGCGCCGTAGGGTTGCAGGTAAAGCTGCCACCTGTAGTGCTGGCATCCCATATGGGTGCTGATTCGAGTCCTGGCTGCTCCACTTCTGATCCAGCTCTCTGCTATGGCCTAGGAAAGTAGTAGAAGATGGCCCAAGTCCTTGAGCCCCTGCACCGTGTGGGAGACCTGGAAGAAACTCCTGGCTCTTGGCTTTGGATCAGCATAGCTCCAGCCGTTGCAGCCATCTGGGGAGCGAACCAGTGAATGGAAGACGTTTCTCTATCTCTCTGCCTCTGCCTCTCTGTAATTCTGCCTTTCAAATAAATAAAGATTTAAAAAAAAAAAAAAGAGTTACAAAGAGGTAGGGAGAGAGAGATCTTCTGTCTGCTGGTTCACTGATGTTATTTTATTTATGCATTATTTTCCTCATTTTCTGAAGATGTTTATATGTGCCCCTTAAGAGTACTGTCATAACTCATTTTTAATCGCTAATCCATAGTATTAGATTCTAGTATAAGTTTGTGGTGTTTTATATTGTTCCCTTGTATGGGTCATATTTTTCTCTTTTTAACAAAATTTATTTGAAAGGCAAAGTTAGAGACAGAGAGGGAAAATCTTGCTGCTTCACGCCCCAAATGGTGGCAACCACTAGGGCTAGGCTAGGCCAAAGCTTCTTTGAGGGCTTCTTCCGGGTCTCCCACATAGGTGGCGGGGGCCCAGGGATTTGGGGCATCTTCTGCTGCTTTCCCAGGTGCATTAGCAGAGAGCTGGGTTGGTAGTAGAACAGCCAGGACTTGAATTGGCACCCTATCAGATGCCGACACTGCAACAGAGGTGTAACCACCTGAGCTACCTCACAAACCCCATATTTTTCTTTTTGTGTGATTTGTTATCTTCTTTTGGGACTTCAGCATTTTGCAGATCAGCTGCATCTCCCAGTTTTTGTTGTCAGCAGCCAGCCCACTAGAGACTCTAGAGACCTCTCGACCTTTTCTGGGAATGTGTCCTCTGAACCTTTCTCTGCCCGTACACCCCTAACTGAAGGATTTGCCAGTTTCTACACAGACGCTCCCCTGTTGTCTCCCTGCCAGTCTGCAGCCCTTCTGGTGCCTCTGGATCTCCGTCTAGTCTCTGCCTGTGTTACTGCACACACTGCATTGTTACTCAGCTTTGTTCTCAGCGACTCCTGACCCAGCTGCCTGCTCTCTTCCATGCTTACATTCACTCAGTACAGAAGGCAATCCCTTGGGAGCCCCCTAGAAAGTTAGAAAGTTAGATGGATATTCCCATGTCCCCCCAGCACCCCCCAGGAAAAGTCAAGAGCTGAGTGTTTCATCACAATTACACCATGCCATGCTAGGGTAGGGGCTCTAGGGAGTAGGCGTCACATATTTTCCAACTAGACTTGCATAAAATCCTTCAATCTCTTTAAAAAAAAAATTTTTTTTTTCAAAATCTGCATTGTGGCATAGTGGGTAAAGCCAGCACCTGCAACACCAGCATTCCATAAGCGTGTCAATTTGTATCCTGGCTGCTCTACTTCCAATCCAGCTCCCTGCAAAAAGCCTGGAAAAGCAGCAGAAGATGGCCCAAGTGTTTGAGCCCCTGCCACCAACGTTGAAGACCCAGATAAAGCTCTTGGTTCTTGTCTTCAGCCTGGTGCAGCCCATCACCTAGGGAGGAAACCAATGGATTGAATATCTCTCTCTGCCTCTCCCTTTTTCTGACTTTCAAAGAAAATACACAAATTTTTTTAAAAAAATTTTTTAAATTTTAATTTTATTTGGAAAGCAAAGAGACAGATGGAGAGAGATCTTCCATCCACTTGTTTGCTTCCTACATGCCCACAACAGTAGGGTTGGGCCAGGCCAAAGCCATGAGCCGTGAATTCAGTCTTGGTCTGCAGTGTAGGTGGCAGGGATCCAACTATTTGAGCCATCACCTGCTACTTCCCAGGGTATAAATAAACAGGAAGCTGGCCAGAGCAGAGTAGCCAGAATTCAAACCAAGCACTCCAATATAGTATGCATGTGTCTCAAGACGTGACTTAACCATTGTGCCAGGTGCACACTCTCCACCTACTTTTGTTTTGCGCTGTCATTCTCTCCTTCCTGGTCCCTGTACAGTGCTGATTGACTGGAACTCTGGTGCATGCCCCTTTTTTCCTCCTTAATTTGTAGGAAATGCTGATCCTAATGTTTGGTGAAATGGTCTTGTGGAATATCAACGCTTTTTCTTTCTTTCTTTTTTTTTAAATTTCTTTTCTGTACTGACTTTTAGTAATCCAGTGATTTCTTCAGGTATGTACTGCTGCAATATATTTGTATTTTTTTTTTTAAGATTTATTTGAAAGAGACAGAGATCTTCCATCCACTGGTTCACTCCTCAAATGGCCACAATGGCCAAGGCTGAGCCACGCCAAAGCCAGGAGCCTGGAACTCAATCCAGGTCTCCCACGTGGGAGGCAGGGGCCCAAGCACTTGAGCCATCTTCTGCTGCTTTCCCATTGCAGTAGCAGCAAACTGGATCAGAAGTGAAGCGTCTGAGACTCAAACCAGCACCCATGTAGAATGCCAGCATCACAGATTGCAGTTTTTACTGCAACACTGGCCCCATATTTTTCATATTAATACGTGAAATTGTTGTCAAAACTCCAAAAAGTTTCCTAACATTTGCCATGATTTTATTAGTCAGATGAACTAATAAACTTCAGTGTTTATTTCCTAAATGGTATCTTTAGTTTTGAACATAGATTTTTAAATTAGAAAAACAATTTTTGAAGATTTATTTATTGGGGCCAACACTGTGTAGTAGTGGGTTAACGGTTGTCTACAGTTGCCAGCATCTCATATGGGCACTGGTTCAAGTCTTGGCTACTCCACTTCCAATCCAGCTCCCTGCTAATTATTAATGCACCCAGGAAAGCAGTGGAAGATGGCCCAAGGCCCTGGGCCTCTATATCCTTGTAGGAGGCCTGGAAGAAGCTTTGGGCTCCTGGCTTCAACCTGACCCAGAACTAGCTGTTTTGGGCAGCCATTTGGGGAATGAACTGTCATCTCTCCTTGTCTCTCTCTAACTCTGTCTTTCAAGTAAATTAATAATTCTTTTTAAAAGATTTATTTGAGGCCAGTGCCACAGCTCACTTGGCTAATCCTCCGCCTGCGGCGCCGGCACACTGGGGTCTAGTCTCGGTTGGGGCGCCAGATTCTGTCCCAGTTGCCCCTCTTCCAGTCCAGCTCTCTGCTGTGGCCCTGGAAGGCAGTGGAAGATGGCCCAAGTGCTTGGGCCCTGCACCTGCATGGGAGACCAGGAGGAAGGAAAACAAAGATTTATTTGAAATAGTTACAGAAAAAGAAGAAGAAACGTATCTTCCATCTGTTTGTTCACTCCCCAGATGGCCACAATGGCTGGGGCTGAGCCAGCTAAAATCAGGAGTTACTTCTGTGTCAGCCCTGTGTGTTACTGGGGCCCAAATAAACCATATTCTGTTGCTGTCCCAAGTGCTACTAGGGAGCTGGATGGGAAGCTGGGCAGCCAACACCCAAACCAGCACTCCACTGGGCATGCCTGCAGCACAGGTGGTGGTTTAACCCACTGTGGTACAGTGTAGGCCCCGGTTGCTGGAACGAGGACATAAGCCTCAGCCATCTTAGGTTTCTTGAAGAGACCAGTTCAGTCTAACATCCGGTATTATTCCCCACCCCACCCCTGCATTCCTCCCCAGGTTTGGAAGCCAGCTGATCAAACCTAAAGAACCAGTATGGATAAGCTCATCTCCACCTACTGCCCCCATCCCTACCCCTAGCCCACCTAAACTATAAAAGGGCCCAGCCTCTACCATGTGCTCATTCTGTGAGCATAATGGCAGTTGGTCAACCTCTGCAGATTTATTTCCTCTGAATAAATTCTGTCTGGCTGCAAGTTGATATTCTGTCTCTTCTCTGTTCTGGGCCCCCTCTTTTCTTAATACACTATTTTTGATAAATATATGTACAATAATGTTTATAAACAAAATATGGCACAGTTTACACATATTCATTGTGCCTAACATGCTGAAATATACTTGAGAAGAAATGGTAATGAAAAAAAACATTGAAAATACGTCATTGAGAGGCAGCTCCTTTTATTGCAGTTGATTTAAATGGTGATCTCAGTGCCTGAGTACATGGATGTGCAACCGCATGGATTTTGCCAAAGACATCAATATTTTAGATAAGCACTATGTTTTTATCTATTGAAATTATGTCATAAATATATTACATGGCTTTAAGTTTGTTCAGTAGCATCATATTGATGAGCTGACAATGTGAATAGCAATATGTTATGTGCATGTGTGTGTGTGATGACCTTTTTGGAATTGATACTGTTTTTGGACTTGTTTCAACTTTCTTACTTTAGGAACTTACTGTCAGTTTACTTACTGGTTGCTTAACTGTTTTATTTATTAGATTGGATTCCAATTCTCAGACTCTTGGGACAAATAACTTATTCCCATGTTTAGCTCTTTGACCTGAGCAGAGGTTTTCTTTAGTGTCTGTGACAGTTTCTCCTCAGTAATGTGGGGATGCATCTTTCTCATATGAGTTATTATTTGATTATATAAGTTAGTCCATGTAAAGAATTTAGAATAATGCCTAGCCCATGGGAACTGTTCAGAAGCTTTAGTCATTACCATTCCCATCATTGCAGATTTTAGATTTTGACTTTTTTTTAAGCCACTGTAGATTCTGTCTTAAAGACACTGGTACTGCAGCTTATCTGGATCCTATCACATGGTGTGTCAAACATAATATGTAACACTTCTGTAGAGAAAAGTCTATTGGTTTTTGATTTATGTATTTCTTGTATATCCACAAAAGTGAGAAATCTACACCAATATATGAGATATCAAAAATAGGGAGACATAACATACTCAAACGTGTGGGAGCATAAGTCATTTTTCCTGCTGTACTCTCAAAACAGAATGCTCTGTAGCTCAAGATACATGTGATTTTCCCCCACACCAGGCAAGCTGTTGTGCAGTAGACATCAACTGGGTGTCCTCTGACACCAGCTACCTTGAATTCTGACATTAGCTTCAATTCTGACACCAACCACCTGGTGTCATGATAGCATGAGTGCACAATTCTCACAAGAGTAGCCCCATGTCACATGCTAGTAGCAAGCACAGGTTGTAGCCCCTCCTTGGGTTTGCTAGTTTGAAAAAGTAGGGAGGACACTTTATTTACCCTTACCTATTTTCTATAAAGAGTATTACAGAGGACACAACCAGGGGCCAGTGCCGTGGCTCACTTGGTTAATCCTCCACCTGCGGTGCTGGCATCCCATATGGGCACCGGGTTCTAGTCCTGGTTGCTCCTCTTCCAGTCCAGCTCACTGCTGTGGCCTGGGAGGGCAGTAGAGGATGGCCCAAGTGCTTGGGCCTCTGTACCCACGTGAGAGACCAGGAGGAAGCACCTGGCTCCTGGCTTCAGATCGTCGCAGCGCCGACCATGGCGGCCATTTAGGGGGTGAACCAGCAGAGGGAAGACCTTTCTCTCTGTCTCTCTCTCTCTGACTGTCTATAACTCTACTTGTCAAATAAATAATAATAAAAAACAATGAACAACCAGATGGAAGAAAAGTACAGGGTATGAGAGGATGGGTTGGGGCTATAATTCTCTTCTTGGGGGCACAATCGTTAGGAATCTCCGCACATTCAGCTCTCTGTAGGACAGTTTGAGTCCTGTCTACTTGGGGTTTCATGATGGTTTCATTTCTTAGGTATGATTGATTATATTATTGGTGATCAACTTCCTGGACGGTTAAGAGATGTAAGACTGAAAGCTCCAATCCTGTCTTGGTCTTTCTGGTGACTTGCCCACAACCTTAAGTTGTATAGGGTGTTCCACCTACCTGTCATTTCACTAGCACATGAAAAAATACCAGAGATTTCAAATGAGTTATATGTCTCTAAACATAAACAAAGATAAATTTTTCATAGTATTCAGTATGGATTTGGCTTGTTGACCAGTCAGGTTTATCCTTATAGTTCTCACTTCTTATTTTCTGTGAAGATTATAACTTCTCAAAACTCTATGGTAAAATTTGTTTCTCCGTTTTAGGGACGGTTGACATTCAGGGACGTGGCCATAGATTTCTCTCAGGAGGAGTGGAAATGCCTGGACCCTGATCAGAGGGCTTTGTACAGGGATGTGATGCTGGAGAACTACAAGAACCTGGTATCCCTGGGTGAGGATGGTTCCGTGTAAAAGTTAGAAACTGCCCTTTTGTATCTTTGCATTTTCCCTGTGTGCCTCTTGCTATGCCCTGCAGTGTTTCACTGTGATTGAAGTCTTGTAGCCTCAGAAATATGGGGGTGTCTGGGCTTTACCCTTTCTTCAGATGTCCAGCTTCATTGTAAGTCACTGAGTGGTACCACGGCTTCAGTGTGCATAAAACCTTACAGCAAACTTGAATGTAACCTAATTTCTACTTTTACCCCCTGTGCTTTTGACTCCATGCTTCATAGAAGAAAACTAAATGTATATTATCCTGTTCCTTAAACATTCAGCAGATAATCTGGATAAATTTGAGAAAAATTTTCTGAGCTCCATTTGTAATATACTCTGTCCTTATGTAAATATTGAACTGGGATTCTGGAAAATCCACGGCACATTGTACCCCTTTCTTTCTATGAGCAGGAACTTCTCTTCATGACCTGAGTATTATCTCAGTTTTGGAGCAAGGGAAAGAACCGTGGCCTGTAGAGAGCCAAGTGAAAATAGTAAAAAAATCATTTAGCTGGAAATGTATCAAAAGTGTGACATCGTGTAAGAGCTTACATGGGCAGAGAGGAAAGAGCATCATTGAGTACTGTTTTGGAAAATTCCCTCAAGCGAGCAAGTTCTAGGACAAAACCAGTTTATGTGCTGTGAGTTCTCACAGGAAATTTTCAGTCCCTTCTACTTGGTTCTTTAGAGATGTGAAAGTTTACCCTTTTACTTGCCAGTGTTACTGGCAGTATGTGAGCAATTAATGTTTGAAAAAGGTGTTGGGATGGAAAGTGGTGGATCCTTTACATTTCTTTTTTTTTTTTTTTTTTTTTGAGAGAAACAATTAGAAAGAGAGGTAGTGTCCATCCATCTGTTCACTGCCCAGATACCTGCAACCACTAGGCCAAATGTTCAGGCTTGGTGGAAACTTTAAAAGACAGGTCTCACTGGGAGGTTAGATGATTGAGTACACTACTCTTAGAAAGGATTAATTCTGGTATTGAAATTAGTTTCCAGGGCCGGCACTGTGGCTCACTTGGTTAATCCTCCCCTGCGGCGCCAGCATCCCACATGGGCTCCGGGTTCTAGTCCTGGTTGCTCCTCTTCCAGTCCAGCTCTCTGCTGTGGCCCTGGAAGGCAGTAGAGGATGGCCCAGGTGCTTGGGCTCCTGCACCCACATGGAAGACCAAGAAGAAGCACCTGGCTCCTGGCTTTGGATTGGTGCAGCACGCTAGCCGTAGCAACCATTTGGGGTTAGAACCAATGGAAGGAAGACCTTTGTCTCTGTCTCTCTCTCACTGTCTATAACTACCTGTCAAATAAAAAGAAAGAAAGAGAGAGAGAGAGAAAGAGAGAGAGAGAGAAAGAGAGAAAGAAAGAAAGAAAGAAAGAAAGAAAGAAAGAAAGAAAGAACGAACGAACGAACAAGCAAGCAAGAAAGAAATTAGTTTCCAAGAGAGTGGATTGCAAAAGAATGAACCTGACCCTGGAATTGCTCTGGATTCCTTTCTCATCATGAGGCCTCTTCCACACTTGTCCCTGCTATTGTAATCCACACACCCCTAGCAGGGGCTATCAGAAATCAGAACCATGCTTTTGAACCTGCACAAGTGTAAGCTAAATAAGCTTCTTTATATATTATCAAGCCTTCAGTGTTATTTCAAACAGAAAATGGGGTAATGCAGGTACCAAGAACATACAGTGCAAAAGGCACATATACAATAAATGATGCTGGAAGGAAAGACTGGTCCTATATCTCACATCATACAACTAAAATGAATTAAGGAGAGGGGCCAGCCTTGTGGTATAGTGCATTAGTCTGCCTCTTGCAGTGCTGGCATCCCATATCAGAGTGCTGCTGGCTCAAGTCCCAGCTACTCGACTTCAGGTTCAGCTTCCTGCTAGTTGCATAAGAAGACAGTGAAAGTTGGGCCCCTGCCACCCATGTGGGACACCAGGATGTAATCGGTCTCCTGCTTCCACCTGGCCCAGACCTGTCTTGCACTCATTTGGGGAATGAACCAGTGGATGGAAGATTAGTCTCCTTACTTTGTCACTCTTCCAGTCAAATAAGTAAACTTGTTTATCTTGCAGAATGCCTACTTTTTTGAGGGTGTGGTTTCATAAGGACAATCCAAAAATACTGTTTTCCTCTAATACTGTTTTGTAGTATTTTTAAAGATTTATTTATTTATTTGAGAGAGTTAGGAGAAAAGAGAGGAAACAATCTTTTATCTGCTGGTTCACTCCCCAAATGGCTGCAATGGCTAGGGCTGGGCCAGACCAAAGCCAGGAGCCCAAAGCTTCCTCGGGGTCTCCCATGTCGGTACAGGGACTCAAGAATTTGAACCCTCTTCAGTTGCTTTCCCAGATGCATTACAGAGAGCTGAATTGGAAGCAGAGCAGCCAGGAATCAAACCCCTGCCCATATGGGATGCTGGCATTGCAGATAACAGCTTAACACATTGCACCACAGCACCAGCCCATTTCGCACTCTAAAATCATTCTTTAGTTCATTACATATATTTGCTGAATTATTTACATCACAAAATATCATACTCTAGCATTTGTTTTATTAATATGCTTTAAATATGTAGTTTTTAAGTATTATTTTGATAAAATGTATTTTTCAGTACAAAATATGTGTTTCCATCAATAGTTAATCAAAACCTCTGTTACTTGGTATCTTCCAGGTATTTCTCCTACATGTGTAGTCAAAGAGATATGTCCCAAAGGGGACAGCAATACAGGAGAAATATTCCAAACATTGAGTTTGGAGAGGAATGAAAGGAATGATGTCAAAGACTTTTCCACCAGAGAAGTCCAGAAAAATCAAAATGACTTTGAGTTTCAGTGGAATAATGATGAAGGAAATTTGAACGACCTGTTTATGATTCATAAAGAAAATCTCATCTCTAGAAGAGATCAACATGATAGAAAAGATGCAAGAAACAGTGTTATGAAAACTTGCCTTGGCTCCAGCTTTCAGTCACATTTGCCAGAACTGCAAATATTTCCCTCTGAAAGTGAAATTGATGAATGTAATTACATTGAGCAGTCTATCAACAATATCCCCTTAGTTTCACCACCTCAAAGAATTCCTTCTAGTGTTAAAACTCAAATGTCTGATGAATATGGGAATGATTTTATCTACTCGTTGCTCACACAAGAACAGAAAACACATATTAGAGAGAAACCTTACAGATGTGAGGAGTGTGGCAAGATCTTCAGCTATACCTCCTCTCTAGCACATCATCGGAGAATTCATACTGGGGAGAAACCTTACAAATGTATTGAATGTGGTAAGGCTTTTTTCAGACGTTCTTACCTTTTAGTTCATGAGAGACATCATACTGGAGTGAAACCCTATAAATGTAATGACTGTGGCAAAGTCTTCACTCAGAATTCACATCTTATAAGTCATCGGAGAATTCATACTGGAGAAAAACCATATAAGTGTAATGAGTGTGGCAAAGCTTTTAGTATTCGTTCAAATCTAACTAACCATCAGGTTATCCACACTGGAGAGAAACCCTACAAATGTAATGAATGTGGTAAGGTCTTCAGTCAAACTTCAAGCCTTGCAATTCATCGGAGAACTCACACTGGAGAAAAACCTTACAAGTGTAATGAGTGTGGCAAAGTCTTCAGTTCACACTCAAACTTAAATACCCATCAGATAATCCATCGTGGAGAAAAACCTTACAAGTGTTATGAATGTGGCAAGGTCTTCACTCAGAATTCACACCTTGCAAATCATAGGAGAATTCATACTGGAGAGAAACCTTACAAATGTAATGAGTGTGGCAAAGCTTTTAGTGTGTATTCAAGCCTCACCACCCATCAGGCAATCCATACTGGAGAAAAACCTTATAAATGTAATGAATGTGGCAAGGTCTTCACTCAGAATTCACACCTTGCAAGTCATCGAGGAATTCATACTGGAGAGAAGCCATACAAATGTGATGAATGTGGCAAATTCTTCAGTCAAACTTCAAATCTTGCGAGGCATTTGAGAGTTCATACTGGAGAGAAACCTTATAAATGTAATGAGTGTGGGAAATCTTTCAGTGTGCGTTCAAACCTAATTGCCCATCAGGTAATTCATACTGGTGAGAAGCCTTATAAATGTAGTGAATGTGGCAAGGTGTTCAGTCAAACTTCAAGTCTTGCAATTCATCGGAGAATTCACACTGGAGAGAAACCTTACAAGTGTAATGAATGTGGCAAAGCTTTTAGTTCTCATTCAAATCTAAATACTCATCAGATAATCCATCGTGGAGAAAAGCCTTATAAATGTAATGATTGTGGCAAGGTCTTCACTCAGAATTCACACCTAGTAAATCATCAGAGAATTCATACAGGTGAGAAACCGTACAAGTGTAATGTGTGTGGCAAGGCTTTCAGTGTTTATGCAAGCCTAACCACCCATCAGGTAATCCATAGTGGAGAAAAACCTTACAAATGCAACGAGTGTGGCAAGGTCTTCACTCAGAATTCACACCTTGCAAGTCACCGAAGAATTCATACTGGAGAGAAGCCTTACAAGTGTAATAAATGTGGGAAAGCTTTTAGTGTGAGTTCAAGCCTAACTACCCATCAATTAGTTCATACTGGAGAAAAACCTTACACATGTAATGAATGTGGTAAGGTCTTTGGCCGGCGTTCAAACCTTGCGAGTCATCAGAGAATTCATACTGGGCTTTTAAAAGCTTACAAATGAGTGTGGCAAGGCTTTTAGTCAGAATCCACTTCTTTCACATTAGAGGATTCATTAGGAAAACCTTTGTAAATGTAATGACTATGGCAAACTACTAATCAAGAGTTTAAACATTAGTAAATATCAAGAAAGTTCATACTAACCAATTTTATAAATGTAATTGTATGGCAGAGGCTTTATCCTAGACTCACAACTCCCTAGACATCAAATTATACATCTTGGATGAGATCATACAAATGTGATGTACATGCTGAGGTTATTACCCACTGACTCTGTAAATGAGGATTTATGTGAGGAATACCTTGGTCTCTAGTTTTCCAAGATTAATCTTTGAGTTACCTTTTGCAGAATATTATGAGAGGCCTGGTTATCTTCAGGTTATAAAATATTTCATTTGATGTTTCCTAAGAACCGTGCTTTATTATATGTGATATTCACAACAACCTTGAAATCTGTTAGTAATATGCCTGCCTTCAGACTTCATTGTGGTCTCTGGGAAAGAATTGAGAGGATGAAAGATCTTATTTCTTTAGGTGAGCATCATTTCCATCCAGGTATTGAGGAAAGTGATTCTTTTTGAAGTTGAATATTGTCAGCATTTGGAAAGAGGCAGAGAATAATTCTAAAAGCTAGTGTGTAAGTCATGCTTGCTGTTTTCAAGGTGTCCTTCATGGGAACTGTGGAGTATAGGAAAGAAATTTTCTAGCATCTGACCATAAAATAGAATAGCCCAAGACCACGGGATCCTGGGATTTATGTGGGACAAGAGGAATATGTTATTAAGGACCACTTAAGTCATACAGAGGTGGGCAGGTCTATGGTCTACTGGTTAAGACACCTATGCCACACATCAGGAGTCCCTGGACTTGATACCCAGCTCTGGTTCCAGAATCCTGCCACGTAGATTCAGAAAGGCAGGAGTAATTGGCTTCTTGCCACTAATGTGGGAGACCTGGACTGAGTTCTTGGCTTTGGCCTGGCCTGGCCTGGCTGTGGAAAGTGAATGAACCAGTGGATGAGATTCCTATTTCTCTCCCTCTCCCTTTGAATAGATTTTTTTTTTAAAACATTAACATTAAAGTGCTGGTTACATTTTGTTGCTGTTTGATTCAAAATGTATTGTTGATGTGATGTCTCAATACAATTTAATCTTTTATTACTATGAGTCATACTACTACTCACATAGTTTTGTTCTACCTCAGTAGGATACTTAGGACAATAGCTAACTAGCCTTTTTACTGTTTCTCCATGGATAATTAAGAGACTAGGTTTTGCAGCTTACACAACAGGATTCCAATTCTGATTCATCAGTATGTAACTGGATGAGTCTTGTAGCCTCTTTCTGTCTTAGCTTACCTCTGATGTGAAATGGCAATATCAGCAATACTTAGCTGGAAATTCAATTATTAAACACAAAGAAACAGTTAATTTTTATTCCAAGAGTAATTGATATAAAAAGAACTACATAGGGCCGGCGCTGTGGCTCAACAGGCTAATCCTCCGCCTTGCGGCGCCGGCACACCGGGTTCTAGTCCCGGTCGGGGCGCCGGATTCTGTCCTGGTTGCCCCTCTTCCAGGCCAGCCCTCTGCTGTGGCCCGGGAGTGCAGTGGAGGATGGCCCAGGTGCTTGGGCCCTGCACCCCATGGGGAGACCAGGAAAAGCACCTGGCTCCTGGCTCCTGGCTCCTGGCTCCTGCCATCGGACGAGCGCGGTGCACCGGCCGCGGCGGCCATTGGAGGGTGAACCAACGGCAAAAGGAAGACCTTTCTCTCTGTCTCTCTCTCTCACTGTCCACTCTGCCTGTCAAAAAAAAAAAAATAAAAAAATAAAAAAAAAAAAAACAGGTTAAAGTTATAGAAAGAGGTTAAAAAGAACTACATAGAGAACTTAAGGGATAACTTATTAAATTAATATATTTTTGAATGAGAACAAGTCAAAGGGCAAATATTGAGTGTCAGTATTTTCTGCAAAGTTTTCTGGGTCTGAGTGAGGGAAATGGGAAATGGTCATGGGAAGTGGCAGAATGGTGTCAGGGATTCTGCAGTGGAAATACCTCCTTGTCCCAAATGGAGATCTGGAGTCTTTCTCAATGATACTTTCATTTATCATTGTAGATGCGAGTTATGCCCACATGTTTATTGTTTTAAAAACCTCATTAGCCAATTCCCTATGTTAAGAAAATGCATTCATTTGTCATTTCACTTCATTCATTGAACTAGACTTAAAAGGCTACTCATTTTTTAAATATTCCTGATTTTGCCTGCTGTTTTTAACAGTTTTAATATTTTTAACTGGCATCAAAATTTGTGCATATTTATGGGGTACTACATGATGTTTGGATACATCTGTATGTTATAGTAATGTCTAATGAAGTAAATATATATCCTAAACATTGCCTTTTCTTTATAGTGAAAAAAATCAAAATCACAATGTTTTTTAAATGTAAATTTTTTACAGTTCCCCCAAATTTGCATTTTCATGCCACAGAATGTCTTCAGACAATGCCTTCGTTTGTGTATCTCCTAAATTTTTTACTGGAGTAATGCACAGAAGAGAATATTAAACATCTATTCTGGATTATGATGTATAAAGGGGAAGAGACTGTTTAAGTAAAAATCATACAAATACAAAGTAATTTCACTGTAGTTGAAAATGACCCATGGAATAATATATTGCTCAGCACATAAAGTGAAAATGATATGGAAACATAGCTTTTGGAAAAATGCTTCTTCAGTGAAATTACTTAATCATATTAATTGTTTAAGGATTTCCACACATTTTTTACTGGACTAATGAAATGTTTTAGTCAACTTGAACAGTATGTCACATTTTTAACAGTCCTATGTGAAGTGATATGTGCATCAGGAAATGGAATGCCTGAGTCTCCTCACTTATCAGCTGAATCCTTTTGAAGTCAAGAGGTTTTTCCACCAGAGAAATAAGTTGATGAAAGTTATCTTTTTTAATTTGACATGTAGAAGTTTTTGGAAAAGATGTATTTATTTATTTTGAAAGGCAGAATTATAGAGAGGCAGAGGCACAGAGAGATCTTCCATCAGTTGGTTCACTCCCTGAATGGCCACAACAGCCAGAGCTGGGCTGATCAGGAGCCAGGAGCTTCTTCCGGGTCTTCCACACAGGTACAGAGGCCCAAGGACCTTGGGCTATCTTCTGCCTTCCTAGGCCATAGCAGAGAGCTGGATCAGAAGTGGAGCTGCCAGAACTCGAACTGGTGCCCATAAGGGATGCAGTACTGCAGGTGCTGCCTTTACTTGTTATGCCACAGTGCTGGCCCCAACATGTAGAGATTGTTATTTTCTGTGACCTTGGGACAAAAGCTATATGGAGAACTTGAATTCAGATTGGAAATATAGCAGATACATATGAATGTTGATCAGCTAGGTAGTTTTTTTTATTTATAATATAAAATATAAATAATATAGAAAGCAGTGTTCATGGTTCGCTCCCCAAATGCCTGAAACAGCCAGGGCTGGGACGTACCCAAGCCAGGACTCTGAAACCCAGGATGGACCTCTCCCATGTAGGTGGTAGGCACTCAGGCCCTTGTGCCATCATGTGCTTGCTCCTTGGGTGTAAATTAACAGGAAGTTGGATTGTTAGTGGAGCCAGGATTCAAACCCAGACTCTTCATGGAATGTGGGTGTCCCAAGTGGTGTCTTAACAACTGGGCCGTATGTCTGCCCCATGATATTACTTTCAGTGTCCATAAACTGAAAACTTGTAATCTCAGGAATTATTGAGGCTTTAGTGTACCTACAAACTAGTAAACACAATTTGATTATCCAAGAAATTATTGAACTACATATTATTGGGAAAAGACATTTACAAATCCAGAAACACTTTCCAAAAGTAGAGTAGAGAAAGAAAACATTTAAATTAAAATACCAGAATGTTCTAGGTAATAGAAATTGCTAAGAAATTGAGAAAAAAACTCCCTTTTATGCAGCCCATTATGTACCTGTTTTCCTGATAAATTAGCCCTATAGAAAGAAGACTTAATATCACCATTGATCACACATAGTTTATTCTGACTCTGGTAACGAGTGTATGACAGGTCTTCAAAAAGTTTATGGAAAATGCATGTTACGGAAAAAATGTCATTTTTTGTACCAAAATAAAAAACTTGTTATAACATGTCTGGAAAATACCTACTTTGAAGACTATCAGGGCAGTATCTAATTGTAAAATTGAAGCACAAAGAGGCATCACATTTATGGTGACAGTTGTGTGGAAGAATGGTGAAATCATTGATGCATTATGAAATGTTATTATGATGCTCCCAGAGAAACTAGAGCCCCTAAACCTAGGTCTGGTTGCTGAGTGCACCCATGTTCAGTTACACCAAGGATGTGAAAGGAATTTATTTTGCAAAGAAACAACAAGGAACACAGGCAGCTATCAATTTCTACACTCCTCAAGAAGTTGAGGTTAAGTGTCATAGCTAGTAAGTTGGAGGTTATAGGTGAATGTTCAGCTCACTTGCAGGCCTCTGGTTGGTCCACAGGAATCATGGCCCACCTTTGGTCAACAACGCAATGACTGTTAAGTACTTTTGGGAATTTTGATGGCAAAGTGGGCTCCTGTCAGTTAGAGCTACTCTGAGATTGTTAACATTTTGCTCAGGACCTAGGGTTCCAGAAACAAAAGAAACCTCAAGTCAAAAATGCTACCTCTAAGGAAGATTAATAACCTCATAAGTCTTGGAATTTGAGACCCTGTGGGACTGGCTAAACCTAGCGCCATTTAGTAAGTGACTTGGAGATTGTAACCACTAAAGCATGGTAAAGTATGCACATCAAGTGCACTGTTTGGGGACTTACTTAAAAATAGGTAGTGAATTGTTCTAAGAAGGGATGAGATGATGATGAAGATGCAGTCTGCAGTGATAGTCCAGCCATAGCAATCTGTGAGGGAAAAATCTTGATCATGGTTGAGTTGAAGAGAAGTGGTTAACAGAAGAAACAATAGCAAACATTGTAGATGTCTCAACTGGTTCAGTTTACACAATTCTGATAAAATGAAGCAGACTTGCTGCTTGATGAGTGCCAAAGTTGTGTCCAAATCAGTTGCAGAGGTTTCAGTAAAGATTTTAAACAAGTGTGAGTGAAATCAAGATCCCGAAGCTTTTCTTTGAAGAATTGTAACAGGGCAGAAACAGCTTTGTAAGTATGATCCCGAAGACTGCACAGTCAAAGCAGTTGCACCAAGGAGGAGGTGGTCCAGTCAAAGCAAAAGTAGACCATTAAGTAGCAATGGTCAGGGTGTGGTCAACAAACCATTTGTTTCTTGAGTCTGGTGGTCCCAAAGGATGATGGCATCTGCTGTAAGTGTTTTTGGAGAGTAACAGCTGTAGCAGAAAAGCTTCCCCAAAGATTCCTTCTGTTAACAGTAGTGGCTAGTGAGGCCGGCGCCGTGGCACAACAGGCTAATCCTCCGCCTTGCGGCGCCGGCATACCGGGTTCTAGTCCCGGTTGGGGCGCCGGATTCTGTCCCGGTTGCTCCTCTTCCAGGCCAGCTCTCTGCTGTGGCCCGGGAGTGCAGTGGAGGATGGCCCAAGTGCTTGGGCCCTGCACCCCATGGGAGACCAGGAAGAGCACCTGGCTCCTGGCTCCTGCCATCGGATGAGCGCGCCGGCTGTGGCGGCCATTGGAGGGTGAACCAATGGCAAAGGAAGACCTTTCTCTCTGTCTCTCTCTCTCTCACTGTCCACTCCGCCTGTCAAAAAAAAAAAAAAAAACACAGTAGTGGCTAGTGAACAAGGGGTCTTTGGGGGCACTGTTGAGGGTATCTGGTGTTGTCCAGTTCCCTTTTTGATGACAATCTAGGGTTGTTTTCAGTTGGTGAGCGTTCCTGTTTTGACCTTTGTGACACACTGTTATTTGAAAAACTTGTTTTAGCCACTGTTTCCCAAAGTTTAAGCTGAGTTGGCAATTTTTTAAAAGATTGATTTGAAAGGCACAGTTGCAGATTAGCAATTTTCTTTTTCTTTTATTTATTTATTTATTTTTAATTACAGGCAGAGTTAGATAGTGAGAGAGAGACAGAGAAAGGTCTTCCTTTTCCATTGGTTCACTCCTTAAATGACTGCTACAGCTGGCGTGCTGTGCCGATCCGAAGCCAGGAGCCAGGTGCTTCCTCCTGGTCTCCCATGTGGGTGCAGGGCCCAAGCACTTGGGCCATCCTCCACTGTTTTCCCGGGCTACAGCAGAGAGCTGGACTGGAAGAGGGGCAACCAGGACAGAATCCGGTGCCCCAACCAGGACTAGAACCTGGGTGCTGGCGCCGCAGGCGGAGGATTAGCCAATTGAACCACAGCACCAGCCAGCCATTTTTTTTTAAGGTTGATTTGAGGGGTCAGCGTTGTGGCACAGAGGGTTAACGTCCTGGCCTTAAGTGCTGGCATCCCATATGGGTGCCGGTTTGAGATCTGGCTGCTCACTTCCAACCCAGCTCTCTGCTATGGCCTGGGAAATCAGCAGAAGATGGCCCAAGTCCTTGGGCCCCTGCACCTGTGTGGGAGACCCAGAGGAAGCTCCCGACTCTGGCTTCGGATTGGTGCAGCTCTGGCCGTTGGGCCCATCTAGGGAATGAACCAGCGGATGGGAGACCCCCTCCCCGTCTCTTCTCTCTTTCTCTCTCAGCCTCTTCTCTCTGTGTAACTCACTTTCAAAAAAATAAATCTTTTTTTAAAAAAGAGATTGCTTTGAAAGGCATAATTGTAGAGAGGCAGAGAGGGCCTCCATCCACTGGTTCACTCCTCAAATGGCCACAACGGCTGGGGCTGGCTTGAGAGTCAGGAGTTTTCTCCAGGTCTCCCACATGGGTTCAGGGGCCCAAATACTTGGGCCATCTGCTGTTTTCCCAGGCCACTAGCAGGGAGCTATATCAGAAGTGGAGCAGCCAGGAATCCAACAGGTGCCCATATGGAATGTTCACAAGTGGTGGTTTTACCTGCTATGCTACAGAGCTGGCCCCTAAGTTGGCAATTTCTTCAGCAATTTTATCTATGATTATACATGTGAGATATATATATATATATATATATATATATATATGCTTGGGAAATGTGTCTGTACAGTCAGATGTTTCCCAAGATTAACCTGTGTTAGAAAACATCTAATTTTTTTTTTTTTAAGTTTTTAAGTGTTGGCCAGTGCCGTGGCTCACTTGGCTAATCCTCCACCTGCGGTGCCGGCACCCTGGGTTCTAGTCCCAGTTGGGGCACTGGGTACTAGTCCCAGTTGCTCCTCTTTCAGTCCAGCTCTCTGCTGTGGCCTGGGAGGGCCAAGTGCTTGGTTTCAGATCGGCACACCGCTGGCCATAGCAGCCATTGGAGGGTGAACCAATGGCAAAGGAAGACCTTTCTCTCTGTCTCTTTCTCTCACTGTCCACTCTGCCTGTCCAAAAAAAAAAAAAAAAAAAAAAAAAAAAACCAAAGTTGTTCTGAAACATGTTTATCGATTAGTAGAAGCAAAACTGGAACAAAATCAATTGCAAGTTGTGTGCCCCTTAAGTTGGATAGAACGTATCTTACAGACTGCCAGATGGTGGGTGGCAATAGAGTGCCCTTAACAGATTATAAAACCATTTAGCCAGGGGGCTGGTGCTGTGGCTTAGCAGGTAAAGCCACTGCCTGCAGTACCGGCATCCCATATGAGCAGTGGTTGGAAACCCAGCTGCTCCATTTACGATGCAGTTCTGTGCTGTGCCCTGGGAAAGCAGTAGAAGATGGCCCAAGGCCTTCAGCCCTTGCACCCAAGTGGGAGACCCAGAGGAAGCTCCTGGCTCCTAGCCTCAGATCAGCACAGCTCTCGCCATTGCAGCCATCTGGGGAGTGATCCTGCAGATGGAAGACCTCTCTTTTTCTGCCTCTCCTCTCTGTAACTCTGACTTTCAAATAAATAAATCATTTTTAAAAAGGAGGAACAATTTAGCCCAAGCATAGAGAATTATAATAGAAGAACCCATTAGGAGTTTTATTGTCAATAACAGCTCTTGGAGAGAATTAAAAGAAGAGGCAAGTACAGCGTGTAAAAACATGTAATTTTTAACTTTTGTAACTCTTGGGAACAGATGTTTCTTAGGATGTAACCTAGATGTTCTCTTTGTTGGACCATAATTTTAAGCACTCCTTTAGGTAAGCAGCTTCTCAAACAGCCAAAGAAGTAAGCAGATTTTTAAATTTTTCTGACTCTAGAATTTTCCTTTCTTCCCCAGCTTAATCTGCCTATTGCTTCTAGAACAAAGCTACTCATTCCTGTCATCAAACAAGAACTATTTTTTGTGAGTTTTGGTGAGAAAGCATTGGTTATCCTCTTTGTTTTTTCTGTTTTTTAAAGATTTATTCATTTGAGAGGCGAAGTTAGAGACAGGTCTTCCATCCACTGGTTCACTCCACAAATAGCCACAGCATTAGAGCTGGGCCTGTCTGAAGCCATACACTTCATCTGGATCTCCCACATGGGTGCAGGGACCCAAGCATTTGGGCCATCTTCCACTGCTTTGCCAGGCCATACCAGAGAGTTGGATTGAAAGTGCAGCAGCCAGGACTGGAACTGCTGCCCATATGGGATGCTGGCACCACAGGTGGAGGCTTAACCTACTACACCACAGCACTGGCCCCAGGTATCCTCTTTATAGTCCTTAATTGGCTCCTTCTGACCTTTGGATTCCTTATCTTGAAAAAATTCTGAATTATGCCCATTTTTATCCATAAATATTGGAAAAAAGACTGCATGGGTATAGTTAAATCCCCAGGACCCTCAGTCAGTTCTTCAGGGATGCACTAAATAGCTGGTATTATTTTTTATAAAACAAGATTTATTTATTTGAAAGAGTTACAAAGAATGGGAGAGACAGAGATCTTCTATCCACTCATTCACTCCCTAGAGGCCACAACAGCTGGGTCTGAGCCAGGCAGGACCCAGGTGCTTCCTCCTATCATGTAGGTGGCAATAGACCAAGCACTTGGGTGATCTTGAATTGCTTTTCCCAGGCCATTAGCAGAGAGCTGGATCAGAAGTGAAGCATCTGGGACTCCGGTGCCCATAAGGGATATCAGCATCACAGGTGGCAGCTTTACCCATTATGGCACAATGCTGGCCCCAGTAGCTGGTATTATTGATTACAAAAGTATCTTGAACTTGATGGGTATAATGTGGATTAAAAAAAGGTTTAATTTTCATCTTTTAATTCCATTTTTCCACAACCGTTTCAAAGTATCCTCATGTATTACCTAATGGGCCTTATTCAGAGGGACTGTGGATAAAACTCAAACATTTCATTCTGACAGGTGATAGTCTCAAATGGAGCCAGGTCCTCTCTTTTGCAGTTTACATTCAAAGGGAAGGCTTCTAGGTCCTTCCTTCTGAAAGGTGTTCTTAAGTCGCAAACAAAAGATTAGTTTCTAAAATATTTTAGAAGAGAGGAAGTGTTTGCACAGGTCTTCTAGGGTAATGTTCTGACAAAAGGGGGAGGAATGGCAGTCTTTATTTTCCAAGAAGAAATTAAGCTTATTTTTCATTTGCATTTCTGCTTACAGTATGCACATGAAATGTTTTAATGTTCACCAAAAGAAAATTTCAGCTAATTGAAACAATTAGCTACTACTTTATTTCATTGAGATATGAATTACTAACTCACTTCCAAAGTGTAATTGACATTTTCACATTTATTTCCCAGTTTGTCTTCTACAAACTACACAAACAACTCCAGTTTAATGTGTTGCTTAATTAAATACACTGTTGGCTGGCGCCGTGGCTCAACAGGCTAATCCTCCGCCTTGCGGTGCCGGCACACCGGGTTCTAGTCCCAGTCGGGGCGCCGGATTCTGTCCCGGTTGCCCCTCTTCCAGGCCAGCCCTCTGCTGTGGCCCAGGATTGCAGTGGAGGATGGCCCAAGTGCTTGGGCCCTGCACCCCATGGGAGACCAGGATAAAGCACCTAGCACCTGGCTCCTGCCATGGGATCAGCGTGGTGCGCCGGCCGCAGCGCGCCATCCGCAGCAGCCATTGGAGGGTGAACCAACGGCAAAAAAAGGAAGACCTTTCTCTCTGTCTCTCTCTCTCACTGTCCACTCTGCCTGTCAAAAAATATAAAAAATAAATAATTAAATACACTGTTCTAATTGCTAGTTCCTGGGGTGCAATCACTACTTTACAAGGACCCTCCACAAGCCTGCTGTAATGCAGGCAGGTGGCTAACAAGGTGGCAAAGAGGAGCTGAGAAACACTAGCACCTGAGCCACGCTCATGTGCGCAGCCTCCAAACACGATGCCCTCCTGTCTATCATGGCTGCAGGCTTAGCCCATCCACTCCACATTGTGCGCCAAAGCCTCACGTCCCATCATGAAACAGAGGTTATGACACTATTTCTAGAGATTGCATCTGCTACAGCCCTGACCCAAACTCCTTCGAATATTCACTCAAGGCACCACCCATCCACTCCCAATTAACTTTACTAATTGCAGCTCATTTTCCCCCAAGCTTGCCTGCATTCCCAAATGAGTGTTTACTACCCCTTTAAATAAATCTTGCTTTGCACGACTCTATCTCCATCTCTTCCTTGAAGTCTTATGTGGAGGCAGAAACCCTGGAACAACCCCAGCCAGGGATCATGCCCTCACAACAGCTGCAACTTCTCCCTGTGCCCAGCCCAAGCTGTCTTCAGTTATTTGTAGAAGCTTTTCCTTTAAATGCTTTTCAAGTCAACACAAAATAATGATATGAGGCCCATTGCATCTCTGTTCTGTAGCATTAAACGGTTTGAAGTATTACCTAAGGCAGTGCAGGCAGGAGGTTTATTGGTTCCCTTAAAGGGGAATGCTACTTATTTTTGCAAGCGGAAAGACTGACAGCTGGCAAAGCCTTGGGAGGGGAGGTGAGAAGCAAACCAGCACAGGTTCTGCCCCTTTCCAGACCGTGCCCCGCCGTTGGCTTCCACCCCATCCTTGCCTGGCCCTGGTTCTGTTTTAGTCGTGCGCCTCACAGACACAGCCCAGCCAAGGCTCTGCCTGCTGCTCACCATTCTCTGCTGAAGCCAGGGGTCATTCAGGTGAGTGCAGTTCTTTCTGGCCCAGATCTGCCCGTTACAGCACCCCAGTCCCCAGTTCAACTTGGAATATCAAATCCCTCAGATGGCAAAATCCCAGGCAAATCCAGTTGTTATGTCCTGGCCAGGGTGAGAAATCCTGAGCTTAGTGAATCTGCAGATTTTATAGGATTTTTTGTATCCTGTCCTCTATGTTGCAAAGTTATCTTTTGTTAGCAGAGATGGGTGGGCTAGGTTCTTCGCGCAAGAATGAACTTAGACTTGAGAGATAGTGGTAAGCAAGGTAGCAAGGTGTAATGGGACAGGGCATCCATCAGAACGGATGGGCACTTCTCCCACAGAATCTTAGAGCACCCACTCACTGGGACTAGGGAAAGCAAGATTACATGGTATAAGGGAGAGGATACACCAGACAGGCCAGGCAGACACCTCAGGAAAGAGCTGAGCACAAGAGTTTGTATTCAGACTGGGGCTTATTGGGGGAAAAGGCCCAGTTCTTCCCTCCATTTCTCCTTCCTCACTCCCTCTTCTCCAGGACAAAGCATCTGCTAAGTGTGAATTAGGTGAAATTCCTCTCAAGGTTTCACTAATCCATGCTATCAGACTAGGTGGCCCACCTAGCACCAGGCAGAGGAGCTTCCTCTGGGGTGCCTTCCTTGGGAGTAGGCTGTGAAACTTGTATTGCCCAATGTTATCAGGCTGGGTAACCAATTTGGTGCTGAGTAGAGAGGATTCCCCTGGGGAGCTTTCCTTGGTGGTGATGGGGGGGAGGGGGCTGAGACCACCTGTAATTTATTGAGGTCTGGGCAGGACTTTGTAATGTAGAATACAAGACTGCTTCCAAGGCGTCTTAAGCTGCTTGGTGGGGGAGATAGAGAGCCACATGGACCTTGATAAGGTGGATGGGGGATATGCAGTAAGGCTCCTCGGTGAAGTTATCAATGCGCTGTCTTAACAGTCTGGAGTGTCCCAGGTGTGGGGTTTTTCCAACAATAGACACTTCACTAGCCTTTATATTGCTGATCTGCCCAGTTTCATTGGACCTGGTGGTTCAGGCTCAGAGACCTAAGGGGTTGTATCAGCCTTCAGTAGCCTAAAAGGTTCCCTTCATAGAATGTGACTGGAGATCTGTAAAACAGCTTTAGAGAACATCAGGTGTTTGTAAGATCTTGAAGTAAGACTACCACAATAAAGACTATCGAGCATCTTGGGGTATTAACCAATCACAATTGTAAGTCCAAAATACCATCACTCTACAAGAGTCAATATTTTCAGGATAGCAGGTGGTAATAAAAATTCCTAACGTAAGATTATAAGCTAGTCAGTATTTTCAGGGTAATGGGTAATGATGAATAAGTACAATTTATCGAATGATTTAATTCTGTAGACAATGTATCAGAGGCAATGGCTCCAATGTGTTTAATAGACACAGTAATTAGGTCTCCACAGGATAAAAACTCTTCATGATACTAATGAAATTAACATTAGGCAGTGATTTTTGAGGTGCTCTATATATCCCTAAGGTGACAAGAAATCTATCAAACTTACTCAGGACACATATTGTACCTTTGGAATGCAAATTTGAATTGTCTATTGAGTCTATTTCATTAATTGCTACATTATTCCTCATAGACATTCATTTAATCTTTCATTATTCATCAGTTGTATCATGTAAACTGTAGTAATTATTTCATTCTTAGTGTTTTGCCTTTTTAAAGATTTATTTATTTATTTGAAAGTCTGAATTAGAGGAAGAGACTTTGTGTGTCTCTTGCATCCACTGGTTTGCTCCCCAGATGGCTGCAGCAGTGGTCAAGGCTGGGCCAGATTGAAGCCAGGAGCCCCCTTCTGGATCTCCCACATGAGTGCAGGGACCCAAGCAGTTGAGCCATCCTCCACTGGTTTCCCAGGCAGATTAGTAGGGAGCTGGATCAGAAGTGGAACAGCTGGGACTTGAACCAGTGCCCATGTGGGATGGCAGAGTCCCAGGTGGCGGCTTTACCAGTTACACAACACAGCCTATTTTGAATCTTAAACATGTTTCAAAATTATTTCAATGAGTGCTATCATTGTATTATTACTGGGATAAGCACAAATACATCATCTTTCATCTTGTCATTGAGCCATTCTTGCCTTAATGAATGCAACATTTGGCCTTGGATAGTCTTTCCTAACATTGCAAGCTAGTCACTATAGTATTTGTATTTTTAATATCTACTCAAAAGTAATATCTATAAAATCAATTTAAACGTGGAAGTGGCAAAATCACAAATAAGAGACTAAAACCAGTGAAATATGTCAATGGGTGTCAGGAAAAATAAATGTTGAGGACTGGATGAGCAAGGTCAAAATTAACTTTTTTCATGAAGTATCGTGGTTAGCACAGTTATCTTTGCAGCTGGACAAAATGCAGATTCTGATGCTACCATTTAATGTGATGAATTGGAAAGGACGTTCCCTGTTGTGCTTATTGTCTCCTCATCTGTAAAATAAGGATAACAACAGTACTTATCTCAGAGAATCGAGAATTTGGTCAGTAACATATAAAGTGTTAGCAAGTTTTATTTTAAGAACATTTTAAGCCAGAATATATAAACTTAAGAAATAATTTATGAATAGGAAATACATTTATTGAGTGTTTCTGGGTGGTTAGAACTGAATTTGTCATGAAAATAGTAATGCAAATCTCTTTAGGACTGTCACTCTGAATACGAATGTCCATATAGGAGAATGAGAGAATGACAATCAGGAAGTTGACAATATGGGGCCCGTGCTGTGGTGCAGCAGGTTAATGCCCTGCCCTGAAGCACTGGCATGCTATATGGTTGCCTGTTCGAGACCTGGCTGTTCCACTTCCCATCCAGCTCTCTGCTATGGCCTGGGAAAGCAGTAGAAGATGACCCAAGTCCTTGGGCCCCTATGCCCTCGTGGGAGTCCCAGAAGAAGCTCCTGGCTCCTGGCTCCTAGCTTCGGATCTGGACAGCTCTGGCCTTTGCGGCCAATTGGAGAGTGAACCATCAGATGGAAAACCTCTCTCTCTCTCTCTCTCTCTCTCTCTCTCTCTCTGCCTCTCCTCTCTCTGTGTAACTCTGACTTTCAAATAAATAAATAATCTTTAAAAAATCTTAAAAAGAAAAAAGAATCTTGACAATACGTACCACTTCCTTATCACAAACATGAAATCTTGGAGAATTTCCCTTTTCTGTATCATATCATTTACTTCATTAGATGGAGTTTAAAGTACACAGATTTGGTCCCGTGGCACCTGACTTTTGCTTATATATTGACATTCCTTTTTTTTTTTTTTTTTTTGACAGGCAGAGTGGACAGTGAGAGAGAGAGACAGAGAGAAAGGTCTTTTCTTTGCCGTTGGTTCACCCTCCAATGGCTGCTGCGGCCGGCGTGCTGCGGCCGGCGCACCGCACTCATCCGATGGCAGGAGCCAGGTGCCAGGTGCTTTTACCTGGTCTCCCATGGGGTGCAGGGTCCAAGCACTTGGGCAATCCTCCACTGAACTCCCGGGCCACAGCAGAGGGCTGGCCTGGAAGAGGGGCAACCGGGACAGAATCCGGCGCCCCGACCGGGACTAGAACCCGGTGTGCCGGCGCCGCAAGGCGGAGGATTAGCCTGTTGAGCCATGGCGCCGGCGGTGACATTCCTTTTTTAAAAAATTTTTATTTACTTGAAAGACAGTTAAGGAGAGAGGTCTTCCATAACTGGTTCACTCCTCAAATGACTGCAATGGCCAGAGCTGAGCTGAGCTGAGCTGAAGCCAGGAGCCCAGAGCTTCTTCCAGGTCTCCCATGCCAGTGCAGGGGCTCAAGCACATGGACCATCTTCTACTTCTTTCCCAGGCCATAACAGAGGACTGGATCAGAAATGGAGCAGCCAGGACTTGAACTGGTACCAATATGGGATGCTGGCTCTGCAGGCTGGGGCTTTAACCTGCTGCGCCCAGTGCCAGCCCCGACAATCCTTTCTAAAGATGTCCTTCATCAAGCTTTTAAGCTGATGAATTTCCTCAAAGGATTCACAAGCAGAATTGTTTTCCATGCTTACAGTGTGGTAAGTGGTAGGTCATTCAGTACAACTTGTCAGTTGAGAATCTTCTAGGCCAGCAAGGTCAGCTGGAGAAACTCCTTATGGACAGAGTTTACAGTAGATGATCCGAGTTCACCAGATTTACTTGTGCTGGAATTTGCACTTTTATAAATGTGCATGTTTCTATATACATGTCTACAGAACAGAAAATCAGTTAGCAAAATAGCAATAGTAAAGCATCATCTATCATAGTTATATGTAAATGTATTATAATAATTATACATAAAAGTATTAAATGGCTAAACAGATAAAATATAAAAAATTTAGAGGGCCCGACTATATGATGTCTAAAGGGAACTCATTTTAAATTTAAGGACACATGAAAAGTGAAGGGATGGAGCAAGAAATTCCATGCAGGCTAATAATAGAGCAGAAATGATTATAATTGCCTGAGACAAAATAAGTCACAAGGGCAAAAAATGATCTACATGAAAGATTTCTGTGAGATCCTGGTGGAAAGAAGGGGCCATCAGAGAAGGAGGTACCTTTCTCTGAAGGGAGGAGAGAACTTCCACTTTGATTATGGCCTTGTCTAAATAAGGTCAGGGTTTGTGAGCCCAAGAGCCTGGGGTGATCACTGACTTCATAAATAAGAGTGTCAACTGTTAAATCAACAACCGGAGTCACTGTGCACTTGCTCCCCATGTAGCACCTCTGTCCTTAATGTGTTGTACTATGAGAATTAACTGTAAAACTAGTCTTCAAACAGTACTTTATACTTTGTGTGCCTGTGTGGATGCAAACAGTTGAAATCTTTACTTATTATAGCGTTGATCTTCTGTATATAAAGATAATTTTAAAATGAATCTTAATGAAGAATGGGATGGGAGAGGGATTAGGAGATGGGATGGTTTGGGGATGGGAGGGTGGGTATGGGGGGAAGAACCATTATAATCCAAAAGTTGTACTTACAAAATTTATATTTATTAAATAAAAGCTTTCTACTAAAAAAATAAGTCACAAGTCCAGAACAGGAAAATATAGCAATGTAAACACACACACATATATGTACATTGAAATTCATAAGACCTAACTAAAGCCAGCATCAGCAGATCTGCAAGGAGAAACAATATAAGGGTACTTCAAAAGAGTTCATGGAAAAGTGGAATTGAAAGATTATTTTGGGGCCAGCGATGTGTGACAGGTAAAGCCATGGCCTGCAGTGTCAGCATCCCATATGGGCACCAGTTTGAGTCCTGGCTGTTCCACTTCCAACTCAGCTCTTTGTTATAGCCTGGGAAGGCAGTAGCAGATGGCCCAAGTCCTTGGGCCCCTGCACCTGTGTGGGAGCCTGGAAGAAGCTCCTGGCTCCTTGCTTTGGATCGGTGCAGATCGGCGCAGCTCTGGACATTGTGGCTAATTGGGGAGTGAACCAGCAGATGGAAGACCTCTCATTCTCTCTCTCTTTGCTTCTCCTCTCTGTGTGTGTAACTCTGAATTTTAAATAAATAATCTTTTAAAAAATTATTTTGGTTACAGAATTGAAATGCAGATTTTTTGATTATTATGGTTAAGAATTTTATTATCAAAATTATTACATCTCTTGTGAAAGTTTAAATGTTACAGCAAGGTGTAAACACTCCACTTGAGAAAGAAGTGATACTTCTTCCCTTCTAAGAGTTCCCCCCACCCTCTCAACAGATTTTTATAACATGCATTTTCCATTGAATTTTTTAAGATCTCTTGTGGAATAGTAGAAAATTTTGATAACTCACTTTCTATAATTGTTGTACCTGAGTGAGTGCAAACAAAGGAGCTCCACACATTGATAAAATTTGATGGTCCTTTATTGCCGGCGGTGGAGAGTGGGCTCATGCCCTAAAGAACTCTCGACCCTGAAGCCCAAAGCAACAGGGTTTATAAAAGCAAAAACCGCAAAATCAGGAGGGGAGTTCATGGTTGCTAGGAACAGGTGGGAATACATGGTTACCGGGGTCACGCCGACCTAAAACCTATGCAAAACTAAATCCAGGTATTGGTTTTAATCATATGTAGGACATAGGCAAATTACATTTTTATCATTAACCCAGGTTTGCCTATCCACTTCCAAGCTTGAGCGATCATGCTAGGGGGTTTCTATGCTCTGCCAAGTGTGATGTAGTGGACTGCTATTGTCCGACTGTTTTAGATCATAGTTTCAGCCCAGAGTCTCACGGTGTGTGTGTGGGGGGGGCACTTTACCAGAAATGGAGTCTCAGGTGCTCCAAAATGGAGTCCCTACTGTCAATATGTTACTTCATAATGAATAGATCATTTGGACAGGAGATCAATGTGAAGCAGAAAATAAAACACCACTACTTATCAAACGGATCTATCAGAAATTTAGAACTTTCCACACAACAGTAGAATTTACATTCTCAAATTAATACAAAACATTTTCCCACATAGGTCACACATTAGGGCTCACAACAAAGGCATTAAAATGTTAAGATTGGGGCCAGCACTGTGGCATAGCAGGTAAAGTCACCACCTGCAGTGCCAGCCATCCCATATGGGTGCTGGTTTGAGTCCTGGCTGCTCCTCTTCTGATCCTGCTCTCTGCTGGGAAAGCAGTGGAAGATGGCCCAAGTCCTTGGGCCCCTGCACCTGCATGGGAGACCTGGAAGAAGCTCCTGGCTCCTGGCTTCCACTGTTGCGGCCAATTGGGGAGTGAACCGATGGATGGAAGATCTCTCTCTTTTTCTGCCTCTCTTTCTCTGTGTAACTCTGCCTTTCAAATAAATAATCTTTAAAATTCAGTTTTATCTTAGCTTACTTCCCGTTTTATTTTACAGTCATTAAAACTGCAGGTATTAGTGACACTTGCCTGCTCCACTTACAGCCTCCCCCAGGTACAAGTTCTTTACCGAACAGCCCCAACCCTCCACCATCACCTGAGCACCACAGAGCTTCCGGCCAAGCGACCAGAAGGCCCGGGCCACGCCCACTGCCGGAAGAGCCTGCGGAGCCGCGACAGAGCATGCGCAGTGCCCGGAGCAGACGCTGTCAAGATGGCGGTTTCCTCAGTCGGGGGTAGGTCGGCAGCGAGTTAGAATCACTTCTGCCCGAGAGAGAGAGAGAGAGAGAGAGAGAGAGAGAGAGAGAGAGAGAGAGACATACGCTGGCCTGGGAACAAGGTAATTTCCTCCGCCCTTCGTCTTTAATGATGGCGCTCCCTGAAACCCAGTAAAAAGGATCCGCCCACATTACCTCACAGAGGCGATGACGGCATAATGCGGGCAAAGAGACTCGCGGCTCCCATGGCCACTGTTGAGTCCGCGCCTCAGCGGAGCCTGAGGGCCGGGGGCGCTGACAAGGGTGTGATGCGTGGTGCAGTCAGTTTCAGCTTAGGGGCTCCAAATAGCGGGGTGGTGGTCTGTGAGGGTCCTTGTTGTTCTGTAACCCCTGTATCCCGGGGATCTGTGCTGTCTGGTGACTCTTCAGAATGATTCATTTGAAAGGCAAAGTGACAGAGAAACAGGGGGTGGGGGAGGGGGAGAGGAAGCGGGAAAGGGAGCTGCTCCATCCGGGTCTCCCACAGGGCTGGCAGGGGCCAAGCACCTGGGCCACCATCTGCTGCCTCCCAGGTACATCAGCAGCGCGCTGAATGGAAGAGGAGCAGCCGGGACGCCAGCCGGCTTCCCATTGAGGCGTCCCCACTCGCTGCACCAAAAGCCCGTGTCTGAAGTGACTTTTTTGAATGGAGGAGAAAAGTGAGTGGGGCTTCTGGTCATCAGTGCTTGGGAAGTTTGGGGGGAGTTAGTGGCTATGGGGGTTTCTTTGAGCGGTTGGTGAAGACTGAGAAGGTGTATTCAGCCATTCCTAAAACAGCTGAGTACTCGGGGGTCCCAGTCCTGGGACGGCTCAGGACCGCTAAAGGGCCTGCAAGGGCCTGGTGACTTACTGGCTTCTGCAAACGGCAGACCAGGAGGGGGGGATTGACGCTGTCTGGCGGTTTGTAAAGTGGCCAGGTCTAGCAATTAGTGTGGCCGTTCGCATCACAAAAGGACCCCAACTGGGAAATCTGGGTACCTGGAAAGAAGCCAGCGGCCAGTTGGCAGCTGCCTCTGCACCTTGTCGCAGACTAGGCTTGGAGTTGGAGCCACCCCTGAGTTAGTGCAGCCGGCTGGGGCAAGGGGAGGGGGGGCAGAGGAGTGTGTGCAGGGGGTCAGGCCCAGGAGTCAGAAAAAGGTGGTGAGGGTCACTATTGTGAGAGCATCTTGCAACATCCTGCATCCCCTCCACCCAGTGACTTAGAAATCCAGTAAATCGCCGTCATCCCTCTTTCCCACCCAGCTCCTCTGCTATATTGTATACCGTGCCCTCTTTCATCCTGAGACCTTTTTGATGTGCATCCCTCTGTGACCCTTATTCCAGGGACCTCAGTCTGACCCTCCTCACCTCAGTTACACTTGCCAGCTCTGTCAATCGTTTGCTCCTGCCTCTTGCCCTGTGTCTACTCCAAATTCCAAAGTCTCAACCCATTTCCTAAGTCCTCATGCCCAGTGTTCTCAAATCATAGCCTTCAACATTCAGGCATCTTTAATGTCCCCCTTGAATCTAACACATGCTCTCACCTGTTACCCATCACCCTAAAATCCCTGCCCAGTTCCCTGCATTGTCTTGTGCCTGTTCCCCATTCTCCCCATGCCTATTATCTCCCCTAGGCTCTACCTTCTTTACCTACACTTTATGTCTGCCTTAGTACAGTACAGTTGTCCAAGACCTGGCTGTTCTGTCTCCCCCTCCCCACACATCATATTTTTAATCTCATGTCTGCTCTACTTTTTTTCAATAACTGTGCATTGCCATTATCCCCTTGGTTCCCATGACAGCATATATTCCTTCCCACCCAGATCTTTTTTTTTTTTAAGATTTTTTATTTATTTATTTGAGATGTAGAGTTACAGATAGTGAGAGGGAGAGAGAGAAAGGTCTTCCTTTCATTGATTCACTCCCCAGATGGCCACAACAGCTAGAGCTGCACCGAACCAAAGCCAGGAGCCAGGTACTTCTTCCCAGTCTCCCACATGGATGCAGGGGCCCAAGGACTTGGGCCATCTTCCACTGCTTTCCCAGGCCACAACAGAGAGCTGGATTGGAAGAGGAGCAGCCGAGACTAGAACCAGTGCCCATATGGATGCCACTGCCACAGGCGGAGGATTAACCTACTGTGCCATGATGCCAGCCCCCCCACCCAGATCTTAGTAGCTCTATATCTGTAACTTCTTTACATATTTTGCCTCCTTGTAATCGGCATTGCACTTAACTCCCAAGCAATTTTAACATCCCTTTTTCTTTTCTCTTTCTGCCTTCTCTCCCCCTGTACTTTCTATATCCCACTCTGTAGGTTCTCTGCACCAAGATCTTATTTTTTAAAAAGATTTATTTATTTATTTATTTGAAACTCAGAGTTAGAGAGAGAGAGATCTTCCATCTGCTGGTTCACTCCCCAATTGACTGCAATGGCCAGAGCTGCACCACATCAAAGCCATGAGCCAGGAGCTTCTTCCAGGTCTCCCACATGGGTGCAGGGGCCCAAGGACTTGGGTCATCTTCCACTGCTTTTCCAGGCCACAGCAGAGAGCTGGATTGGAAGTGGAGCAGATCTTCTCACACTGGCACCCATATGGGTTGTTGGCAGCTGTATTCCCTACACCACAATGCTGGCCACATGCTCCAAGATCTTACATTAACTCCTTTCTTGTGCCCTCTTCTCAATCTTCTGTCACACAACAATACATTGTCACTCACCAAAACACTCCAGTGTTAAAGAATTGCTCCCCATAGTTTTTTGGCAAATGTACTGTGGGTCAGATTTATTCACACACATCAAGTTCTGAGTCAGGTCAAATAGAGAAAATCTATGAGAACTGAGTTTTCAATGAATTACCAGACAGGTTCCATAGTGAATATTCTCTGGGGAGGGAGGCATTTAGGGTGTTCAGCTCTCACTCTCTCTTAATGGCTGCTAGCATGCTGATTTTCACGGCTGCTCTCTTTGCAAAGTGGTTACTTTTTGAGGCTTCATTTGAGCTGAGGAAGTAGGGATAGAATTAGGGCAAGTTAAAATTCCACAAGAAGCTCTTGTGGTTGGATGTGTGGCCTTAGTTATTGGCTCCAGAAGGAGAACTGACTGGCCTTTAGCCAGAGCATCAAAACAAGGTCAAAACAGCATGAAAATTTTTTGTTATACTCCTTCTACTGTCCAAGCTAGCAGATTTCAACTCTGCAGGGCCAATTCAATCTTTCTACTCTTCTCTGGCCCTCCCTTCAATTCATTCTCTTTTCTTGTCATGTAAAAGACAATCTTCTGGAGCCATTGTTGTGGTGTAGTAGTTCAGCCACCTCTTGCAATACAAGCATCCCAAATTGGAGTACTGGTTGAAGTTCTGGCTGATCTGCTTCTGGTCCAGCTACATGCTAGTGTGCCTGGAAAAGCAGTAGAAAGTGGCCCAAGTACTTGGCCCTCTTTCAACTACCTGGGAGACCTGGATGGGGTTCTGGGCTCCTGGCTCCAGCCTGGAACAATCCTAGCTGTTGCAGGCATTTGAACCAGTAGATAGAAGATATCTCTCTTTCTTGCTATGTCTCTCTTCCATCCTCATCATTGTGCCTGTCAAACTTTTCTTAAAGAGATAATCTTCAGAAAACTATTCATTCCATATTTAATCCATCTTACTGTCTCATTTCACCTGTTGAAGATCTTACTCTTACTATACCACTTCTAAAGTCTTAAAATGCTGAACTTTTCTGGGAATTACGCTAGTATGGGGGGTTTACAACATCAGAATCCCCTCTGCACTCAACTCAAATTTCTCCATAAAATTAGATTTTTCTCTTATACAAACACAAGTTTAAAATTCAAATGCCTCAAATATTCCCAAACGAATTTATTGCACAGGAAAACAATAGGGACCTGTTGGCTGTTTTGAAGATTTTTGAAGATGACTACCATCCCTAACTCTAACAAAAATACTTTAATATCCTCTTATAATTGCTTTTTCTTTAAATTCCCCTATGGTACTCTTCCCATGGTGCATCTCGTATCTTCCTCTTCTCCCCCTCCCTCCCTCCCTCCTTCCCTCCTTCCCCTCCCCCTCTCTCTTTTTCTGATTTTATTTATTTATTTGAGAGGCAGAGTTACAGAGAGAGGGAGAGACAGTAGGGTCTTCCATCTGCTGGTTCAGTCCCCAACAGCCAGAGCTGGGCAGATCCGGAGCCAGGAGCTTCTTGTGGGTCTTCCTCATGGATGTAGGGTGCAGGCACTTGGGTCGTCTTCTACTGCTTTCCCAGGCCATAGCAGAGAGCTGGATGGGAAGAGGAGCAGCCAAGGACTCCAGCTCCCCATAAGGGATGTGGGCACTGCAGGCAGAAGCTTAGCCTATTATGTCACAGTACCAGCCCCTGTATCTTCCTTCTCTACCTATGTTATACACTACCTGTTATTCTTGCTCTTATCTCTCTTATGTCCCTACCTTTCCCAAAAACTTACATGCATCCTATTTTTGACAAATTAATTGTTTTTCCCAAAAATATATCCTTATCCTGAAACTTATGATTTGGAGAATAGTAAATCCAACTCTAAAATATTTGTTACATTTGAAAGACACAGAAAGAGAAACAGAGACAGACAAACAAACACAGAACCCTTGCATCTACTGGTTCATTCCCCAAATATCTATGACAACATGGGTTGAACTAGGTTGAAGCCAGCAGCCAGGAACCCCATCTGGATCTCCCACAGGGATGGCATGGACCCAACTACTTGAGCCATCATCTGCAGCAGGAATCTTAAATTGGGATCAGAGTGGAGACTTGAATCCAAGAATTCTGATAGGGGATGTAGGTATCCCTATTGGCTATGTCAAAATGCCTACCCTCAGTAAACTCAACTTTTAAAGAATATAGTTATCTTTCTATCTATCCATCTAGTTTTGAATCACACTTAGTGGTTTATTTTTAGAAACTGTGAAAGTCTGAGATAAGCCTGCAACTTTTTCTATAGATCTGTCAGATTTTTATATTTTATATATTTTTATAGATTCTGTCAGAATACACAATAGTTTATGTTAAAAACAAAGAAATCTGTTACTCATGGCATAGCAGACAGTCTGAACTTTCTGATTGTTAGTTTCCTTTGCCCTCCACCCATTCCAGTTGGAGTGAAAGGCTATACAAGCAGAGCACCTGAGTATCTTTGAGCATAGGTTAACTCAGTCTTTTTTTTTTTTTTTTGACAGGCAGAGCGGACAGTGAGAGAGAGAGACAGAGAGAAAGGTCTTCCTTTTGCCGTTGGTTCACCCTCCAATGGCTGCCGCGGACGGCGCGCTGCGGCCAGCGCACCACGCTCATCCGATGGCAGGAGCCAGGTGCTAGGTGCTTTTTCCTGGTCTCCCATGGGGTGCAGGGCCCAAGCACTTGGGCCATCCTCCACTGCACTCCTGGGCCACAGCAGAGGGCTGGCCTGGAAGAGGGGCAACCGGGACAGAATCCGGTGCCCTGACCGGGACTAGAACCCGGTGTGCCGGCGCCGCAAGGCGGAGGATTAGCCTGTTGAGCCACGGCGCCGGCCTACTCAGTCTTTAACTTTTTTTTTTGACAGGCAGAATTAGACACAGAGAGAGAGACAGAGAGAAAGGTCTTCCTTTTTCAGTTGGTTCACCCCTCAAATGGTCGCTATGGCTGGCGTGCTGCGCTGATCCAAAGCCAGGAGTCATTTGTCTCCTCTTGGTCTTCCTCATGATGGTTGCAGGGCCCAAGGTCTTTGGGCCATCCTCCACTACCTTCCCAGGCCACATCAGAGAGCTGGACTGGAAGAGGAGTAACCGGGACAGAATCTGGTGCCCCAACTGGGACTGGAACCCCGGGGTGCCGGTGCCGCAGGCGGAGGATTAGCCTAGTGAGCCGTGGCGTTGGCCTAACTCAGGCTTTTAAAGGGAACTGCTAGCAAATCAGCCACTTATTGCCCCAGAGAGAAATCTTTATTTGCTTATATAAGAAGCATGCCTCTTGACTGTTGGACAGGATGACACTCTCCCTATCTTCCAAGGTTCTTGTTTGCCCAAATATCCACCAAAAGACATAGTCCAAAACAAAAGCTGTTCCTAACACATATACATGTATGAGAAATCCTTGGAGAATTGTCTTCCAACAATATCCATTCATTTATTCACTGAATTTGCTTCTGTCAGATTTCCCCATAGTATACCACTAGGTCAGACTGACTTTGAAGGCCTCAGGCCTAATCCGTTCAGTTTTCCTCAAGCAATGTTTAAGATTAGACCAGGAGGAAGCACCTGGCACCTGGTACCTGGCTTCGTATCAGCGCAGTGCGCCTGCCGAAGCAGCCACTTGGGGGGTGAACCAACGGAAAAAGGAAGACCTTTCTCTTTGTCTCTCTTTCTCACTGTCTAACTCTGCCTGTCAAAAAAAAATTTTTAAAAAGATTACTATCCATAGGAACGCTATGTAGTGGGATGAGCATAACCTTTATTCACATCCTCTGTGCTCCTGTAGGTCTCACGTTCAACCAACTGCAGAAATCCCAATAACCATTAAGGTTTGCCTTAGAAAGACAAGTGACTCTGTAATTTTTGTATTGATGTTTTGAGGATGATGAGTGACTAAACAACTGAACATTTTACAAAACCATGCAGTTTACATATCTATGATAATATTAGAAGATTTGCACTCCTTGCCCAGTGAAAACAATCTGAATGCAGGGGAGTCACGGCTCATGAGAAGAAAGGGGCTTACAGTTGGAAAACACACAGAAATGAAGGCAGTAGCATCTACCAGCCACCAATTGGGATTATAGAGAAGAGCGATACAAGCATTGAAGATGGAGGAGATTGTGTAAAAAGACACAAAGGTGCTCAGCAGGACAAGGATGCTCTTGGTGGCCCTAGACTCAGGGGAAGGTCTGGACATAACATTAATGCTATGAATGTGTTGGACCCGTTGCTTATGCTTGTATAGAATGAGAATCATGGAGACACTGGACCAGATTATAAGCACAGAAAATAAAACTTCAGGGAATACTAGCAATACTGTATATAGTGTGTCTGTGATTTTGTCATTACCCACAGAGGAACAGTACCCAAAATCTCTTTTATTTGTGGTATTTTTGCTATTCCATTTGACCAATACATACATAGGAAAAATGAAATTTACTACCATGTGCATGAACCAGCAGAAAGAAATAGAGTAGCCAGTGTACTCTGGGGCTTTTACTTTAAGGTACTTCCAACTAGAGTTCATGGGAGTGATCATGATAACCTGGAAGACACTCAAGAGGCAGGTGGTATTAATGGACACACTTCTGCCTACTCTCTGAATGTACAAAAGAAGTTTGCATCCAAAATCATTGAATAAATGTTTCAACCCAAAAACTGTCATTGTCTGGGGAATTCCTTTAGAGACAATGACCAAGGAGTTGGCTATAATTAGGTGCATAAGAATCAAATCTATGAGCTTCAACTTGCGGTCAGTGTAGTAAAGAAAAAGATAGTGATAAAGAAGAGAGAAATTGCCCAGGATTCCAACTACAGTCTGTGACAAGAAAATTATTCCTGCTGCCAAATTCCTGGAGGCCATTGTTTCATTCAGCACATTTTTCTTAAACTGTGGCAATAATCATTCCTCTATGTAAAAAGGCTCATTAAAGGTTTTTGTTATCAAAAGTAACCGTCACTGTTTGATCCTGTGAGATTTCCAAAGACATCAAGATGCATGTAAAGATGAAATCAATTACTGCTGTGTTTCATGGAAAAGTCAAGCTCTTGGGATGAGTTGGGTGTCATCTGGTGAGAAACAATGAAAAGTGAGAGCAAATGGGAAAATATGGCATTTTCAGGATAAATTTATATTTTCTAGTCTTATAGTTAATCTGCTTTGCTGCCGTAGCATCAAAAAGTGGCTTATTTAGTTCAGTTTTGCAAGTGTAAGAGCATGATTCTGGCATCTGCTTAGCTCTGGTGAGGGCCTTCTGACTACAACACAACATAGTAGATGGCATCATGATGGGAGCATCTGTAAGAGGGAATGATCACATGATGAGGCAAGAAGGAAGAGAGATTCAGGAGCCAAGTTTGCTTGTTTTATAACAACCCTCTGTCAGGAATTAATATAGTTGGAGCTGTAAGAACTTTATTAACCCCTTCTGAGGGCAGCACCCTCAATGACCTAATCATGTTCCAATAGTCTCCACCTCTAAAAGGTTCCACCACCTTCCAACATCACACTGAAGACTCATCTTGCAGCCTGATCCTTTGAAGATACACTGGAAGCACAGCCAAACCATAACATGGGGGAAAAATGAGACAACTTCATTTACTACCTACACCGTAAAGCAAATCAGTTGTACATGGACTTCTGATCTAAATTTTAAACATGAGTAATATTTTAGATAGCAACAAGAATAATTCTGTATTCTTAGAAAATAAAATATTTCTTAAACAGCATAGAAACACTAATCATATGAATTTAATGACAAATCAGGCAATAATAAATTGAGGGCTGATGGTGTCAACACACTTGCATACACACATGGGGATATCTAGTGTGAGGAAGTTGTACAGATCACATAGTAGAATAAAATATAGAGAAAATATTCCAACAGAAGCTTCAAGATATTACTTAATGAATGATAAATGTGAGGAAATTTTTGATGTCCTTGGTAATCACAAAAATTCAAATAAAACGACTACTTAATATCATCATACACCGGCCGGAAATCTAAAATAAAAGTGGCAGGGAATACTAAGCATGATATGTGGTGAGGATGTGAGTAAAACAGAAATTTCATATACTGCTGATATATGTTAAAATTGGTGCATTTTGAACATAGTTTGGTCTTGTCTACTTAAGTGGAACAGATATAAACCTATTGCCCAGTAATTCCATTTTATTTCTATATTCCAAAGAACATTTTAAGATACTAACAAAAGTCAGCTTTCAGGATTTATATACCTGCTGTTCCAGCCTGCTGTACTCATGGCTGGAGTCATCCCAAAAGCAACAGGAGCTGAGTTCCCTCAAGGGAATGCCCAAACCAAGCTAAGACTTGGTTAGATTCCAAGGGAAGAAGCACTAAACACACTGTGGTCATCCAAGGCATCTGCTAGGGAAATTCCTTCTCAAATACTGTAGCTTCTCCTTGGGATGCATAAGTATCCACAGTGAGGGTGTCTGGTGTGCAGTTTCTATGAGGGTTAAAGGAATTTTGCTTCAGGGCCAGAGATAGCTTCTTACAACTACCTAAACACCTTTATCAATGCCTGAGAGTAGTCCAGGCCCTTGTGTGGGCTCAAGCCTGCTGGGAAAAACAGGTAGCTGGATAGGTCATGAGGCAATCAAAGCACTCTGATTGTCAGCCAGATTAAAGAAAGAAAGGGACATATTAATGGATGCTACTCCAGCACTAGGCACAATAGCCCCAAACCAAAAACATCTCAGATACCAATTAACAGTAAAATTTCTCATTTGATTGTTTGATATTTACACAGTGGAATCCTATACAGTAGAGCTAAGAACAAGCCAAATATAAAAGTTCTTGCTGTATGATTCCATTGGTAGAAAGTACAAAACACAACAGTGATCTGACCCTTTTATATTAGAACAGATGTAAATATACATCCCAGCAGTTCCACTGTTATAAATATATCCAACAGTGCCTTACAGGGGACAGAAGAGAGATTCTGAGGATCTGAAGATAAGCTTTCTCTTGATCTATGTGTGATGTGAAGATTTGTGTTCCGTCATTGTGATTCCACTGAACTGTGCACCTACAACATCTGTATTTAATTTTAAAAATTTTTATCACTTCCAAAAAAATTTTGGAAAAAGAAACTGGGATGAATGTTATTTCTTGAATGTGTTTGGCCTACTGCTTTGTGTCTACCTCAGGCCCCGATCATGAACACAAACATGAAATGATAGAGAATAATAACAGTGCTGCATATGAAGGTTGTGATTTTTGTCATGAAGTTCAGAGAGCAGTATACTATTTTTTCCTTTGGAATTCTTTGCTGCTCTATTTGCAAACCATATGCATACAAACAATGATATTTATCAGCATATAGAGTCCAGCAAAGGAGAGTGGAAAATCCAATATATGTGGAAGCTTTAAATTCTCCCCACCTAGGGTTCTTGGAGCTTATTGAGACATCTGGAGATAAACGTAAGAGGAAGGTGGTGCAAATGGCCACATCCTTGGACTCTGAGAACAGAAAAAAAATTGGATTCAAAATATTTGAAGAAATGTTTCAGTTTAAAAGTTGCCATGATCTTGTGGATATCTTTAAAGAAAATATCTGAGAAATAGCTAGAATTAAGTGGTTGAAAATCAAATATACAGAACTCAATCTGCATCCAGTGCAGTAAAGGAAGAAATAGTAGTAGAGAGCCAATACTCAGGATTGTTGCCTTAGTCTGAGATATGTAGATAATTCTACTGCCAAGTTCCTAGAGGTCATTCTGCCAGTTTCCAGATGTTATTTGTCAGTGCCAGAAGATACAGGATGGGCTCATATTCTTATATTTTTACTGGGGAATATTTACTTTAAGTTTTATTTTGCTAATAGCCTTACCTGGGTTAAATGCATAATCTTTATTAACTTTTTTTTTCCATGCATTTGAAAGGCAGAGAGAAAGAAAAAGGGATCTTCCATCTGTTGTTAACTCTGCAAATACCTGCCATAACCTGGGTAGGCCAGACCAAACCAGGATCCTGGAACTCTGTGGGTCTACCATGTTGGTGGCAGGAATGCAAGTACTTGAGCCATCGCCTGCTGCCTCCTAGGATGTATATTATTTGGAATTCTGGAACTGGAGGCAGAATTGGGACTCAAACCCAGGCAGTTCAGTATGAGATGGCAGTGTCCCAAGGAGTGTCTTAATTGCTGCACCCAACACCTGCCCCTGAATGTATAAACTTTAAATAGCCCTCACAATTTGTGGGTCACCACTATAATACTGTGTATGTGGTGCTATCCTTGATTTTCATAATTGCGTGATGTGGACAGGTAATTCTTCATTGTCAAGATGATGAAATCATAGAAATAGCATAAGCGATTTGTTGAAATTCTCAAGCTAGTTAGAGGCAGTATCCTAATCACTACTATACTAACAATGTCAGCTGCGTTTTCGCAGACCTATATTTAATTTTTATATCTTGCCATTTTATTTTGGACTATTGATATTATATAATTTTGGTTGAAGCAAGTTTTTGTTTAGGTGTAAAATTTCATTCTTTAGGACAATATTAAATAATAATTAAACTTCAAAAATCCTTTGGGACCAGGCTGTGGTATAGCAGGCAAAGCTGCTGCCCATGATACCAGCATCCCATATGGGTGCTGGTTCATGTCCCAGTTGTTCCACTTCTGATCCAGCTCCCTGCTAATAGCCTGGGAAAAGCAACAGAAAATTACACAAATGAATGGGCCCCTGCCACCTACATGGGAGACCCAGAAGAATCTCCTGCCTCCTGATTTTGGCCTGGTCCAGTGCTGACCATTACAGCCATCTGAGGAGTGAACCAGTGAATGGAAGAGCTCTCTCTCCCTCATCTTTCCTTCTGTTTCTGTAGCTCTTACTTTAAAATAAATAAATAAATATTTTTTAAGGATCATAATAAGATGCCATACACTATAGTCTAATACTACAGGAAACTTTACTTTGTGCAGGTTGGATTTATTGAATGCGAAATTGATTTGATATTACTTTCACAGCAGAAAGATTTATTTGCTGTCATTCCAGTAACAGATTATTAGTGTTATCTATGAAAAAAGTATTGAGTCAGGGCCACTATGCTGTGGCATAGTGCTGTGGCATAGCTGCCACCTACAGTGCCAGCATCCCGTATGGGCACCAGTTTGAATTCCGGCTGCTTCACTTCTGGTCCAGCTCTCTGCTATGGCCTGGGAAAGCAGTGGAAGCTGACCCAAGTCCCTGGGATTGCACCCGAGAGGGAGACCCAGAAGAAGCTCCTAGCTCCTGGCTGCAGCTCCAGCCATTTTGGCCAATTGGGGAGTGAACCAGCAGATGGAAGACCTCTCCCTCTCCCCCTTTCCCCTCTCTCCTCTCCCCTCTCCTCTCTCCTCTATCCTCTCTCTTCTCTCCCCCCTTCCCCTCTCTGTGTACCTGACTTTCAAATAAATAAAGCTTTTAAAAATTATTCAGGATATTACTTTGTCCCTAAACTATGAAACATGGAACACTAATATGTTTAGAATGGAATATGTATAGAACACTAATATGTATAGAATGGGAACTAAATTATTAACTAATTTCAGCCCAGTGTTTATATTTACTGATTTCCTAGGTTAAGTGAAATTCTTCATAATGACATGAGGCTTGTGGAAGATACTAAAATACAAAAGATACATATAAATGGGATCTGGAAAATATGAAACCTTGTGCATTGTATTAATTGAAATAATAAGAACTGTGTTACTGTAAGCTTGGGATTGATATTAGAGTATTATTAAACCAGGGGAAATAACACAAAATACAATTGATCTTGACAACCATTGTGCAAATTATAGTGTTATCTTTTCCTTAAATGTGTTCCCAGCTTCAGAAGGGAAAGCAATCAACATAATTTTCAGATCACAGATGTTTCAATAGAGACACAATTACTGTTTCCATTATATAGATCATAAACCTAGATTTGCATGAAAACCTTTTCTTGAATTTTAGAAATTAATTCAGATATTCATTTCTACATAGAATTAGGTAATTTTAATTGTTAATATTTAATATAAGCATGAAGATGTTATAAGTACACCTATTATAACACTACTGAAAATTATCTGTGATTTGTATAAGGTAATATGAACAGCAGGTTGATTTAATTACTACATTCCTTAAGCACCTTCAGAGTCACTGGCATTATTCACTAACAATTATCCTCAGTGAAGATTTTATTAAATTGTATTATGAACCATCAGTTATTGGCATAGGGTCTAGGACCCTCCTCTTTCTTACAGCTGAGTAATGATTCCTCCTCCCTGTCTAGCTTTGCCATTGGATCTGTTACTGCCCCAGGAAGAATCCCTTTTTCCAACATGAGCTCTAACTCTTACTTCCTTTCCTTACTGACTCTGCCAGAGTGAAATTCAAAATACTTACTGTGCTTCTTTCCTCTGCCAGGATGTTGGACTCAGTATGAAGCTTAGATTGTGTAGGAGGGAGGCATTGAGGGCTTGAGATAAAGGTTTGTTTCTGTGAATTTCCCTCCCTTCAGAATTGCAATTATCATTTCACCTTTAGTGGCAATGACAGTGCAGGGTTGGGGAGCTGAGAACATTGCTGACAAACTTCACAGATGCTAATTATAAAAACCAATTACAAGTTTCTTGTGAGTATCTTCCAAGAGACTGTCAGTAATTTGGGATAGGCTCTTACTTTTTCATGATCTCTAAAAGCAAAAAGGGTTGGAAGGTGCAGGAACTATTAAGCTTGGTCTATGAAGAACTTGCAAAGAGCTTTGTGTATCTTGCTCAATTCCATCCCAAATCAAGGCAATCCTTAATTTTTGTATCTTGTATCATTTTTAAGTATTCATAAAATAAACAGAATTAGACAAAAATGTACAAAAGGATAGCTGATGAGAGTAAAAAGTGGAACATGATGTTGTGGAGTTTCTTGATTTCTTTGTAGATTCTGGTTATCAACCCTTTATCTGTTGCGTAGTTTGCAAATATTTCTTACCATTATGTAGGTTGCCTCTTCACTCTCCTGTTTCTTTTGCAGTACAGAAACGTCTCAATTTAATGCAATCCCAATAGTTAATTTTGGTTTTTTTTTTTTTTTGACAGGTAGAGTGGACAGTGAGAGAGAGACAGAGAGAAAGGTCTTCCTTTGCCATTGGTTCACCCTCCAATGGCTGCAGTGGTCGGCGCGCTGCGGCCGGCGCACCGCGCTCATCCAATGGCAGGAGCCAGGTGCTAGGTGCTTATCCTGGTCTCCTATGGGGTGCAGGGCCCAAGCACTTGGGCCATTCTCCACTGCACTCCAGGGCCACAGCAGAGGGCTGGGCTGGAAGAGGGGCAACCGGGACAGAATCCGGTGCCCCAACCGGGACTAGAACCCGGTGTGCCGTCGCCGCAAGGCGGAGGATTAGCCTGTTGAGCCACGGCACCGGCCTAATTTTGGTTTTAACTGCCTGTGCCTCCAGGGTCTTTTCTAGGAAGTCTTTGTGGGGTACCTATATCTTGCAGAGTTTCTCCAATGCTCTCTAATAATTTGGATGGTGTCAGGTCATAGATTTAAGTCTTTAATCCATGTTGAGTGAATTTTTGTGTAAGGTGAAAGGTAGGGGTCTTGCTTCATGATTCTGTACGTGGAAATCCAATTTTCCCAGCACCATTTATTGAATAGATTGTCCTTACTCCAAGGATTGGTTTTAGATCCTTGATCAAATATAAGTTGGCTGTAGATGTTTGGATTGATTTCAGGTGTTTCTATTCTGTTCCATTGGTCTATCCATCTGTTTCTGTACCAGTACCATGCTGTTTTGATAACAACTGCCCTGTAGTATGTCCTGAAATCTGGTATTGTGATGCCTCCAGCTTTGTTTTTGTTGTACAAGATTGCTTTAGCTATTCGAGGTCTCCTGTGTCTCCACACTGATAGGTCTAAGAGTCAAAGGGATCACACAAACAAGACTAGTGTCTGCTAATATTAACTGATAGAACCAAAAAGGGAGAGAATGATTCATCATGGGAAGCGGGATACACAGCAGACTCATAGAATGGCAGATTTCCTAAATAGCACTCTGGCCTCAGAATTAGCCCTTAAGGCATTCAGATATGGCTGAAGAGCCCATGAGAGTATTTTAGGCATGGAAAGCCAAGACACTCTGGAAAAAAAAAAAAAAAGACCTAAATGAAAGATCTCTGCGAATGAGATCCCAGTGGAAAGAACGGGGCCATCAGAGAAGGAGGTACCTTTTTCTGAAAGGAGGAGAGAACTTCCACTTTGACTATGACCCTGTCGGAATAAGATCAAAGTCGGCAAACTCAAAAGGCTTCCATTGCCTTGGCAACTCATGACTACAGCCTGGGGAGATTACTGACCCCATAAACAAGAGTGTCAAATTGTTAAGTCAATGGGAGTCACTGTGTACTCACTTCTCATGTGGGATCTGCCCTTAATGTGTTGTCCAATGTGAAGTAATGCTAAAACTAGTACTGAAACAGTATTTTACACTTTGTGTTTCAGTGTGGGTGCAAACTGATGAAATCTTTACTTAATATATACTAAATTGATCCTCTGTATATAAAGAGAATTGAAAATGAATCTTGATGTGAATGGAATGGGAGAGGGAGTGGAGATGGGAGGAGTGCGAGTGGGAGGGAAATTATGGGGGGGGAAGCCATTATAATCCATAAACTGAACTTTGGAAATTTATATTTACTAAATAAAAAAATAAAAAAATAAATTAAATAATTGCAGGAAAAAAAATCACTCAGATATTTAAATACAAAAAAAAAAACCAAAAAACAAAAAAAGTGGAACATGAGGCCAGCCATTTATAGTAGAAGTTATTGTACTCAAATTAATTTGGAAATGTTGATATAAAAATATTCTAGGGAAATGTACTTTATCAGTATTAACCTAGCAATGATAGAATGTCTAAAACAGACACTACATAGAAGAAAGAGATATCTTTATTAAAGTCCCTCATAAAGAAAAGCACTAGTGTCAAATGGTTTAATTGGCAGATTCTATCATTTTGTTAACTGTTACATAAGCCAGTGCTACCTTTTGATTCAACAGTGTTAAATGGTCACCACAATTATCTATACCTATTCAACAACAGGAATTAAGAAGTGAGCAAAGGGTTAGAGATATGAAAGTAGATGCCTACCTTTCACTAGGTACAAAAGTTAACTCAAGATGAATCAAGGATATATATGTAAGACATGAAATCATGAAATTTCCAGAAGAAAACATAGAGGAAACATTTAAAGACATTCGTATAGGTGATGATTTCTTGGATAAGACCCCAAGAGCAAAACTAGACAAATGGTATTTAATTTTTTTGTAGATACTGGGAATGGGAAGATCTTAAAAGTTATTTCTCAGTCTTGGCATTGTCTGTGTATACAAAAGCTATTGATTTTTGTGTGCTAATTTTATATCCTGCCACTTTACCAAAGTATTTTATAAGTTCTGATAGTCTCTCAACGGAATCTTTTGGTTCCCCTATATATAGAATCATGTCATCTGCAAACAGGCATAGTTTGACTTCCTCCTTTCCAATTTGTATCCCTTTGATTTCTTTTTCTTGCCTAATGGCTGTGGCTAAAACTTTCAGGACTGTATTGAATAGCAGTGGTGAGAGTGGGTATCCTTTTCTGGTTCAGGATCTTAGTGGGAATGCCCTCAACTCTTTCCAGTTCAATAAGATGCTGGCTGTGAGTTTGTCATAAATTGACTTTATTGTATTGAGGAATCTTCCTTCTATACCCAACTTACTTAAGGATGTTGTATTTATCAAATGCTTTCTCTGAATCTACTGAAATAACCATATAGTTTTTATTCTTCAGTTTTAATGTGATGTATCACATTTATTGACTTGTGAATGTTGAACCATCCCTACATCCCAGGAATAAATCCCATTTGATCCAGGTGAATGATCTTTCTGATGTGTCGTTGGATTATATTAGCCAATATTTTGTTTAGGGTTCTTGCATCTGTGTTCATCAGGGGTATTGGTCTATAATTCTCTTTGTTGTTTCTTTTTCTGATGTGGTAATTAAGGCGTTGCTTGCTTAATAGAAGGAGTTTTGGGGGCCTGGCACTGTGGCCTAGCAGGTAAAGCTGCTGCCTGCAGTGCCAGCATCCCATATGGGCTCTGGTTCAAGTCCCAGCTGTTCCACTTCCAATCCACCTCCCTGTTTATGTGTCTGGGAAAACAGCAAAGGATGGCCCAATTCCATGGGCCCCTGTATCCACATGGGATACCTGGAAGCAGCTCCTGGTTTCAGATCAGCCCAGCTCCAGCTGTTGCAGCCATCTGGGGAGTGAACCAACAGATGAAAAATCTCTCTTTTTCTCTGCCTCTCCTTCTCTCTCTGTGTAATTTTGACTTTCAAATAAATATTTTATAAAAAAGAGTTTGGGAGGATTCCCTTTCAATTGTTTTGAATAGCTTGAGAAGAATTGGAATTAGTTCTTGTTTAAATGTCTGGTAGAATTCATCAGTAAAACCATCTGTTCCTGGGCTTTTGTTTTTGGGAGGGTATGGAGGAGGCTGAATCCCAAGAGGCCTAGAGGAAACTTCCTGAGCCTGCCTCGAATTTGAAAACCTGTCTGTAAGTTTCAAATCCCTGGTGGCAAACACCCCAGTCCCAGGGTGCTTTAGCCTAAGGATCATTAAGGTGGTATAATAGGAGTGTCTAAGACCCTTTTGCATCACAACACCCCACCCCTTGCCAGCATCCTCTCATCTGCTCTGTACCTCAGCTATAAATACACCTCCCTTTTACAATAAAGTGAGATCCTGCTTCCACTGGGCTCCACACCGCGCCTGATTGTCCCCCGGGTTTGGGGAAGGCTGAGTGGCGGGTGGCGCACTTCCCCTTCGCGGTCAAGGCAAGCTGAGGGCAGCCTACCTAATTCTCCGGCGGTGGCAAGGAACAGTCACCACAGGAGGGTCTTTATTACTGATTCAATCTCCATCTTGGGTATTGATGTTTAGGTTTTCTAAGTCTTCAGGCTTTACTTTTGGTAGGTTGTATGTGTCCAGGAATCTATTCATTTCTTGTAGAATTTTCAATTGTTGGCATATAGCTTGAGATGCATTGATAGCTAATTTATTTGGTACCTTTCCAAGTTTTTGTGTAGGTGCTAATTGCTATAAACTTCTTTCTTAACACTGCTTTTTCTGTATCCCATAAGTTTTTTTTAAAGATTTATTTATTTATTTGAAAGTCAGAGTTACCCAGAGGAGAGGCAGAGAGAGAGAGAGAGAGAGAGAGAGAGAGAGAGAGAGGTCTTCCATCCACTGGTTCACTCCCCAAATGGCTGTAACAGCCGGAGCTGTACTGATCCAAAACCAGGAGCTTCTTCTGGGTCTCCCACATGGGTGCAAGGGCCCAAGGACTTGGGCCATCTTCTATTGCTTTCCCAGACCATAGCAAAGAGCTGGATCAGAAGTGGAGTAGCCAGGACTCAAATCAGCACCCATATGGGTTGCTGGCATTGCAGGCAGGCAGCAGCTTTACCTGCTACACCACAGTGCCAGCCCCTCCCATAAGTTTTGATATGTTGTATTGTGGTATTCATTCATTTCCAGAAAATTTTTGATTTCTTTTTTTTAAAAAGATTTATTTTATTGGCCGGTGCCGTGGCTCAACAGGCTAATCCTCCGCCTTGCAGCGCCGGCACACCGGGTTCTAGTCCCGGTTGGGGCGCCGGATTCTGTCCCGGTTGCCCCTCTTCCAGGCCAGCCCTCTGCTGTGGCCCAGGAGTGCAGTGGAGGATGGCCCAAGTGCTTGGGCCCTGCACCCCATGGGAGACCAGGATAAGCACCTAGCACCTGGCTCCTGCCATTGGATGAGCGCGGTGCGCTGGCCGCAGCGTGCCGTCCGCGGCAGCCATTGGAGGGTGAACCAACGGCAAAGGAAGACCTTTCTCTCTGTCTCTCTCTCTCACTGTCCACTCTGCCTGTCAAAAAATAAAAAAATAAATAAAAAATAAAAATAAAAAGATTTATTTTATTTATTTGAAAGACAGAGTTACACAGAGAGGTAGAGACAGAGAGAGAGAGGTCTTCCATCTGCTGGTTCACTCCCCAATTGGCTGCAATAGCCAGAGCTGCACTGATCCAAAGCCATGAGTAAGGAGCTTCTTCCAGGTCTCCCAATGGGTGTGGGGGCCCAAGGACTTGGGCCATCTTCTACTGCTATTCCAGGCCATAGCAGCAGAGAGCTGGATTAGAAAGAGGAACAGCTGGGACTAGAACCAGCATCCATATGGGATGCTGGCGCTTCAGATCAGGGCGTTAACCTGCTGCCACAGCGCCAATCCCTCTCTTGATTTCTTCAATGACTCACTGTTCATTCAGGAGCATGTTCTTCAGTGTCTCCATGTGTTTGCATATGTTCTCGAGATTCTAGAGTTGCTAATTTCCAGCTTCATTACATTGTGGTCAGAAAAGATGCATGGTATGATTTTAATTTTTTTGTATTTGATGTGACTTGCTTTATGGCCTAGCATATGGTCTACCCTAGAGAAAGTTCCATGCAGTGATGAGAAGAATGTATATCCTGCAACTGTGGGATGAAAGGTCCTATAGATACCAATTAGGTCCATTGGTCCATAGCTTAGATTAGCTCCATTGTTTCTTTGTTGATTTTCCGTCCTGTTGATCTGTCCACTGATGGAAGTGGGGTGTTGAAGTCCCCTATTACTATTTTTTTTTGGACAGGCAGAGTTAGACAGTGAGAGAGAGAGACAGAGAGAAAGGTCTTCCTTCCATTGGTTCACCCCCCCAAATAGCAGCTATGGCCGGCACTGCGCTGATCTGAAGCCAGGAGCCAGGTGACCCCTCCTGTTCTCCCATGTGGGTGCAGAGCCCAAGCACTTGGGCCATCCTCCACCGCCTTCCCGGGCCACAGCAGAGCTGGACTGGAAGAGAAGCAACCAGGACAGAACCAGCGCCCCAACCGGGACTAGAACCCGGAGTACCGGCACCACGCGCAGGTGGAGGATTAGCCTAATGAGCCACGCACCTGCCAAAGTCCCCATTACTATTGCATTGGAGTCTATGTCTCCCTTTAGATCTATTAACATTTGTTTTAAATAGCCAGGCACCCTGAAATTGGGTGCATATACGTTTATTATAATCACATCTTCCTGTTGAATTGATCCCTTAATCATTACAAAGTGCCCTTCTTTGATCTTTTAGCAGTTTTCATGTTAAAGTGGAGCAGCCAGGATTTGAAATGGTACTCATATGGGATGACAGCATTGTGGGTGGTCGCTTAATCCACTGCACAACAGTGCCAGTCCCTCCAGTTCTTTTAGAGGCTGTTACTGCAGCCCTCCTCATAAATCACATCATCAGACTTTCTGGGGGCCAGGCTCCCGGGCAAACAAGGTCACTCCTTTAAGGGATGAATTTTCATGGGACTAGAAATCCTCTTCCAATAGCTAAGGGCAATGGCCAGACTTCACTTTGGGTACGGCTACCTTTTCACTACACAGGCTGCCTCCTCATCTCTGCTCAAGGCCCTCTTACAGCACAGTAATCCTATTTGCCTGGGCATCTGGCATCCCATATGAGTACCAAATGAGTGCTGACATTCACATAGCCATCACAGGACATGCATAATGGTAGCACTATGTGTCTATGCCTAGAACTTGTAAGGAGCTGGTGTGGGGTAAAGAGATTTAAAGAAACAGCAAACCCATCCGATGAAGCCATTGCATACATTTCCACACTTTGGTAATAACCTAATTACTCATTTCCCTTCTTGACCCTGTTGTGGGGCTAGCACTGTGGCATAGCAGGTAAAGCCACTGCCTGCAACACCAGCGTCCCAAATGGACACCAGTTCAAGTCCCGGCTGCTCCACTTCTAAGACAGCTCCCTGCTAATGCACCTGGGAAAGCAGTGGAAGATGGTGCAAGTCCCTGGCTGCAACCTCCTATAGTCCTGGCTATTGCAGCTATTTGGGGAGTTTACCAGCAGATGGAAGATATCTCTGTCTCTCCCTGTCTCTCTTTGTAGCTCTTCTTTTCAAATAGATGCATAAATCTTTTTTTAAAAAATCCTGTTGTGTGTTGGACTCACTGTGTGTGCCTCTACTGGGTGAAAATCTGAGAGCCAATGGCTCAGGTTATGAGCTCAGAAAATGAAACTGCAGGAAATACTATGTTGCATACACTGAGCCTGGGATTTTGTCATAGAGTGTTTTGAGTTGATCTAACAAAGGCAATGCTCTCTGAGCCAGTTCTTCAGAGAGCCAGCTGGCAGGTCAAAGCAAAAACCATAGCTGTTTGAGAATAAGACCTGGTCTGCCTCTTCTGTTGAAAAATACCAGAATGTGGGCTGTTCAGATCTGTAATTACCACACGGAAGGTGGGATAAGCACAGGTAAATTTAAAAACCACAAAGCTCTCTGAGAATCAGATACCCCTTTCTTGATTTAGTCTTTTCATGTTTTTTGCAAACTTTTGTTTAGCTCATAGAATTCTGATAAAGTTGAATCTGATAGTTTTTGCCAGTGTATTTGCTATAGTGTTGGCAGACATACCTTTGGAAGTCTCTACACCACGATGTTTATGATGTCATCTTTGCTCAGTTCTGAACCTTTCCACCACTATGCACTTACCTGACGCCATAATTCAAAATTTAATAGGCATGGATACGACGTAAGGAATCTATGGGAGATTTTCTCCACACATTTTCCAGTCTTCACATTGCGTCCTCCTTCTGCAGTAGAAATGCTTTCTCTTGTGCCTGATGGTGAAATCACAAGAATTCCTTGGTCTGTAATTCTGCATCATGTGGCTACTTATTATATGTCCATTGATTTTTCTTGGAGGACTAAAATATTTTATTTATGAATTTGATTGTAAGGTGATATTTTTGAGTATCAATTTTCAGCTGCCCAAAATAATGAGCTGTGAGTGTTGCAAAGTACTTGTTGTGCATGAGAGTAGATAGTTTTACAATAGGTATTCAAGGTACACGTTGTTATTCTTCCACTATTTTTTATTGCATTCTTCCTAATATCACCATTTTAGTTTTACACTTATTAATTCCTTTGCATGTTTCATATTCATGACAAAAGGTTTATGCATTATTTACCATCAGTTCTTAAAATGCTGTTCTTTAAGTTATTATGAAATACATATGCATATTTACAATATATTTTATCTTAAAATATGAGATTTTTCTTCTAGTTCATATATATTTTGATGTGATGGTGGACAAACACACTATCAGGCCTTTTAAAATTTACCTAGTGTTCGTGCGTGTGTGATTTTTTTCAGAGAGCGTCTTAAGTAGGGTACCCTTAACTTGAAATCCATGCAGCTATCCTCTGGTAAAGAATCCGAGTCACACTGTATCCGAGTCACAGTGGTTTGGGTTCCTGGCTCGGAGTCTTACTTCTGCAGTGCAAGTATCATTTTAGTGTTATACTCCTCCTCCAGCTTGAGTTCATCTGAAGCCTGTGGTTCTTTCCTATCTTTCAGACATCTGTGCTCAAACTGGGATCACAGAATTTTTACCAGAAGACACACACCACTCGCCTCTGCACGGGTCCCACACGGGCCGTGGATCCCTCCGCGCGGGTGCGGTGTGGGAGGCCAGGACCCCCGCGCCGCCTGCGATGCGGGGCGCCGGCTGCCAGCACCAGCAGAGCCCGGGGTGGGGCGAGAGACTTCGCGGGGGGCTGCGGGGGTCGCGGAGCAGGCACTACAGGGTCTTACTCGCGCTCTGCGTGGCCAGCTTGTGCCTCATCTCCTTCCTGCACTTGAAGGGCCTGTCCTCGGTCCCCTTCCCCTGGAAAGGGGCCTCGCGCTGCCCCGACCTGCTGTCCTGCGTGCTCTGGAGACGCGCCCCCGTCACGCCCGCGGCCGGCAGCCAGCAGGCCGTCCCGCTGTACTTCCGCTCGCCCCTGCTGCCCCCGGCGCCCCGCAGGGCCAAGGAGCTGCATCGGGCGGACTTCGCATTGCCGGAGGTCACCAACAAGTACTTCGTGCGCTCCCAAGCGGGGGGCGTCTGCTTCAAGCCCGGCACCAGGATGCTGGAGCCCGAAGGGGCCGAAGCCCGCCCTGCCGCGCCGCGGAGCGCTCCGGGGCCGGCGGGCAGCTGCGTGTGCCTGCCGGGCTGGCACGGGCCCAGCTGCGGCGTGCCCGCCATGGTACACCACTCCAACCTGCCCACCAAGGAGCGACTGGCGCCCCGGGCCGTGCCGCGCCGCGTCATCAACGCCCTCAACGTCAACCACGAGTTCGACCTGCTGCACGTGCGCTTCCACGAGCTGGGCGACGTGGTGGACGCCTTCGTGGTGTGCGAGTCCAACTTCACGGCCCACGGCGAGCCGCGGCCGCTCAGGTTCCGCGAGATGCTCACCAATGGCACCTACGCCTACATCCGCCACAAGGTGCTCTACGTCCTCCTGGACCACTTCCCGCCCGGCGGCCGTATGGACGGCTGGATCGCCGACAACTACCTGCGCACCTTCCTCACGCGCGACGGCGTGGCGCGCCTGCGCAACGTGCGGCCGGACGACGTGTTCATCCTGGACGACGCGGACGAGATCCCCGCGCGCGACGGCGTGCTCTTCCTCAAGCTCTACGACGGCTGGCCCGAGCCCTTCGCCTTCCACTTGCGCAAGTCGCTCTACGGCTTCTTCTGGAAGCAGCCGGGCAGCCTGGAGGTGGTGTCGGGCTGCACGGTGGACATGCTGCGGGCCGTGTACCGGCTGGACGGCATCCACCTGCGCCGCCGCCGGTACTACCACATGCCCGACTTCCGCGCCTACGAGCACCGCACCGGCCACACCCTGGTGCAGTGGGCGCTCGGCAGCCCGCTGCACTTCGCCGGCTGGCACTGCTCCTGGTGCTTCACGCCCGAGGGCATCTACTTCAAGCTCGTGTCCGCGCAGAACGGCGACTTCCCGCGCTGGGGCAACTTCGAGGACAAGCGCGACCTCGACTACATCCGCAGCCTGGTCCGTACCGGGGGCTGGTTCGATGGCTCGCAGCGGAAGTACCCACCCGCCGACCCCAGCGAGCACATGTATGCCCCCAGGTACCTGCTCAGGAACTACGACCAGTTCCGCTACCTGCTCGACAACCCCTACCTGGAGCCCCAGAGCTTGGGGGCAGCTGGCAGGCAGAGCTCGGTCCCGACCCCAGCTCACTCGCTGCCAGGGGCGGACTAAGGCTGTGTGAGCTTCCAGCACCCACCCATGGCAGGGTAGGGGTAGGAGCTGCCTGGATGTTGTCTTCCTGCACCCTGCTGGCCGCTAGGTGGGTCCTGAGTGGCGGTAGGGGAGAGCGTCTGTCTAATCGCTTGTCAATCAAGGGTCAGCCTTTTTCCTTCAAAAACAAAAACAAAAAATCCTCCCTGTAGGAGAGAGAGCAGACTAGCTATCTAGGCAGCCCTTTTGCCAATCTGGCTGGGGCAGGGGCAGGCTGGGAGAAGGGAGCCTCCAAGAATTGGAAGAAGTGGGGGCAGCAGCCTGGCTGGGGCGAAGCCTACGGTTCCCATCCCGGAGCTTCGCACCTGCGGTGGGTGAGCGGGTGTTCCGGGAGGACCCAGGCTGTGAATAGACACATTGGGATTCAGGAGCAGGAGGAGACATCCAGGGGGCCAGCTTAACCTAACAGGTTAAGCCTCTGCCTGGGACGCTGGTGTCCCATTTGGGCACCAGTTCATGTCCCTGCTGTTCCCCTCTGATTTGATCCAGCTCCCTGCTAATGACCAGGGAAGGTAGCAGAGGAGGCCCACGTGCTTGGGGCCTCTGCCACTCCCATGGGAGACCCAGATGAGGCTCCTGGCTATTAGCTTTTTTTTTTTTTTTTTGGACAGGCAGAGTGGACAGTGAGAGAGAGAGAGAAAGGTCTTCCTTTGCCGCTGGTTCACCCTCCAGTGGCCGCCGTGGCCGGCACGCTGCGGCCGGTGCACCGCACTGATCTGAAGGCAGGAGCCAGGTGCTTCTCCTGGTCTCCCATGGGGTACAGGGCCCAAGCACTTAGGCCATCCTCCACTGCACTCCCGGGCCACAGCAGAGAGCTGGCCTGGAAGAGGGGCAACCAGGACAGAATCCGGCTCCCCAACCGGGACTAGAACCTGTTGTGCCGGCGCCGCAAGGCGGAGGATTAGCCTGTTGAGCTGCGGCGCTGGTCTGGCTCTTAGCTTTGACTTGGCCAGCCCTGACCATTACAACCATTTGAGGAGGGAACCAGTAGAAGGAAGACCTGTATGTGTGTGTGTGTGTGTGTGTGTGTCCCTCCCTCTCTGTAGCTTTGACTTGTAAATAAATAAAATCTTTATTTAAAAAAAAAAAAGAGGTGTCTAGGAGTGGAGGGAATGAGAAGGCGTCCAGCTAGAAGAGGTACTGGTGGAGGTCTTGCCTGTCCTCGGAAGTGCTGGGCCCAGGGAGCTGAGGACTCCACCCTTCTGCCCCACAGGACGTCCCTCTGCTGGGAGGATCTGCTGGATTCTGTGCTCCCCCACCTTCCCTTGTGTGAGCTGACATGGGCCCTGGGCTTGGGGAGCCCTGGGGACTCTTCCTTTTTGTTCCAAAGCTAGCCTCCATATTCTTTCCATTTATATTTCTGTCTCAGTCCTTGCAAGGCCACGAGTTGAGTGCTCAGGGTGGGATGGGAGCTGCATAGTAGGGGCACCTGGAGAGCAGTGGGGAAGAAGGCTGGCAGGAGGCTTCTGCATCGTTCTGCTTCTCCCCCTCCATCATTCCTTCCCCTGGGCCACACAGCCCCAGCGTCTGCTGTGCCCCTCTTTGGTCAGGAGGGGGTCATGAATTGGTCCTGGGCCAAAGAAAGGACATTAAGGCCTTTGGGTTGCCTTGTGGGGGCAGGGGATGTGTTTGCTGGAGCGCATTCTAAGATGCTGTACTTAAGAGAACAGGGGTTAAATACAGGGGTTTATGCAACAGCACAAAAGCTTGTTTCTAACTCCGTTGTCTACAGAGAGATGGTCCCAAGCTAGAAGCACCACTCTGCTTTCCTTCATACACACTCTAAATCTGAGTACAGAGTGGCTGCCTCTGCTCCCATCATCACGTGTGCCATCCAAGCCTGGAAGAAGACAAGAAAGGCAAGGGAAAGACACACCCTTTCCTGATAAGGGCATGAGGCTGAAAGCGCAGAGCTACTTTTCTGGCAACTCACTGGCCAGGACTTAGTCATTGAGCCACCAGGAGCTGCATTGGTAACTGGAAGATAGTCTAGCTGAGCTGCCGTGTGTCCCGTCCCATGGTGGAGATTCTCTTGTTAATGCAGGAGAAGAGAATGGATGTGATAGACAACTAGCACATCTGGCTGGCATAGGAGGAGGGGAAGGGGTAGAAATTGACTGTTTCAGTCGCAGGATCCTGCTCTCAGGTTCAGAGCTCCTGGAACAAGCTGCTCCTGCTCCTCTTGCTGTGCCCATCCAAGGCTAGTGTGCAGGGAGAGCCTGCAGTTGTTGGGAAAGTGGGTGCGCCCCCTCCCTGGGGTCCTCAGATGCCCCCAGGGATGCTGGGATATCAGGCTGCTCTGTGGAATGGTCTGTGACTGTGTGCACGTGTGCATACGTTTATGGGCATGGGTGCATGCTTGGCTGTGTGTTTGTACATATTTTGAGGCATCTCTGTAAATAGATGCTTGTGTGTGGATGCGGGCGCCTGGCCCAGGTCTCTTCCTCCCTGGGACCTGGAGCCTGTGCCCACACCTTTGAGATGCCCCTAAGTGCCTGGAGCAGAAAGCCCTCAAGAAGCCGAGAGGATGGAGTCAAGGGCTGCAGAGCCTGGCTGTGAGCCAGGGGCTGGGGGTGGGGGTATGAGACATCCTCCCGCCCTTCAGAGGGCCCTGCTCCTGAAAGGCCACCACCTCCCCTGCCCCTCTTGGCCCTAGCCACATCTCCCCCAATGTTGCTCCACTTCTCGTGGGACTTTTCTGATGTTTAAGGAGGGGTTTATCGGTCAGGAGAGGAGAGTGTCTCCTTTGTAATAGCTCTGTCTAGGGGAAGTACCAGGTGAGGTGGGGTGGGGCCCTGCCCTCACAGCAGCCTCTGCTGGGCAGGCAGGGAGCAGGAGGCTTCCTGAGGAGACTCCCTGGCCCCACTCTTTTCCAACAAAGGGGATGCTCCTGAGGGAGCCCCTCCCTTGAAGTCTCAGTAGCCTCCCCCTCTGCTTCCTCTTGGGACTGAGAGGTGGCTCCAGTAGTCAAGATGTCCATGACCAACTCTGGGTCAATCCAGGCCAAGTTGCCCTCCCGAGTTCACCCAATGGACAGGCAGGCCCTCTGTGATAGCTTCCTTACCCTGCGCCCTTGGCGCACTCAGCTGTCGTGGGGGCATCCGCTCTCCAGGCTGGCAGGTTCCCTGGCCTTCAGGCCACTGGCTCAGGGGTAGGGGAAGGAAGCTGGGAGAAGCTCAGATCTGCCAGGCTCTTCTTTGCTTTGCAGGGCCTGTAGGACAGGGCATGCTCATTGTTAGGTTTAGGATCTTGGGGTTCGAAGGCAAGGAGGTGGCTAGTTAGAGCAGACTTTATTCTGGGTGGGACAGAAATGGGGGAGACAGTGGACATTGAGCTGCCCAGACAGAGGGCGGGGTTTGAAGCCAGGCTTCATTCCGTCTGAGCAGCAGGCAGCTTGTTTGGGGAGGTGCAGAGCGCCACAGGGACCTTGAGAAGCTGGGTGGAGATGTGCAGAGAGGCTCCTTGGCGAGGTCTGTAGTGCGTTGTCTTAGCGGTTTTCCAGAGCAATCAGCGTTCCAGTAGGTTTTACATTAACTATCTGCACCCAGTGTCGTTAGGCCCAGCGTTCTAACATTCATGGCTCCACAAGTGGAGACGACAGTGTCAAAGACATGAGGGCTCCAACGCAGGGCTGACGTGATCCACATAGAATCACAACATATGCTGGGACTTTGAGGAGCAAGGGACGGCAGGCCACTCCTCTACTATGTAGGGAAACCACCCTGACCTTGCTATATTCAAAACTTTTCCCCCAGGAATCACTGGTCCATGACCCCCGGTCCCAAGGGGGCCTGTCTGTGCCATGTGTCCAGGGAGTGCAGCCCTATCCCTCCGTGGGTCACACTGATTCCCAGGGGTAGGCATGGGTTGAGGCAGGAAGACGACTTGTCCCCAACACAAGGCAGGGCCCTAAGAAGTGTGTAATTTAAGGACATCATTGGTTATAACAGCATTACTATTCCCATTTTTAAATTGTACTTAGTTTTTAACATTCAATATGATTTGTAGATGGAAGTCTAAGAACTTAATGATATTCCCATCCTCCCACCTATCCTCTTTCCTTCTACTCTTTTTTTTTTTTAGATTTTATTTCTTTATTTGCAAGTCAGAGTTACACAGAGAGAGGAGAGGTAGAGAGAGAGAGAGAGAGAGAGAGAATCTTCCATCCGATGGTTCACTCCCCAGTTGGCCACAACAGCCGGAGCTGCGCCGATCCAAAGCCAGAAGCCAGGAGCCAGGAGCCAGGAGCTTCTTCTGGGTCTCCCATGAGGGTGCAGGGGCCCAAGGACTTGGGCCATCTTCTACTGCTTTCTGAGGCCATAGCAGAAAGCTGGATTGGAAGTGGAGCAGCCAGGTCTCAAACAGGCACCCATATGGGATGCTGGCGCTTCAGGCCAGGGCATTAATCCACTGTGCCACAGCACCAGCCCCCTGTTTTATTTTTTTAAAAGATTTATTTATGTATTTGAAAGTTAGAGTAACACACACAGAGAAGGAGAGGCAGAGAAAGAGAGGGAGAGAGTCCATCTGTTGGTTCACTCCCCAGTTGGCTGCAACGGCTAGAGCTGCACCAATCCAAAGCCAGGAGCCAGGAGCTTCTTCCAGGTCTCCCACGTGGGTGCAGGGGCCCAAAGACTTGGGCCATTTTCTGCTTTCCCAGGCCATGGCCTGGGAAAAGTGGAGGAGCCCATATGGGATGCCGGCACTGCAGATGGCGGCTTTACCCAACTATGCCACAGCACTGGCCCCTGCATACATTCTTAAATAATTTTTTTTTTTGTAAATGGTTGGGTTTCATTTCACCTTTAAAGGGATGCTTAAGGCAGAAGATAATGATAAAAGCAGCTCCCCTCTTCTCTCCTGCTCTCTGCTCTCTCCTGCTTGCTCTCTTCTCTCGTCTCTCTTCTCTCCTCGCTAGCTCCTCTCCTCTATGTCTCTCTCTCTTTTATACTCTCCTCCTCTCCTTTTTTCCCTCTTCACCCCTTCCCTCCGGTCTGCTGGATTTTCCCCAATAAACTCTTTCCCTTAAAAAAAAAAAAAGCAGCTCGTCCTCCTCGAGCAGGAGGAGGAGAAGACGACAAACACAAAGCAGTGGTGCTAGGAGGAGATAAGTGCTGTAACATTGAAGATTTTGATTTCAGGGAAGTCTGGCAAAGTGTTCATGAATTTGAGCAAAAGCGTGGCTGTGAAGAAATTTTAAGAGTGCTTATGAGAGAGAACCTGAATCTCATTAGTGGAGAAAATCAACAAGACAGCAAATCTTGGATTAATTTTCCTTTAATGTGGGAAGTCTTTCATGAGAATTTTTTAAACAAAGCAAGATTTATTTAAATCAAAAGGCTCCTGGCCACAGTCGGCAGGCTGGGGAGCTCCAAGGGAAGCAAACTGAGGAAATTAGTTAAAGTGGGGTCTTCTAAGCACAATTCAGGGGAGGAAAAGAACCCATCAAGAGAGCCAGAACTGTAATCCTGTCTGGCCTGCTCCTGATAAAACAGAACCATCAGAAGGGTGGAATTGCTAATTTTTTTTTTTGACAGGCAGAGTGGACAGTGAGAGAGAAGGACAGAGAGAAAGGTCTTCCTTTGCCATTGGTTCACCCTCCAGTGGCTACTGCCATCAGCGAGCTGCGGCCGGCGCACTGCGCTGATCCGAAGGCAGGAGCCAGGTGCTTCTCCTGGTCTCCCATGGGGTGCAGGGCCCAAGCACCTGGGCCATCCTCCACTGCACTCCCGGGCCACAGCAGAGAGCTGGCCTGGAAGAGGGGCAACCAGGACAGAATCCGGCGCCCTGACCGGGACTAGAACCAGGTGTGCCGTCGCTGCAAGGCAGAGGATTAGCCCACTGAGCCGCGGCGCCGGCGGAACTGCTAATTTCATCTTTCTATCCTCAAGATGGAACCAGAAGCTCAGAGTGGGTGAGACTGGCACTGTGGCCACTGTGGTCTTGCTAAGGCAGCTTCTGGGGCAATGCAAGCATTCTGTCCCTCTTAAAGGGACCTGACCTACCTGCTGGTAACCCGTGTAACTCCCACCCTGAGACACCTTTGTGGTCACTACGGGAGGAGGGGCCAACGCTGGTTTGCAGAGCAGAGAAGCTTGCTCTCCTGGGTCTTGAGGCAAGAGCACAGGCTTTCCTTCCGCTGGGAGGACCACCACGGGGCTCGTAGGTGCTGACCTGGTTTGTGTCACAGAGCCTGTAGGGAGAGCCCTGGGACCCTTCAGTCATGTGTGGGAGATCTATCTTGGCCTCCATGGCAGTCGGATCTCCAGTGACTAATGCAAGTAGGACGTGTCCCCTTGTGTGTGTGTGGGGGGGTCTTTTACAACAACCTTGGTGAAGTGTCCACTGCCTTTGCAGTGAAAGCACTTGGGAAGCCCCTGTGTTTCTCACTGGAGCTAAGGCTGGGAGCACACCCTTCTCTTATCCCTCTGCCCCTGGTGTTGGGTCTCCTCCTGATCTCTTATAAAAAAATCTGGGCCCCCAGCACTGGCATCCCATATAGACACTTGGTTTGAGTCCCAGCTGCCCACTCTGATCCAGCTCCCTGCTGATGTGCCTGGGAAAGCAGTGGAGGATGGCCCAAGTGCTTGGGCCCCTGCACCCATGTGGGAGACCCCAAAGAAGCTCCTGGCTTTGGCCTGGCCCAGCCTTGTCCATTGTCTTCCTTTGGGAAGTATTGGGGACTGAGCCAGCAGATAGAAGATCGATCTCTCCCTCTGCCTTTCTCTCCTTCCCTCCCTCCCTCCCCCTCTCCCTCCCTCCCTCCCTTTCTCCCTCCCTCCCTGCCTCTCTCTTCTCCTCTCTCTGTAACTGCATTTCAAATTAAAACAAAAAAAATCTTAAAATCACCTTTCCTATAGAGTCAGGTTCTAATGGAGTATTTAAAAAAAATATTTAGCCAGGAGCCTCTTCCAGGTCTCCCATGTAGGTGCAGGAGCCCAAGCATTTGGGCCATCTTCTGCTGTTTTCCCAAGTGCACTAGCAGGGGGCTGGATTGGAAGTGGAGCATCTAGGACTCGAACCAGAACCCATATAAGATGAGGGTGCTGTAGATGGCAGCTTAACCCCCTACGCTACAGTGCCAACTCCGAGCATGTTTCTCTAAAGTCTCCCTCAAATGTTCTGAGAAGGTGGAAGGATTTTCCTGTGGCCCTTGATTGATCAGGAATAGTTTAGCACAAAAAGAAGCCTGGACTTAAGGGACCCCAACTCTCTTAGTCTTAACTTTTTCCATCCTCTAGCTTGTAACCAGGCAAGGGGTGTACAGAAAAAGATAATTTTCTTTAAGCTCAGTGAGTCAAAGGAATCCCAGTGTCTGAGGATGCACCCCAAGGAAGTGTTTGTGGTAAATTATTTGTTTCCTATCTGGAATGAGAAGATAAAAACAGCAGCATCCCTCACTTGTCTCTTGAGTTTCCGACACCTCTCAAAACTCTCTTGCCACTTGTGGCATTCAAATGTGCACTGAAGCCCACAGGGAGAAATCTGTTAACAACAACAACAAAAAAACCCACAAAAAACAAAACATAGTCTATGTGGGAAACCTGTACAAGGGGAGTACAAATATATTATGGGAACATGGAATTAAGAGATACTTTTGTCTTTTTTTCCCTCAAAAAAGATTTATTTATTTGAAAGTAATAGTTACACAGAGGGATCTTCCATCCACTTGTTCACTACCCAAGTGGCCCTAATGGCCAGGATGGGGGCAGGCCAAAGCAAGAGCTAGGAGCTTCTTCTGGGTCTTCCATGTGGGTGCAGGGGCCCAAGCACTTGGATCATCTTCCACTGCTTTCCCAGGCACACTAGCAGGGAGCTAAATCAGAAGTGGAGCATCTGGGACTCGAACTGGCACCCATATGGGGTGCTGGTGCTGCAGATGGTGACTTAACCCACTACACCACAGTGCCAACCCTGGTAAGTACATTTTGATGGAAAAAAAATTGAAATCCATATATTGTTTTGTGTGACATGCATTTCCACAAACTTTTCAAATATGAAATGTTTTGCCAAATATATTTTGTTTACATTTTCAATCACAGCAGCTGAACTGCAGATTTCAAACTGAAAATTTATGACTTAATCAAATGAGAAGTATACCCAAGCTTGATTCTCAATTGTGGATTTTCTCCAAGCGTTAAAACAGATATTTATAATACATATGGGAATGTGTTCATCTATCCTTCATTGTTTACAAGCAGCAGAAAACACATTAGAGAAAAACATTACAAATGTGATGAACAGAGAAAACTGTTTGCCAGTGAACTGAAGTTCACCCTGGTTATTGGTAAATTCATTCTGAGGAGAGACATGACAGATACATGGACTTTTAGCTATTCTTAAGTCTCATGAAACATCAGCTATTGTACACCAGAGAGAAATCTTTGTTAGGTAATACACACACACACACACACACACACAGAGATGAGGGTACATCCAAAAGTTTATGGATGATAGAATTCATGGTATGAGTAATCGGGTGCAAAAAATTTGTAATCTATGTAGAATCTCTTTATTTCCATTTTATTTGAAGGGGTTGTGGGCAAGAGAGAGAAAGAGAGAGAGAAATAGAGAATGAGAGACCTTTCATCTCCTGTTTGTTTTTCTCCTCAAATGACTGCAACAGCCAGGCTGGGCTAAGGTGAAGCCAGGAGCCTGGAACCCCATCTCTCCACTGCAGTCTTCCACGTGGGTGGCTGAGGGTCAAACACTTGAGCCATCATGTATTGCCTCCCAGGCTGTTCATTAGCATGCAGCTGGATCAGAAGTACAGGAAGGGGTATTCAAACCGGCACTCCAATATGTGATGCCACTGTCCCAAGTAGCGGCTTAGCCAGATGCACCACAACTGCCCCATAATCTACATCAATTGACAGATTCTTGTTTGTTAGTGAAACTGACAGTTTTGGAGCTTATCCTATTCTGTTCAATATCCTCCTGTGGATTTCTCTGACTTTTCCATCATTCTTAGTCTCAATTTCAACATTTGGGAATTTTTACACACAGACAATCACATGACTCTTAGTGCATCACGTCAGAGGCACATGACACACACATTTTTTACTCATGGTGATGGGTTTTATTACTTGGTTGTGATGCTGTCTACTAGAGTTATTCATTTGAATGTGCACTTTTGACCCTTTATGGTTTATAAGAAATCACTACGTGATACTTTGTCCAATTTATTTTAGCATGGACTGAAACTATTTTTATATGAATTGAACATCATACTCTTTTGAAAACTTGTAAAATTCTGCTATCATTTAAAAAAATTATTTCCTTAAAGTCTTTCCTTCAAGGGCTAGCACTGTGGCATAGTAGGTTAAGCCTTGGCCTGTGGCACTGGCATCCCATATGGGTTCCAGTCTAAGTCCTGGCTGCTCCACTTCTGATCCAGCTCCCTGCTGATGGCCTGGGAAAGCGGTGAAAAATGGCCCAAGTGCTTGGGTTCCTGCACCCACGTGGGAGACCTGAAAGAAGCTCCTGGCTCCTGGCTTCAGATTGGCCCAGCTCCAGCTGTTGTGGCGATTTGCGGAGTGAACCAGTGGATGGGAGACCTCTCTCTGTGTCTGTCCTCTCTCTGTAACTGCCTTTCAAATAAATAAATAAATGCATTTTTAAAAAAAGATTTACAGGTGCACATGGAAAGGTCAGACATGGTCATAATTGAGTGAGGAAAAGTAGCGGCTGTCAGCTAATGTTGAAATGTTGAAGTTGGCTGGTACCACAGCTCACTTGGCTTATCTTCCACCTGTGGTGCTGACACCCTAGGTTCAAGTCCTGGTTGGGGTGCTGGTTCTGTCCCAGTTGCTCCTCTTCCAGTCCAGCTCTCTGCTGTGGCCTGGGAAAGCAGTGGAGGATGGCCCAGGTGCTTTGGCCCTGCACCCACGTGCTTGGGCCCTGCACCCACGTGGGAGACCAGGAGGAAGCATCTGATTCCTGGCTTTGGATCGGCGCAGTGCGCCAGCCACAGTGCGCCGGCTGTAGTGGCCATTTGGGGGGTGAACCAACGGAAAAGGAAGACCTTTCTCTCTCTCTCTCTCTCTCTCTCTCTCTCTCTCTCTCTCTCTCTTTCTCTCTCTAACTTTGCCTGTCAAAAAAGAAAAAAAAAAGTTGAAGTCCTGTGATTATGAGCTGCAGGGCTAAAAGGAATAGAAAAATTAGTATGCTTTTCCTTTTTCCTCACCCTGTCGTTCAAGATAATCCACATCAACTTCTCATAATCCTCTGGCACAGTCATGTCCTCATGAGCCTCAGAAAACTCTTCCTCTCTATCCTCTCACCCATGTACCAGTGAACAAGGGTCTGCTTGGCATAAGTCAGGTCACACTGTGGTCCAGGTGAACCCAGGCCTCAGCAATGGCTGTGGTGTTGCTCAGCATGCACAGCGCTTGCTGTTCCTTGGCCAGGTCTCTACCGGGACCACAGTGGGAGGCTGGTAATTAGTGCCAACCTTGATCCAGTGGGGCACCAATCCACAAACTGGGTGCTGCGCTTGGTCTTCATGGTGGCAGTGGCAGCATTGACATCTCTGGGAACCATGTCACCATGTAACTGTAACGGAGGCATCCGTCGGCTGCTGGTGTTGTGAATTAGCTGTGATTCATAAATAATGGGAACTTCAGTCGCCTCCTGAGAGGAAATGCCTTGAAATGGCAGACCTCACATCCAATAAGGAGAGAGTATTCAGCCATCAGCTGGGGGCAGCTGAGCTCCTTGGTCAGGAAGCCTCTACCTGACTGACTCTCTGGATCTCCCAGATGGCCCATCATTGGAACACAGTTTGAGGATCTGCTCGATTGTTAATTAACTGGACTCATTATTTTTTCTAACCTCCACCTGCAGCGGCCCCGGCCCTTTAAAAACCCTTCCTGCTGGCTCCTTGGAAGGAAAAAGCACACTTGGGATCCAGAGATCATTCTTTCTTCAACCTTTTCCTCTTATCACCTGTGTTCTCGGGTGGACTGTCCAGTGGAGAGCAGCAAGGGCCTGAATATTCTGTCCAGTAACAACCATGATACAGAAGGCAGCAAGCCACATATTTATCATGGTAAAGGTCACACTTCACCCTCTCAAATCAAGCACGGATGATCTCTGCTACAGAAAGCTGTTTGTGGTAGGCTTTCTCAGCAGAGATGAAAGGAGCAGATGTGGTCAGGGGGAAGAGGTTGTGGGGATAAGGCACCACCAGACTGGGCTGGAATTATGTCAGGTTAACATTCAAGGCTCTGTCAAATCAAAGAGAAGCAGTAATGGAGGGCACAGTCCAGGGAATTAGGTGGCTCAGCTTGCTGTAGTTTGTTCAGTATAGAGATTTCTACAACATGCCACGGATGACCTTGTTGTCTACTATGAGGCACATGAAGGTGAAGTTGTAGGGCTGCACTGCAGCTGTGGAAACCAGGGGGACTGGGTAAATTAAATTCCAGCCTGGCCTTCTTGCCTTAATCAGCAGAGAGCTGTTCCATTAGCAGGGAGGTAAACCCAGAACCAGTTCCTCCACTGAAACTGTGCAAAACCAAGAAGCCCTGAAAGCCTGTGTAGGGGCCAGCCAGCTTGAGAATTTGGTTCAGGATGAGGTCAATGACCCCTTGCCAATTGTGTAATGTCCATGGGCATAGTTATTGGCTTCATCTTCCTTGCCAGTGATGAGCTGCTTGGGGTGAAAGTGTTGGTGGTAGGTGCCAGTTTGAACTTCATCAATGACCATGAATTCCAGGTCTACAAACATTTCCCTGGGCACATGCTTACCAGCACCAGTCTCACTGAAGAAGCTTTTGAAGGCGTCAGCCTCTCCCTCAAAGGTCTTGTCACTTGGCATCTGGCCATCATGTTGAGTGCCATCTTCCAGGCAGTAAAGTTCCTAGTAGGAATTGGTGATCTGGACACTAGCCTTACTGACTTGGATGGAGATACACACCACGGCTACAAGTTAGCAGGCAAAGTCAAAGGCAACAGGAGAAGACCATGGGTCCTGGTTACTGTCGCCAAGCTAAAAGTCAAGGTAAGTAACACATTCTTTGCTATCTTTTAGATGAACATTAGTTCTTATTCCCCTGCAAATAAGAGATTTCTCCTTTCTCTCTTCTGCAATGACTTCATGGATTTTTGCTCCTTGGCTGTCATATAATAGTACTGCAGTTTATTCTCATGTGATCAGATTTTCCATTGGGAGGTTCTTCAGCCTGGCCTCATTGCTTTTATTATTGGTTAGAATATACACAAAACATATCATTCATCATGCCAGAAAGTACAAGTCAGTACCGTTTGCTGCATTCATAATATCGTCCTACCATCACCACTAGGAACAGAATACTTCTGTCACCCCACAAGGAAACCCACTGTCCGTTCAGCATCCATTCTGCCTTTACTACCCACACCCTCGACCCCTGCCGTAGACCCTGGATATGAGGTGTACTAAAAGGTCAAAGAGCTGTTGAGTGCTCAGCTAAGATTTTGACTGCTATCCTCTGCCAAATGTTCATTTTCAGGGATTTGGGGAACATTTCGTATGAGTGAGGTACTTGAAAGTGGGAACTTCCAACTCCCCCATCCCCACCCCTGACTTCGGGGAGGGCTGGGAGCTGCAGATTGGGGTTAGTGATCAATAGCCAATGATTCAGTCAGGCATGGCTACATAATGAAGCCCTCCTAAATACTAGCTTAATTTGAAGTTACAGATCACCCAGAAAGAGGAGCTATGGAAGCCAAAGGGGACAAGGAATAAAAGTGGCTTCCCTGAGGTTTGGGTCTTTGCTTCTAAAGGCTTTGTGTCCCATGTAATTTGATGAAACAGGTCTGCTAAGCTTTTCTCTTGTGAACCTGTCTTGTATTAAAGGAGTGTCTGCCATGTCCCTTCTTTAGGGTAAGGAATGGTTTCACACCCTTCCTCCCTTACAGTCCCACATTCCCGAGCTCATGCATGACTTTCATCCAGAACGGTGAGCTTTCACTTTTCCTTCCCTCCAGCGTCAACCCCGAGGTACACAGAGGCCTTAGAACTGCATAGCCTCTCGTAGGAACACGGAAACAGGGGAGAAGTGGAAGACATCAGCTTTTGTTGGTAGAGAAAGTTACCTCGGTTGTTTTGTTTTGAGCAAGCTCTCCAAGTGGGCTATAAGAGCCCGAGTTACATGTGACATAGGAGCAAAGAGATCTTATAGGAAATTGAGAGGAAATGGATCTTCATGGGTGGATTCTTGCAAGACTAGACTCTGAGGGAGGGTCTGAGGAATTAGGATGCAACATCAGATGCTCTATGCATGTAATGGGAAGGCTCAGCCACATATGGTGATTTGTAACTACCAAATCCCATCACATGCAGCATCCTCTAAGAAACATCGTGCAGGCCAGGAGCCATCTCAAAGGAACAGTGCCCAGTTGACGCTTGGAAACTTCAAAACTAACCAGTAGCCCTCCGGGACTTCTCCCGCCACCTACTGACTGGTAGGACACATTACAGGCCACCGCCCTTTAGTTTCCACGACCAGCCTACCTCATACTGGGAGAACTGTCCCAGGTTCTGATTCCTTTTTACTGGCTGCCCCATGAGGGCTCTCCTTTTTGGGAGAGTCAGGCTCAAAAGCTGAGATCCTCAGAGGTTGGGGGCCTGGGGCCCTATGCAAAGGGCAATCAAAAGGGTAATCCTTGGAGAGCCCAGGACTGAACAGTCAAGCACCGAATATTCAATGTTCCACCTTTGTTCTTATGTGTCATGTCACTGTGACACAGAAAGACAAAGAATAGGGTGCTGCTACTCAGTTCTCACTGTCTGCTCTAAGCAAATTGCAGATATTTATTAACCTATAAATACATTGGGTTTTTGTCACCAAGTTAATAAAGGTCTGTATTGTTTCCATATCACTCATTTGCAAAGTAGATTTTAAAATGTATTTTCATCCTTTTCCTTCCTGGAGAAACTAGAGAAGGCTGATCTCCATGTGCTCCTCAACTGGGTTTTCATCCCTGGGCCTTTGCATTTATGCTCCATGAGACAGGATTCTTCTCCCTGCATCCACAGCTTCATCTCTCACTCGGGAGCAGATGCTTTGGAGGCTTCTGCATTGCTCTTCAGATCAGCATCATCACAAATCTTCGCCCAGAGCCCTGACACAGGAAGGTGACTTGTGAACAAGTGATGAACTCTGTTCTCTTGCAGTAATCCCATGTGCTCTTTTTTAAGTTTGCTTTTTTAAAAAAGATTTTTTGAAACTTATTTGAAAGGCAGAGTTTCAGAAAGAGAGGGAGGAGACACAGAGAGATCTCCCATCAGCTGGCTCACTCCCCAAATGGCTGCAATGGCTGGGACTGGGTCAGGATGAAGCCAGGAGCCAGAAGCTCCTTCTGGGTCTCCCACATGGGTGCAGGAGACCAAGCACGTGAGCCATCCTCCATTGCTTTCCCAGGAGCATTAGCAGGGAGCTGGAGTGGAAGTGGAGCAGCTGGGACTTGAACTGGCACCCATTTGGGATTCCAGTCTTACAGGCAGAGGTTTAACCCACTATGCCACAATGCTGGCCCTGTTAATACTTTCCTTTCCAGGATCACTGAACACTAGAATTCTTGGTGCCTCCCACAACACCTACAGAGGTTGCAAGCTCTGGACAGAAGCTCTGTTCCTCCTCACTCCGGCCTCTTTCCCTGCCCTTCATTCGCAAGAAGAATGAGAGTCCATCTTCTCCTGAGTCTGGCCTCAGGTATCTGTTCACACTGCTATTATTGATGCACTACAGTAAGAACAGGCACATAGCAGCTCACACTGGTGGCAAGGCCTAGAGTTCTCTTATCTCTGATTTCCCCAAACAGTGACAAAAATTCTTCTTCTCTAGAAGATATACAGGAGAAATCGCAGTCTACACAGGAGGTAGAGAACAGAAATCTGTGCTATGTGGAATCTGGCTTGAGTTCAGTCATAGGGCTCCAAGTATCCTCAGGAAAAAAGAAACACTTGCGCGAGGTGCACTGTGGCTGGCACTGCTGTGTGGACCATGACATTGTGCATCCAGGACAAGAGTTCCAGGCCGACATCACAGTGAGATGGAACTGTATGACAGGTGAGAGATAACAGGGAAGTCCTATGTCCTGTCCTGATGTCTGCCATCCAGGAAGCCCCACCATGCATCCAGAACCAACTCAAGCCTTCTAGTCTTCTCTGGGTCTCCATTTACTCCACTTTCATCCTCTCATTGTATCAGATGCATACTTTGGCACAACTCTATTTATTATATTTTACCGAGGTATCAGGTGGGTCTTGTATTACTTAGAGAACTAGGTGCTAACCCCGATCTATAGCCCTGACCATGTAGGGTTTCCCCACTAACGTTGACTAATTACACATTTCTGCACTCAGGATCTGCTATACCTCCATCCATGCTTCCCTGTGAAGTATGTCTTCTCTTAAAATTAACACAGACATACAACTCAGCCCTCCTGGTATCCCCAAAAGAAACCGTGTTCACAGAAGAGCCTCAGGGAGCCATTTGGTCTTCATTAATGACTCTGTACAGCTGAGGCCCAGGGAGAGTGATGCTGTCCAGCTCCAAGGGGAACGATTTAATGACCTCATAGTAATTACGGTTCTGTCGAGTCCCTTATAGGCTGCTCCCTGCCAGTAAGGGCTTGTAGCTCTTCCCCTCTACTCCTGTAGTTCCTACTCTTCTCTCTCCTGATCCCTCTCTCCCCCAAGCATCTTAAATTCTCTATGTTTACATATCAAGTCTGCTGTCTCAGATCTGTTCCCCATGGGACACTTAAACCCATCTGGATTTGGAATATGAGTCTTTTCACTACCATAATACAACTTAACAGACCAGTTCATTATATATGGCAATACAGTATTATTTTTAAGCCACTTCAGTGAAATATGAATTATGTTAAAATATTTATCCAATGTATACAACTTTTATTTATTTATTTATTTATTTATTTATTTATTTTTTACAGGCAGAGTGGACAGTGAGAGAGAGAGACAGAGAGAAAGGCCTTCCTTTTGCCGTTGGTTCACCCTCCAATGGCCGCCGCGGCCGGCGCGCTGCGGCCGGCGCAGCGCGCTCGTCCGATGGCAGGAGCCAGGAGCCAGGTGCTTTTCCTGGTCTCCCCATGGGGTGCAGGGCCCAAGCACCTGGGCCATCCTCCACTGCACTCCCGGGCCACAGCAGAGGGCTGGCCTGGAAGAGGGGCAACCGGGACAGAATCGGTGCCCCGACCGGGACTAGAACCCGGTGTGCCGGCGCCGCAAGGCGGAGGATTAGCCTGTTGAGCCACGGCGCCGGCTTTTATTTTTTTAAAGATTTGTTTATTTATTTGAAAGGCAGACTTAGAGGCAGACAGGGCTGGGGGAGAAAGAGAGAGAGAGAAAGAGGGCGTTCATCCACTGGTTCACTCCCCAAATGGCTGCAATGGCCAGAGCTGGGCTGATCCAGAGCCAGGAGCCAGGAGCTTCTTCTGGGTCTCGCACATGGGTGCAGGGGCTTAAGGACTTGGGCCACCTTCCACTGCTTTCCCAGGCCATCAACAGGGAGTTGGATGGGAAGTGGAGCAGCCGAAACTTGAACTGGCGACTACATGGGACGCAGGCATGCAGGCAGCAGCATTACCTGCTGCACCGTAGCGCTGGCCACCAATGAGTACAACTTGATGTGTTTGGAGATGGATATTGTCCATGAAACTGTTATTACAATCAATGCCATAAGCTTATCCATCCCCCCCAAAAGTTAGCTACCACTCCCTTGTTTAAAAAAAAAAAAGTTCTTGGGGCCTGCACTGTGGTGTAGTGGGTAAAGCTGCTGTCTGCAGTGCCAGCATTGCACTTCTGATCCAGCTCTCTGCTGTGGCCTGGGAAAGCAGGAGAGGATGCCCACGTCCTTGGCCCCTGAACGCGTCTAGGAGACCAGGAAGAAGCTCCTGGCTCCTGGTTTCAGATCGGCACAGCTCCTGCCATTGGGGCCATTTGGGGAGTAAAACAGCGGACAGAAGACCTCTCTCTCTCTCTCTGCCTCTGCCTTTCTAACTCTGCCTTTCAAATAAAATAGATAAATCTTAAAAAAAAAAAAAAGTGTAAAGTTTCATGACATACAAATTCAGTGTCCATGTATAAAGTTTTGGAAGACAGAGCCCCAGGTGTTATTTTCTATGGCTATTTTCACACTACAGAGATTCAGTTGAGTTACTGTGACAACGACTGTATTGGCCACAAAGCTGAAGGTTTTTACTGTTTGGTTATTTACAGGAAGTTTGGCAGTTCCCTTGTCTAGATTGCTCTATGCCAGATGTGGGAAATTCACAAACAGCAAATCTTAATTAGGCTCTTTTGTCAAACGGCTTATTCCTCCAAACTTGTTCAATTGTTCAAGTACTTTTGAGTCTCTTTTCATTTTTTTTATTTTTTAAAAAGTTTTTGTTTGTTTTAGATTTATTTTACTTGAAAGTCACAGTTACACACAGAGAGAGGAGAGGCAGAGAGAGAGAGAGAGAGGTAGGTCGGTCTTCCATCCGCTGGCTCACTCCCCAGATGGCCACAAGGGCCAGAGCCGGGCTGATCCAAGCCAGGAGCCAGGAGCCTCTTCGGGGTCTCCCACGTGCGTGCAGGGGCCCCAGCTTCCACTGCTTTCCCACGCACATTAGCAGGAAGCTGGATGCACATGGAAGAGGAGCAGCCAGGGCTTGAACTGGTGTCCGTAGGAGATGCTGACGCTGCTGGCGGCGGCTTCCTTCCCCACAGCGCCGGCCCCATAAGTACAATTCTTGGGTCATTTTACAGAAGCTGAGTCAGTCAAGCAGGTCGTTGGAGCGAGACAGCGCAGGTTCAAAGCCCGGCGCCACCACCACCATCCACGCACGAGGAGGGCTTGGGCCCACTCCTCAGCTCGCCTGCGGTTCGGCGGCCCCATCTGTGATGTGGGGTGACCCCACTGGCCCTTTACCGACGTCGGAAGGCGTGAGGGTCCGACGCGCTACCGCAGCTTCACCAGCGCCCGGATGCTCAGCCGCGCAGCTGCTCCCGGAGCGCCGGTGGCTTTGCACTTTGAAGTCCAGGGTTTCTGATTTTTGTGGCATTTGGGGGATTTCACGAAGCCTCACGGGCCTTTGGAAAGTCCTACTTAACAGGTTCCAAGCCCAGCGTCCCGGGCAGCCCGACACCCGCTCCGGCTCTGCGTGGGGGGCAGCGCGGGGGCCCGGACGGCAGCGCCCACGCCCCTCCCCCGCCTTGGGGGGCGAGCAGGGGTGGGTGAGGACGTCTGCTCGGGGGCTTCTGGGATGCCCAGACCCAGCCCAGCCTCTCCCCCTCCCCACTCAGGGTGGTCCCGCGCCGCAGGGGGCCGTGGGCGGGGGCTGCGCGGAGGCCCAGGGACGCCCCCTGAGCAGAGGGAGGGAGGGGAGCTTGCTGCGGGCGTCCACGGCCAGCCACGGGGCGGAAGTCCCCAGATGGGGCCAGGCCAATCGCCCTCCCGGCGTAAGCCGAAGGCCCCTCCGGCCGCTCGCACGACGGTGTTGGGGATCAGCCCGCCAGACCAGCCCGAACCCGCACACCGGCCCGGTGGCCAGATGACGTCATGCGCTACGACCGCACATGCGCAGAAGCGATCTCCCAGTCTCGCCGAGAGGCAGGGGTCGCCTCTGCCCATCCTCGCCCCTTACTGGCTGGAAACGCTGCTCGTCACGGCCGTCGTTAGCGGCGACGTAGGCGGGGACAACCTTGGTCGCTAAGATACTCCGTACTTCCGCTTCCTTCCCCCCACCCCCGCTCCTCCGCTCCGGCAAGACCAATCTCGTTCATCCGCCCAATGGCAAATGGGCAGTGGGCGGGACTTCACTTGTTCGGACCAAAGAGACGCGGGCTCGGCCCCGCAGAGCGCGCCCAATGACGGTGGGCAGCCCCTGTGGAGTGGCTAGGGCGGCCCCACGCCCGCCTTTCCTCCTCCTCCCCGCGCAGCCCCGCCCTGCCCCGGTTTCAGCACAGCGCTGGCCGCAGTCTGACAGGAACGGGACGGAGCCAAAATGGCGGCGGCCGACGGCGACGACTCGCTCTACCCCATCGCGGTGCTCATAGACGAGCTCCGCAACGAGGACGTTCAGGTCCGGAGGCCCCAGGGGACGCGGGGAAGACGGGAAAGGGGACACCGGGGGTACGGGCGGCCCTCGCGGAAAGGGCTCCGCGTTCGCTGGGAGTGGCGGAAGGGGCGGCGGCCAATCAGCGTGCAGCTCTCATCGCTCCAGGTCCCGGGCCCCGATGAGACGGCGCCCTGGGTTGGGCGTCCGCCTAGCGGAGGGGCGGGGGCCGGGGCGAACCTCGAGGGTCCCGGGCCTGCGGGTGCGCGCGCGGCGGCCCTGGCCCGGACAGCCGCGGCCCGGGTGCGGGTGTGCAGGCTGCTTGCGGGGAGAGGAGTGGAGGCGGAGAGGGCTCGTGATTGGCAGCGGCCGCCGAGTGGCCTTTGGGGATGGGGTGGGCGCGTGACTTGCTCGGAGTGGGGGAGGGGCCGCCTGGTTTTTTTTTTTTTTTCCTTTCTGGGTTTCGGCCGCTGGACCCCTTGGGACTGAGAGGCGAAGGCTGCCGTCCCAGTTGCTCTGGCCTGGACCGGGTGGAGTTGTGGACTCCGCCTAGCCCTGCAATCTGGGGCTGACCCCGCTGTCGCGTGAGCCGGGGTCGCGCTGCTGGGCTGCGTGCGAGGCCCCCTCCCACGCGCGGCGTGACCTTGTGCGGGGCGCTCCCCCGCCCTGCGTGGGCCTCCGTCTCCGTGGAATGCGGGACGGCGATGTCCCTGGCCTCCCCGGCTGTGTGAGGGGTTGATGAGTAACGGGGGAAGGTGTCGGGCGCTGGAACGGGCCCAGTAACTTGCCGGCTGTGATTAAGGCGGCGGTGACCCTGTCGGCCTCAGCTCCCCTCTTGGTAAAGCTGTGCGGGTTTCCTTGCACGAGGAAGCCCGCCGAGCCTGGGCCGAGCTCCGCGGGTCGCAGGTGCTGGTGGCACCGGGCTGTGATTGTAGTCCCGGCCCTTGCACTCCTCACTGGTGGAGGTGGGCAAGTGAGTCCATCTCGCAAGCCTTCGAGTGGGGCTGCTGTGGAATGCGTTTGACAGACACCTGCTGTGCCTCCGGGTGGTGCTGGGCGGGTAGCGGTAGTTCCGGTCGCTGTGCGGGAGACAGAACTCAGTGCCCGGTGTTAACACGTGTAGGCAGTGTGGAAAGCAAACAGGGGCTGTGATTGTGAATCAGCAAGTATCTGGGGGGAGTCTGGGCGCTGGTGTGCAGCAGTCAACACACAGATAACAACTTCTGGCTTTGCTGACGCCCTAGTGAGGGAGACGATAAACCCCATGTTAAGTAAAACTTAACCCCGGACGGGGACACCGTTTTAGAGAGGTCCGGGGAAGCCTTGCCGAGGAGCTGAGGCCTGGCAGACCCCGGTGGAGACCAGGGAAAGAGCACAGCACGGGTAGAGTGGGGTGGGGATGCGTGGTAAGGAGGCCCGCAGGGAGGGTACAGACCGTTTTTGTTAAAAAGATTGATTTGTTGAAAGGCAGTTGGAGAGTTTTCCCTCTGCTGGTTCACTCTCCGGAGAGCTGCAGTGGTCAGGGCTGGGCCAGGCAGAAGCTGGGAGCCAAGAATTCCATCCATTCTCCTCGTGGGTGCAGGGACCCAGCTATCTGGGCCGTCTTCCTCTGCTTTCCCAGGCGCGCTAGCAGGGAGCCGGCTCGGAAGTGGAGCAGCTGGGACTCCCTCGGTGCTTACTTGGGCTGCTGGCACTCCAGGCGGTGCCCTGCTGCGCCACTGCGCTGGCCAACTGAGGATGCAGATTTTGAGCGGGGAATGGAAGGTGCTTTCAGAAAGAGAGGGCACACGGGGGATGTAGCTGCTAACTTAGGGTGATTTGCTCACCAGGAGACATTCGGCAACGTCTGGCGAGGTTTCTGGTTGTGGTAACGAGAGGGTTGTTTCTGGCGTCTTGTAGGTGGAGGTCAGGTATGTAGCTGAACGTCCTACAGTGCCACAGGCAGAAACCTACCCTGTGGAGCTCACCTGCTTGTGCAGGTGGTGAGGAGTGCTGTGGAGGCAAGTAGAACAAGGCGGGGTGGGGAGGCCTGGCCAGCGTGGTTGTGATCCGGGCCTTGCGGAGGAGGTGAGATTTGAGTAGAGGGTTGCAGGGAGGTAGCAGGCCCGTGGATACCTAGGGACAGCGTTCCAGGCGGAGGAAATGAGTACAAAGGTCCTGGGCTGGTTCTGATGCTGGGAAATAAAGTTGAAGAGGAAGTGAAGTCCAGCCTTTGGAAGGACCTTGCTGGCCTCCATTTAAGCCAGGGATTGGCTAACAGCCGCCTGTGCCCTTTCCTGCTTTTCTAAATAAAGTGGTTGCTGTCTGTAAGCTGAGACACGCCCATGCAGTTGTAGGGTGTCCGTGGCTGCTTTTTCTGTGCTGAAACCACCCAGTAGAGGAGTTGTTAGCAGATGGCCTGGTTCCCAGAGCCGAAGTGCTTTGTGGTCCCTTGTAGGTAAGAACCGGCAACCCCTGACTAAAGCTTCCCCGGTGTCAGATCAGGGGTGCTTGCTCTGTCCTGGGTGCTGGACAGACATCGGGCCTCAGTGTTTATGTGCTTGCTGACTTGCATGCTGCTCGTACCGCCCTTCGGAGCAGGCCTTGTGCTTATCTACATCGCACAGGTGAGGAAACCCGAGCTCAGGAACCAGAAGTAACGCGGCTGAAAGGAAGTAGCTAGGACCAGAGGGCAGAACAGAACTTGGGGTGCGCAGCGCCATGCGGGCTGCATCCAGATGCCGGTGGGTCTGTGTCTTTAATGAGACAGTTCAGGGTGCCGGAAAGCCTGGAGCCTTGATTCGCTTGCTCAGCAAGTATCCATCCAGCACCTTCTCTGTGGTGACCATGCGTTAGAGACTGGAAGTGCAGCAGGGGGCAGACCAGCAAAGCTGCTCCTCTTGTGGGTTTCCATTCCAGGGAGGGGGACAGAAATGAATCTGTAATGTGATGTCAGCCGCAGCCATCGCTAAGAAGGAAAGAGAGGCAGAGACGGGACCGAGTGAGCGGAGCCTGCTGCTCTGGATGGGGAGGTTAGGGAAGGCTGCCCGGAGGACACCTGCGAGCAAGGGCTTGAGTGAAGTGAAGGACGGTCAGCGCAGTGGCCGTCCCAGCCGAGGGGACTGTTGCTGCGAAGGCCGTGAGTGGACGCGACGAGGCCAGTGTGGCTGAAGCAGAGCGAATGGCCAGGCGGTGGGAAGTGAGGCCTGGGCTGGGAGGCCTGTGGTTCTGGATGGGGGTGAGGGTGGGGAGGGCACTGCAAGGCCTTACTAGGGGAACGTCCAGTGACCAATTCTGAAGGAGTCCTCTGACTGTGGGGTGGGAGCAGGGCAGGAGCGGCAGGGCTGGTGCTAGCCGTGGGCGGAGCCGGGCTGTGTCGGGGAGGGCAGAGCCGGTTCGGTGTGATGCAGTGGACGATGTAGAGTTGAGGGGGACAGGTCTGAGCCCCAGTTGGCTCCCTGAGTGCCCTCGCAGCAGTACCTTTCCGTTTTGGGGCCCAGCCGCCCGCCTGCATCTGCCTGGTTGTGGAGGTGCAGTGAAGCCGGCTGCCTCAGAGTGGGTGTGCAGTACTGGTGACCTCATTCGATCGTCCTGATGGCTCATGGTTGGATCTTGGAAAAGTGAGGGAGACGGTGGTGGTGGTGACGACATGAGTTCAGCCACAGAGTCACTGGATCCCCTAGTCCACTCCTCCCCGAACCAGTGAGACGCACAGGCCAAACCGCGCTGATCGGGGTGCTCGGGGCACCACGCTTCTTGAAATGTGGTCAGGTGTTCAAAGGCCGGGTTTCAGTGTCACTCTCTACGCCTAGGTGTTTTCCTACTTGTAATTTAGCAGCTGCTGGAGTGGTGAAGACAGGGTTGGTGCACGTACCGTGTTTACACTGCACGTACTGTGAGCCGTGGGGATGTGGTGATGGAGTACAGGAGGCTTCTGACTGGTGTGCGTGGCGTGTTTTACGCCGTTTCTTGGTTGTGTAGGGCAGTGGTTCTCAGCGTGGGGTGATGTTCCTGGGGGGTTCAGCAGCACCCTGCAGTGCGCAGAGTCCCCAGCGCGAAGTGGCCCAGACGTCAGTAGTGCCAGGACTGAGACCCTGCTGTGGGCTGCGGAGTGTGCCGAGCGCTTTGTGTTGATTGAATCCTCACAAACGGTGTCTGAGATAGGTACGGATTTATTTCCATCAACATTTTTTTAGAAGATGTGTTTGTTTGAAAGGCAGAGTTACAGAGAGTAGGAGAAAGAGGTGTTCCATCTGCTGGTTCAGCTCCCAAATGACTGCAGTGGGCAGGGCTGGGCTGAGCTGACCAGGAGCCCAGCACTCCACCTGGGTCTCTGCATGGGGCAGGGGCTAAGCCTGTGGGCCATCTTGCTCTGCTTTCCCAGTGCGTCAGCGGGGAGCTGCAGCTGGGACGGAACCGGTGCTTGCAGGCGGTGGCTAACTCATGATGCTGGCCCCATTACCATTCTTAACTGTCAGCTTTCAGACAAAAGTAGAGGAAACAGTGTCCGACACCCAGACTTAGCAGTTTTTTCAAGATTTTGCCACATTTGTTCTTTACCCCCCCCCCACTTCTTTTTTGCTGAGGTATTTTTAAGATCAGTCGATCCCAGACTGTTTCTCCTGCATTATTCAGTCCCCACTTCCAAAACCACAGACATTTTTATCTGTGCAGCCGTTTTCCCAGCTAACAAGGTAACAGCAGCTCCTCGGTGTTGTCCAGGACTCACTTTCCCTGACTGTCTCAGAAGTGCCCGGTCAATCTGGCTTGTTTCAGTCTTCAGTCTGGAATCCCTGCTGTCACACAGCCTAGTAAGTGACAAAGCGAAGCTTAACCAGGGTACTGGCCTTCAGGGCACAGCCTCCAAGGAGACAGAGGTCTGGAGGTGATGAGAAGAGGCAGGGCCTTAGGTGGAGGCCACCAGGGTTTGAATCCTGCTCTGGCCACTTTACAAGTGACTCACGCTCCTGGGCCTTGGTTTTCTTATTCAACGAAGAAAGTGTGGAAAGCATACCCCATCAAGCTTTAAGAATTAGACAAGGTAAACTAGGTAATGACAAGCCACTTCTTTTTTTTTTTTTGACAAGTAGAGTTAGAGAGACAGAAAGGTCTTCCCTCTGTTGGTTCATCCCCCCAAAGGCTTCCACAGCCAGCACGCTGTGCCAATCCAAAGCCAGGAGCCAGGTGCCTCCTCCTGGTCTCCCATGCGGGTGCAGGGCCCAAGCACCTGGGCCATCCTCCACTGCCTTCCCAGGCCACAGCAGAGAGCTGGACTGGAAGAGGAGCAACCGGGACAGTACTGGCGCCCCAACTGGGACTAGAACCTGCGGTGCCAACGCCACAGGCGGAGGATTAGCCTAGTGAGCCGTGGCGCCAGCAGCAAGCCACTTCTAACAGCGGTGGGGAGCATGTCTGCGAAATCATCTGGTCAGACTATGCAAAGAAACTGCAGGCAGAACTTGAAATTCAATAATTACAGCAGGCTGATTTTTAGGTTGAGAATTTTGTATGGCCCATGGCCCTTGGCAGGAGAAAGGTTGCCCAGTCCCGGTCTCAGACATTGCAGCGTGCCCCTGTCTGCGTCCTAGAGCGTGGACATACGGGTGTTTTCCAAGAGCTTGCAGACAAGGAGGGGCAGAGGACAGTGGTGAGGGACGCAGGGTCACGTCCACGCTCTGCCACACGTGCACTGATGACCTGTGTTCCTCCCTCTCTGCCTTAGTTTCCTCACTGGCAAAACGAATACAAAGTGCTGTCTGCCCCGTAGGTTTACTGGGAGAGAGAACCTGTGTGAGGTGCCTGAACACAGGGAACACTCCGAGCAGTGCTTGGGCTTTAAGACCTTCTACAATTATCGGTATATTATACGTGTGTGTGTGTTTATTTATTTATGTTTTGATGAGAATTAGATTCTCGTTTAGGAGTAGTTGGTAACGGTCCTGCTCCTCCCTCCTGGAGACAGGTTGCCTTGCAGGAGTGGGGACAGACACCTTGATCAATAAGTACGATGCCGGGGAAGCTGTGAGGGCTGCTGCTTGGTTTCCCAGGGGATGCGGAAATTACTTGGGCTTTTTCTGTTTGAATTCTCGTTCCTTCTGGTTAAGAAGTGCACGAGAAATGATGGTGACTGGCATTGGAGCGCTTGCTGTGGCCGGCGGTGTCTGTTCCTGGATCGATCATCCCAGCAATCCTGAGGAAGGCCTTTGCAGTCCCCGTTTCACAGCGGGGAAGCCGAAGCTGAGGTGCCCAGGGCTTGTCTGGGACTCTAGCTGATACCTGGGGAAGGCAGGTGATGTGCTCATTCATTATTCTTAAAGAACAAGTGCTTCAGAAATAGAGCCCGCGATGGCCACACTGGCGTCCGGAGCTGGTGAATTTGTCAGGTGGGTGCTGGCGTTCTCATGCCGTGCACCTACATCCAGATTCTTCTCATTAGCAATGCGGTCCTTGAAGGCGTGAGGACGGAAGCTGGAGGACTTCGTAGGGTGGAGAGACGCCGTCCTCACTGAAAGGAGAGGGTGTCCTCAAGCACGGGTTATCCCCCCGCCCCTTCAGCTGCAGGTCATGTGAAACAGTAACAGTTGGGAGTGTATTCCTCCAGATACTTTTTTTCTCTGACATCTGTAAAAAAACCCCAAACACCATGCATTTATTGGGTACTTGCTCTGTGCCAGGCACTGTCCTGTGTTCTTGGGACGAAGCCCTGGTGACGCACATACTCCAGCAGAGGGGAGAAACAGTAAGTGAAATTGATGCGTGTCAGCCAGTGGTGTGAGTCAGGGGTGCACACGGTGATGGTGGAGCAGACCTGGGGAGGGCCACCTGGGGAGGAGGCAGCAGGGTGAGGAAACAGCAGGGGCAAAGACCTGGGCTGGGGGACTGGACTCTGTTTTTGGCAGCCGTCAAGGAAACCACTGTGACAGGCACCCAGGGAGCAAGGGGTGGTGAGAACAGATCAGTCCCCAGGGGCCAGATCACGTCGGGCCTTGGAGGCCAGAGTAAGGCCTTTTGGCTCTTATTCTGCCTGGAAGGAGGATGTGCTGCATATGCGGTTGTACAGTCCGTGTTCCCACCCGAGAAGGCTCTGTGGATCGAGTGGGAGGGGGTTTCTGCAGGTTCATCATGCCCGTCAGCAGGCTGTATGCACAGGGCTCCTGGAGACTCTGGCAAGCCCAGTTCAGGGTGGGGACCGTATGGGTGAGCTGTTGCAAGTGCTTGGTGGGGGCCCATTTGGGGGACAGTGAAGGTCACTTAACTAATGCTGCTAACACTGATTGTATCAGGAATGTTCCAGAGAACCCAGGAGTCGTTTGAGCTAGTAAAGGTTCCCGCTGCCCCTTTTCCTTACGAGGTCAGCAGCTCAGGGATATCCCAGAACTGTATCAGAGCATGCCACTCTGTTGACGGCCACAGCCTCTGCTGTCCTTGTAAGCAGGGCCAGCCTAGGACACAGGTTGTGCTTGCCCTTGTCTGTTGTATCTAGGAAAAAAATCTTTCCTGGAAGCTGCTCAGATGTCTCTGTCCAGAACCAGGTCAGCCGAGTGAGTGGGGATTAAGTTTGGTTGTAAATGATAGGAAAACTCCAAATAACAGGGGCTTAAATAGCTTGACGTTTATTTCTGACCAATGACCACAGGGTCTGATGGCTGCCCGAGCTGCTGAGGCACTCCAGGGGGTGGGGCACCAGGCCCTCACCCTTGTTTTCTCCTTGCATGTCCCCTACTCTCCCCTCTTCATCCCAGGTCACGTGTAACATTTCCATTTGGATTTTACTGGTCAGAGGTTACTCTCCTAGTCACATCCAGATGCAAAGGTGGTTTGGGAATGTCTTCTGGGGGCATGGACACAGCTGAAAACACCAGGGTTGTGAGCAGCAGGATGGCACAGTGCAGGGGCTCTTAACCTGAGCTCCTCTGGTTCCTGGGCAGCTGCAGGCATTTACGTGGGAGAAGCAGCATCTTTCATTTACAGCGGGTTTAGCTGCTTTCTGTTGTGGATTAGTGTCACAGCAGCAGATTATAGACAGTGTCACAGTGCAAGTCACGGCTGTGTCCATAACTCTTTCGGCTGTTTTTCATGTCTTCTGGTGTTGCTTCTGCTGATATCTGTTTCCAGACTGTGATCATTAGTAGTCTTGCTAAGAGGGTCCATGACACCTCACCGCAAAAAGAAACAAAGGAAGTACGAATCCATGGCATTGGCCAAGTTCTGGCTCAGCCACTTAGGTGCTTTTGCTTTGTGCCATGAGCAGGTGACCCTTCGCTTCCCTATCAGGGTCATGAGGATCAAACAAGAGAAAACATTGACGCACCCCTTGCAACAGGGTCTGGAGCGTAATGAGGGCTTTGGAGATAGCTGCTGCCATTGTGACTGAGATAGAAGGGGAAGACCCTTCTTGATAATAACCTGACTTCAGCCTGGCCCAGCTCTAGCCTCTGCAGCCATGTGGGGAGTGAACCACTGGATGAAAGACCTCTCCCTCTCTGTGTCTCTCCCTCTCTCTGTTTTAACTATGCCTCTCAAGTAAATAAATAAATCTTAAAAAAAAAAAAAAAAAAAGAATGTCACTGTTTCTTCAGGCAGCTGGCACTGAGGATGCCTGAGAAAGATGCACAAGGTGGTGTTTTGGAGCTGCAAGGCCCGAGTTCAAAGCTAAGCTGTTTACATAGTAGTGGTTGGATCCTACATAGTAGCTGGTTGTCTTGGACACCGTTCCTGAGTGACAATGTGATGTTGAAATTGAGTCAGACTGCCTGGTGCTGGCTGTGGCTCCATTGCTTTCCACCAGATGACGTCTTCTGTGTATTAACATCCACACCTGTGACACAGGGACTCCAGTAACAGTACCTTGGAGTATGGTGCCGAGGGATTATCCATGGCCAATGCATGGTAAACACTCAATAAATGTTCAGTTGTTGCTGGCATAGTGATTATGGTTGTGATTGTGGCTGTTTGCTGTCACCATCTCTAGTGTGGCTCTGGCTCGTGTGTGCTTTCACCCGTGGCCCGGCTGAGAGAGCACAGAGATCCAGCTTGGAGAAGTCAAAGAGGAAAGAAAGTGGGCAGCTAGGTCAGCCTGCTTTGCAGTACTTGATTGTGAAAACTTTCAGAGAACATTGGAAGACTAGTTGAGGGTCAGCCAGATGCAGCCAGCTGGCGGGCCATGTTCACTGACTGCCTGCTTTTGCCAGTGAAGTTTTGTTGGAACAGAGCCAAGCCCGTTCATTTACTTAGTCTCCTGTGGCTGCCTTTGTGCTGTGAGGGCGTGTTAAGTAGCTGGGACAGCGGCCATGTGGTCTGCAGAGCTGAGAAGATTGCCCAGCTGTTTGTAGAGCCAGCTCTCCTGCCCTCGGGGCTGGTGTGGGGAGCACCCAGGTACTCGCCACCAGACCCACCACGTGGTAGGGTGGTGTAGGTTTTTTTTTTTTTTTTTTTTTTGACAGGCAGAGTGGACAATGAGAGAGAGAGACAGAGAGAAAGGTCTTCCTTTGCCATTGGTTCACCCTCCAATGGCTGCCGCGGACGGTGCGCTTCGGCCGGCGCACCGCGCTCATCCGATGGCAGGAGCCAGGTGCTAGGTGCTTTTTCCTGGTCTCCCATGGGGTGCAGGGCCCAAGCACCTGGGCCATCCTCCACTGCACTCCCAGGCCACAGCAGAGAGCTGGCCTGGAAGAGGGGCAACCGGGACAGGATCCGGCGCCCCGACCGGGACTAGAACCCGGTGTGCCGGCGCCGCAAGGCGGAGGATTAGCCTGTTGAGCCACGGCTCCTTAGGGTGGTGTAGTTTTTTAATCTCCCAGTAGATCCAGCTTTGTGTTTTATTTTTGGTGCAAAGTAAGCTTACATCTTGAGGTTCTCTTACTCCCAGAGATGAGTGTGAGCTTGAGGAGGTTCAGAAAGCCCAGTGATGCCGTGTGAAAGTTGTGCTGTGCATGTTTCTGAAGTGAGACCACCACGGTATTCCATCAGATTCCCATGGTCGGCCGTGTCAGAGAACCCAGCTCGCTCAGGACTCAGTCATCTCCCAGTTGGGTGGGGTCCAGGAAAAGAACAGGCCAAGGGTACCTGCTTGTCTGTCACCCCAGGAAGAGGACCCCCCTGTGTCACCAACAGTCACTTGCTCCTGAGCGTGTCTGCTCCCCCTCTCACACACATGATCTCCTCACATCCCTCTACAGCCCTGGGAGCTGGGTGGCAGAGGTGCCGCCATTGGGAGCGTCTCAGGGTCAGCTCTGCAGTCAGAGCAGGGTGGACCTCCAGCTGTGACCATGCTCCCTTCGGGGGCTGTCTTTATGTCTCTGAGCCTCAGTCTCCACGACTATCTGTGCTTTCCTCCCCAGGGTCGAGAGGCTCACTGAGGTCCTAACACGTAAATGCTTAGCTCTGTAGGGCCACCACAAACAGCACAGGCCCGCTGGCTTGAAGTGGCAGAAATGTGTTGTCTCTCAGTTCTGGAGGACAGAGTCAGAGATCCAGGTGTGTGCAGGGCTGGTGCCTCTGGGGGTCCTGGGGGAGATCCTAACAGAGTCGGAGATCCAGGTGTGTGCAGGGCTGGTGCCTCTGGGGGTCCTGGGGGAGATCCTAACAGAGTCGGAGATCCAGGTGTGTGCAGGGCTGGTGCCTCTGGGGGTCCTGGGGGAGATCCTAATGGAGTCGGAGATCCAGGTGTGTGCAGGGCTGGTTCCTCTGGGGGTCCTGGGGGAGATCCTAACAGAGTCGGAGATCCAGGTGTGTGCAGGGCTGGTTCCTCTGGGGGTCCTGGGGGAGATCCTAATGGAGTCGGAGATCCAGGTGTGGGCAGGGCTGGTTCCTCTGGGGGTCCTGGGGGAGATCCTAATGGAGTCGGAGATCCAGGTGTGTGCAGGGCTGGTTCCTCTGGGGGTCCTGGGGGAGATCCTAACAGAGTCGGAGATCCAGGTGTGTGCAGGGCTGGTTCCTCTGGGGGTCCTGGGGGAGATCCTAATGGAGTCGGAGATCCAGGTGTGTGCAGGGCTGGTTCCTCTGGGGGTCCTGGGGGAGATCCTAACAGAGTTGGAGATCCAGGTGTGTGCAGGGCTGGTTCCTCTGGGGGTCCTGGGGGAGATCCTAATGGAGTCGGAGATCCAGGTGTGGGCAGGGCTGGTTCCTCTGGGGGTCCTGGGGGAGATCCTAATGGAGTCGGAGATCCAGGTGTGGGCAGGGCTGGTTCCTCTGGGGGTCCTGGGGGAGATCCTAACGGAGTCGGAGATCCAGGTGTGGGCAGGGCTGGTTCCTCTGGGGGAGATCTTTTGGGTACTCCCTAATTTCTGGTGGCTCCGAGGGAGATCCTCTCCGTGCCGGCAGTTTGAGGTTCATCCCCCTGATCTCTCGCGCCATCTTCACGTAGTCTTCCTGTCTGTGTGTCTCTGTCTTCTCCATTTCTGTCTCTTAGAGGGTCTGTTGGGTCAGGGGCCAGCTCTCAGGTCGGGGTGATCTCAGGTGAATGCACTGAGATGTGCCTTTCGGGGCCACCAGTGAACCCACTGTGCTGGGAGCCGTCCTGTTTCAGACTGAGGTTGTCATAACAGTGTTTGCTCTTTGATCATCAGTGTGAGCTGACAGCCCTGGGTATACATCCTTGCTTCTTGCCGTCTTGCTCTGTGACCTTGAGCAGGAACTTTTGCTCCCTGGTCCTGTGTGCATCTGTGTGAAGTAGGACTTGAGTGAGTCTGGCCTCTTGGGGGACTTGTGAGCACTAAATGAGCTTGTGGAGGTGAGCGCTTAGGCTGGCGCCTACAGGAGGCGTGCGTAGCTGTGGCTGTTGCCGTGCTGTTCAAGTGTGGTGTCGGGTACGAGACAGCACAGCGTGCAGAGAAGGGCTTAAAGCAGAGGGAGGAGAGGGAGGTTGGGGGCAGCAGGCTGGAATCTTAACAGAGCGGTGTTGGGAAATGCGACTGATTAGGCGCCAGCTCTGTAAGACACAAAGGACACTTTGGCTTTTGTTACTGCTGCCTCTTTGGTTGTCATTGTTAAATGATTTCATTCTTGGGCAGAGTCACTTGGAAGGTGTTTTCAAGTTACTGTTACGCATCTTTATACATGCTTAGCAAGGCTTTGAGGGGAACTGGGTCTATGGCTGTGGGAACTCCCTTGAATCTGGGTTTGCTAACATCTTCCCCCCTTCTTGTTCTCTTAGCTTCGCCTCAACAGCATCAAGAAACTGTCCACCATCGCGTTGGCCCTCGGGGTTGAAAGGACCCGAAGTGAGCTCCTACCCTTCCTTACAGGTAATAAAACGTGGACTCCCAGAGAGCACTGGAGTGAGGACTGCTGGGGAGTGGTTCCTGCTAGACGGGAGAGGGGCCTGGCTGTGGGTTCAACAGATCTGCCCAGTGTCTGACACTGTGGGATGGGGGCAGGGATTCAGAGGAAGTGCAGTCCTGCTTCGAGAGAATGATCTGGAATCATCGAGGCAGGCGTGGGTAAAGGGGTCTGAAGGCAGAGCCAGGGTAGAGTTGCAGTTCCTGCAGTTGGCAGCTAGGGATTTCAGGTGAGTTACTCCACTGTTCCCTAGATTTTCCACCAGAAAAACAGGGTAGTCACCCGTGCTCTGTTGTGTTAGTCTGATTTTTAAGTGTTGGTAATAATTGCTACACTTATTATGCTGCCTACCTTGTGCCAGGCAGTGTTGTAAACTTTCTCTGTGCTGATTGAGTTTACTTGCATGGTGCTGAGACTGCCAGTTAATGTCACAGCAGTGCCTTAAGGCAGGTAATCTGTCCCCATTTGTAGACGAGGGAATGAGGTGTGGAGAGGTAAAGTAAAATAATTTGCCTGAGGTGACTGTAGGGATATTTATCTAGTCAGACTTTATGGCTGTAAGTTGAGTTTGGTTGGTTAAGGACCAGTAGCACAGACTACTTGACTTCAAATCCAATTTCTATGACTTTATAGGTATGTGACCTTGGACAAGGTATTTCACGTGTACCTGCCACAGATTCTTGGTGGTTAACAGTGGGTGTGATGGTATAACTTAATGTGAGGATTTAGTAAGAATCCAATGAAGTGCTTCAGGTACCCAGTGCGTGGTCAGTGTGGCTTGTTAACCACTGAGCTGTCACTGAGCACTCTTAAGGTGTATGTCACACACCTAGTATGTCTGAGTGGACCACCATTGACCGCAAGTCCTCTGTTACCACTTTTCTCATTACTACTTCCCAATTACAATCACAGCTGAAGGTTTACTGTGTGTTGCCACTGACAGACCTCTTCTTTATCTAATCATCTTACTGGATCCAGTGATGATCCTGTGGGGTACGGAGGCCAGGATTATGGCCCCTCTCCTTGTTTGCCATGTGGGGAAATTGAGGCCTAGGGAGCTGCGTTGACTTTGGCACAGTGGGGCAGCTGGTGACTGAGGGCCATAGGAGTAGGTGTCTGCACACGTGACCCTGAACAGGTTGCCCCAAACCAAATGGCTTCCACTGATGAACTGCTGGAAAGCCGGAAAGCCTTAGTGTGCTGAGACGGGGCATCTTCTGGACGAGAAGAGGTGGTCTGGCAGGATCATAAAGTGGCCAAAGGTTGTAGAGAAGGCAGATTGGAAAACGTGGTTTTGAAACAAGCCGTGGGTGTGATAGCAGCCTGCTGGGAAACCTCTGGTAGGCCACTCCACCTGTTCGCCTTGTTCCCTTATCGACAAAGTGTACCAGAGAACCTGACTCACAGCTTGGCAGGAAGGTGAAGTGCACCACACACAGTCTGGTCCATAAAAGTGCTCAGTGTTTGCTGCTGGTGGTGATGTACTGAGCTGGTGGGGAAGGCACCCCATGCAGGAGATTGGCCTGGGTTCACAGTGAGTGCAGTGATTGTCTATGTTGAAGAATGTATAAAGAGCTGTCGGCGAGGTGGGCAGTGGTGGGTTGGGTCTTGCTGGCGTGGAGCACCAAGTGGAGCAGTTAGATGAACCCCGTCCGTGAGGCAGGGCAGCCATCGTAAATAGCACTAGAGGGCAGGGTGCATGCGATACAGAGAGTAAACCTGGTGCTTGCAGAATTAGTGGGGAGGGGGTGGGGTGGACTAGAAAAGGGCAGAGGCAGGAAGTCTGCTCGGCGAAGAGTGGAGACCCCGGGGTCGAGGTGCCAGGGGTCAGCCCAGCCTTGGTGTGCTTTGTTGAAGTGGCAATAACCATACAGGGTGTGTAAGAGCATTGTGAAGGGTCAGTGAGCTTGATACGTAAGTGTTATCTTTACTGTATTGCGGAACCTTGTTATTGTTACAGTCACACAGTAAGTGGTTCCACAATATAGTGGGAAGAACTGGTTTGGGGGTAGTGGGGGCAGAGTCATGTGGGAGCCATAAGATTGGAGCGGAGCCAGTGATTCAGAGATTGCTTTGAGCTTTTGGAGTCCCGGGTAAAGTTGTTTTCTCTGCTTTGGGCATCAGGCTAATGACAAGTATTCAAAATAGCAAGTGCAGGATACAGTGTCTTTCCAAAAAGATATACTGTTTCAGACGGAAAAGACTGAAACCCCTACTGAGCTCACACCTGCAAAACATTCAGAATCAATTTTATGAGGGGGAAATTACTGTGTTGTATTGGTTAGCTAGGGATAAAATACTACAGACTGAGTGACTGAAACGATAGAAATTGATTGTATTTTCTCACACTTCAGAGGAGGCTGGAATTCCGAGACCATGTGGGCAGGTTTGCTCTCTCGAGATCAAGGTGCTGGCAGGGTCGGTTTCCCCGTGTGTCCTGTGGCCTGTGGATGGCTGCTTTGTTCTCACATGATGGTGTCTCTCTCTGTTCACGCCTACTGTCTCTCTGCCTATGCCAGTCTCCTAGTCTTACGAGGACACTAGGCAGACTTTAAAGGTCTCATCTCCAGCTACAGCCACACTCTAAATTACCAGGATGTTTGAATATGGGGCAGGAGTCACAATTCAGCCTGTAACAAATGTCCCAACAGTGTTAGGAGGGTGGTTCCAGAGCTGCCCTTAACTTTGCCATGATGTTTCCACGATCAGAAAGGAAGAGTGTTTCCTGTTTGAAGGTCTGGGTTCATTAGGCTGATTCACAGTACAATTAATTCACTCTTTATAGTAGGCTATAAAGTTATTTATTTGTTTTGAGAGCAAGAGAAAACAAGTAGCAGCTCCTATCCGTTTGCTCACTCCCAAAATGCCTGCAGAGGTCCCAGGCTGGGGGCCAGGAACTCCATCTCGGTCTCCCACGTGGTTGGCCAGGAGCCCAGTTCCTTGAAGCCTCACTGCTGATGCCCACAGTCTGCACTGACGGAAAGCTGGAGTGGAGCATGGAGCCAGGCAGGTAACACAGGCACTCTGCAGAGGCAGCGTGAGACCAGGCTGCCACCACCCCGGCAGGCAGTTGAAGTGTGTTTATTCCGTAGTAGAGGATGCCTGTCCACTATTCGCTGAATGCTGGCCTGCAGACAGAACAAACCAAAGTGTTGTTCTCAGAGCTTCCACTCCAGCTGAGAGACCGGCACTGTAATAGGCAGTGAGTGACAAGGCCTGAGAGAAGTGAAGTGCGAGTGATCAGCAGTGTTAAACTGCGCAGGGCTTGACTTCATGGGGGGATGACCGTGACAGGGGCCCCGCTGCACGGGATCCTGGGGGAGGTGGGGTGTATTCAGCGTGCTGGGAGAACAGCGGTCTGGTGGCTGCAGGTTGAACCCAGCTTTGAGGGGGAGTGAAGAAGGTAGCACGTGAGTTGAAGAGGCCGTGGTGACCAAGCCTGAGACGCAGAGTCCTGACAGGAGAAATCTGAATTTTGCTCTATCAGGAAGATAGAGGTGAAGGAGTGCCACGATTTGTTTAGTGTCTAGAGAGTGACTCTGGGTCCCGGAGGAGAGTGGATGGATTGAGGGCAGGAGTGGCAGCGGGAAACCCAGTTAGGAAGCTGTCGCCGTCCCCGGCTGAGACATGTGCTGATGAGGGCGGCGGAAGGGTTGGCAGGCCTGGCTCAGGAGGGAGGGGTGTGCAGAGCTTGGGGGCAGAGGGTGGGCTGTGTAGGCTGGAGGGGTGGCAGGAGGAAGCCCTGCCGGTTCCCTCCCACAGGTCTGATTCAGGAACTTCGCTTGCTCACCTGGTCTGAACTAGAGGAGGCGCAGCTGGAAGAAGAGCTGAGGCCATGAATATTCATGAGGTCTCCAGCAGCCAGACAGAGAAAGCAAGGAGGGTGATCCTAACTGAGAGCCAGGGCCTCTGGGGCTGGGGAGGAGCCACACTGCTGCTCTCCCCAGAAGCATTCGATGATGCCCTCTGTCCTGTGAAGTGAGGGAAGCCCTGCTGGGATTTGGGCGGTGAGGAAACAGGCCCACGGGAGTGAGGGGCTGCTGCACGAGTGTGCAGTAGAGCAAGTGTGTTTTTTTTTCTTACGATTTATTTTATTTTATTTGAAACAGAGTCACAGAGTGAGGGAGAGAGCGATACAGAGAGACCTTCCACCCACTGGTTTACTCCCCAAATGAATGCAGTGGCCCAGGCTGGACCAGGCCAAAGCCAGGAGCCAGGAGCTTCATCCAGGTCTCCTACATGGGTGCAGGGGCCCAGGCACTTGGGCCATCTTCCACTGCTTTCCTAGACATATTAGCAGGGAACTGGATCAGGAGTGGAGCAGCCAGGACTCCAACTGGCACCCATATGGGATGTCAGCATTGTAAACGGCAGCTTAATGTGCTACACCACAACGCCAGCCCCTAGAACAAGATTTGAACCGACCTCAAGTTGTGAACCTACCTCACAAGTGAGAGGGTTATGATAAGGAAGTGACCCAGGAAATGACGACACAAACACACCTGCCCTACCCCCATACACCCTTTTAGCCAGAGCATGGTGACATGGCCATGCTAGTTGCAGTGGGAAATGTAGCTCACACATGCTAGGGATGTTGGCTATGAAGGTCAGGCAGTCTCCCTCACTCGGGGAGGATAGGCCAGGGCTTGAGGAGAGAGGCCTTCAGGCTCAGGCATTAGGACAAAGCAGCTTTGCCTTCACGTGATCAATCATTGTTTGGGAAAATGTGAATGGAGCTCCAGCTGCAGGAGCTCGGCACAGAGAGGAGCCAGGTCTGTCGGGGTGGCCGAGCGGGAGGGGAGAAGAGCTGACTTGGTCTGCAGAGCATCCTGGACAGCGTCTGAGAACTGCTAGTTACCCAGGTCTGGAAAGACGCTGAAGAGTGCCCTGGGCAGAAGAGAAAGAAGTTCCTGACCGAGGGAACGATGCTGAGGGTGGAAGCTAGACCAGAACAGCTCCTTCTCCGTGCTCCGCGCTTGGTGCACGCCGTCTCATTTGCTGCCTACTGGGACATGTCACCAGTGTCAGGGACAGAAGCTGGGTGCGGAGTGGTGGTGTCACTCGCCCAGTGCCCACTCCTGGCGAGGGGCAGAGGTGGGACTTGGGGCTCAGTCATCTGACCGAGCATGTGCGTTGGTCTCTGTGCTGCCCAGGTGGAAGGTGGGGAGGTCATGAGAGCTGACAGCGTGAGGAAGCTGAGTGGAGGGCACCTCTCTGAGATGGGTTGCCAAGGGGCTGGGGTCAGCATGGCATGGTGCTGTAACCAAGTCTCTTTGTCCCACAGACACCATCTACGATGAGGATGAGGTCCTCTTGGCTCTGGCAGAACAGCTGGGAACCTTCACCACGCTGGTGGGAGGCCCAGAGTATGTGCACTGCCTCCTGGTGAGTCTTGAATGCAGAGAACGCCCCTCGTGCTCCCTCCCGTTGGAGTCAGACCTGCATTCCTGCAGTCCAGGGCAGGGGCGGGAGGGTGTAGAAGAGGCTGAGGGTTCCCCCATCACTTTAATCCAGCAGGCCGTTAGTGACCTTGATGCCCTGGTGCTGGAACACCACGTGTAGGGCTTTGGGTTCACGGGTAGGCTGGGTTCTGCCAGTTGTTTGCTGTGCACTGTCCTCTTCCAAAGTGCTGTCCCTCCCATGTGTGGTTGGGTTGCAGAGCCGTAGCCCAGTGCTGGACGCACTGTGTGTACTGACAGACGTTATGTGATGTCACGTCCGCCCTGGGGGCTGCGGCGTGCCCTTGTTAATGAGCCACCTGGAGGGTGCGAGGGCGTGCATCTCATCGAGGTTGCATCACTGGTGAGTGGCAGAGCAGGGACTTCAGGTCTGTCCCTTTGCCTTCCCCCGCTGCCTGCCTCATGTCCCTGTGCTGGGTGACGACTGGGGACACACAGGCGGGTCAGATAGCCGTAACTGCTGCTGGGGAGATGAGGGAGAACACCCGTGTCCAGCAGGGAAGTATTCTGGTTTTCAGTGGCGCTCAGAGCCAAGGCCATGGCGGCAGCCTGTGTCCCCAGGAGGTCTGCTCTTGTCTGCCACATTTTCGTAGTTGGGCATCTGCACTGATGTCCCATCAGCAGCCTTTCCTCCTTTGGGGGTATAAAATAGCAGCGCTGTTTATAGTTGCTGCAGTGTTAGTTCGAGGCAATATTAGCTTGAGCAGCATTAAGTGTGAAGAAACTTGGTAATGACCATTAAATCCTAGTATTCTGTGCGTGTGTGTATAATCTCTGTACATACAAAATTCTTGTAAAGGAGATCGTTTCATTCATTGTCCAGAGCAGGGGCGTGAGGTCTGCGGGTCAGCAGAATGGGGCCCTTTAACTCCATGCACTGGGCAGCCCCTGGCCCTGTCAGCGTGTCTGAGGAGGGAACACGTAGCTTTCAGCAGCTGCTCAGAGGACTCAGGAATTGCTGCGTTCCTGCCCTATGCTAGGAGCCCTGCTGGGCTTTTGGGCATAGTGGGCAGCCAGTCAGATGCGCCCCCCCGCCCCCCAGGAATCTCCAGTAACACACCAGTGAGCAGTCACCCAGGGCCCCTGAGTCACATGAGATCTTGATGCGGTCGGCAGAACCGTGTTAGAGGGCAGACTGCGGAGCCTCTGAGCCAAGTGAGTGGGTTTAGGTCCTGGCTTGAAGTTGTTCCTGGCTTGGGCAAAGTGCTCAGCTTATCTCTGCCTCAGTGTCCTCCTCTTTGAAGTGAGGACGCTAAAGGGACCTGCTTCCTGAGATCCTGTGAGCTGAACCAGCCCCGGGGGCTGTGACACAGTGGCCCTGCTTTGAGCGCGGGGTAGAGGTTCCCGTCAGCGTCAGTGATGAGTCGTGCACTTAGAGAAGCCGAGGGTAGGCGGCGTCTCCTCAGGAAGCGGCGCATGTACTCAGGTTTATGAGCACCGCTGAGGGCCCTCACGGAAGGCTGGGTGAAGGCTGCGTGAAGGCTGGCACGGAGTGATTGGGGATCTGCAGGGAGATGCGCCAGGAGGCAGCACGGGCTGGGAGTCCGGGACCACGTGTGGTGGGGAGCGCATGTGTGATGGTCTCCTTCTCCTCACAGCCACCCCTGGAGTCGCTGGCCACAGTGGAGGAGACGGTGGTGCGGGACAAGGCGGTGGAGTCCCTGCGGGCCATCTCACACGAGCACTCGCCCTCTGACCTGGAGGCCCACTTCGTGCCACTGGTGAAGAGGCTGGCGGGCGGCGACTGGTTCACCTCCCGCACCTCCGCCTGTGGCCTCTTCTCTGTCTGCTACCCCCGCGTGTCCAGTGCCGTCAAGGCGGAACTTCGACAGTGAGTCCTGCTCTCGCCCCATGGCAGCCCTGCCCCTCCCACCACTGAGCTTGGCTCCCTTCCCTAAAGCCTCAGCCCCTCTAGGTCTGCCCTGGCTCACTTGCCCGGAGTGCTCCCAGCTCACACTGCACCTCACTGGTCCCCAGAGAGGCGTGCCCTTGGGGGTGTGGCATCAACCCTGGCTCTCTCAGTGGGAGTGCCTTCTTCCCGTTTTAATAAAATGAGCACATGAAGTGTTTTGGACGGAATCTGCCACACAAAACGCTCCACCAGTGATGTGTGGTGTTACCTTGGGCCAACCCCAGGTCAGAGCCCTCAGCTCCTGTGCCATCTCCATGTCAGGCCTACCCAGGTCTCTCCCAGGATCTTGAGCCTCAGGCCCAGGCCCTGAACCGTCACTCACTCCAGAGTTTTGGTTTCCAGTGGGACCTGTGTGCTGAGTTACTTCCCTTAACCCATGCGTGTCCAGCAGCTATGTTTAAGCGTAGCCTCTCGGTTTGACTTAGGCCAGCACTTCCAGTTTGGCAGTTTTCTTCTGATTGTTACCTGGTAGCATTATTATGTGCTGGAAGGCTGCTGAGTGTCTCACACATGCTGCCTGATTTAACCTGATGGCTCAGTGGAGTAGGTGCTGCTGCTCTCAGCTCCACCCAGCAAAGCCAGGACCCAAGAGGCACCTTGCCACTCTGCTGCCTGCTGCCTTGGAATTCCCAGGGTTTCCCCCTCCTGAGTTCTGCCTGCAATCCCAGGTATTTCCGGAACCTGTGCTCAGACGACACCCCCATGGTGCGGCGGGCCGCAGCCTCCAAGCTGGGGGAGTTCGCCAAGGTGCTGGAGCTGGACAATGTCAAGAGTGAGATCATTCCCATGTTCTCCAACCTGGCCTCTGACGAGCAGGTGAGCTCTGCTCCCTGGCCCTCCCCTCTGTCCTCCCCTCTGGTCAGCCGTGCACTCAGAGGGACTCCCAGGGCTCAGCAGGGCCTCTGCTGCCCTCCCTGTGCCCTGATCTCCTCCCCAGGACTCGGTGCGGCTGTTGGCAGTGGAGGCGTGCGTGAACATCGCCCAGCTGCTGCCCCAGGAGGACCTGGAGGCCTTGGTGATGCCCACCCTGCGCCAGGCTGCAGAGGACAAGTCCTGGCGTGTCCGCTACATGGTGGCAGACAAGTTCACAGAGGTAAGTGAGGGGCCATGGACGTTGTCCCACAGGTGGGGACCTTGAGGCCCTTAGAGGCCCAGGGGCAGGGCTGGGTAAAGGAGCTGAGCCAGTGGAATCAACAAGTGTTTAAGCAGTGACATCTCTGTGATCACCCAGTTGCATCTCATTGTATTTGCCAGCCCTGGTTAATTTATGTGACAGCTTAAATTCCTGCATTGAAAATTCTGGAGCTATGTTCAGACCCAGGGAGGAGCCACCAGAGCAGAGCAGGGAACGGGTAGCCTGTGGAGAGGGTTCCTGCCCTAGGAGAGCTTTTTCCTTTTCTCTCTCTTTTTTTCTTTTTACAGTTTTATTTATTTATTTGAGTGTCAGGGTTACAGAGAGAGAAGGAGAGACAGAGAGGAGAGAGAATCTTCATCTGCTAGTTCACTCCGCAAATGGCCTCAGTGACCACAGCTGGGCCAGGCTGAAGCCAGGAGCTTCATCCGGGTCTCCTACTTGGATGCAGGAGCCCAAACACTAGGGCTGTCCTCCGCTGCTTTTCCAGACACGCTAGGAGGGAGCTGGATCAGAAGTAGAACAGCCAGAACTCGAGCCAGCGCCCACATGGGATGCCAGCACTGCAGAAGATGGCTTACCCGGCTACACCACAACACCAACCTCACTTTTTCTCTTCTTACAAAAGAGAGTCTCTGACTCTTCCAGGGCGGTGCTCAAACATGTTTGGGAAGCAGCAGCTCTTCTTTGAGCTCTGAGGGGTGCAGTGAATTCACCACATTCCTGGCCTTCAGGGGCAGGTGTCATGCAGGGGAAGGTCAACTCAGAGGGAACTTTATTAGTAAAGTGGGGGGCCGGTTCTGTGGTGCAGCAGGTAAAGCTGCCACCTGCAGTGCTGGCATCCCATATGGGCCCATATGGGCGCTGGTTCGAGTCCTGGCTGCTCCACTTCTGATCCAACTCCCTGCTATGGCCTGGGAAAGCAGTAGAATATGGCCCAAGTGTTTGAGCCCCTGCACCCTCATGGGAGACCCAGAAGAAGCCCCTGGCTCCTGGCTCCTGGCTTCGGATCGACGCAGCTCTGGCTGTGTGGTCAGTTGGGGAGTGAACCAACGGATGGTGGAAAACCTCTCTCTCTTTCTCGCTGCCTCTCCTTCTGTCTGTAACTCTGACTTTCAAATAAATAAATAATCTCTAAAAAAAAAATGGTAAAGTGGCATGGGTGTGGGGCCCAGAATGTTGAGATGAGGTGGTGCTCCGCCTCACTGTGGGAGATGAGTGGGTGAGAACTGGGGCAGGAACTGTGTCACCAGGTCTGAGAGGTCCACAAGGGCGGGGACTTTGGGCGGTAGAAACAGCGAGTGGCACATCGTAGACGGTGTTTGTTCTGTGATTGAAAGGCACTCTGTGCCCAGGGTAGCAGGAGGCCCTTCAAGGTTTTTATTCCCTTCTTCGTAATGAAATGTCTTGCTTGTGACTGTTTTAAAATCCGCTTTGCAGCAGAACCTGTGCACTGTCCTCGCCTCTTTCCCCGACACTGGCAGGCTCTGATGTGCCTTCTCCCCTCAGTCTTCTTGTTTAGTTAAGAAGCACTAGAGTTTGGGCTCCCGTGTTCAGAATGCCTGAGGCCACAGTATTTCACACTTCAGATTTTTTTCAGGTTTTGGTATATTTACACATACATCATGAGGGATCTTGTGGAAGGGACCCAAGTGTCTAAGTACTGAATCCAATTATGTTTCACATGTGTTTTGTATACATAGCCTGAAGGTAATTTTACACATATTCTTAGTATACTGCATCTTGACTGCAGCCTGTCAAAGTCAGGTGTGGAATTTTCTGCTTGTATCACATTGTGCTCAAAAAGCTTTGAATTTGGAACATTCTGGATTTTGGGATTAGAGTTATTCAACTTAACTTGTGCTTCTGGTAACCGATCTGAAAAAGATAGAAACAAATATAAATCAAAAAGTAAGGGGGTAGGAAATGTGGCTCAACAGGTTAAGCCACTGCTTGGGATGCCTGCTTCCATAACAGAGGATCTAGTTCAACTCCTGGCTACTCTGTGCTTCTGATCTAGCTTCCCACTAATGCACCTGGCAGTAACAGATGATAGCCCAAGGACTTGGGTCCCTGCCAAAATGTGGAGACTTAGATGGAGTTTCTGGATCCTGGCTTTGTCCTGTCCAAACCCCAGCTCTTGGGGATGTCTGGATGAGCCAACAGATGAAAGAACTTTCTTTCTCCCTCTCTGTGTGTGTCTGTTACTCTGCTTCTCAAATAAGTCTTAAAAAAAAAAAGAATCCACAGTATCATTAGAACTTTTTTTTTTAATCCACTAACAATAGCTTGAACAATGAGCTCTGTTGTTATTTGTAAGGCAAACTACCCTGAGGTAGGCGCAGCTCTCATTTTGCTTTGGAGGAAGCTAAGATGCAGAACGTTGCCCGGGGTCACACCACAGCACTGCGTTAGCTCCCAAGGCCGACCCCAGGGCCCCTCCCCTGCTCTCTGATCCACCTGTCTACACTTCTCAGGGGTGACCCAGGGCCCCTCCCCTGCTCTCTGATCCACCTGTCTACACTTCTCAGGGGTGACCCAGGGCCCCTCCCCTGCTCTCTGATCCACGTCTGTACACCTCTCAGGGGTGACCCAGGGCCCCTCCCCTCCTCTCTGATCCACGTCTATACACCTCTCAGGGGTGACCCAGAGCCTCTTCCCTGCTCTCTGATCCACCTGTCTACACTTCTCAGGGGTGACCCAGGGCCTCTCCCCTGCTCTCTGATCCACGTCTGTACACCTCTCAGGGGTGACCCAGGGCCTCTCCCCTGCTCTCTGATCCACGTCTGTACACCTCTCAGGGGTGACCCAGGGCCTCTCCCCTGCTCTCTGATCCACCTGTCTACACCTCTCAGGGGTGACCCAGGGCCCCTCCCCTGCTCTCTGATCCACGTCTGTACACCTCTCAGGGGTGACCCAGGGCCCCTCCCCTGCTCTCTGATCCACGTCTGTACACCTCTCAGGGGTGACCCAGGGCCCCTCCCCTGCTCTCTGATCCACCTGTCTACACCTCTGAGGGGTGACCCAGGGCCCCTCCCCTGCTCTCTGATCCACGTCTGTACACCTCTCAGGGGTGACCCAGGGCCCCTCCCCTGCTCTCTGATCCACGTCTGTACACCTCTCAGGGGTGACCCAGGGCCCCTCCCCTGCTCTCTGATCCACGTCTGTACACCTCTCAGGGGTGACCCAGGGCCCCTCCCCTGCTCTCTGATCCACCTGTCTACACCTCTGAGGGGTGACCCAGGGCCCCTCCCCTGCTCTCTGATCCACGTCTGTACACCTCTCAGGGGTGACCCAGGGCCCCTCCCCTGCTCTCTGATCCACGTCTGTACACCTCTCAGGGGTGACCCAGGGCCCCTCCCCTGCTCTCTGATCCACGTCTGTACACCTCTCAGGGGTGACCCAGTGCCCCTCCCCTGCTCTCTGATCCACGTCTATACACCTCTCAGGGGTGACCCAGGGCCCCTCCCCTGCTCTCTGATCCACGTCTATACACCTCTCAGGGGTGACCCAGGGCCCCTCCCCTGCTCTCTGATCCACGTCTGTACACCTCTCAGGGGTGACCCAGGGCCCCTCCCCTGCTCTCTGATCCACGTCTATACACTTCTCAGGGGTGACCCAGGGCCCCTCCCCTGCTCTCTGATCCACGTCTATACACCTCTCAGGGGTGACCCAGGGCCCCTCCCCTGCTCTCTGATCCACGTCTGTACACCTCTCAGGGGTGACCCAGGGCCCCTCCCCTGCTCTCTGATCCACGTCTATACACTTCTCAGGGGTGACCCAGGGCCCCTCCCCTGCTCTCTGATCCACGTCTATACACCTCTCAGGGGTGACCCAGGGCCCCTCCCCTGCTCTCTGATCCACGTCTATACACCTCTCAGGGGTGACCCAGGGCCCCTCCCCTGCTCTCTGATCCACGTCTGTACACCTCTCAGGGGTGACCCAGGGCCCCTCCCCTGCTCTCTGATCCACGTCTATACACTTCTCAGGGGTGACCCAGGGCCCCTCCCCTGCTCTCTGATCCACGTCTATACACCTCTCAGGGGTGACCCAGGGCCCCTCCCCTGCTCTCTGATCCACGTCTATACACCTCTCAGGGGTGACCCAGGGCCCCTCCCCTGCTCTCTGATCCACGTCTGTACACCTCTCAGGGGTGACCCAGGGCCTCTCCCCTCCTCTCTGATCTACCTGTCTACACTTCTCAGGGGTGACCCAGGGCCCCTCCCCTGCTCTCTGATCCACGTCTGTACACCTCTCGGGTGACCAGGGCCCCTCCCCTCCTCTCTGACCCCCATGCCTTTAACTGACTTGACCTCTCACACTCCCCATCTCCCTTCTCCTGTGCAGCTCCAGAAAGCAGTGGGGCCTGAGATCACCAAGACAGACCTGGTCCCTGCCTTCCAGAACTTGATGAAGGACTGTGAGGCCGAGGTGAGGGCCGCAGCCTCCCACAAGGTCAAAGGTTGGTGCTGGCGACCAGAACACAGCAAGTCGGGTGGGTATCTGAGGGACTGTGCGTGGCACCAGGACGTTGGGTCTCATCCCACGCTCCCCCTTCTCCCCACCCAGAGTTCTGTGAAAATCTCTCCACCGACTGTCGGGAGAATGTGATCATGACCCAGATTTTGCCCTGCATCAAGGTAACGGGGAGTTGGGGACGAATGGAGCAGGTCGAGCCTACCAAGAAGAGGGGGTGGTGTCGCGGGGTTTGGGGACATCCAGAATCAAACTGGGTTCCAGCCTTTGGGACCAGGCCGTCCTTGGTTTGAAGCCACTGAGGTCTTGATTGCAGGCAAAATCTGAGGCTTGGGGTTGACGTGGAGGTCTCGGAGTCCCCTTACCCATAGAACTGTCGGATTAGGGTGAGGGCTGCTAGCAGCAGGAACCATCGAACTCTGAGCCAGTGGGCATTTGAGGAACTAAGTGTCCCCCAGAGTCAGCTCACCCTGCTCTGAGTGACAGGGCAGGAGCACCTGTTGTCTGAGGCTTCCTACAAGTTGATGTGCGTTGGCGTGTGGTGCTTCAGAGATCGCCCTGACTCCTTCCTCCCAGGAGCTGGTGTCAGACGCCAACCAGCACGTCAAGTCAGCCCTGGCCTCGGTCATCATGGGCCTCTCGCCCATCCTCGGCAAAGACAACACCATCGAGCACCTCCTGCCCCTCTTCCTGGCCCAGCTGAAGGATGAGGTAAGGGTGCAGGCGGGACCTAGGCTCCGGGTTTGCAGAAGGGACGGGAGGGCCAGCTGCTTGCTCAGATCAGCTGAGATTCTCCTAGAATCGCAACAGACACCCAGAGCTTTGCTCAGCTGATGAGTGTACAACTGTGTACACAGAGGTCACTCACTTGTCAGCATTATTTTGTGTCCTCAACTCTGTGCTGCTCCTTATCTTGGGCATTGGGAATATGAGAAAAAGAATGAAATATTCTTACTATGTATTTTAAAAAAGAATAAAAATCTGAAGAAAAGAATCCTCAGAGACTAGCAGTGGAGCATGCCGATGGATGGTTCCAGGGTTCCATGAAGGTGCTATAGGCTCAAGGTTCCTTTGGATTCAGACCGCAAGGCTGTACTCGGGGTCTCGGAACTCAGTGTCCTAAATAAAATAGAAGGTTGCTCTTCACAGCAGTCCAGGTGGCCCTGCACTAGTGGATTAACCCTGGCAACCTCAACTCCCTGTGTCTGTGGTGACTGGCCTGGTGTTTTACTGTCCCCCAGGCTCCAGGAAAGGCAGAGGCACCACACAGCGGCAGGCCACTCCTCTTGAGAACAAAGCCCATCACGGCAGCTTACACCCCACATACCCCGTGGGCCAGAGTGAGTTGCGTGACCACACTTAGCTGTTCAGTTGGCCTGGACTACAGAGCATGAGAGGGTGCTGAGTGGTGACTGGGGAGTTTGGACTTGAATTTAGGCAAAAAGAGGGGCTAGAACGGATCAGTGTTAGAAAGGACCGCTGAGACTAAGGAGAGGTTGAAGTGAGGCTGCCGTAACATTCTAGGTGGAGGAGGAAGGCTGCCGACTAGCTTATTTGACTTCCCTGTTTTTATTTTTTATTTGCGAGAGAGCTGTCATATCCACTGGCTCACTCCCCAGTGCTTGCAGTAGCCAGGATCGGGCTTGAACAGAGTCAGGAATTCAGTAGAGATCTCCCAGATGGGTGCAGGAACCCAGTTAGTTAAGCTATCACCCCAGCCTTGCAGGGTCCACTTTAGCAGGAAGTTGGAGTCAGGAGCCAAAGATGAGCATCAGGCTCAGGCACTCTGATCCAGGATGTGGGGCTTTTAATCACCAGGTCACATGCCTGTCCCTGCGGACCATCTTCACCTCTGATGGAACACATTGATGAGATTGCCCAGTTGTAGCCTTTGACACATACACTGTTGCAGTCACTCACACGGAACCCTCCTGTCCTAGTGCCCTGAAGTACGACTGAACATCATCTCCAACCTGGACTGTGTGAACGAGGTGATCGGCATCCGGCAGCTGTCCCAGTCCCTGCTCCCTGCCATCGTGGAGCTGGCTGAGGATGCCAAGTGGCGGGTGCGGCTGGCCATCATTGAGTACATGCCCCTGCTTGCTGGGCAGCTGGTGAGTATGCAGGCCTGGGCTCAGGTGGCACTGCCCAAGGGAGGGCTCTGTGCCGTGTGTCCATACAGCCAGGGCAGTCCATGACAGCCGCCCCAGGAGTTGGAAGAAGAGATCCAGGATATAGGTTCTTAAAAGATGAGAACAAGCCGGCGCCGTGGCTCAACAGGCTAATCCTCTGCCTTGCGGTGCCGGCACACTGGGTTCTAGTCCCGGTCAGGGCGCCGGATTCTGTCCCGGTTGCCCCTCTTCCAGGCCAGCCCTCTGCTGTGGCCCGGGAGTGCAGTGGAGGATGGCCCAGGTGCTTGGGCCCTGAACCCCATGGGGAGACCAGGAAAAGCACCTGGCTCCTGGCTCCTGCCATCGGACGAGCATGGTGCGCCGGCCGCAGCGTGCCGGCCGCGGCGGCCATTGGAGGGTGAACCAACGGCAAAAGGAAGACCTTTCTGTCTCTCTCTCACTGTCCACTCTGCCTGTAAAAAAAAAAAAAAAAAGATGAGAATAGGATTCAGTAAGAGAGAGAAAGGGACGCCTCAGGTGGATTCGAGGGGCACTTGGTCTTTCTGAGGCAGGTAGAGTTTGTTTGGAGTATCACTGGCAACTCTCCCTTGAGCCCTAACCTCCTGTTCTCCTGCAGGGAGTGGAGTTCTTTGATGAGAAACTCAACTCTCTGTGCATGGCCTGGCTCGTGGATCATGGTGAGTACCTCCTGGAAGACAGCAAAGCGGAGATAGGAGCTCCAAGAGGGTCGACCCCTTGGATGAGGCATTTGGGGCATCCGGAGTCCCTGCGCCATACCAAGGGTGCTCCTGCGGCCCTGCTTTCTTGTTTATTAAAACATAGAGAAGTATGGAGTAGGGGAGTAGGGAGGGGTGTGCTAGGTCACCTGGGGCTGCAGGCAGAGTGGCGAGCCACAGCGCCACCAGGCAGGCAGACCTGGTTGAGAAGCTCACCCCCCTCGCTGGCAAAACTTAAGCAAGCCGCTCGCCACCTTTTAGCCCCACACGCACGCTGTGAAATGTGGGACTTCTACCCGTCTTTTCAGACTGCTGTTCCTTGTGAGAATTGTTATTCAGAGCGATAGAAAGGTTCATGTTGATCTGTGTCAGACACCGAAGAACTGAATAAGTTGCGGGGGCAGATCATTTGTTGGAGCCTCAGTTTGCTCATCTGTAGAATGAGGCTGATGAGTTGAGAGACTGAAAAGAAGGTATGTGTTAGATACAGCACGTAGTGAGCCCCTCTTTTCTTTTTGGCTGAGTTTTTTGGCGCACTTACGCCCAGGCACCTGGGGACTGCCCAGTGAGAAGTATTGTGCCCGTTGCTTCCTGTCTGTCAGTCACTCACTCCAGACTCTGCCTTTCTCACCTTCTGCAGTCTATGCCATCCGTGAGGCAGCCACCAGCAACCTGAAGAAGCTGGTGGAGAAGTTTGGCAAGGAGTGGGCCCATGCCACTATCATCCCCAAGGTCTTGGCCATGTCTGGAGACCCCAACTACCTGCACCGCATGACTACACTCTTCTGCATCAATGTGAGCCCTGCTGCCTGCAGGCGGTCCCTGGAGGGCTAGGGTGCCAGGAGAGGAGCATGCTGGGCGGTCCTCAAGGGTGACTTGACCTGGGAATGGAGAAGGGGAGACCTGGGGTCCCTGGAGGGCTAGGGTGCCAGGAGAGGAGCATGCTGGGCGGTCTTCAAGGGTGACTTGACCTGGGAATGGAGAAGGGGAGACCTGGGGTGCTGTAGATGAGTCACTAAATGAACTTCAGGCTGGGGCTCGGGCTCCGAGAGACAGGAACATAGGGCCTCTTAGCGTGGGGACTTATGTGGTGGGACAAGGGAGGAAGACTTGACCTGTCTTCACACTTACCTCCAGAGTTTTTCCCCTCTCCTTTCCTCCAAAATAGTATACATATATATATTATAATAGTGGTTAAATGTGTACGCTGTAGAATAAGACCTTGTTTTGAATTCTGGTTCTGCCATGTATTAGACTTTAGGAAAATTACCTAATAACAATGTTTCAGTTTTCTCATATGGGAAGAATTCATTTGCATAATCACAGTACCTGACTTCTCAGGTTGTGAAGATTAATCTGGTTATACACAGGACAGACTTAGGACAGTCATATAGAGAAGATACTCCCATCTGTTTGCTGTGTTATTGTGGTTATCTCTTGCACTACTAGGCTAATACATATACCATACATATAGCCAGATTGAAAGGAAGGTATTTAAGAATGCCTATTATTATGTGTTCCAATAATTTCTTCCCTTGCCACAATTTAGAGACTTCTGTACTAAGGAGAGATCCTATAGGTTAGGACTTAAGGAGCATTCCCAGAGGATAAAGGAATATTGGAAGCCAGATCAGGACATCCCAGAATGGAGGGCATGGTGGTATAGGAGTTGGAGTCTGGAGGAGGGTGAGCTGTCCCTGGGTGGGTGAATCCCTCTTGGTCACAGGAGGGAAGACTTAGGAGTTGCCGGAGCTGTGCATGACCACTCTTCTGCCTCTCACTGGCCCCCAGGTGCTGTCTGAGGTCTGTGGCCAGGACATCACCACCAAGCACATGCTGCCCACTGTCCTGCGTATGGCCGGGGACCCAGTTGCCAATGTCCGCTTCAACGTGGCCAAGTCCCTACAGAAGATAGGGCCCATCCTGGACAACAGGTGGGCCTGCACAGTCCCTCACACACGGCAGGGGAAGGGCTGTTCTGAGCATCTTCATCTTTGACCTTTGAAGATAGAGCCAGCGCGTGAGGGCTGGCTCTACTCTGCTTGCTCTGCGACCTTGCCTGTCTCTTCCCTAGTCTAAGATTTTTGTCTTAACTGCAGAATGGGAATTCATGTGGCCAACCTCCAAGAGTGGAATGGAAGTGGGAGGTGATGGTGTTGTCTGTACATTAGCAACGAGTCATTAGAAAATGAAACTAAGCAACATGTATATAAATATGTATATATATAACATATATATGTATATGTGAGTATGTTTATATATATTTACAAGAGTACTTCCGAAAGCTTGTGAAAAAATGGAATTAAAAGATGTCTATTTTGATGTGAAAATTTTGAAATCCATACATATTTTCCATAGACTTTTTGAAGTCCCCATGAATACAGTAGGCACCACTGACATTCAGTGGTAAGATGTCTATATTTTCCAAAAATGGCTGAATTACTTGGAAAGCCATGGAGGAAAAAGAGAACTCTTGCTTTGGGGATTAAATAAGTTGAAATGACAGAAAGATAAAGTAAAATTTCTTAAAGAAAATGTAGGAGAATATCTTTATAACTTAGGGTTGGCACAGATTTGCTAAAAAGCAAACCAAAGGAAAAGATCAGTAAGTTGACCTTCAGTAAAATGAAGAACTGCTCATCAGAAGACAAATCCCTGGCTGGGAGGAGGTATTTATAGTATGTAATTTTGGATAAAGAACTCATCTAAAATATTTGCCTATAAATAGGTAGAATAAGAAACCCTAGAAAGAGATGGGCAAAGTAGAGCCTCCCTAAATAGCCAGGTGGCCTCCGACAAGCCACTCAGCATCATGCACCTTCAGGGAGGGGCACATTGAACCCAGTGGGTGAGCTAGCATCGCACATTGAACCCAGTGAGTGAGCTAGCATCACACATTGAACCCAGTGAGTGAGCTAGCATCGCACATTGAACCCACTGAGTGAGCTAGCATCGCACATTGAACCCACTGGGTGAGCTAGCATTGCACATTGAACCCAGTGAGTGAGCTAGCATCGCACATTGAACCCAGTGAGTGAGCTAGCATCGCACATTGAACCCACTGAGTGAGCTAGCATCGCACATTGAACCCAGTGAGTGAGCTAGCATCGCACATTAAACCCAGTGAGTGAGCTAGCATCGCACATTGAACCCACTGAGTGAGCTAGCATCGCACATTGAACCCAGTGAGTGAGCTAGCATCGCACATTGAACCCAGTGAGTGAGCTAGCATCGCACATTGAACCCAGAGAGGGAGCTAGCATCGCACATTGAACCCAGTGAGTGAGCTAGCATCGCACATTGAACCCAGTGAGTGAGCTAGCATCGCACATTGAACCCAGTGAGTGAGCTAGCATTGCACACTGGCCAGACTGGCTACCCTGAGGCTTGAGGTGGGTTTTGGTGAGGACGTAGAACAGCTGGGACTCTCCCACAGCAGGCAGGGCTGTCGATGCTCTGAGCACTGTGCTGATGAGGATTTAGTGAAGCTAGTTAATGGACACCTTTTGAGCCAGTCCCTCCAGTTCTCAGTTTGCATTTGAGAGAAATGAGTGCGTATTTCTGTCCAAAAAAAAAAAAAAGGTCATGGTAGCTTTGGTCGAGATGAAAAGCTAACACAGGTTGTTTCCATCACTGTAACAGTATACCTGAGACAGACCAGGTGGGAAGTACTCACGAAGAGATTTATTTAGCTAACAGTTTTGGAGGCCGGAAGTCCAGATGGCATGATGCGGGCTTTGTATAGAGGCTGTGCTGTAGCTTCGTCACCTCATGGCATGGAAGCACCAGTGGGAACAAGCAGGCAGTTGATTACATTTCACACCAGGAGCAGAGGGAGAGGGTCCAGACTTGCTCCTTTGTTAAGTACTGTGTAGCAAAAACTACCAAAGAGATACCTCATGCTGCCAGGGAATTAAGGATCTCGCACCAAGCCCCACATCCCAAAGATCCCATCACCTCCCAGGAGGGCCACTCTGGGGACCAGGCCTTTAATCATATGAACCTTTGTGGTGGATGCATTTTAATCACATCCAAACCTTGGCACAACCCAAATGTCTGTCAGCAGTCGTGGACAAATTATGATTTATTCATACAATAGAAAACAATATAGCAATGAAAAAGCAGATACTATTGTAAACCACAGGCCTCTCACACAGTGCTGAGTGAAAAGCCACACCTGAGGACACACCATTTATGTCAAGTTGAGAAATAGACTGAGCAGATCTGGAGGATCGAAGCAAGAATAGTGGTTGTGGAGGGTGGAGGAGCCACCTCAGCTGAAAGGGATCACATGGGAATAGATGCCTCCGAGCCCTGCGTGTCCATGGACTTGCCCTCCCTAGAACCCCGTGTCTTACTCCTGGTTCAAGCTTCCCATTGGCAAGAATTGAATGGTTTATCTGTGTTCAGTGTAGGCTTCAGTAAAAATGTGTGAAGTAAAGGACGTCCATTTGCTCAGCCTCAGAAACATGGGTTCTGGCTGGCACCGTGGCTCACTAGGCTAATCCTCCACCTGCGGCACTGGCACCCCGGGTTCTAGTCCCCAGTTGGGGCGCCGGTTCTGTCCTGGTTGCTCCTCTTCCAGTCCAGCTTTCTGCTGTGGCCCAGGAAGGCGGTGGAGGATGGTCCAGGTCCTTGGGCCCTGCACCCGCATGGGAGACCAGGAGGAAGCTTCGGATCGGCCCAGCGTGCTGGCCCTAGCGGCCATTTGGGGGGGTGAAGCAACGGAAAAAGGAAGGCCTTTCTTCCTCTCTCACTGTCTAACTCTACCTGTCAAAAAAAAGAGAAAGAAACATGGGTTCTGTCGTTCAGTTACCAGGCTGCCCTGACCTCCGTGTTGTGGGCCCTGGAGACGTCTGTCCCTGTTTGTCCCACTTCTACCTTCAAAGTAATTGTGCAGTTGGCTCTGAGACTTCTGGTTGGAGTGTGTGTCTGTCTGCTGGACTCTTGTGTCTGCAATGTCTGTGTGTGTTTGCACCTCCTTGGCCTCTGCTGTTGCCCCTGACGCACTCCCTCTTTGCCTTTCCTTTCTCCTTCCAGCACCTTGCAGAGTGAAGTCAAGCCCATCCTAGAGAAACTGACCCAGGACCAGGATGTGGACGTCAAGTACTTTGCCCAGGAGGCCCTGACTGGTAAGGCCAGAGGAGGTGATCCGCAGGCACAGGCCTGAAGCTTGCGGGCGGCAGCTCCGAGGAAGGGGGAGGTGCCGCAGCAGTGGTGTGGGCGAGGGGGAGCCACGGTTCTGAGTCCTGCCTGTTCCTGTTTCCCCAGTTCTGTCTCTCGCCTGATGCTGGAAGAGGAGCCAACGCCGGCCTCTGGTGTTCACCCTGCAACCCCCTCAAGTCCCTCCCCTGGGGAGACTGTAGGGGGCCTTGGCTGTCATTCCCTGTGCATGGTCTGCCCCAGGCCCCTTCCCCAGCACGGTTCCTCCTCTCCCCAGCCTGGGAAGACTTCTCACTGTCCATCTCCCAAGGGGCTGGGGGAGCACAAGGTAGGATAGGGCAGCAACCCTGGGAGGAAGGGGCTACTCCCGCCACACCGGGGGAGAAGTGAGCGTCCCGGGTCACTGGCTCCTGCTGCTGTAACGGGGACTCCCTCCCCCATCTACTTCTCCACCTCCCTTTTCCCCTTCCTCCCCTCAGTGGTTTTTTTGTGTCAACAGTGCCGTTTTTATTTTATTCCCTTTTTTCCCTTTTCACAGAGAAATAAAGGTCTAGAAGTAGTCGGTGCTCGGGTCTTGGTCGTCGGCAGGTGGCGGGGCGCCGTCTCAGGGCAGCTGTCTCTGCCCTTCCCTCTGAGGGAGATGTGGTCACTGGACCTGTTACACCACATGTCCCAAGAGTGAGAAGGACTCTCTCGGGCCCACCGAGAGTGCTGCTGGCCTACAGCGTGGGGGTCCACAGGGTGTCTCTGACCCTGAGTCTTGTGGTGCGGTTTCATTGTCCAGGTGTTGGCTGAGTGCTTAGGGTTAAGAGCAGGTGCTTTGGAGCCAGACTGGGTGAGAACCTGACGTCTTCAGTTAGAAGCCGGGTGACCTTGGGTAGTTCCCCAGTCTTTCTGAGCTCAGCGTGTACTCCACAAAATGGGGATCACAGTGGTACTAGGCAGGAGGGCTGGTTGTGAGCCAGTAGCTCTGTGTTACAGTAGCTGGTGTGTGGTAAGCGAGTTAGCTGCGGGGTGCCAGAAGTCCCCGTGGGCCTGTCCTGTGTGCTGGGCTTGGCCGTGTCTCCGAGGAGCTACGAGAGTAAGCAGGCAGCAGTGGAAGGGGAGGTGAAGCAGGCCAGCGCCCGTTGATCTCAGTATATGTTTACAGAAGCTCTGGTGGTCAGCTAGGCACATGGCTGCCTGGATTCAGGGCATGTCACGTTACCATGTCTTGAAGTTTAGCGTGGCGTTGTGAGTAAGTTCTGGCCAGCAAGCTGTGAGCCACAGTGGTGTGTGCAGTTGTAGAAGTGTTTCTGAGGGAGGAGGCGTGATCCTCCTTCCCACCTTTCTGTGCTCTGAGCCACAGAACATGTAACTGTCATGTGGGCGTATCTCAGGCCGGAAGATGGCCGGGGGAGCAGAGACCAGGCAAGGCAGAAGTACCTGACTGAAGGTGCCTGGGTCCCTGATAATGGGAAGGACCACAGCTTGCTCACCTGGGAGAGTAAAACTGCTGGAGTGACAGATCACATCACGTGAAAGTCACCTGGATTCTTAGTGATGCAGGCAGGGCCCCAGGGAGCCTTGGAGAAAGGGGTGAGGGTCTCGGGGTGGTGGTGTACGTGTGGAAGTTTCACTCAGTTAATGAGTCTGGCGTGAAATGGGCTCAGCCCAGTGGAGGGAAATGTGGCGCTAGGTCACCAGGCGATTTCACCACAATGAAATCAGCTCTGCTTGTCGTAGATGTAAGGGCCTCAGAATCTTGATGCCAATGGACCTGCTCACCATCACCTTGCAGAACGGCAGTGTCTCCGCCCACGTGCAGGCTGAGTCGGATCCTGCGTTTTGACACATGGAAGTTGGAGGTGTTCTGCTGCAAACACTGGAGCCCACTGTTCTGAATAATGCCAATGATGTCTGGAGCTAGCCCAGACACAGCTGGTCGGGCCGTGCTGTGGCTCAGGGGTGTGAGGCTCTGGGCCTCGGTAAACGAGGCTGGAGGTAGAAGTGGGAAGGACACCCAGGATGGACTGGGTGATTGGGACAAGGGGGAGGCTCTGTGCCCTGTAAGCCAGACCCTTTCTAGGAGCTAAAAAGTTTGCCCCTCGAGGCCCTAGATCCCGGAGCTGTGTCAGGATGAGGCCAGGACAGGCTCCACTGCCTGAGTTGTCTCCAGTTGTTCTGTTCACCACAGACTTGCCTGTTTTTTAAATATCTATACTTGGGCTGGTATCTTTTACCAGCAGCTTCTCTCTTCAGCTTTTCAACTGCTTTGACCCAATGGATGCAGATGAGGTTGAGCCATTTGGTGCCCTTGGCTAATGAGTGGAGGTTTAAGGAGAGCCCTGGAGTCCTGGGGCAGGGGCTTCCTGAGGTGGCTGCACTGCAGGTGTCACTGGAGCAGTGGTAATAGTGTGGTACGTGCTCACACCAAGGACAGTCCTGTGTGTCGTCACCAGGCACGGAAAGGTTCATCTATGCAAGTGGGTGATGGCCGGCCCGAAAACATCCCTCAGAGGTCATCGGACATCTGCAGGGATGATCCGTGTGGTCTGGAGTTCCTGCGAGCCACAGCACGTGGGCCCTCGGTCCGCTCGTGCTTGTGTAGGAATCAAGATGGAGATGGGCCGGCGCCGTGGCTCAACAGGCTAATCCTCCGCCTTGCGGCGCCGGCACACCGGGTTCTAGTCCCGGTCGGGGCGCCGGATTCTGTCCCGGTTGCCCCTCTTCCAGGCCAGCCCTCTGCTGTGGCCCGGGAGTGCAGTGGAGGATGGCCCAAGTGCTTGGGCCCTGCACCCCATGGGAGACCAGGAGAGGCACCTGGCTCCTGGCTTTGGATCAGCACGGTGCACCGGCCGCAGCAGCCATTAGGGAGTGAACCAACGGAAAAGGAAGACCTTTCTCTCTGTTTCTCCCACTGTTTACTCTGCCTGTCAAAAAAAAAAAAAAAGATGGAGATGGTGTGGGGCGTCCATCCATTCTCACCATCTGGCTGTTCTCCCCTCTCCATTCATTTCTGACTCCAGCCTCTTCCTCAGTCTCTGTCCTTTCTCCTGATGCCATGTGGTGCTCCGTGAGCATTGCCACCATCCCTGCAGGAATCCTCCGCCCCGCAGTGCAGCCTTAGCCCAGTAGTCTCCACAGGGAGGCGCTGTGCCGTGGTGCTCACTCCAGGGAGAGGCTGCTGTCAGGCTCATCTTACTTCAGACAAGACGGACCTGTAAGCCACACCTGCCGTGTTTCTAGGCCTTGCTGTGTTCTTCCAGGGTCCTCCTCAGAATACCTCGCAGTGCTCTCTGGTCCTTCTGTTCAGCACTGATTAGCATCTACACTGCAGAAAAGAAGTTGTGACAAAGGATTTTCTGAATCACCAGAAACCACAGGTTCCCAATGGCATCTTGGAGCCAAAAGGATAGCCTTGACACTCGCCGAAGGGACCAGACTGGGTAACAGGCTTCCAGGGCCAGGGAACGGGGAGTGCCGGGAGTGCCTCAAACACAGCTGCTGATTGTCTCGAGGTGTCTCCCTTTCCCTGGTCTGCCTGTCACAGGGATGGCCATAGCCTTCTAAAGTAGCTGGCTGGTTGCAGGACTTGATGTTTGTCACTGGTCACTTGTGCTTTCTCAGAGGAGGGAGAGCTATCATTAGGAGTGTCAGCAGACTCTGGCTAGGCTGGAGTTTTGCCTTCAGCTGGTTTTCCTCATAGGCCTGAGGTCTAGATTAGTTTAGGATCCGTTCTCTTGACAGCTCTGGTTGCAGCATGTCCTGGAGTCTCAGCATCTCACAGTAACTTCAGTTTTGCAGAGACCCTTGGCTCCTGAGATCACTTCCCTTCTGTGACAAGATCTCAGTTGTCTGCAGAAGGGTTTATTTACTTATTTGATAGAGTACAGAAAGGGAGTGCACAGAAGAGACAGATCTTTCATCTGCTGGTTCATTCCCCAAATGGCCACAACAGCCAGAGCTGGGTGGGTCTGAAGCCAGGAGCTTCTTCCAGGTCTCCCAAATGGTGCAGCAACTCCTGTTTGACAGGGCAGCTCCTCCCTCTGGGGTCAGTGGACTGCAACCCTACATCCCTCCTCAATTCTGCCTTGATTTCAGATTCCTAGAGTCCCCTCTCAGAGCTAAATTCTTACCCTGAATCTTAGACCTTGTATGCGTCTGTCAGCCTGGTATAATGAAGTAGCACAGACTGGGTATTTTATGAACTACAGCAATAATTTTGTCACTGTTCTGAAGGCAGAGAAGTCTAAGACCAACGTGCTAGCGAATTTGGGGTCTGGTGTGGCCCACTTTGACTCAGATGATTCCCTCTAGCTGTGTCCTCCCATGGTTGAAAGGGTGAGTGAGTCCCTTTGGGCCTGTTTTATAAGGGCACGGATCTCATTCATGAAGGTGTCACCCAGATGACCAGGTCACACCCCAGAGGCCCTACTTAATATAGTCACAGAGGTAGGTAGTTTTCAACATATACATGTTGGCAGGACAGACATGAAAGAAGGCCTAAAGCTTCGGAGCCTATGACTCCAGCTGCCTTCTAGACTCTGAACGCCAGACCGGGGAAGCGCCTAACCATTACCAATCCCATGATGGTGATGGGTCACAAGACCTTAGAAGTTAAATGAGGCATTTCCAAGGGACAGCCTTGAAGGTGGCCATCCACAAGTTGAGCAGTGAAAGAAAACGAACCAAGGATGAAACCGTGGTTCCAACTCCAACTGCATCCCACCACGAGACAGGCATGGCTTTGTTGGAATGTTGATGCTGGAGGGGAACATGGCTTGGTTACAGAGGTACCTACACTACTCAGGTCCCCGCCTAGCTTCTGGAAGTTTTTTAGCTCACTGGCTCTCAGAACCTCTTCTGATTTTGAATGAGAAGTAGGGTAGCACTATCTCAATTTTCTATTCCTGTATCTTAGGACATTGCTGTACCGTGGCTGGAGTCACTAGCTGCACTTTCTTGGCCCATGTTCTTTTATTGGCCAGTTTGTCATCCCCTTAAGGCTATCCTGTCGCTCTCCCTAACACTGGAAATTAGGGCTGAGAGTCAGTTTTATTTCTTCCACAGTCTTGAAGGCCTCTGAGTGCATGAACAGTATTATAAGGGGCCATCTCAGAGTCATTGGGCCTCGTTTACCCACAAGTGTGAAAGGGAAAGGTCCATCCAGGTGATAATAACTACTTTTGTTACCTGATCTTATTCATATGTGTGCCTGAGGGACTTGGCAACCAGCAGATGGTGAGCTGAGAGGGATGGCGTGGGGAAGAAGCCAGGGTTGAACTGTTCTTAACTTTAGCAGTTTTTGGGTTAATGGACCTTGAGTGACAGGCTTCTGCCACACTCAAAACTGCAGTTTGGCTTCTAGCAGTAGAAGCAGACTGCAGAAGAACTCTTGTGGAGTTAACATTCCTGACCCACCAAGAAAGGCGGAGTTCTGATTCCAAGAGCAATGTGACTTCCTAGTAGAAGACGATGTACTGAAAAATTCACTCAAAATAGATGCCTAAGTACGACTTAGGGAGGTCTTCCAGGTCCTGCTGCTGCCGTTTATATATACTTACTTATTCGTTTGAAAGGCAGAGTTAGAGAGAGATCCTCCATCTGCTGTTTCACTCCCCAAATGGCCACAGTGGCTGGAGCTGGGCCAGTCTGAAACCTGGAGCTTCTTCAGGGTTCCCACGCGGGTGCAGGGGCTCAAGCACTTGGGCCATCTTCTGCGGCTTTCCCAGGCGTGTTAGCAGGGAGCTGGATCAGAAGTGGAGCAGCCAGGACTTGAACCGGCATTCGTATGGGATGCTGGCACCACGGGCAGGGCTTTACCAGCGACACCACAGTGCTGGCCCCTTCCAGGTGCTTCTGGTCTCCTTGGTAACACTTTCCCCAGGTGGTCAGCCAGACCACTCTTGGCATTCATCCTGCAGATTGTTTACTGGGTACCTTGGCAGGCCATTAGGTGAGCTGTCTGTGGGCTGTGCTCCATGCCCTTCATATGCTCGCTTAGCTGGAACTTCCTATGCTTCTCTCGTGATGGTTTCCTGGCTGCCTGAATCCAGGCAGCATTAGACGCTTGCCGCTTTGGCCCTGAAGTACATGGGCTGTGAGACCCAGTGTTTACCAGCTGAGCCTCCCTGGTGGCACCTCTGGCCTCTCTGTAACTCTGCCTTTCAAGTAAAGAGATAAACAAATCTTTAAAAAAAAAATGGAGTCCTGTCATTTGCAACAAAATGACTGGAATTTGAACTCAGTTTACTAAGTGAAATAAGTCTGGCACAGGAAGGTAAGTGACAAATACCACATCTCTTCTCTGACATGTGATAGGTAAAGTTAAAAATGTGTTGGTGCCGTATTATATGGCATGTAAGTATTTATAATGTTTTCTCTATATTATACCCCTTTTATAACAATATACTATTTGTTTTTGTCATGAATTTCACAATATTAATATATATCCACCCTTTTAAAAAGTGTGTATTTTCTACACAAAAATAGAGAAAATGGGGGAAATGTTAAAAATTATTAAATCTAAAAGAGGGCATGAGGAATCATCTTTAATGCTGACAGTATGCTGTTTTGTGATAAAAAAAAAACTGCATGGAGTGAAGCCTGTTAAGTTTGTGAAATCTCTGGGCAGTCCATTCATGACCAATAGTAATTGTAAGTGTCTCAAAATAAGTTAAATATATTATTATGCAGTGAACTTACATTATCAATGTATGAAGGTTAAAAGCTTTGAGGTATTAGTTCTTAAAAGCATGCTGTGATTTCTAAGTTGAAATCTAAGAAGTGTGAACTGTGTATCACCCAGAAGAAAGGGATGGAATGTGGGATTGTGAAAGTAAGTTACATAAAGGAAATAAACACGGGAAGAATCATCAGACTGGCATTGTTGTTAGTACTTCCCAGCTCTGTTATTATATTAACATAAAAGACCAGTTAGTTGTTTTTTTTTAAATTGAGTTACAGAGGGAGTGACAGAGATCTTCCATCTGCTGGTTCACTCCCCAGATGGCTACAAAGGACAGGACTAGGCCAGGAGCTTCATCCAGGACTCTCATATGGGAGGCAGGGTCCCAAACACTTGGTCTATCTTCCTCTGCTTTTCCTAAACCATTAGCAAGGGGCTGGATTGAAGTGAAGCAGCCGGCACACAAACCAGGGCTCACATGGGAGCTGGTGATGCATCCCTTTACCCACTGTGCCACAACACCAGCCCCCCATCACTCATTTTAAAGTAAATATTTGACTGCATTCATTAGAATATTTTAATCAAGAGAAATGTGGCCTGGAAGACACTCAGGAAGCAGCTAGTGCCAGCAGACACAGCCCTTCCCACTCTAAAAGCTTACATCCAGAATCACCAGGGAAATCTTTGAATCCAGAATCTGCCATTGTGGGAGGCTCTCACGCGTGGAAGAGGGTCAAGAACTGAGTCGGGCGGGCACTGAGGCGCAGCGGGTTAACGCCCTGGCCTGAAGTGCCAGCATCCCATATGGGCACCAGTTCTAGTCCCAGCTGCTCCTCTTCCCATCCACTCACCAATGCCTCCCAAGGTCTGCATTGGAGGGCCCAGCGTGTGGGATAGCAGATAAGGCTGCTGTGCAACACGGGTATCCCATACGGGTGCCAGTTCATGTCCCTGGAGTACAGTGTCTGCTCCACTGCAATCCAGCTCTGCGCTATTGGCCTGGGAAAGCAGCAGAAGATCGGTCATGTGTTTGGGCCCTGCCACTACGTGGGAGATCTGAATGAAGCTCCTGGCTCCAGCCTGGCTCAGTCCTGGCTGTTGTAGCCACTTGGGGAGTGAAGCAGCAGATGGAAGATCTTTCTCTCTATGTGTCTCTCCCTCTGCAACTCTTTCAAATTAGTAAGTAGGGGCTGGTGCTGTAGCACAATGGGCTAAGCCTCCACCTGCAGTGCCAGTATCCTATATGGGTGCTGGTTCTAGTCCCAGCTGCTTCTCTTCCAATCCAGCTCTCTGCTATGGCCTGGGAGAGCAGTGGGAGACGTCCCAAGTGCTTGGGCCCCTGAACCCACATGGGAGACCCAGAAGAAGCATGTGGCTCCTGGCTTTGGATCAGCCTAGCTCTGGCCATTGTGGCCATTTGGCGAGTGATCCAGCAGATGAAAAATTCTCTCTCTCTCTCCCCCTCCCACCTCCCTCCCTGTATTTCTGCCTTTCAAATTAAGTTTTTAAAAATTACAAAACACCGATGAAAGAAGTCGTCAGTGACACACAAACGTGGAGAGAGATTCCTTGTACGTGGGTTGGAAGACACCAGCTCAGGCTCCGTAGACAGCTACAGTGTGCTGCAGACCCCTGAGTCAGGCCTGCACATTCTTACACTCTGGTACTCATCTCCCTGGCTGCATCACAAACATGGGCACCTTGCTAAACAGTACAACATGGTAGCAGGTGCTCCTGCGTCTCAGCTGTGACCTCATCAGCATGTTTCCCTTATGGAAAGAATTATTCTGAACAAAGAAGCTCATTGAAGATTTTGACACCAGGAGTAACATCAAGACTGCTGATGGGGTGCTCTGTGTGACTGCCAAAGACTTCAAGAGGTAGAGGAAGGGCTCGGATAATTTACAGAAACCGAATATACAGTTTAAAACGTGGACCTAAGCACCCAGATTAGACTTGTAACAAAAATTAATATGAATGGAGTCGGCAGTTCTAATGGAGCAGTGGACCCAGGAGCCGTATCAGTGCTAGCAAATTGGCCAAACTCACACGGCAACAACATTGTGTTGCATGAGCTGCAGTGCCTGCTGATGTCTCAACGTGAGGATCCTCTGTCACCCAAAGGACAGTGCCACAGCAGCTAACCGGGAAGGAAAGCCGGGGTCCCTGCACTGACCCATGCAATTGATGCAGACTTCATTTTCCACAGCAGTAAATTTTCCTGTAGCCCTTGAAGTGCTGGAAAGAACCTCCCATTCAAAGGCAGTTTATCTAAAGATACTGTCGATGGTACAAGCTTTTTGCCATTTGAAATATATAAGTTGTGCTTGTAAAGAGAATGAAAAAGTATTGTTAAAAGTAGAAGGAAAAAGTTTGACTCAAGGACAAGAAGTAAACAAGATAAGGAGATGAGTCTGTACAACCTTGGATGAACACAGAGGCTGTTTAGGGAATAGAGGGCACCCTCTGTTCTTTAAACAGTGTTCTAATCAAATTGTGTGGGAATATGGCTCTGGCCAGGCCAGTTCACGGACAATTTTAAAAACATTTGCCTCTGGCCGATTGGCAAGTACTGCTCAGATTAAGGTCAGGTAAGGGATTACGTAAGGACAGGGTATAAAAGTAAGAAGAAAAACAAATGAAGGTGGAATGATTGCTTCCTGAATGCTACATGTGTTGCCCATGATGCTTTATTCCTGTGCTGTGGTTGTAAATTTCTAACAGATGGGAGTCTTTGTAAATCAAACTTATCTTTCTACTTTCATGGGTATGTGGATGTTTACTTGTGAATTGAGCCACTAATATTGAAGTCTGTGCACAGCTCTTGGCCAGATCACTATCTGGTCAAAGCAGTGCTATTTTTATTTATTTATTTGACAGATAGAGTTAGACATTGAGAAAGAGAGAGAGAAAGGTCTTCCTTCTGTTGGTTCACCCCCTAAATGGCCACTACAGCCAGAGCTATGCTGATCCAAAGCCAGGAGCCAGGTGCTTCCTCCTGGTCTCCCATGCAGGTGCAGGGCCCAAGCACTTGGGCCATCCTCCACTGCCTTCCCAGGCCACAGCAGAGAGCTGGCCTGGAAGAGGAGCAACCGGGACTAGAACCCAGTGCCCATATGGGGTGCCTGCGCCGCAGGTGGAGGATTAACCAAGTGAGCCATGGCGCCGGCCCCTCAAAACAGTGCTATTTTTTTTTTTTTAATCTTTCTGCCACTTTCTCATTTCTTTTGGAGATTCCACAGTGTACAAGTTGATTTGCCTGATGGTGTTCCGTGGGTCCTGGAGGCTCCATTCACTTTTCTTCGGTCTTTTCCTGTTCCTCAGCTATAATTTCAGTTGCCCTACTTTGGTGGGTGATACTTTTGCTTTTTCTCATCTACCTTTGTATCTCTAGTGAATTCTATATTTCAGTTAGTATGCTTTTCAGCTCCTAAATTTATTTTTTACATCTTCTGACATGCCCTCTTTATTGATGTTTCCATTTTATTCATGCATAATTTTCTTAATTTCTGCTTGTCTTCCATTCTATTTGAGCATTTTAAATAATTTTTAAAATTCCATTTCTAAGGCCGGCGCCGTGGCTCAACAGGTTAATCCTCCACCTTGAGGGGCCGGCACACCGGGTTCTAGTCCCGGTCGGGGCACCGGATTCTGTCCCGGTTGCCCCTCTTCCAGGCCAGCCCTCTGCTGTGGCCCGGGAGTGCAGTGGAGGATGGCCCAGGTGCTTGGGCCCTGCACCCCATGGGAGACCAGGAAAAGCACCTGGCTCCTGGCTCCTGCCATCGGAGGAGCGCGGTGCGCCGGCCGCAGCGCGCCGACCGCGGCAGCCATTGGAGGGTGAACCAACGGCAAAAGGAAGACCTTTCTCTCTGTCTCTCTCACTGTCCACTCTGCCTGTAAAAAAAAAAAAAAAAAAAAAAAAAATTCCATTTCTAATTTCTTTTAGAAATTTCCATACTGTTTTTTTAAAAAATGATTTATTTATTTATTTGAAAGTCAGAATTACACAGAGAGGAGAGGCAGAAAGAGAGAGAGAGTGGTCTTCCATCAGCTGGTTCACTGCCCAGACAGCTACAACGGCTGGAGCTGCGCCAATCCAAAGCCAGGAGCCAGGAGCTTCTTCTGGATTTCCCACACGGGTGCAGGAGCCCAAGGACCTGGGCCATCTTCCACTGCTTTCCCAGGCCACAGCAGAGAGCTGGATAGGAAGAGGAGGAGCCAGGACTTGAACCAGTGCCCATATGGGATGCCGGCACTGCAGGATGGGGCTTTAACCCGCTATGTTCCAGCACTGACCCTGATTATAAGTTTCTTGCTGTCATTTCTAAAGACACGATTGGAGTGTTCTTCAGAGCCTGTTAGATTTCCATGATCCCAAGAGAGAGAATCTCAAAAGCAGGGAGCTTTTTTTTTTTTTTATACTATTTGTTGAACTGTTTACTTAATGTAGGGTTAATCTTATGAGTGTAAAGTTAACTGAAAATGGATCTTTGTAAAAATTAAAAGCAGAAATAGGAGAGGGAGGAGGAAGAAGGGTTGGAAGGTGTGTGGGAGGGAGGTAAGGTAGGAAGTATCACTGTGTTCCTAAACCTGTGTATATGAAATACACAAAACTTGTCAGAGGGCAGGAAAGATTGAGGTCTGACATTTGAGGAATCGAGAGTGAGTTACAAATGTCCCGTTGTATCATTTGCTTCTCTGAGAAGTTTCTGCCCCAAATCTAATTCTTTCCTAATCCCCATTCCACTAAGTGAGGGTCCTTGACCTTATGCCAATCCCTGATGGCTCCTCATATAACTTAACAACTTTCTCGCTGAGGATGACTGTCAGGGAATGGTCCCAGTGATAATGAAATAAGATTTTAGTGCAAGTGGATTTTGATAATGAAATATATTTGTGATTCAAGAAGTTTTACATAAATTATAGTGAAAATTCACAGTATGCTTGAAATGCCTTCATGCCTAAACATTAGTATGAAATGATAAGACTTATTTAACTATGTGCGGAAACAGTTCATCTGAAATTCTCTCTGGAAGGAAATGAAATGTGTTTTTGATCATCTAACTGTTCCAGGCACAGAACACTCTCTGTGCTATGTGTTTGCGATCATTATTTAGTTGGAGTAAAATTTTGAGCAAAGGGGTTTTATAGGGAGAATTTTTTTTTTTTTTGACAGGCAGAGTGGACAGTGAGAGAGAGAGAGACAGAGAGAAAGGTCTTCCTTTGCCGTTGGTTCACCCTCCAATGGCTGCCGCAGCCGGCGCGCTGCAGCCAGCGCACCGCGCTCATCCGATGGCAGGAGCCAGGTGCCAGGTGCTTTTTCCTCGTCTCCCATGGGGAGAATATTTTTTAAAGTACCCTTTTTGGACTAGTCTTAAATTTGAGATTCTGGCCGGCGCCACAGCTCTCTTGGCTAATCCTCCGCCTGCAGCGCTGGCACACCAGGTTCTAGTCCCGGTCGGGGCGCCGGATTCTGTCCCGGTTGCCCCTCTTCCAGGCCAGCTCTCTGCTGTGGCCTGGGAGTGCAGTGGAGGATGGCCCAGGTGCTTGGGCCCTGCACCCCATGGGAGACCAGGAGGAAGCACCTGGCGCCTGGCTTTGGATCAGTGCGATGCACCAGCTGCAGCACGCTGGCCGCTGTGGCCATTGGAAGGTGAACCAACGGCAAAAGGAAGACCTTTCTCTCTGTCTCTCTCTCTCTCACTGTCCACTCTGCCTGTCAAAAAAAAATGAATAATCATAATCATGTCGAACCATCTTTTAGTGTGCAGTTTGATTTGGCTTACTAGTATTTTCTTCTGGATTTCTACATATCTGTTTAATAGGAATACTTTCTTGTAATTTCTTTGATCCATTGGTTGATCAAGAATATGTCATTTAACCTCCTCATAGTCTTAATTTTTATTTAGTTTTTAAAGATTCAACATTTTTAACATTTTGCTATATTCATTTCATATGTAAATATTATATACTTACACATACACTCTATTTGTGGAAACTGGGGCTATGATATCACATAATATAGAATCCACAAAAGGACCACAAAGTGAGGAAAGAGGGTATGTTATCATACAGAGAATATAATTCAGCGACAACATCAGTAACTATGTACCACATCATATGACATCCACAAACTTTTATACCCTTTCTATGTATGTTACCTCCCATTATGAGAGAAGACACATGGAAATTTTCTTCCTTTATGACTTATTTCATTTAACATCATGGTCTCCATTTCCAACCATTTGGTGGCAAATGTCAGGATTTCCTTCTCAGGCTGAGAAATATTCATTGTGTTCATGTACCACATTTTGTGTATCCAGCCATCAGTTGATAGCTAGATTGATTCCATATCTTTGCTATTGTGAGTTAGGCTGCAAGGAATTGACTTAGTAAATAAATAGGGAGTGACTTCATTTCTTTGGCTATATTCTCAGAAGTGCAATAGCTGGGTCATATGGTAGGTCCCATTTTACTTTTCTGAGTAATCTCCATACTGTTTTCCATGATGGTTGTACTAGTTTGCTTTCCCATTAATAGCATATTAGGGTTCTCTTCACAACCTCATTTTTTGATATTTGGATAATTACCAGTCTAACTGGAGTGACATGATACTCTGTTGTGTTTTGATTTGTACTTCCCTGATGGGTAGTGATTTTGGCCACTTCTATTTCTTCTTTTGGAAAATGTTTATTAATATCCTCTGACCAATTCTTAACAGGATTATTTACTTTATTGTTGTTGAATTTCTTGAGCTCCTTATTTATCCTGGATATCACTTATTTGTGATGCATAGTTTGCAAATATTTCCATTCTGTTGATTATATCATCACATTGTTGATTATTTCCCTTGCTATGCGGAAGCTTCTTAGTTTAATATAATCCCATTCCTCTACTTTTGTTTTTATTGCCAGTGCTATTAGGGTCTTATCTAAAAAGTCATTGCCTAGGCCAACGTCTTAGAGTGTTTCTCCTAATTTTTCTCTAGTAATTTTATGGTTTCAAGTCTCGCATTTAGATCCTTGACCAATTTTGAGTTGATTTTTATGTAGGGTGAAATACAGATGTTGTTTTCAAACTTACACATGTTGAAAGCAATTTTCCCAGTATAATTTATTTAAAAGACTGTCCCTTGCACAGAGAAATTTTTTAGTACATCTGTCAAAGATCAACTGGTTGTGGAAGTGTAGATTTAGGTCTGTGGTTTTATTCTGTTCCATTTGTATATGAGTCTTTTTATGCCAGTACCATGCTGTTTTGGTTATAATAGCCCTGCAGTATTCTTGAAATCTGGTATTGTGATGTCTCTGGCCTTGTTTTTATTGCTGAACGATTCTTTGCATTTTGGGATCTTTGGGGGTTTCTGTATCAATTTTAGGATCGTCTCTTCTAGTTCTGTGATGTATGTCATTGGTATTTTGATGAGGATTGTGTTGAGTCTGTAAACTGCTTTGGATAGTAAAGGGCATTTGATAACATTAATTCTTCCAATCTATGAACATGAGGGATTTTTCCAATTTTTGCATCTTCTTCTACTTATTCCATTAGTGTTTTGTAGTTTCATTGTAGTGGTCTTGCATGTCCTTGATTAACTTTATTCCAAGGTATTTAATTTTTTGTAGCTATTTTGAATGAAATGTTCTTACAATTTCTTTCTCAGCTAGACCATTGTTGATGTATAAAACGCAACAGACTTTTGTGTGTTGATTTCATATCCGCTCACATCTCATCTTGGTTCTAATAATCTCTTGGTGGAATATCCCAATATGGGGTCTGGGTGTCCAGGCAACAACTTAACAGCTGTGCCAGACACGGCCCTGCAAATATGCTTACAACAATGTCATCAACCTATCCCTGTGTCATCCCCTCGATCCACATGTTGAAATCTTCAACCCCAACACCTCAGAACGTGACCTGCTTTGGATAAAGTCATTGCAGAGGGGACGAGTGAGGGTGAGTTCAAATTGGAGCAGGGCGCACCCTAATCCAGTATGACGGGTCCTTTTAAAGGGGAACAGCTTGAAGACAGTCATGCACTGAGGGAGAATCACAGTGGCGACTGCATATTCCAGAAGCCGGGAGAAGCCTGGAGAAATCCTTCCCTAACACATGCAGTGGGAACATGGCCCTGTGCTTACGGCTTAAACTGGTCTTCCATCTTCCAGAACTGCCAGCCGACAGGTTTCTGTTGTGAAGCCACTGGGGTTGTGGTGCTGTGGTAAAGCTGCCCTAGGTACAAATCTCTTCCTTAGTCACCTCCCCACCCACAGGCAGGACTGTGACACGAAGAAGAGGCTTCCTGTCCCTGTCGTGGCTACGGGAGCTACTCAGGGACGCAGAGTGTGGTGTGAAGGTTGTGACAGGATTTCCTGCGCCCCGTCCTCCGGGCAGCACTCTCAAATCCTGCTGTAGCATGGAGGATGTGAAACTCCCCGACAAAGTCCACACAGAGGAGAACCCCCTACGGATCAGAGCCCAGGCTCAGCCTCAGAAATCAGTCCTGAAGCCTTGGTCATTAACCCGGGATGCTCCTGAGAATTTTTTTTGCATCATTTTATTCAACCGTCGTCGAGGCTGATCCCCAACTCGGAGTGAGTGACACAATGAAGGTGGGAGAGATAGGCGGGCACAGATACTGCGTCCTGAAACCTCCCCGGCTGATACTAATGGAAGCCAGGGTCGAGGACCCTTAGCTAACAGTGCCTCTGAGCTGTAAGGCGCATGTGAGTCACCTGGGGACCTTTGGGAACCATTCCCTGGGATCGATGCACAGCAGGTGGCAGTGTGGCCCGAGACTCCCGCTTTGGCCACAGTCGCTAACGGTGCTCCTGTTTCCCTCCCAAGATCGCTCACACACACACACCCCCCCCTCTTTCATGGGCACAGCACACCCATGCCACGTTCCCTGTGGCCGCGCATCGCAGCACACACACTGCAGGTGCCTGCATTTAGCACGTGGTGTGGAAAGGAATGGAGCCAGGACGGGCGCTCCCTGAGAGGAGAGCCAAGCCCCGAGGGCTCCGTGAGATCACGAAGGGTTTACAGGTGAAGGTGCAGGTGCAGGTCCGAGGGAGGCAGGGCAGACGGCGGCGACCAGCGCGCAAGCGCGAGCATTTGGCACGCAGGTGCAGCGGGGTGGTGGTGGGGTGGTCCCGGTCTCTGCGCGCGCGTCCAGTGCGTCTCCAGTGCGCTGCAGGACGCCCAGTGCCGGGGCAGGAGTTACAGTATGGATTTTCCGTCACCTTTGAGGGAATCTCAGCGGTCGTCCTCTGTTGGCGCCGCCACTTCCAGCGAGCAGTCGGAGCCGCGGACCCGGTGCGTCGCAGCTGCGCGTGGGGCGGCCGAGCCACCTGCCAAGGACTGATTGAGGTAGGCCCTGGTGGGTGCTCTTTTTCTGCTCGACGGCCTGTGCCGGGATCCTGGTGTTGTCCTTGAGGAAGTCTAGGTTATGGGAATGTCTGGATTCGAGGCCCCGGCGGCCTGCAGGGCACCCTAGTGCGCGCATGAGCAACCACTTGGACTGCTAGAAAAAGGTAGAAGAGAGACGAACGGTATAGAAGGCGTGGACTGAGGTGCAGATGTTGTTCCACGTAGGGCAGAAATCTAACCTCGCGTCTGTGGCCTGGTGGATACTGGACTGTGGAGGGACCGATTCTGAGCCTGGGAGGGGCTTGCTCGTGCCCGGAGGCCTTCTGGCGAAGTGGGTTGAGGAGCGATTCTTGGTCTGCAAGGGGTAGACCCGAGCAGTGCTCGAGTCCGTGAGCTGGTGTGCAGCGAAGCTTGCCCCTTGATGAGACATCTTAGCGGCAGCTCCCACTGTTCTGTCCTGCCAGTGCCAGGGGGGACCCGACCTGGACTCTAGGCGGTAAATGCTCAGGTCCCAGAGATCCCCGCGGCCACATGTCCACACATTATTCTCATGTCGAATATCAAAAAAAAAAAAAAAAAAAAAAAGGGGGGATTTCATGGGCTAAAATGGTAATATTTGGGGAATCGAGATGAGGGTATAGAATGTTCTCTGTGCTTACATAAATGAAATTTTTAAAACAATTTTTAATTTTTTTTTAAAACGAAAAAAACTTCATGCTATTTTCGACAGTGGCTGCGCTAATTTGCATTCCCACCAGTAGTGTAAGAGTTCTTTCTCCACGTCATTGCCAACATTAGTTACTTTCTCCTTCTGAAAAGAGTTAATCTAGTAAATGAGTTGGTATTTCAGTGTGTTTTTGATAGCTGGTGATACTGAGCATTTTTCATATATATTTTAGCCATTTTTAACGAGATTTATTTATTTATTTGAAAGAGTTACAGAGAGAGGGAAAGACAGAGAAAGATCTTCTGGGGCTGGCACTGTGATGCACTGGGTTAAAGCCCCAGGCTGCAGCGCTGTTATACCATATGGGCGCCGCTTCAAGTCCCGCCTGTTCCTCTTCCGATCCAGCTCTCTGCTGTGGCCTGGGATAGCAGTAGAAGATGGCCCAAGTCCTTTGGCCCCTGAATCCACGTGGAAGTCCCGGAAGAAGCTCCTGGCTTCAGATCAGCCCAGTCCTGGCCACTGCAGCCATTTGGAAAGTGAACCAGTGGTTGGAAGACCTCTTTCTCTCTGGCTCTACCTCTCTCTGTAACTCTGTCATTGAAATAAATAAACCTTAAGAAAAAAAAAAAACTTCCATATGCTAGTTCACTCTCCAAGGCCACGAGGCCAAGGCTGGGCCAGGCCAGAACCAGGAGCCAGGGACTTCTTCCAGATCTCTGCTGATGGGAAGTTGAGCAGCGGGACACAAACCAGTATGTAGTATTCTATACTATATATATATATATATATATATATATATATATATATATATATATTTCTTTATCCAGCCATCAGTTGATGGAGATATTAGTTGATCCCATATTGTGAATTGAGCTGCAATAAACATGGGGGTACAGGTAACTCTTTAAATGCTCATTTCATTTCATTTGGGTAAATTCCCAGGAGTGGGGTGGCTGGGTCATGCGGTAGGTCTATATTACAGATCATATGTACAGATTTAGGAGTATAGTATTCGGCCCAGCCCACCCTCCCTTCTGCCCGCATTCCCACCCATCCTCTCCTTCCTTTATTATTCTTCAATGTTTACAATGACATACTTTCAACTTAATTTATGATCACACGGTGAACCCTCTGCTAAGTAAAGAATTCAGCAAAAACTAAGAAAAAAGCAACACTGATCCACAACAGTAGCGACAAGGTCCATACATAGTAATTCTCAAAATGTCAATTTCACCCATATACATTACCTTTTTTGCACTCTGTTAGTACTACAGATCAGGGAAAGCACATGGTATTTGTCTATGGGGCCTGGCTTATTTCCCTAAGTAAAATGGTTTCCAGTTGCATCCATTCTGTTGTGAAAGACAGGATTTCATTCCTTATCCCTGCTGAGTGATATTCCACCGTGTGTATATGCCACATTCTCCCTATCTGGTCATCAGTTGGTGGTTATCTGGGTTGATTCCACATCTCAGCTGTTGTGAATTGAGCTGCAGTAAACATGGGGGTGCAGATAACTGTCTCATCTGCTGATTCATTTCCCTTGGGTGAATTCCCAGGAGTGGACGGGCTGGGTCCTGTGGTAGGTCTGTATTCAGTTTTCTGAGGAATCCCCATACTGTCTTCCACAAGGACTGTATTAGTTTGCATTCCCACCAACAGTGGATTAGGGAACTTTATCCTGCATATCTTGCCAGCATTTACTGTTTGTTGATTTCTGTATGAGAGACATTGTAACAGGGTGAGGTGAAGCCTCCCTGTGGTTTTGATTTGCATTTCCCTCATGGCTAGTGATCCTGAACACGTTTTCATGTGTCTGTTGGCCGTTTGAATTTCCTCTTTTGAAAAATGCCTATCCAAGTCCTTTGTCCTGGGATCCTTTTAAGGGAATTTCCTGAGATAAATGCACTCTAAGAAATTAATATATAGCAGGTTGCAATGGAGCCTGAGCCATCCACTTTGGGCATGGCCACTGGTGGTGCTAACTGCTTCTCTACCAAGACCCCTCTCCACACACCCGCACCTCACCCTTTCATTAGCACAGAGGTAAAGAAAGCATAGCATGTTCCTTCTAGCACACATATCAGTGGAAACAGTGTAGGCGTCTACATTTAGCTCATGATATGGACAAGAATGGAACCTGGGTGTGCAGTCCCTGAGAGGAGGGGGTAGCAGGTAGACCTGGTGCACTGAAGCTGGAGCCAGACTAACAAATAACAAAGAAAAAATTCCAATAAATGAAATTAGAAAGGGAGAAGGAAGCTCTACAATCAATACCACAGAAACACAAAGGTTCAAAAGAAACTGTATGAGCAACTATATGTGAACAAGTTGGAAAACCTCGAATAAATGGATAAATTCCTGGATATAACCTAATAAGATGAAATCAAGAAGATACAGAAAATCTAAGCTGACCATAATAAGCAATGAGATTGAAGCAATAATAAAAAGGCTCTCATCAAAGAAAAGCACAGGACCAAATGGCTTTACTACTGAATTCTACAAAACATTTTAATTCCAATTATCTTTTTTAAAAAGATTTGTTTATTTATTTGAAAGTCAGAGTTACTCAGAAAAGGAGAGGCAGAGAGAGAGACAGAGACAAAGACAGAGAGAGAGAAAATCTTCCTTCCATCCGCTGGTTCACTCCCCAATTGGCGGCAATGGCCGGAGAAATAAAACTTCATTTAAAATAGCGACTGTTAGGATAGTGCATTATGGGAGACTCTGGCTGTCCAGACCACAGGGCATGGATTAGTATCCCACAATACAGAGTGCACTAAGTGGCAATTCGCAGTTGCAGGCCTGCATGTCGTATGTCTTGAGCACTCTCAATTACTATTGCTCCCATGTTGTTTGGTATGAAGCGACTCCTGGGTGTTTTACTGTCAGAACAGAGTGGGATCGGGAACACCTTTGCTGGCTGTATTCATTTTTCCTAATGAATTTCCTAATGTGCGGAGAAAGGAAAAAAATTGAGTATGTGTCCAATGATATTAAATTGTGAACTTGTGGGACTTATGTAGCAGCAGATGGATATTTGACAATAGCAGTAATTGATATCCTCTAACAGGAAAGTTGCCTCCAAAATTAAAGGCAGAGAGTCACTGGAATAGGACCCTATTACGTCCCTTCTTAGATTTTCAGTACATGTGTTAGGAGCTGTGTACATTGAAATGTCTAGGTTACCAGCTCTCAACCAATAACATCTCAACTATGCAAGAAACTTTTGGAGAGAGAGCAAGAGAGACAGAGATTGATTTGCTCTGAGTCCCTGAGGACAGGACAGGGTTTTTTTGTTTTTTGTTTTTTTTGACAGGCAGAGTGGACAGTGAGAGAGAGAGAGAGAGAGAGAAAGGTCTTCCTTTGCTGTTGGTTCACCCTCCAATGGCCGCCGTGACTGGCGTGCTGTGGTCGGCGCACCACGCTGATCCTATGGCAGGAGCCAGGTGCCAGGTGCTTCCTCCTGGTCTCCCTTGGGGTGCAGGGCCCAAGCACTTGGGCCATCCTCCACTGCACTCCCGGATCACAGCAGAGGGCTGGCCTGGAAGAGGGGCAACCGGGACAGAATCCGGCGCCCCGACCGGGACTAGAACCCGGTGTGCCGGCGCCGCAAGGCGGAGGATTAGCCTGTTGAGCCATGGCGCCGGCCCAGGACAAGATTTTAACTATGAATGCCTGACCTGGATTCAGAGCTGCCAAGATAAGAGGCAGTCGGCAAACAGAACCCAGTACCCTAATATTTAAAACTCAGGGATCCTCCTACCCACCATGCATCCTATGAGACGTGTGCAGGACACCCCCAGGACACACATAGGGCCGACTGCCATGGCAGTGCTGAGAGAATGGGTAGGTGCCTCTGTGGTCAGGGCGGGGCTAGACTGAAATTAGCTGCCACCTCCTGTCCAACCTTTTGCCTGGCCATTGAGGGCCATCAATTCTATTCCACAGATGCAAATACTGACATCACACAGATGCTTTCAATGTCTACGTTGTCTAGGGGATGCCAGGACTCTGGTGCTTCCCATGCCACAGTCTTCCCAGAGTCCCCGCCCCTGACATCACAAATACCCTGGACTTCGTGCTCCAGTCCCGTGGTAAAGACAGACAGAGGCGGGAAGAGAGCATGAGGAGCAGACTTGACCTGAGAGCAAACTCCAGGGATGCAACGATGTGGAGCTGGGTGAGGCCATGTCGGGTGCCCCTGGGTAAAGGAAGCCACGTCCAACATCACTGCCCGCATTAGGGTTTGTGGGTTCAGAGTCTGAAGACTTAAAACACTGTGACCACATGACCCATTTACTCTCAATAAAGTTCTCACGTCGACTTTAAAGGCATTACGATGTCACAGAGGAAACTGAACTGTTGTGACCAACAGAAATGTATTGAGCAGAACAAAATATTAATAAAAAAGACACGAATCTGTACTTACTACTGTTCAGAGCTCCCACAGGGGAGTTGATACTGCTTTTAACATTTAGAAGAGTTCTCTTGAGAGTGGGAGTAGAGAGCCGACTCAGAGACCCCTGAGCACCGGCCCTGGTCACCATTCCAGCAGTGAGAACGAAACTCGACTGCCCCCACCCTGAGCTCCACCAAAACCAAGCCCAGCACCGTGCACAGAGGGAGGAGGTGGTGGCCTGGGGGCCTCACACTGGGGACCCCTGCAGGCAGGGACAGCAGGGCCACTGCAAGGAAGGTTGGGGAGCAGTCAAATGGCTCCGTGTAAGAAACAGACAGGCTTCATCGACAGGAAAGACACCGGGGAGGAGTTTCTGTACACCCAGCTGCCCTAAAGGATGGGTGAGGACACCCCTGTGCAGGGCAGGAGCTGGCGAGACTGAGGGGTTGTTGATGTGGAAGGAGAACAGGGCTCAGAAAAGCCAGGGTTAGAGGCCCTGGTGAGGTTCCAGAGCAAGGCGGTGAATGTGTAGCAGACGGAAACCATTGTGGACAGTGTCCACGCGTAGGTGCCCTCAGGCCGTGTCCTGCAGAGTTCCCAGAATAGTGAGCAGGGAAGAGAATGGGGGATCGGAGAGTACTCCCCAAGGCCATGCCCAACCACACCAGTCCAAGGGCAGCCCAGGCTCCCCTCTACGTACATGTGGAGCCCCTGCGAGCATGGACCACAGGATTCCAACCCTCCCGTGCAGGGAGAAGGGATGGAAGGTGTAGACAGCCGGGCTGCCGAGAACTAGGGAGACTGGGGAGACAGAACATGCAGAGGGGTCCTAGACCACAGCCCCCCAGGGGCAGCCTGGAGAGGAGGCAATGAGGAAAAGGAAACCAAGGAGAGGAGAGTGATCCGCAGCCACCCCAGCATTGGCACCGCTGCAGCGTGGTCAGCACTGCAGACACTAAGAGCCCTAAACCACAAGACGGCGAGGAGACGAGCGCGGCCGCCCTGCCAGAATTAGGGTTTTCCAGTTGCTTCGTATATGGCCGAGACGTTTAGGAATTTCATTTTTTAATTTTAAGGAATGATTTACCACTTGAACTTTTCCAGAAAATCAGCAAATGGCAAGCACCTGTTCATAAAGATCTTAATCTCAAGAGCAGTCATTTTGGAAAACATTTTGACATCTCCTCTGGAGGAGTCGCTGTGAGCACGTGACCCAGCAGGCCATGGCCACACACACAAGTGCCCAACAGAAATCCTCATGTGCTCTATTGTAATTCACTGCAGACATTAGGTGCCAGAGCATGATGTGAACCCAAACTGTAAAACACATCATTGTCAAGGGGCAAGTGATTAAATTCGATGTTTGTGGCCAGCACTGTGGTACACTGACGTAAGACGCTGGCTGCAGTGTTGACCTCCCTGTGGCCTTTGGTTCAAGTCTCAGCTGCTCCACTTCCAATCCAGCTCCCTGTGAATGGCCAGCTAGCAGTGGATGATGGCCCAAGTGCTTGGCCCCTCATCTGTGTGGGGGAAGAAGCTCCTGACTCCCAGTTTCAGCCTGGCCCAGCTTTGGCCTTTGTGGCAATTTGGGGAGCAAACTAGCAGATGAATCTCTCTCATCTGGACTCTTTTTTTTTTTTTGACAGGCAGAGTGGACAGTGAGAGAGAGAGACAGAGAGAAAGGTCTTCCGTTGCCGTTGGTTCACCCTCCAATGGCCGCCGCAGACAGCGCGCTGCGGCCTGCGCACCGCGCTCGTCTGATGGCAGGAGCCAGGAGCCAGGTGCTTTTCCTGGTCTCCCCATGGGGTGCAGGGCCCAAGCACCTGGGCCATCCTCCACTGCACTCCTGGGCCACAGCAGAGGGCTGGCCTGGAAGAGGGGCAACCGGGACAGAATCCGGCGCCCCGACCAGGACTAGAACCCGGTGTGCCGGCGCCGCAAGGTGGAGGATTAGCCTGTTGAGCCACGGCGCCGGCCTCATCTGGACTCTTGATGAATAGTTTTTATTTTTCATACAACATGTTAAACTCTTTACCTAGAATAGAGTTAATCTTCTGTGTATAAAGTTAAATGAAAGTAGATCTTAGCAAAAAATAAGCCTGCAGACAGAAGGAAGAGGAACTGGAGTGGGTGTTGGGTATGGTGGGAAGAATTCCTGTGTTCCTAAAGTTGTATTCATAAAATGCATGCAAATAAATACATTCAAAAAAGAGAAAGATCTCTCTCTGTGTCTCTCTTTTCTCTCTGTAATTCTAAAATTTAAAATAAATATATATATATTTTTTTGACAGGCAGAGTGGACAGTGAGAGAGACAGAGAGAAAGGTCTTCCCTTGCCGTTGGTTCACCCTCCAATGGCTGCCGCGGACGGCGCGCTGCGGCCGGCGCACCGCGCTCATCCGAAGCCAGGAGCCAGGTACTAGGTGCTTTTTCCTGGTCTCCCATGGGGTGCAGGGCCCAAGCACTTGGGCCATCCTCCACTGCACTCCGGGCCACAGCAGAGGGCTGGCCTGGAAGAGGGGCAACCGGGACAGAATCCGGCGCCCCGACCGGGACTAGAACCCGGTGTGCTGGCGCCGCAAGGCGGAGGATTAGCCTGTTGAGCCACGGCGCCGGCCTCAAATAAATATTTTTAAATAATTAAGTTTTGGTGTCATACAGTTATATCCAAACAGTATGTGAAAATAAAAATAAATTTTTAGAAAAATTTATCCATTTAATTATTTTTTTGAAAGGCAGATTTAGAGAGAGGGTGGAAAGACAGAGAAATCTGTCTGCTGGTTCACTCCACAAATGGATACAGTGGCTGGAGCAGGGCAGGTCCAAAGCCAGGAGCAAGAGCTTCTGTCAGTCTCCCATGTGGGTGCAGGGACCCTAGCACATGGGCCATCTTCCACTGCTTTCCAATGCACATTGGCAGGGAGCTGGATGGGAAGTGGAACAGCCGGGACTCAAACAGTGCCCATAAGGGATGCTGGCACCCTAGCTGCTACACCCCAGTGCTAACCTAAAAATAAATTTTAAACATGTATTTTTGGGGCTGGCTGTATGGGGTAGTAGGTTAAGCATCTGCCTGCGGTGCCAGCATCCGTAATGAGTGGTGGTTCAAGCCCTGGCTGCTCCACTTCCAATCCAGCTCTCTGCTGATGACCTTGGAAAGCAGTAAAGATGACCCAGGTACTTGGGCCGCTGTACCCACCTGGGAGACCTGGAGGAAGCTCCTGGCTCCTAACTTTATGTCAGCACAGCTCCAGGCATTGCAGCCATTTGGGGAGTGAACCAGTGGATAGAATACCTCTCTCTCTGTTTTCCCACTCTCTCTCTCTCTCTAACTCTGCATCCCAAGTAAAATAAATATTTAATAAAAACATGTATTTTTAAAGTGAAATGTAAGAGATTCTATCCTGTGTGATTGCATTTATCTAAAGACATGGCCGCCTCCCGCTTACCTCCGGCAACGCTAACGCTGAAGCAGGTATCAGCAGTTCTCTCCAGCCTCCTCGATCACCTTTCTGGGTTTCTGCGGAGGCAGCAGGTTCTCCTTCTCTACAGAAGGATTCTACGAGCAAGCCGGCAAGTACCAGATGATTCTGATCGCAGATACCTGAAGGACTGGGCAAGGGAGAATTCAAAAGGAGCAAAAGTGCCATCCAAGAGGATACAATCCGGATGATGATCACTTAAGGCAATATGAAGCTCAAGGAATTAGAAAAAACGCTTGCTTTAGCAAAATCTTAAGTGTAGCACTATTCTGAGGGGTTTTTAGTCTCCATGTGTTTTGCTGAATTGTGGCTTACCAACAGACAGCTCAAAGCGAAGCTGAACTGTTTGTATGTACAGTCCTTGGGCAAAATATGAGAAGATGGAGCATGGTACGTCACAGAGTGGGCCCCTCCTCCCCCAGAAAAAGCCATCAAAACGAATGCCTTAGCACTGAAAAGCAAACCATGAGCTTTAAAAATGTTTCTGGATGTGTTAGCAGTTTTCTTTAAGAAGCAAAAAGTACTGCAGCAATTGGCCAGCTAGCACAGAAAGAGATGGTCAACACAATCTTCAAGAAAATGCACATCAAAACCACGGTGCGGGGGTGGGCATTATGGCACAGGCTGTAAAGATTAAATGCTTATTCCGTAATGCAGTGCCCAGTTCTAGTCCTGTCTCCGATCAAGCTTACTGCTCATGTGCACCCTGGGAGGCAGCAGACGATGGCTCAGACACTTGGGTCCCTACCACCCACATGGGTGACGCAGGTGGAGTTCCTGGCAACTGGCTCCCACCTGGCCTAGCCCTGGCTCGCAGGTCTGTGAAAACCAGTGGATGGATGATCTGTCTCTCGCTGCCCTATAAATAAATATGCACACACACGATGAGCTAGCCTTTCACTTCCACAACACCTGTAATTAGAAAGGGCACTAGCATTGGTGAACATGTGGAGAAACTGGAACTCACTGCTGGTGAGAATGTGAAATGTCTGCAGCCACTTTGGAAATCACTGTTCCTCAAAAGATTAAACAGGGGTTGCCATAGTTAGCAATTCTACTCTAAGGTCTGTAACCAGAAGAACTGAAAAGCATCAGTAAAAAAAAATTGAACATGAGTGTTAATTCACACAGCCAAAAAGTGGAAACGATCAAAATGCTGGCAAACTGCTAAATGGGAAACTTGTGATATATTCATAGGATGAAATGTTGGGAATGGCGCTGTGGCATAGCGGGTTAAGCTGCTGCCTGCAGTGCCAGCATCCCATATGGTGCTGGTTCTAGTCCCGGCTACGCCACTTCTGATCCAGCTCTCTGTTGTGGCCAGGGAAAGCAGTGGAGGATGGCCCAGGTTGGGAGACCCAGAGGAAGCTCCTGGCTTTTGGTCGCCACACTCTGGCCATTGCGGCTATCTGGGGAGTGAACCAGTGGATGGAAGACTTCCCTTTCTGCCTCTAACTCTGCCTTTCAAATTAATTATTAATTAATTTTTAAAAAGAATGAATGTCATTTGAGGTTAAAAAGGAACAAAGAGTGATGACATGCCACACATGGATGAACTTTGATAATGTTGAAGGAAGTCTGTCAGAAATGACATACAGGACTGGTGCTGTGACGCAGTAGGTTAGTCCTTCACCTGCAGCGCCGGCATCCAATATTGGTGCTGGTTCTAGTCCCAGCTGCTCCTATTTCAGTCCAGCTCTCTGCCTGGAAAAGCAGTAGAAGATGGCCCAAGTGCTTGGGCCTCTGCACCCTCGTGGGAGACCTGTAAGAAGCTCCTGGCTTCAGAGCGGCTCAGCTCTTGCCATTGAGGACATTTGGGGAATGAACCAGTGCATGGAAGACCTTTCTGTCTCTCTGCCTGTAACTTTACCTTTAAAATAAGTAAAATCTTAAAAAAAAATCACATAAGGCCGGCGCCGTGGCTCAACAGGCTAATCCTCTGCCTTGCGGCGCCGGCACACCGGGTTCTAGTCCCGGTCGGGGCGCCGGATCCTGTCCCGGTTGCCCCTCTTCCAGGCCAGCCCTCTGCTGTGGCCCGGGAGTGCAGTGGAGGATGGCCCAAGTGCTTGGGCCCTGCACCCCATGGGAGACCAGGATAAAGCACCTAGCACCTGGCTCCTGCCATCGGATGAGCGCGGTGCGCAGGCCGCAGCGCGCCGTCCGCGGCAGCCATTGGAGGGTGAACCAACGGCAAAAGGAAGACCTTTCTCTCTGTCTCTCTCTCTCTCACTGTCCACTCTGCCTGTCATAAAAAAAAAAAATCACATAAGGCACCAGCATTGTGGCACAAGTAATGCTGCTGCTTGCAGTGTGGGCATCCCATATGGGTACTGGTTTGTGTCCCGGTTGCTCCACTTCTGATCCGGCTCCCTGCTAATGGCCCTGGAAAAGTGTTTGGGCCCCTGCTTCCCAAGAGGGAGACCTGGATGAAGCTCCCGGCTTTAGCCTGGCACAGCACTGGCTGTTGGGGCCAACTGGAGAGTGAACCAGCAGATGGACAAGCTCTGTAACACTGACTCAGAAGGATGGGAGCATGGGTCGTAGAGGGTGGGGTGGGAAGTGTTATATTCCTAAATCTGTACATGAAATATTTAGACCTTAAGTAAATTTTTTTTAAAAAATCACATACTATGATTCCATTTCTACGAAATGTAGAGGTGACACAGATTAGTGGTTGCCTGGGACTGTGGTAGTGGAGATTTCTGGGTGATGAACATATCCTAAAATTTAACTTAACAGTGTTGATTACATAACTGTCAATATATTCAAATCCATTGAAGCATCCATTTTAAATGCTTAGTATGTGAGTTACATGTCAATAAAGCTGTTTAAAGAAAAAAAAAAGGGAGGTGAAAGTGCCCATAACAGTAGATATCGCAAACAAGCAGCCATTTGAGGCTGGTCATTGAGAATAGGGTGAGCCGTGTCTGTGGGGCTGACAGTGTTGTTTGCTTCCCTGTGGACAGCTGCATGCACAGCTGTGTTCAGTTGGTGACTTCACAAGTCAGTGCACAAATGACTTGTGCATGCATCTCATTGACATACACACATGCATCCATCACACATTGATAACATACTTATATGTATGAGTGTACCAGTACTCTCTTGTCAAATGACTGCTAATAGTCACAATTTTTGGATATGAGAACATACACGGAGCATTTGAAAAGGTTACAACTCACAGGGTCCACATGTGATCATGGCTCTTCTGTTCCTGATTGAGGCACGGCAGAGCCTGGCCACACAGGGGTCACGGCTCATGAGCACAAAGGGGCTCATGGTGGGGAAACACGCAGCAGAGACTGTAGCACTGTTCAGTAGGAACATGCTTGGGTTATCAGTAAGACCCAAACAAGCTTGAACAATGCAGGACAGGGCGTAGAAACAGACAAAAGTGCTCACCAGCAGAAGGATGCTTTTCGTAGCTCTGGCCTCGGGGGACACACTGGTCCTGCGAATGTGTTGCACCTGCTGCCTGTGTCTGTGCAGGATGAAGACCATGTGGCTGCTGGCCCAGAGCATGAGCCCCATGCACAGAACATCAGGGAATGCCAGCAGTACTGTATACAGAGAATCGCTGGTTTTGTCATGACGAAGAGCAGAGCAGAATCCGAAGTCTTTTAGGTCTCTGATACTTCCGTTGCTCCTTTTTGCAGACATATACATAGGGAAAAGAACATTTACAAGCATGTATAGGATCCAACTCGGGTATATGAAGGATCCAACGTACTTGAGAGCTTTAGACTGAAGCTCTGCCCACCTGGAGTGCCTGGAACTGATGGTGATGGCCTGGAAGATGCTCAGGAGGCAGGTGCCGCCCATGGACATGCCCCTGCCCACTCTGTGAAGATAGAGAAGTAGTTTGCATGCAAGATCACTGAAGGAAACATTCAGCCCCAGCGCTACCATAGTTTGAGGCACTCCTTTGCAGAGGAGGGTTAGAAGGTTAGCCACAATCAAGTGCTTAAAAATCAAGTCTGTGGACCGTAATTTGTGCGCACTGAAGAATAAGAACAGATAATAGAAGAGGAGAGAGAAGTTGCCCAGAACTCCAACCACAGTCTGTGATAAGATGATGACTGCTATAGCCACACCACTGGCTGCCATCCTGCCAGTCCCCAGCTCTGAGTCGGAGGACCCTGTGTGGGAAGAGAGGCAGGAGCTGCACCTGTCACATCCACTGACGTCCAGTTTCCCAACTGTGTTCCACTGAGAAATGCTGAGTTACTGTTCTTCTCTTACTAAGAGGACTCCAACAGTCGAATGTATAACCCTTAACCTTCCAGTGTATAAATTCGTGCTGTGAAGGTTGTATACATGGCAACATCTTCATTCTTCTATGAGGAGAGCACCACTAGAGCTTAATGCAAACACAGAAAGATCTTAGAGAGCTTAATGCTTGTCTGCACGTAGGTGTAGAGTGGCGTCCTCACTGGCTAAGTGATGACAGACAGGACGGCCACCAACCCTACTTTCACACAAACCCAGTTAGCTGGGTTCTTCACATTAACCAGATACGTATTTACCCTTGTTTGTGTACATCCCTACTGTCTTTAGATTGGTGATTCTATGTAGAAGTAGAAATTTCCAATTAAGTTTAAAGATTTGTTACAGGTCAGCATCAACCTTGAATGAAGGTTGACCTGCATCAACAAATTGCAATGTCCTGACAGCAATGTAACACTGCAGGAACCTGGGCTCTGACATCACGTGTGAGGGTGCAGTAATGACTCAGTACGAGATTCACTAAGAAAGACTCATTTGTTTACGTATCAGAGCACTAGTATCACAGCCATCCCAGGAATTTGTGAATGAGCACATTCCATGCCTGAACATTTGGGACAAAAACATCCACAGATGATTAAAGCTAAGAAACACTGATTCTCAGTTTCAGAAGAAGCACGCACATCTTACTTAACACCTGAGTCAGGTGAAACTAGAAAGGGACTTCAAACAGTTTATGGAAAGGGAATTAAGTGTAACTTTGTTTTTCTACAAAAAATTTTTGAAGTATCACATAGTTTTCTTCATCATGCACATTTCCTTATACCTCATCACATCGTGATGGAGTAGGATTTGTGAACAATATTAAATCAGGAGACTGCTAGGAAAAACTGCACATGAGTGGCATTTAATCTTGTGCATTTAACATTGAAATAGGGGAGTTTAAGGTTGCCATTAAATTTTACATACTATATAGAATATACCGGGGTTAGAGCAAGGTTCAGTTCTCAGCAAAGTTTTGTTATTAGAATTCATCTACTTAGAGCAGTTTTGAGCCATTTTCAGTTCAAGGCTAACCTGAATGGAAAGTAAAGAGATTTCCCACAGACCCCTGGCATATAAATAGCCTTCCTCACAATCAAGCTCCCATTGCAGAGACAAATTTGTTACCACGGGGAGAATGTTTTTGAAACAGATATAAGCAAGATTAAGTACAGTCTCACAGGTCCTGCCTGGAACTCATCATCACTAGGTTAACTTCCTTATATGATCCTTGTCAGGTTTAAGGAGAGAAATAACCTCACCATAATCGTGGACTGCTGCTTTGTTGTCGGCATTGATACAGTTACTTTCTGATATAAATTGCACCCTATGTCCAAAGTTAGAGCACTGACACGCTTTCCACACAGGACGACATCATCCCTCCAGATCCTTCCTGCTCTTTAAAATAAGCACGGAGAGTATAGGTACCTCTCTAGGCATCTAGAAAATAAAGTCTAGGATTCCTGTCACCTGGCCTTCAGGGCAGACTGATTTTAGAGCGACATCCTGAAGCATCTGCAAAATCAGGATTCATTATCATCGGGAACAAACAACAGCAGTCGCTTTTAGCGAGGGTTGTGCTGAATTAAGTGAGGAAGCCTCAGGGATTGGTGCATGGTCTCGGGTCCCCAGGCCCCCCTGTTAGCTAAGTCCCTTTCTCAGGAACTTTGTCTCCTTTCTTGTGGGGTGGGACTCAGGTGTGTTCAGTCTAGAAGCCACCCAGTATAATCACGACCCGGATCTTGATAGGAATATTCCTGCACAGTCCCTGCTCTCAGATGAAAGGGAAAACGCTCACCTGACCTTCTGTCTGTGCTGGGTCTGGGTTGGTGAGCTCAGCGTGATGGCCTCTGTGTCAGGCAGTGTGTGTGAGGGAGGGAGCCAATCCTGAGTTAAGGCTGTGTGGCTCCCCAGTCTCCTCTCCCCTCATCCTGTCAATTATCCTCTCGCCTGCTGACGCTGATGTGCAGGCTTGGGCAGCTGAGAATTTCACTCAAAACTTTTATTCCCAGTTGGCACTGATCAAAACAATTACAAGTTTCCCACTAGTGGGTCTTCAGAGACTAGTGGACTATTAGTGGAAGGCTCTTGCTTTTCAATAATCTCTGGATACCGAGAGAATGCTCGGGTCTCACATGGGGCAGAAGGAATTCTGAACCTGACGGGTGGGACACTGACTGGCAGGGGTTTCTTTGCTTTCCCAAGTTGCTTGTCTCCCTAAAGTCTATTCTTTTCTAGTCTTAATTCATAGGGTGGCACTATCATTCAAATAAGCATTAGTAGAGAAATTGAAGGAGACACAGTGCCTGAGCAGGATTGTCAGAGGTACAAGGAACAGGAAGACCACGATGTTGATCATCTGCCTGGGAAATCATTAGACTCATCTACACAGCTAAGAGCCACCCCACTTGAGCTCATTTCCACTGTTGGTCGCCAATCCATGTGAACATTTTGCAGGAAATTCTGCCTTGCCATTAGTGACCTGCAGGAGGCGACACTGAGCAACATCCATAGAAGATGGAGAAGACTCTGCAAGAGTCCTGGTAATAAAATGCAAAGTCAAAAAATTCAAACTCAAAGTAGTTGGTCGGACAGTGTCACTCTATTCCTCTCCTCACTGTTCCTCTGCCAGGTGGTCCTCACGTCATCCTAGGTGTCCAACGGCTGCTCCAGCTCTGCACACCTGTTTCTTTCTCAGGTTTCAGTGATGGGTATTTGTTGCTTTGGTAACTTGCAAACAAAAGTATAAACTGAAATTGGTTGCTTGGATGTTCCTCCAAAGAAATCCACCATTTACCCCAGTGTGCTAAGCATTGTCTCTGACCTCTAAGGTGCATGTGATTCTACTGGGCAGCAGATTCAGGGGAAAATCTTTAAAAAACATTACTGCACAGCAGGTGGTGTGGGTCCCTCGACCCCCACTGTGACCAAGTCGCTGGCAGTGCCCCTGCCTCCCTCCCTAGCCTCCTGCCAACAGCACCCCCACGTCTCTGTCTGATGAGCCCTGAGTTAAGGAAAGGGACACAGCACATCTGCCCACCGCACGTCTCCACACAAACACCAGAGCTTTCTGTTTAGCTCCCGGTGTGGAAGGAATGGAACCTGGACCTGGGATCCTGTGAGGAGGGGTAGGGGAAGACAGGGGCTGGATCGAGTCTCTGAGGAACCCAGGACATGGTGGAGGGTTGGGTCAAGTTCTAGTGAGGCAGGGTGGACAAAGGCGATGTGTGTGCATGCACGAATATTCGGAGCCGATATGAGCTCGTGGGGTGGGCTGGGCAGTGTCCAGGATCATGCACATGCCTCCATTCAGGTGTAGGATGTGGGAGCCCTAGTGTTTTCTGCTGTAGTTAGAAGCTTAATGATGCCCAGTTGGTGGAGAGGAGGTTTGTCTGTAGATTTTCACCTGGGAGGCCACCATTGGGGGAATTTTACTGATCATCCTCTGTTAGGACCTTCAGGTTCAGAGAGGAGACTAGCTGTGCATAGCTTGTTCAGATTCTGGGTTCAGGTGAGCTCAGCGCCCACACCTGCACATGGGGCAGCACCCCTGAGGCTGCCGTCCGAGTCGCCTGGGAAGGACTGATTTGAGGGAGGCTCTGGTGGGGACCCTGTTCTTTGCTATCCAACAACCTCATGCTGTCCTCAGGACATCTAGTTTACAAGGGGCTCTGGATTCAGGTTCTGTAGGGAATGGTCTTGTCTCCTAGTGCATGCCTGCATAACCAGTTCTGCAGCAAGAAACTGGTGGAACTGGGATGCAGGGTATAGAAGGACTGGTTTTTGTTAGAGATTTTGGTTCCACATCAGGCCGTTATGTGACCTCACGTGTGGGGCTAAGTAGGCACTGGATTATGTCCAGATCCCATGCTCCTGGAGGACCAGGTTGGGGCTCCCAATCTGGGAAGTTCTTGAGAAGTTTGGGGCCGTGTGGAATTGAGGGAGTGGAGATCAAATAGCACAGGCACTGCTAGGAGAGTTTTTGGGCCAAAGTCTGGGTTTGCAAGTGGTAGACCCAAGGAAGTGCTCAGCCACATATGTGAATGTTGGCTTGAAGCAAAGCACACCAACTGATGGCTCTTCTAAGTGGTCACTCCAGTCTCCTGTCCAACCCCTGGAGGAGACCTGACATCAACATTAGCAAAGAATTGTTAGGCTCCCACGGTGCCAAGTTTCAAGGTATCTGCAAATTATTCTCATACAGAACTTCAGAAAAAAAAAAAAAAACAGATGAGGAGGAACTTTAAGTACCAAATGCTAACTTTTGGGTTGTGAAGATGAAGATTATACAATCTTCTCGAGGTTGACAGTCTTCAAAATTGAAAGTGACCATTTAGTGAGAGTGAGGACATGGGGACACACACTTGTTGGGCTAGTACATTTCACAGGTGTGTATCCACAGTGAGAATTTGCAGCCAAGAAGGTAGAGTATTCTCATAGCTTAAAACCCTTGTGATAACCCACATGTGCACAGTTGGTCATGGTTAGCAATCCACAGCCCATGATGTCTGGATCAGCAGACAGCCCACTCTTTAAATGTATAAGCAAGGCATGTTTCAGGAAAGGCGACCTCCATGGAATAAATTGGGTTTTCAGGAAGCATGGTAGGTCTGTTTCTGCTGGCCGGAAATTATCTCCTCCATAGATCACTGATAGAAAAAAGCACGTCACTGGAAAGTAAGTCCAATATGACGATTTTATTCAAGTCCTGAACAAATAGAGTAAGTTAATGATACGTTTATATATTTCATTTATGCCATTTCAGACATAGAATCAGATGTAGTCTAAAATTACACTTTCAAACCAAGGATGAGACTAAAACTGCAGAAAACTGTAGTATCTGTGGGTCAGAATGGTAGGATCTGTGGGATCATATTTTTTTAAGGTATTTAACATTGTATAAGTGAGGTTTCTATTGCTGTAATGAGTTTTCATGTGTTTAGAAGGTTAAACTACCAATGGACAGTTAAGATGCCATTTATTAAGGTTGGACCTACATCGAAGTGCCTGGGTTGAATCCCCAACTCTGGCTGCTGACTCCAGCTTCCTGCCAAGGCAGGTCCTGGGAGGAAGAAGTGCAGCTCGAACACTGGTTCCGCGGCACTCACATCCGACACCTGGATTGAGTTCTTAGTTCTCAGCTTAGCCCCGGACAGTGCGGTCAATTGGGGACTGAACCAGCAAATGGGACTTCTCTCTCTCTCTGTTTCTCTGTCACAAAATGAACTGTTAAAAATTAAAACAGTGCTTACTTATGTTCTCATAGGCTGCTTGGTCAGAAGACTAAAGTTAGTGTTGTTTGTTCTGAGTCTTTTTTTTTTTAGAAAAATTCTAATATTTAAGAATTCATTTATTTATTTATTTATATAAGGCAAGTCCTGGGTTTTAACTGGAACATCTGTGGGAAATTTCTTCCAGGCTACTCCATGTCCTCCATTTCATTTCCTTGTATGAATTCCATGCAGCTCCCCACGTCTGAAAAGTTGTTTGAGTGCATGAATCCTCTCTCTGTTTTGAATCTTCCACTCTTCTGCATCTTGGCTTCTTCTTTGCTTGGAGGCTCAAATGATTACATGGGAACCAGTCAGACAATCCAGGATAATCTCCCCATCTTCAAATCAGATGGTCAGCAGCTTTCAGTACATGTGCAAAGTCCTTCTGACTATGAGAAGTGGTGTAACCCAGAAAGTATACCATGTAGTGGTGGTCTTCAGCTGTAATGCGACACCATGGGATTTATTTCAAGGAAAAAAAAATAACATAAGTTAACATACCCAAAATGCTTTATCAGTGGTTTCATCTGAGGATAATTTTGTGGAAGGGAAAATACTTAAAAATTTTCAGTTATATTTTATATTTATTTTGTAAGGCATGTCTTATATTTTAAAAGACTATGATAAATCAACTTATCAAGTCAGACTCGGACCATAAAAGTTCTGAACAACCTAAGGTTTGGAAAATGTTGAGTCCGGCATCTTATTGCCAATGCTGAGTAACCAGTAAACATAGACAGGCTCTTCTGCCATACCTACTATGGTCCCACTTTCTACCTGGAATTCTGCTGGAAGTTTGAAATAGTGTTGGAGTGGTGTTACTCAACATTATACCTGGGATCCTTCTTTTGGTTAAATAAGGGTTTATTAGTGGCCTTTTATGTGAATAAGATTTTTGTGCCATGAATAAATATAGAAATGATCCGTGAGAAAGGTGAGAATCCAGTGAAATGAAAGGATTTATAAATAGAGGAATGGATTAGTGATGTCTGATGATCTCCATCCCCAAAATCAGCAAACTGTGCCTCCCTTTACCTCTATCATATTATGACCTCCATGCCACAACTATGTCAGTAAGCATCCCCTATACCCTGTCTCTGAACCTGATGGTCTAACACAGGATGATCAGTTAAAATTCCCCCAATGGTGGCCTCCCAGTTAAAAATCTACAGACAAACCTTCTCTCCACCAACTGGGCATCATTAACCTTCTAACTACAGCAGGAAACACTAGGGCTCCCACATCCTACACCTGAATGGAGGCATGTGCATGATCCTGGACACTGCCCAGCCCACCCCACAAGCTCATATCGGCTCCGAATATTCGTGCATGCACACACATCTCCTTTGTCCACCCTGCCTCACTAGAACTTGACCCAACCCTCCACCATGTCCTGGATTCCTCAGAGACTCGATCCAGCCCCTGTCTTCCCCCACCCCTCCTCACAGGATCCCAGGTCCAGGTTCCATTCCTTCCACACCGGGAGCTAAACAGAAAGCTCTGGTGTTTGTGTGGAGACGTGCGGTGGGCAGATGTGCTGTGTCCCTTTCCTTAACTCAGGGCTCATCAGACAGAGACGTGGGGGTGCTGATGGCAGGAGGCTAGGGAGGGAGGCAGGGGCACTGCCAGCGACTTGGTCACAGTGGGGGTCGAGGGACTCACTCCACCTGCTGTGCAGTAATGTTTTTTAGAGATTATCCCCGCGAATCTGCTGCCCAATAGAATCACATGCACCTTAGAGGTCAGAGACAATGCTTAGCACACTGGGGTAAATGGTGGATTTCTTTGGAGGAACATCCAAGCAACCAATTTCAGTTTATACTTTTGTTTGCAAGTTACCAAAGCAACAAATACCCATCACTGAAACCTGAGAAAGAAACAGGTGTGCAGAGCTGGAGCAGCCGTTGGACACCTAGGATGACGTGAGGACCACCTGGCAGAGGAACAGTGAGGAGAGGAATAGAGCGACACTGTCCGACCAACTACTTTTAGTTTGAATTTTTTGACTTTGCATTTTATTACCAGGACTCTTGCAGAGTCTTCTCCATCTTCTATGGATGTTGCTCAGTGTCGCCTCCTGCAGGTCACTAATGGCAAGGCAGAATTTCCTGCAAAATGTTCACATGGATTGGCGACCAACAGTGGAAATGAGCTCAAGTGGGGTGGCTCTTAGCTGTGTAGATGAGTCTAATGATTTCCCAGGCAGATGATCAACATCGTGGTCTTCCTGTTCCTTTTACCTCTGACAATCCTGCTCAGGCACTGTGTCTCCTTCAATTTCTCTACTAATGCTTATTTGAATGATAGTGCCACCCTATGAATTAAGACTAGAAATGAATAGACTTTAGGGAGACAAGCAACTTGGGAAAGCAAAGAAACCCCTGCCAGTCAGTGTCCCACCCATCAGGTTCAGAATTCCTTCTGCCCCATGTGAGACTGGAGCATTCTCTCTGTATCCAGAGATAATGGAGTAGCAAGAGTCTTCCACTAATAGTCCACTAGTCTCTGAAGACCCGCTAGTGGGAAACTTGTAATTGTTTTGATCAGTGCCAACTGGGAATAAAAGTTTTGAGTGAAATTCTCAGCTGCCCAAGCCTGCACATCAGCGTCAGCAGGCGAGAGGATAATTGACAGGATGAGGGGAGAGGAGACTGTGGAGCCACACAGCCTTAACTCAGGATCGGCTCCCTCCCTCACACACACTGCCTGACACAGAGGCCATCGCGCTGAGCTCACCAACCCAGACCCAGCACAGACAGAAGGTCAGGTGAGCGTTTTCCCTTTCATCTGAGAGCAGGGACTGTGCAGGAATATTCCTATCAAGATCCGGGTTGTGATTATACTGGGTGGCTTCTAGACTGAACACACCTGAGTCCCACCCCACAAGAAAGGAGACAAAGTTCCTGAGAAAGGGACTTAGCTAACAGGGGGGCCTGGGGACCCGAGACCATGCACCAATCCCTGAGGCTTCCTAATTTAATTCAGCACAACCCTCGCTAAAAGCGACTGCTGTTGTTTGTTCCCGATGATAATGAATCCTGATTTTGCAGATGCTTCAGGATGTCGCTCTAAAATCAGTCTGCCCTGAAGGCCAGGTGACAGGAATCCTAGACTTTATTTTCTAGATGCCTAGAGAGGTACCTATACTCTCCGTGCTTATTTTAAAGAGCAGGAAGGATCTGGAGGGATGACGTCGTCCTGTGTGGAAAGCGTGTCAGTGCTCTAACTTTGGACATAGGGTGCAATTTAAATCAGAAAGTAACTGTATCAATGCCGACAACAAAGCAGCAGTCCACGATTATGGTGAGGTTATTTCTCTCCTTAAACCTGACAAGGATCATATAAGGAAGTTAACCTAGTGATGATGAGTTCCAGGCAGGACCTGTGAGACTGTACTTAATCTTGCTTATATCTGTTTCAAAAACATTCTCCCCGTGGTAACAAATTTGTCTCTGCAATGGGAGCTTGATTGTGAGGAAGGCTATTTATATGCCAGGGGTCTGTGGGAAATCTTTTTACTTTCCATTCAGGTTAGCCTTGAACTGAAAATGGCTCAAAACTGCTCTAAGTAGATGAATTCTAATAACAAAACTTTGCTGAGAACTGAACCTTGCTCTAACCCCGGTATATTCTATATAGTATGTAAAATTTAATGGCAACCTTAAACTCCCCTATTTCAATGTTAAATGCACAAGATTAAATGCCACTCATGTGCAGTTTTTCCTAGCAGTCTCCTGATTTAATATTGTTCACAAATCCTACTCCATCACGATGTGATGAGGTATAAGGAAATATGCATGATGAAGAAAACTATGTGATACTTCAAAAATTTTTTGTAGAAAAACAAAGTTACACTTAATTCCCTTTCCATAAACTGTTTGAAGTCCCTTTCTAGTTTCACCTGACTCAGGTGTTAAGTAAGATGTACATGCTTCTTCTGAAACTGAGAATCAGTGTTTCTTCCTAGTAGCTTTAATCACCTGTGGATGTTTTTGTCCCAAAGGTTCAGGCATGGAATGTGCTCATTCACGAATTCCTGGGATGGCTGCTGTGATACTAGTGCTCTGATACGTAAACAAATGAGTCTTTCTTAGTGAATCTCGTACTGAGTCATTACTGCACCCTCACGTGTGATGTCAGAGCCCAGGTTCCTGCAGTGTTACATTGCTGTCAGGACATTGCAATTTGTTGATGCAGGTCAACCTTCATTCAAGGTTGATGCTGACCTGTAACAAATCTTTAAACTTAATTGGAAATTTCTACTTCTACATAGAATCACCAATCTAAAGACAGTAGGGATGTACACAAACAAGGGTAAATACGTATCTGGTTAATGTGAAGAACCCAGCTAACTGGGTTTGTGTGAAAGTAGGGTTGGTGGCCGTCCTGTCTGTCATCACTTAGCCAGTGAGGACGCCACTCTACACCTACGTGCAGACAAGCATTAAGCTCTCTAAGATCTTTCTGTGTTTGCATTAAGCTCTAGTGGTGCTCTCCTCATAGAAGAATGAAGATGTTGCCATGTATACAACCTTCACAGCACGAATTTATACATTGGAAGGTTAAGGGTTATACATTCGACTGTTGGAGTCCTCTTAGTAAGAGGAGAACAGTAACTCAGCATTTCTCAGTGGAACACAGTTGGGAAACTGGACGTCAGTGGACGTGACAGGTGCAGCTTCTGCCTCTCTTCCCACACAGGGTCCTCCGACTCAGAGCTGGGGACTGGCAGGATGGCAGCTAGTGGTGTGGCTATAGCAGTCATCATCTTATCACAGACTGTGGTTGGAGTTCTGGGCAACTTCTCTCTCCTCTTCTATTATCTGTTCCTTTCCTTCAGTGCGCACAAATTACGGTCCACAGACTTGATTTTTAAGCACTTGATTGTGGCTAACCTTCTAACCCTCCTCTGCAAAGGAGTGCCTCAAACTATGGTAGCGCTGGGGCTGAATGTTTCCTTCAGTGATTTTGCATGCAAACTTCTTTTCTATCTTCACAGAGTGGGCAGGGGCATGTCCATGGGCGGCACCTGCCTCCTGAGCATCTTCCAGGCCATCACCATCAGTTCCAGGCACTCCAGGTGGGCAGAGCTTCAGTGTAAAGCTCTCAAGTACGTTGGATCCTTCATATACCCGAGTTGGATCCTATACATGCTTGTAAATGTTCTTTTCCCTATGTATGTGTCTGCAAAAAGGAGCAATGGGAATGTCACAAACCTAAAAGACTTCGGATTCTGCTCTTCTGTTCGTCATGACAAAACCAGCGATTCTCTGCACGCAGCACTGCTGGCATTCCCTGATGTTCTGTGCATGGGGCTCATGCTCTGGGCCAGCAGCCACATGGTCTTCATCCTGCACAGACACAGGCAGCAGGTGCAACACATTCGCAGGACCAGTGTGTCCCCCGAGGCCAGAGCTACGAAAAGCATCCTTCTGCTGGTGAGCACTTTTGTCTGTTGCTATGCCCTGTCCTGCATTGTTCAAGCTTGTTTGGGTCTTACTGATAATCCCAGCATGTTCCTACTGAACAGTGCTACAATCTCTGCTGCGTGTTTCCCCACCATGAGCCCCTTTGTGCTCATGAGCCGTGACCCCTGTGTGGCCAGGCTCTGCCGTGCCTCAATCAGGAACAGAAGAGCCATGATCACATGTGGACCCTGTGAGTTGTAACCTTTTCAAATGCTCCGTTTATGTTCTCATATCCAAAAATTGTAACTACTATATTCAAAACTTGTAACTACTATTACTAGCAGTCATTTGACAAGAGAGTACTGGAACACTCATACATGTTATATAAGTGTATGTTATCAATGTGTGATGGATGCATGTGTGTATGTCAGTCAGATGTTTATATTTCATAAAGCAGTAACTCTGCCAAAGATACCAAAAGATCTCAGTTCTGTATTAAAAGTAATGCAAATTAGTACAGCAATATTATTTAACTGCAAACTTATTCTATACTTTGCTGCTCTTCTAGTTTATTAATCTGTTAAGTCCTGGAATATATCTTTCATTTACCTGCTTTTATTCTAGGACTTAGCTGTATCTCTTTAAGGCAATACTGAAGCACATATAATTAATCAATATTCGATCCTACAGGAGAATTTGGTCTTACATATTTCATGTACTAGCACACATTTTTGGGAAGAGTTTATTAACTTAATACCTCCTCTTGATACCTTTTCTATTTTCTTTGGATACTGATTTCTTATTTATTTATTTACATAAGTCTACATTTTTCCTTTTGTTTGCTTGACATAAATTTCGAATTACAGCATAATGTTTATTTATTTTTTAAAGATTTATTTTATTTATTTGAAAGAGTTACAGGGAGAAGTAGAGACAGAGCGCAAGGTCTTCCATCCATTATTCACTCTCCAGAAGGCCGCAATGGCTGGGGATGGGCCGATCCAAAGCCAGGAGCCAGGAGCTTCTTCCAGGTCTCCCATGCAGGTACAGGGGCCCAAGAACTTGGGTCACCTTATACTGCTTTCCCAGGCCACAGCAGAGAGCTGGATCAGAAGAGGAGCAGCTGAGAGTAGAACCAGCGCCCATATGGGATTCTGGCACTTCACACCAGGGCTTTACCCCTCTGCACCACAGCATTGGCCCCAATACTTATTTATTTTTAAAAGATTTATTTATTTATTTAAAGTCAGAGTTACACAGAGAGAGAAGGGCAGCCAGAGGTCTTCCGTCCACTAGCTCACTCCTCAGTTGGCAGCTATGGCTCGAGCTTTGCTGATCCAAAGCCAGGAGTTTCTTTTGGTCTCCCATGCAAACGCTGAGGCCCAAGGACTTGGGCCGTGTTCTGCTGCTTTCCTAGGCCACGGCAGAGAGCTGGATATGAAGTGGAGCACTGGGACTCAAACTGGCGACCATATGGGATGCTGGCACTGCAGGCAGCAGTTTTACCTGCTATGCCACAGCACCAGCCCCTACAGTGTAATATTTTAAAAGTCATAAAGTTTGTTAATGACTCTTTCCTCTACGTTGACAATATGGCACCATATACTAATCTCCTTCCTATTCCACAACTTATTGCAACATTAATGCATGCACAAGTCATTTGTGTGCTATCAACTACACAGACACGTCTCACCCTCCTCTCAATGACCAGCCCCAAACGGCTCCTTGTTTGTGGCATCTACCGATATGGGCACTTTCACCTCCCTCATTCTTTAGATAAATGGAATCACACAGAATAGAATCCCTTATATTTCTCTTTAATAAATACAAGTTTTTATTAAATATTTATTTTACTTGGAATGCAGAGTTTCAGATAGAGAGAGAGGGAAGACAAAGAGAGAGGTCTTCTATCCACTTGTTCACTCCTCAAATGGCTGCAATGGTTGGAGCTGTGCTGATCCAAAGTCAGGATCCAGGACCTTCTTCCGGGTTTCCCAGTTGGGTGCAGGGGACCAAGTGCCTGGGTTATCTTTGCTGCTTTCCAAGGAGTCAGCAGAGAGCTGGATTGGAAGTGGAGCAGCCAGGGCTTGAACCACCACTCATTAGGGATTGTGGCACCGCAGGCAGATGCTTACCCTACTACGCCATACAGCCAGTCCCCAAAAATACATGTTTAAAATTTATTTTTAGGTTGGCCCTAGGGTGTAGCAGCTAGGGTGCCAGCATCGCATATGGGCACTTGTTTGAGATCCGGCTGTTCCACTTCCGATACAGCTCCCTGCCAATGTGCGTTCGAAAGCAATGGAAGATGGCCCAAGTGATAGGGTCCCTGCACCCATGTGGGAGACTGGCAGAAACTCTGGTTCCTGGCTTTGGACCAGCCCTGCTCTGCCCATTGTATCCATTTGTTGAGTGAACCAGCACATGGATTTCTCTGCTTCTCCATCTCTCTCTCTTTCTCTCTCTTTCTCTCTCGCTCTCACTCTCTCTCTCTCTCTTTCTGCCTTTCAAATAAATTAAATGAATAAAATCTTCTAAACATTTATTTTTATTTTCACATACTGTTTGGACATAACTGTATGACACCAAAAATTAATTTTTCAAAAAATATTTATTTGAAAGAATTACAGAGAGAGAAGAAAGTGAGAGAGAGATCTTTCTCTTTTTTGAAATTATTTATTCGCATGCATTTTATAAATAAAACCTTAGGAACATAGGAATTCTTCCCATCATACCCAACCTCACACTATTCTTCCTCTTCCCTCTCTTGACTAAAGTCTTGTTTTTTGCTAAGATCTACTTTCTCTTAACTTTATAACAGAAGACTAACTCTGTACTAGGTAAAGAGTTTAACGTGTCGTCTGAGAAAGAAAAACTGTTCGTCAATGTCCAGATGTAGAGATTCATCTGCCCCTTTGCTCCTCAAATTGCCACAACAGCCAAGTCTGGGCCAGGCTGAAATCAGGAGTCAGGAGCTTCTTCCAGATCTCCCAGGCAGGTGCAGGGGCCCAGGACTTGGGCCATATGCCGCTGCTTACCGGCCATTCACAGGGAGCTGGACTGGAACTGGAGCAGCTGGCACTTGAATTGAAGCACACAAGGAATGTGGACACTATAGCCAGCGGCTTACCTCACCGTGCCACAGCGCTGGCCACTAACATTGAATTTAATCACTTGTCCCATGACCAAGATGTGTTTTACAGTTTGGGTTCGCATCATGCTCTGCCACCTAATGTCTGCAGTGAATTACGAGAGAGCACGTGAGGATTTCTGTTGGGCACTTGTGTGTGTGGCCATGGCCTGCCTAGTCACGGGTTCACAGCAACTCCTCCAGAGGAGATGTCGTCAAAATGCTTTCCAAAATGAATGCTCTTGAGATTCAGATTTTATTAACAGGTGCTTGCTGTTTGTTGATTTTCTGGAAAAGTTCGAGTTGTAATTTTTCCTCCCCGGTGTCTTTCCTGTCGATGAAACCTATCTGTTTCTTACATGGAGCCATTTGACTGCTCCCCAACCTTCCTTGCAGTGGCCCTGCTGTCCCTGCCTGCAGGGGTCCCCAGTGTGAGGCCCCCAGGCCACCACCTCCTCCCTCTGTGCACGGTGCTGGGCTTGGTTTTGGTGGAGCTCAGGGTGGGGCGGTAGTCGAGTTTCGTTCTCTCTGCTGGAATGGTGACCAGGGCCGGTGCTCAGGGGTCTCTGAGTCGGCTCTCTACTCCCACTCTCAAGAGAACTCTTCTAAATGTTAAAAGCAGTATCAACTCCCCTGTGGGGGCTCTGAACAGTAGTAAGTACAGATTCGTGTCTTTTTTATTAATATTTTGTTCTGCTCAATACATTTCTGTTGGTCACAACAGTTCAGTTTCCTCTGTGACATCGTAATGCCTTTAAAGTTGACGTGAGAACTTTATTCAGAGTAAATGGGTCATGTGGTCACAGTGCTTTAAATCTTCAGACTCTGAGCCCACAAACCCTAATGCGGGCAGTGATGTTGGACGTGGAAGATATCTCTCTCTCTCTCTCTCTCTCTGCTTCTGCCTCTCTGTAACTCTGCCTTTCAAATAATAAATGATAAATAAATGATTCAATAATAAATGAATTTCAAATGAATGAAACTTTATAAATAATCATCTATGCTTAAAATTGGATTGCAGTGGGATTTCCCCTTCTTAAAAACTTTCTAGCGCTATTATAACTTGCATCTACACAGTAGCTGATACAGATTTTTTCTGGATTGTTCCAGAAGGGGACAGATGGCACTGAAGAGCTGTGGGAGCTGATGTTCCCAGAGTGGGCCTCCTCTCCTCTGCTGCGTCAGAGGCTGGACTGTCTCCACTCTGATCTCCGTCTTTGTAGACAGAGCATCCTCGAGGTCCACATGAGAAGCGGGCCGCCTCCCCATGCTCCCCGTCCCCTGTGTGCACTGTTCCGTCTGCACTCATGCTCTCTCCTGACACCCTCTTGACTTCATTCTCACTCTTGCTCAGTGGGTTTAGCTCCAACCTAGCCGATCTCTGCGTGGACTCCTCCCCGACCAGTTCCCACCCAGACTTCCACTCCTGGGACAGGCTGGTGGCGAGGAGTGCCTGGTGTCCACTGGCCACAGTATGCCTCTGAGTTCCCTCCACCCTCCAAGCTGTGGACCCACCTCTGTTTCCTATCCTCTGCTCTCTTCTCCCTCTTCCTTCTCTTCTTTAAGATCTAGGACAGTCAAAGCCATTGCATTTCTAAGAACATCGCTGTGTGTGCTCAGAGAAAGACCCGAAGTATGTACCAGCATCCCCTCCAGTAGCGGGACAGTGGCCATGTCAGAACCAGTGTTTCTGCCGAGGGCCACGTGGATATTTAACACCAGCTGTGGGCTCTACAAAGTCGTCAGCTGACAAATGAGTCTGCTCTAGGTCTACTGACTTTGGAGTCTCAGCTGTGGTCACCGTGGCCCAGCCAGAACGAACGATGTGGAGGGCCTCATTCCCATGGGGACTTCCTCCTCCCAACCTGACGCCCTCTCTCCTTCCTTTCTGATCATGCTAATACTTCCAGTGCTGTGCCGAGCAAGCGTGCTGAACCTGGACGCCTCGTCTCATTCCTGACCTGGTTGGAAGGCTTCAGTTCTCCCTGTTCAGTCTCACACTGGCTGTTGGTGTGCCGTACGCAGCCTTTAGTGTTCTGTGGTTTGTCCACTGGAACCCCAGTCTGTGGATGGTTTCCATCATGAAGGGACGCTTTCTCTGTGTCTCTTGAGAGGATCACATTGCTTTTGTTTTTCATTTGGTTGATGTGACTTATGTCGCGTATTGATCTGTGAATAATGAATCTACCGTGAGCTCTGGGGTCAATTCCATTGTCACCATGTAGGGATCTGTCAGAGTGTTGGGTTTGTTGTGCTAGTACTTTGTTGAGAAATTTTGTGCTTTAGATATTGTTTTTAAAGATTTAATTATTGATGTGAAAGGCAGAATGACACAGAAAAGCAGAGAGAGAGAGAGAGAGAGGAGAGAGAGAGAGAGAGAGAGAGATCGATCTTCCATCCAATGGACCCCTCCTCAGATGACCCTGCCAGCCTGGACTGGGCGAGGCTGAAGCCAGGAACCAGGAACTCCATCTGAGTCTCCTACAGAGGTAGCAGGGCCCAAGCACTTGGGCCATAATCTTCTGCTCTCCCAGGCCCATTAGCATGAAGCCAGGATTCAAACTGCACTCTGAGAAGGAATGCCTGGGTTGCAACCCTCTGCACCACAGTACTGGCCCCATACTTTAAATATTGTTAAAAGGAGACAGGATTCTTGTGTGAGTACGTGTGTGTGTGTGTATGTATGTATGTATTTGGGCACTTCAAAAAGTTTATGGGGGCCAGCGTGGTGTTGTAGCGGGTGGGACTGCTACCTGCAGTACCACCATCCCATATGGGCACTGGTTCGAGTCCGGCTGCTCCACTTCTGATCCAGCTCTCTGCTATGGCCTGGGTAAGCAGTAGAAGATGGCCCAGGTCCTGGGCCCCTGCACCCAAATGGGAGACTGAGAAGAGGCTCCTGCCTCCTTGCTTCAGATCAGTGTAGATCCAGCGGTTGCAGCAATTTGGGAAGTGAACCAGCATATGGAAGATCTTGTTCTCGCTCTCACTCTTGCTCTACCTCCGCTGTAACTCTTTCAAATAAATAAAATAAATCTTAAAGAATAAATTAGCCCAACTATGGGTATTTTGTAATAGCAACAAAAAATGAAATAAGGCAATATCTGAATCAAAGTTAGGATACATGTTGACCCTAGGTCTGTCAGGTGTCCAAAGCTTCAAATTCACCAGTAATATGGGGAGAAGAACTATATGAAGATGTGAAATTCCTTGTTCACAAAGAAACTACAAAACAAAAAACAAAATGAACATTTTCCCTTTAATTGTGCATGCTCATGCTTATGGGGAAAAACTCATCAGTGATATTTCATGACTATTCATGAGAGCTCCAAGCACACGAAGCTTCTCTATTTATTCCTGACATTTTATTTTGCTTTACATTTTCTGCATACTTTATTTGCTTCATATAAATTGAGTCCGAGGCAAGCAATGGATCTTGTTTTTTCTTAAAAATTACTTATTTTTTTCACAGAAACCTTTTATTTAAGAAATACAAACTTCGTGTGTTTTATAAATCCGTCTTCAGGAACTTAGCATTTGCCCACCATATCCACTCTCCCACCCACACTCCCACCCTTCTTCCTCCTTTCTTTCCCATTCTTATTTTTGCTAAGATCTATTTTCAATGAACTTTATACACATATAATTAACTCTATACTAAGAGTTCAATACAAATTGTATGAAAAAAATAAACTGCTCCTCAACAGTGGAGACAACGGCCATTCCACGTCACAGTGCATTTTAAAGTGGATGCAAAGAAGGACACGTGGAAGTACAATCACACTGATTGAGTTCATGAAGAGTAGTGCAGAGGATAATCTAAAGTTGTGCTGCTCTGGTTTTAGTTGTAGATACGTTAGTATTACAAATCTGTAAATATCCAGGGGGAGGTGTAGCTAGAGAAAAACTCAAGTATGAATTGTGAATATATATATTCATAAAACTGTTTTTATTACACTATGGGAAAAATTGTCATTCCTGCCTTTCAACCTTAACAGCCTACCAGGGCAGTGTTACCACATTGATAGAAAAGACATGATTCATGCAGACTTTCCAAAAATGCAGCTGTATTAGTTGCAACCTAAAAATTATGATACATTTCAAGTAAAATGGAATCAGAGAGGTAGTAAACACTAGTCATACACACACATACTGTAACACCGTTTTTAAATTAACTTCTGATAACTGCAGTCTTCAGTTTCCAAAAATGCCACTAATCTTTTATTCATCTCTGAGGGTACAGCAGAAGCTTTGTGGGAACATGGAACTTAGAGATGTTTATTTAGATGCAAAACTATTTGAAACCCTTGCATTGTTTTTCTTTCATGGTACACTTTTCCATGAAGGCATGTCACATGACAACTATTTCCCTTAAAGGAGAAAATGACCAGCATTTCTTATTTTCTTTAAAGATTTATTTATTCATTTGAGAGGCAGAGTTACAGACAGAGGGAGAAACAGAGAAAGAGAGAGATCTCTCCACTGGTTCACTCCCCAAAAGGCTGCAATGGCTGGAGCTGGGCCAATCCAAAGCCAGGAGCCTGGAGCTTCTTCCGGGTCTCCCACACAGTGCAGGGCCCCTAACACTTCGGCCATCTTCTACTGCTTTCCCAGGCCATCAGCACAGAGCTGGATCATAAGTGGAGCAGCCAGGACTTGAACTTGTTCCCACTCAGGATACATTGCTGCAGGTGGGGGCTTTACCCACTACACCACAGTGCCAGCCCCTCTTCTCTATTATTTCAACCCTGTAAGCAGTTTCTACTAACCTATCATCCTATTCCCATGAAAACCTCTCTCAATATTAAGGCCTATTTTTTTTTTTTATAGTCAGCAGGCAAAACAGCTGTCTCTGGCAATCCAGTGGCCTTCTCTTGAACCAATAATCTGTCTAAAGTATCCTGAATACAGTAGCTATGGTAACTTACATCACAATTTTGCATATATTTGCTGCCTAGCCCCATGCACTCATTCAAAATCACAAAATAGAGTATAGTGAAATTAACTCAAAATCATAAAATATCATACACTGAAAGTTAATGTACTTGTTCTTCCAGAAAACAGGTGTACGAATCATTCTCACCAATACGGTAGGCCCTTCCATCTTACTGATCTCTTCCCAGAGATCATTACGGTTACACATGAAAAGCAAGTACTGAAGGCGTAACACCAACACATTTCAAACTTCATGTAATAAATAATATAGGCTTTCAAGATTCCCCAAGTAGTAGTTTTAAAATGAAGAAATGAAAAAATGGTGTTTTCCATAGATTCACTCGCTCCTTTAGTCAAAATTCAAACTGAATTCATACTGGAGAGAAACCTTACGATTCAAATGCCAAAGAAATATAGGATTCTAAATGAAAAGTCCCCATTGTGTCAAGGAGAGCCAACATAATTCTGAAAAGAAAAATAAAATGGAGGGGTTTGCCAAACTCTGTGTGTGTGTGTTATCTGAAATAAAAGCAACAACAAGCTATACACAAAACATTCAAATTAAAAAAATATTTAAACAATTTTTAGAAGAGTTATTTATTCATTTACTTGTGAGGCAGAGTTACTGACAGAGAGAGACAGAGAGAGGAAGAGAGAGGTCTTCCATCCGCTGGTTCACTCCCCAAATGGCTGCAACAGCTGGAGCTGAGCTGATCCGAAGGCAGGAGCCAGGAGCTTCTTCTGGGTGTCCCTTGTGGGTGCAGGGGCCCAAGGGCTTGGGCCATCTTCTACTGCTTTCCCAGGCCATAGCAGAGAGCTGGATGGGAAGAGGAGCAGCTGGGACTCAAATCAGTCCCCATATTGGGTGCTGGTGCCACAGTTGGAGGCCCAGCCCACTACACCACAGCATTGGCTCCTAAACATTATTTTAAACAACAACAACAACAAAAAAGGTTAACATTAAAGGGAAACCCGTAATTTGAGACTGCCAATATGGCCTTCCAACACAACATCAAAAAACAGAGTATGAACATTTATGTTTCATTGCAAAAAAAAAAAAAAAAACAAAGGAAATATGACACCAGGGCACATATCAAGCAGGGGCTGGCACTGTGGCACAGCAGGTTAAGTACTCACCTGCGGTGCCAGCATCCCATATGGGGTTGGTTCGAGTCCCGGCTGCTCCTCCTCTGATCCAGCTCTCTGCTATGGCCTGGGAAAGCAGTGGAAGATGGCCCAAGTGCTTGGGCTCCTGACAACCCCTGTGTGAGACCCTGGAAGAAGCTCCTGGCTTCAGCCTGGCCCAGCCATCGGAACCAATGGATGGGAAGATCAGTCTCTCTCTGTCTCTCCCTCCCTCTGTAACTCTTTCAAAATCAATAAATAAATCTGCTTAAAAAAAAAAACACTCCTAGACATACACTGTATACATTTTTTAACTTGCAGAATAGGATGACACAACACATATTCGCTGAAGACTTTTGTCTAAATGCTCATATGTGATATGTAAATGAATTGGTAGGAGACTTGAGTGACTCCTGCCACAAAACTGACAATGGTGGTTCCCCACTGAGACATGAGAAACTGTGGAGAACATGACAGGGAGGCCCACAGCCCTTCTCTAACCCCTTCCTTGGCGTGGGCCTGTCCCAGGATGTGCCCAACGGAGCCTCTTCATGAGTTCCACAATGAGATGGAATCTAAATGCAGATGAGAGGAAGTGTGTGAGCAAACAGGTCGGGCAGGAGACTTCAGAGTCGGAGGTGAGCGACACCGGTGCCTGGCATCTGGGACAGCAGGGACACACAGAGCAGCCAGGAGCATCACACGACCTGAGCAGGAGCCGCTCCTGATTCCCCGTTCCTTATTCTTCCTCTCCTCTTCTCAGGTGAGGTCGCTCCTGTGAAGCCCTAACCCTGAGCGTTGAAGCTATGCTGTCTGATGCTGAGAATCAGCATCCCCTTCTTGTACCGCAGACACGTTTGCACAGAAAAGATGAAGGGGACTACGGGGACATCTACTCCATTGTTCTCACCTCATTAAACCGACAGGCCCCAAAAGCAAAGAAAAAAGTATGCAATGTTAAACTAGCCATTTAACCAAGGTTCTGCCTGTTAAAAGGTCATCAGCATCCTTACCAGATACACAGAAATCAAAGAGTAATTCCGGAGTGTGATAAAGAGACGAAGCCTTCAGACCCCATCGTTTGAAATAGCACAGTAAATTTGAGAAAATAATTCAGTGTTGGCCAGGAGAAACATTAAGCTGATTGACAACTGAAGCTCATGAAAACCCCCTGTGCGTGGTCACCTAGTCCTAACACTATAGTGAGAACTTCGGAGGCCTGGGCCTTCTGCAACTTGTATTTGTGTGTTATTTATTTGTTTGACAGGCAGAGGCAGATATCTTTGCAAAATACTTTTTGTGAAAGGTTGTACAGCCTTGTGTAATGTAGTTGTTGAAGATTCTTTGCGATCACCTATTATCAGGCAATCATACGTGCATTTCTCTAGCTATTCAGGGCTTTTCTCCTCCTAATATTTTTCTCGGGGTCTTTTTAAGTTTTCCTATTAAATGCTTGTGCTCAAGTGGATTTGAACCTTGGAAAGCAAATTTCTTGTGGACACATCACAGCCTGGCGAGAGACCCTGCTTGGGCAGAGGAAGTACCTACCCTGTACCCAGACTCCTAACCTGCCACAGCATACATGTGCTGTTGGAAGCTACTGAGTACAGTGACGTGTTACGTGGTAATAGGAGCCGAGGAAACATTTGCCATGTATGGAAGAAAAGGATAACATAGCATCGTGCTCATGTTCAGATTATCCAACAAGTTCTGAACAAGTGCACAAATGAGAATAGATGCTTACCCAAACCAGCCTGCCTTCCTCAATCCTTCTGGGTCAGAACAATGCAGAGCTCACTCTGGCCCTGTCAACAGTCATCCCTCATTACCCCACTCACTGTTTCACCATCAGTCTGATGCATAGCACACGCGTGGAATGATGCAAATACTGTATCATACATAGAAGAAAATAACACTTGTTCCCTTAGGATGCATTTTGACACAGTATCACATACCCCCGACAGGGGCTTTCTGAAGCTGCAGTAGGACAAATGTAAACAGTTCCTCGTCATTGCGTTGATCCCCAAAGATCAGAAGTCACCGAGCAGCCTGCTCCTGTCGCCTTCCCAGGTGGAGCTGGCCCGGCCTTTGCCCCGCTGTGCGTGCCTGGGCTGCTCCTCCCGCCTCACCTGGTCCCTCTCTTCCCTGCTTTATCCCTTGCTGCGCAGTGCGTGGTGCGTCCGGAGCTGCCGAGAGGGCTCACTGTTTTGCCAGCAAATGCACGAGTTCCTGCCTCCTGCCCAGGCCCGGTCCGCTGTGCCCTGCACTTTGCTACTCCAAAGTTTCGTAGCTGAGTGTGGCTTTCGGAGCTGACTGGTGAGTGAGGAGGGAGGACCCCTTCTCCTAAGTCAGTTGACAGACAAGAGAGCGGCCTCCCTAGCGTTCGCACAGCACACTCGTGGTTAGGAAACAGGTTAGGGGATGCGCACTTCGGACTTGCGGAGAGCCAGTCCTCCTCTGCAGAGATCTTGATTGCTTTGACGAGCAGAGAGTTGTTCTAAATGACGAAAACCCCGTTAGGGGCTGGTCTGTCTGTCGGTTCTCAGTGGAACACAGCCGGGACATAGATGCTTATGAAGACTTGTAGGCATCTGATGGAGCGTAAGATGTAGCCAGTAGGTGACAATAGTTCTGATTTTTAAATTTTTTGAATCCTTAATTTTTTTTGTCTATCTTATACTGATTTTACAGGGAAGTATATGTTCAAATCTTCCTGTGATTGAGGAAATAGCCTTTTTTATTTCTTATGTGTATGTCTGTGTTGTTTCCCTGAACATTCTAGAAGCAATCAACTCCCCAAATACAAAAGATTCATAACTTACTTTCTCATTTATTTATTTATTTTTTTTTTGACAGGCAGAGCGGACAGTGAGAGAGAGAGAGAGAGAGAAAGGTCTTCCTTTTTTGCCGTTGGTTCACCCTCCAATGGCTGCCGCTGCCGGTGCATCGCACTAATCCGAAGCCAGGAGCCATGTACTTATCCTGGTCTCCCATGGGGTGCAGGGCCCAAGCACTTGGGCCTCCTCCACTGCACTCCCTGGCCACAGCAGAGAGCTGGCCTGGAAGAGGGGCAACCGAGACAGAATCTGGTGCCGCAACCGGGACTAGAACCCGTTGTGCCAGCGCCACAGGCGGAGGATTAGCCTAGTGAGCTGCGGCGCCGGCCAAGATTCACAATTTTCATCTCTATTCAGCTTCTCCTCTACAGTTCTGAGATCCACAGTCAGCGGATTTTCTTGCATGAGGTCACGAAAGTTTCTTTCTTGGAAACAGCCAGCAAAGTGGCCTGATACAGGATACTCAGGAAGATCTCGAAATCTATACCAGACAATACATTTTTTTTTTAAAGTGATGATATCCCTTCTTATATTCCTCTTTGTGCTATGCAAGGACACTCTGCTCATTTAGCCTGCTAATATTCTAAATACTCTAATTTTCCTATGTGTATATGACCGTATTTCAGTTGATGACCACTTTTTCAAAGATGAAACCTTCATAAATAGGAGTGTGAGAGAAAAACATTTTCCTAGTATAGGATTACTCACAGATATCGTGACATTATTGCTGTTGGAAGCTAAACCTACCAAAAGCTTTATAATAGCGTTCTACTTTCTTCTGTGTTCTTATAGAAGAAAATAGTACGCCTACCAAAAACTATGCAAAGTATTGCAAAATTAATGTCTTCAGGTGAAAAAACCCCAAATATCTTCTACAGACTGTCCTAACGGCTTTTTACACATACCCACGGAACACTCAGAAAGAGGGAAAGAAAAAAAAAAAGGCCTAAAATGAATTACCATAGTTTTTAAAGGTACATTTTCCAGTTCTTTTCAGAATGCACAGAAAGTGAATTTGAAGTTACATTCTATTTATAAATTATTTATCCAACCGTATTACCACGCCCACAAAGTCTGACTCAAAAGTATTTGCGACCAACTCATTTTTAGTGTGGACTAGAATAACAAACATAGGGAAGAACGTGTGATTTATATATTTTTTTTAACGTAACGGTTGCTTACAAACCTGCCCCTGCGCTATCCGCACCCTGGCAGGCCGTGCCCCTGCGCAAGCCCGCCGAAGGGGTCCGGGGCGGCGCTCGCCCGCGGGTGAACGCGGAGCGCTCGCGGAATCCCGATTTCTGCACTGCCCGGACGGGACACGCTCTGCTCCGCCCGCCACGATCCTGCACGCTCCTAGACAACTCCGGGGCTTTAAACGGCTCCAGCTAATCTCCCCGATGGACCCTCCGCCCCCACGGGCACCCGCGGCCAGACCCCGGGCCCACGGGAGCCTGCAGGGGCGCGGGACGGGAGCGACGCGCAGGCCCCGCCCCGGCCCCGCCCACCGCGCCGGCCCCGGCCCCGCCCACCGCGCCGGCCCCGCCCCGGCTGCGCGCGCAGTTTCCCACAGACCCGGAAGGGATCGCGTCCAACGAAGGGCACTGCGGGGCGCGTGAGTGTCTCTGTTACCCTTAAAATGCGCGCCTCGCGGCCCCCCACGCTCCCTTCCTGCGCAGTGGGGAGTCCCTGGAGACATGAGGGTCCCGCCGCCTCTGGGGTCAGAGTCGCTCGGAGGCCGGCCCTGCCCGCGTCTCCGTCCCCGGGGCCGTGTAGACGCGCCCTCGTGCGCCGGTGGCCGAGTTACAGTCCGTCGCTGGCCTCCTCGTTCCCCCTCGAGGATTCCTTGGGCGCTCGGCAGCTCGGCCCAGGAGAGCTGGCGTCCTCCCCAGTCCTGGGGGTCCGCGACCCCACCCCTCTCCTCAGCCGCTCCCTGTCCGCCCGCTGCCGCCCCTAAGCCCCCCCTGGCCCGCGAGGTCCCTGGGTAAGGACACCTGGTTCTCCCGGCCCGAGTCCACCCGTGGAGAAGCCCCCCCGCGGTCCCGAGTCCACCCGTGGACAGAGCCCCCCGCGGTCCCGAGTCCACCCGTGGAGAGAGCCCCCCCGCGGTCCCGAGTCCACCCGTGGAGAAGCCCCCCCGCGGTCCCGAGTCCACCTGTGGAGAAGCCCCCCCGCGGTCCCGAGTCCACCCGTGGAGAAGCCCCCCCGCGGTCCCGAGTCCACCTGTGGAGAAGCCCCCCCGCGGTCCGAGTCCACCCGTGGAGAAGCCCCCCCGCGGTCCCGAGTCCACCCGTGGAGAAGCCCCCCCGCGGTCCCGAGTCCACCTGTGGAGAAGCTCCCCCGCGGTCCCGAGTCCACCCGTGGAGAAGCCCCCCCGCGGTCCCGAGTCCACCTGTGGAGAAGCCCCCCCGCGGTCCCGAGTCCACCCGTGGAGAAGCCCCCCCGCGGTCCGGCCCGAGTCCACCTGTGGAGAAGCCCCCCCCGCGGTCCCGAGTCCACCCGTGGAGAAGCCCCCCCGCGGTCCCGAGTCCACCCGTGGAGAAGCCCCCCCGCGGTCCCGAGTCCACCCGTGGAGAAGCCCCCCCGCGGTCCCGAGTCCACCCGTGGAGAAGCCCCCCCGCGGTCCCGAGTCCACCTGTGGAGAAGCCCCCCCGCGGTCGGCCATCTTACGCCGCCCCCTCCTCCTCCCCGGGGCTGTGCGGGCTGAGGGGGTCGGGGAAGGGCCGGGAGGGCTCTGAGGAAAAAATACTAGGAAAACTGAGGAAGAAAAGAGTGAGACCCATAACCAGATAGTGAGGGACTGGCAGAGAGAGTGGAGAGAGAGAGTAGGGGAAGGGGGTCTACCAGTTTATCTGGCAGAGCAGAAGTTGGGGAAGAAAGAGGCAGATAGGTAAGCAGATTGGAGAAAGACAGGAGACAGCGTAGCAAGAGGCGAGGCAGGCTGCAAGGATGGGGAACAGGTGAACAGAAGGAAGAGAGGAGAGGGGCCGAAATGAGGATCGGAACCCCGGGGGAGCCAGAAAGCAGCTAGGGAGAGGTGGGAGTGGGGGGCCCGTGCACGACGAGGGCCGGAAGTACCCAGTGAAGACAAGAAGGCGGCGCCCGATGGGTGGGCAGCTGGTGCGGGTGGGTGGCGAGGCTGTGAAATTCTGACGTCTGCCGTCATCCTCGGACACATTAAGCATGTGTTCAATGATATAAGATTGAGAATTGCAAAAGTCCCATCCTGCAAGGCATGGGCAAAAGTCTTGGCTGACGATCGCTCCCCGTTGTGATTAGTGAGCCCAAGAATGGTGATTTGTCTCTTTGGGTTGTGGGTCCCGTCTTCCCTTCGCGTGGGAGGGAGTAAAGTGTGGGGCTGTGAGATAACCGGGAAAACCAGTGTTTCCCGTGCTCACACATAGTACACGCTGAGCACGACAGAGTACTTAACCTAATTCACAGAATTCAGGGAAAGCGGTGAGCAGCCCGCCGGAAGAGCTGTCCTTGCCAATTAGCCAAACAGGTGGGTGGGACTAGGAAGCATGATGCTCACCTGGTCAGGCAGAAGAGTAGGTGGCGACTACTATTTGCATATGGCCTCAGAGGTGAGGAAGTGTCTAGAGAATGAGCCATGAACCCCCAGAATCTGACACTTTTCCCCTGTAAGTAGTGTCCGAATTGAGTTATTCTTGTGGGAGTGTGAGAAAGCCGCATACACAAGTCGCTGACCCGAGGTGAAGTATGTAGAGTTGAGTGTGCGGACAACAGTTTGTTTTTTTCTGTCTCAAACAGTAAAAGGAAGAGGTCGCCTCCACCTGCCCCACCCACCGGTCTCAGGGCCCCTGTCAGCTGTCAGCTCAGTATTGACTGGCAATGACCTGTACCTGCAACTGGCTGTTGCCCACCCTGTGGTTGTGCACTGTTGTCAGCCCTGCTCACAGTCTCAGAACGGTGTGTATCCTTCCTCCACTGTGCCACTGTTGTTAACTCAGGGTTTTATTTTAATGTACTACAAAAGTGTATCATGCATTAAACACACACACTGAAGCCTTTATTTTCTTTCCACTCTTCCACATTTGAAACAAAATTCTGCAGTAACTACATTTCTCCCTCTGTAAGTACCCTCTTCTGCGTTCCATTTAAGAGCCCAAAACTTGATTTTACTCTGTCTTTAATTCAGCCTCCTAACTGGTTTGAATCCAGTTGGGTTTTATATCCACTCTCTACTGCTACTTTCCTTCTCAGAATAGCCAGTATTTTCCTGATTTCTAAATCCAGTGTGTGATATTCTGTCTTCATCCTTGTTCTGTCAGCAACGTGTATCACAGTTGCATACTCTCTCTTGTTTTCTCCTGATTTCAAGGACATCCCATTCACTTTTAAAAGTCGACTTGTTTGAATTTTCTTGTGACCCCTCTGGTTGGTTCTCACTTCCTCTCCTGCTGTCTCCTGAGTCCCTGAACCTCTTCTAGTTCTGCCACACCCTCTGACTTTATCATCTCTTATCAAGGCCTTGACACCACCTGCTCCTCTTCATTTCCCCTGGAGTCCTGGATCCTCAGGCAGAGGATCCAGGTATTGTCCCAGCTCTGTTGGGTGATCTGATGTGCATCCCCACCTCTCCGTGTCCACGTGGGTCTTTCTGAGTCCCCGGATTCAAGTCTGCAGCAGCCCTGCCCTTCTCAAGGCAGTTGTGACCCTGTGCTTTCTAGGGTTTCACTGAACATCACTGCCTGTATCTATATGTGATATTAATACATGCTTTAATTGAAGTAGAAAAAATTACATGTGTACACCAAATGGGTGAGGAAGTGGTTTTCAGAAGTCTTTTTGAGGTGTGGTAGTAAGATGTTAGAAGGCCCTGGTCCAACCTGCTATGTACCCCGGTCCCTCTCTGACTTCCTTGACTGCTGCGTCCTCTTCCCTCATTCCGCTCCAGCCATGCAGTCCCCAGGGTCACTCCTGCTTGGGGGCCTCCACTTTTGCTCTACCTCTGCCTAGGCCTCTGCACCCTCAGCTGCAGGTGGCAAATGTCCTTCCTGGCCAGGTCTTTGTTCCAGTGTCATCTTCTCCATGGAGACTTCTGTGACCTCACCCCCACCGCCTCATTAACATTCCAGCCACACCCACCCCCCCACCTCTGCTCAGAACCTGAACGGGGAGGTATGTTGGGCTTTTCCCTCTGAGTGGTGCTGCACCCTGGCTTCCCATTAGAGTGCAGTGGCATCTTGTGCCCCCTGGTAGCAGTAAATTTCCATTCACATAGTTTGGGATCCAGCCTTAAAATAGTTAAAGTTGATTCCACTCTGTGACCAGCCTTGAGCGGGTCGGGTCGGCTGTGTGTCCTTCATTCCTGGGGGTTGAGGTCAGCCTGGGATCCACAGAGGTTTGGGGGGTCTGTGCTCTGCATGGGGTTTGGTCAGAGTTGGGTATTGGAACTGGGCTCAGTCCAGCCCAGCTCCCCAGTGCTGAGCACATGTGTGGGCCTCACCTGGAGGGGAGTGGGTTCTGAAGAAATGGGAAAAGATTCATGCATTGGTTTGTGTGCAGCAGTTTGTTGTCCCTACATTCCTGCAGGTGCAGTGGGCAGCAGAGGACCGTCTTCTACATGGTGAGGCCTTCCCTGTGCATGTGGTTGTGGCCTGGCATGGAGTGTGTTGATTCTAAGCATCAAACAGCTAACCTTGACATTCAAGATTGACTTCCAAGGACTCTCGTGTTACCTGAGGAGAAAGGCCTGAAGAGGAGGAAGAGGGAAGAAAAGCAGTCAGGAATGGCTCTGACGCAGGTACTTGTGTTCTGGGTGAATTGTCCTGTCACCCTCCTTTCTGACACGCCAGGCATTGGAGCGGCGGATCTTCTCTGACCTATTGGCTCACACGTACCTGCGCCTGCCCTGGTCCCTCTCATCTCCGCTTAGATTCCATCTCACTGTGCACTTGAAGAAGCTCCACAGGGTGTGGGCGTGGGATACACGTGTCATTTTGTTGATCTTTACAAAATGTTCACAATTGTTTTGTTGAACGTTTCTGTCCACCATATAATTCCTGTCTGTTGTTAATATTAATTATTTCCTTCCTTCTGCTCATGTTATTCTAGTTCTTTCTATATCGAGGTGGAAGGTTAGACTGTTGATTAGAGTTCATTCTTTTTTTTTTTTTTTTTATTTATTTTTTTTTTTTACAGGCAGAGTGGACAGTGAGAGAGAGAGACAGAGAGAAAGGTCTTCCTTTGCCGTTGGTTCACCCTCCAATGGCCGCCGCAGACGGCAGCTGCGGCCGGCGCACCGTGCTCGTCCGATGGCAGGAACCAGGAGCCAGGTGCTTTTCCTGGTCTCCCCATGGGGTGCAGGGCCCAAGCACCTGGGCCATCCTCCACTGCACTCCCGGGCCACAGCAGAGGGCTGGCCTGGAAGAGGGGCAACCGGGACAGAATCCGGTGCCCCGACCGGGACTAGAACCCGGTGTGCCGGCGCCGCAAGGCGGAGGATTAGCCTGTTGAGCCACGGCGCCGGCCTAGAGTTCATTCTTAACAGTTTTATTACCACTCACTTACCCTTTACTGCTTTCACTGAATCCCATAAGTTTTGGGTATATTATATTTGTATTTCACTTTTACTGCAGATATTTTCTCAATTCTTTTTTTTCCCCTACTTTGACCCACTGGTTATTTATTTATTTTTTAAAGATTTATTTATTTATTTGAAAGGCAAAGTTACAGAAAGAGAGAGAGAGAGAGGTGTTCCATCCACTGCTTTACTCCCCAAATGGCCTCAATAGTTGGGGCTATGCCAGGCCAAAGCCAGGAGCCTGAAGCTCCATCCGTGTCACCTACATGGGTGGCAGGGCCCCAGGCATTTGGTCCATCTTCTGCTTCTGTCCCTGGCACATTATCACAGAGCTGGGTAATAAGTGGATCATTCTGACTCGAATCAGTGCTTACGGGAGGCCAGCACTGTGCCACAACATCATACCTGCATTGGTTATTTAAAAGTGAGTTGATTTCTACATACTTGGAGATCTTTTTTTGGCTTCTGCTAGTGATTTCTATATTCTGTCACAAGAGGTAAATATAGGGGCTGGTTCTGTGGTATAGTGGGTAAAGCCGCCGCCTGCAGTGCCGGCTTCCCTTGTGGGTGCCAGTTCGAGTCCTGGCTGCTCCACTTCCGATCCAGCTCTCTGCTATGGCCTGGGAAAGCAGTAGAAGATGGCCCAACTTCTTGGGCCTCTGCACCCACGTGGAAGACCTGGAAGAAGCGCCTGGCTCCTGGCTTCAGATTGGCCCAGCTCTGGCTGTTGGGGCCACTTGGGGAGTGAACCAGCCGATGGAAGATCTCTCTCTCTCTCCTGCCTCTGCCTCTCTGTAATTCTGCCTTTCAAATAAATAAATCTTAAAAAAATAAAGAGGTAAATATAGTGAACAACAAGAACACCCAGACCAAGAAGTGCTCTGTGCCCTTGCTGATCAGTCTGGTCGTTCTGTCTGTAACAGTGGGGTTTCTTACCATCAGTCTTACCCTTACTGTGCTGCAGACGAGTTTTCCTTCTCATATTTTTAATGTTTTCTTTTTACATTGAGGAGTGCTAATGTCAGGTATATACTTATGCATGTTGTATCTTCATGGAAAATTGTCACTTTTATCATATAAAACCCTTCTCTGGTAACAGTTTTATCTTTAAAGGTTTTTTTTTTTTTTTTGATACAAGGATAGCCAGCACTACTTTATTTAGACTTCCATTTGCATGGGATATATTTTCCCATCTTTCAAACAACTGAAACTCTGCTCCTCTACATCTCAACCCCCCCCCCCCATGTTGCAATACAAATGACCTCTCTTCTTTAAAAAAAAAAAAAAAAACTTTATTTATTTTCATCTTCTTGAAAGCAGAGAGAGGGGGCCGGCACAGTGGGTTAATGCCCTGGCCTGCAGTGCCAGCATCCCATATGGGTGCCGATTCTAGTCCTGGCTGCTCCTCTTCCAGTCCAGCTCTCTGCTGTGGCCTGGGAAAGCAGTGGAACACGGCCCAAGTCCTTGGCCCCTGCACCCGTGTGGGAGACCTGGAAGAAGCTCCTGGCTCCTACCTTCGGATTGGCACAGCTCTGGCCGTTGTGGCCAATTGGGGAGTGAATCATTGAACAGTAGACCTCTCTTTTTGTCTTTCCTCTCTCTGTGTAACTCTGACTTTCAAATAAATCTTAAAAAAAAAAAAAAAAAAAAAGGCAGAGAGAGGGAGGGGGAGAGAGAGAAAGAGAAAGAGAGGTAGTCTGCTATCCATTGTTTGACTCTCCAGAAGCCTAGAGCTAGGACTGCATAAGGCCATTGGCTGCTGGCTCCCAGGAAACTGCATCTGAAGTGGGAGAGCCAGGATTTAAACTGGCCCTCCAGTGTGGGATGCAGGCATCCTAAGCAGCAGCTTAACCCTCTGCACTAACAGCACAGGCCCTGCATTTCTTCTTTTTATACTGCATATGGACTTATTATTTTTATTAAAAAGATTCTGTACTTGATTTCAAAGTGATGTACACACACCTGTGTTAAAATGTAACGAGTTCTGTATATACTTATATTTAACTTTACCTGCAAGTTTTATGTTTTTGTAAACTTTGGTTTTTCAGTTTATAATTTCATCTGAACCCGAATATCTGTGTAGAAGTTCTTGTAGGACAGGTAGTCATGATGTTCTCCCTCAAGTTTGGTTTATGGGGCAAAGTCTCAGTTTCCTGAATTCTCCTTTTCTGAAGGACATTTTTACCAGATACAGTGTTTTTAGTTGGCATTTGGTTTCTGTCAGCACTCTGAATGTACCATTTCAATCCCCTGTAGCCTGCATGTTTCTGCTGATAAATCTACTGATACTCTTGCGTCATAAGTCACTTTTCTCTTACTGTTGTCAAGACTGTTTTGTCTCGCTTTTGATGCTTTGATTTTGATGTGTCCTCTGTAGGTTTTAGATGTATCCTGGGTGGATTCTTTAGCCTTTGACCTCTCCATGTGAGTTAATTTATCTTCCTTTTGTCGTGTTTTTTATTTTTGTGATTTAATTTGTTTCTTTGTATGGGCCATGTTTCCTTTTCTTCTTGAGGATCTGGTTGTCTTGGTTGATGGTTTGGCATTTCAGAAATCAGCCAGTTCTCCTAGTTTCTGGTTTCTGACTTCCTTAAGTGGGTCACTCGCCAGGGGTCCCAGCTTGAGGGATTTCACACCGCTTGAGTGTTTTCTGGGCCTAGGTTCTCTTCAGCGTGTTGCTGTAACCTCCTGACTGAGCGAGTTTGCTGGTGTCTATTCAGGGTGTCCCTGTTGCCTGCCTGGATGTTGGCCCACCAGTAGTGGTAACTGCAGACATTGATAATATCATGGCCCTCGCTCTCAAGGGCCCCTGACTCGGTACCCTGTCACTTTCAATGCATTAACAGGACAGAGACCAGTTCCTTAGGCAGTCAGTAAGAATAATGGATGGCTATTTTCTTGCCCTGGGGAAAATTGGGAATTGATTTCCACATCACAAAATTTTCCTACGAGGCTACTTGCCTTATATGGTTTCTAAATTTCTCACAAGGCAGTTTGATTCATGTATTCTTGCTAATTCTGTTTCCCCAAAAGATAGATAGCATTTGGGACTTTCTATTCCTCTGTCTTGCTGACAGTACTCCTTCAATAGATTTTTTTTTTTTTGACAGGCAGAGTAAACAAATAGAGAGAAGGGTCTACCTTTGCCATTGGTTCACCCTCCAGTGGCCGCCATGGCCAGTGCACTGCGCTAATCCGAAGGCAGGAGCCAGGTGCTTCTCCTGGTCTCCCATGGGGTGCAGGGCCCAAGCACTTGGGCCATCCTCCACTGCATTCCTGGGCCACAGCAGAGAGCTGGCCTGGAAGAGGGGCAACCGGGACAGAATCCGGCGCCCCGACTGGGACTAGAATTCGGTGTGCCTGTGCGACAGGCGGAGGATTAGCCTATTGAGCTGTGGCACCGACCTAGTACTCCTTCAATAGTTTTATAATTTCATAGATCTGGGGATATCTTTTAATTTTGATGTCATGGTATATTTGCCAATGGAAACATCAGATATTCCTGAGAGAGAGAGAGAAAGGTCAATGAGATCTACTAAAGAAGGAGGATTGTCTTCAGGATATTGTTGTTAGTTCCCACATTTAAATGACATTATTTTTGTAGCGTTTAGCCAACTGTTTTTAACAAATACAGTTCTTTCCTTTCTTCTTTCTCCCTCCTTTCTCATCTTTTCCCTCTTTACTGGCCCCTTATCAGGCATCCTGCACAGTGGTGAGTGGCTCTGGCCCTTGCCGACCTTCTCTATGCCTCCTTAATTTAGAGGAAATATACCTACTCTTTACTGCTGATCATGATGTTTGGAGAGATAATCTTACTTAATACCACTTTTGGCTGTTTATTTTATTTTTTAAGATTTTTATTTGTGAGGTAGAGTTAACACAGAAAGAGAGAGGGGGAGACAGAAAGGTCTTCCATCCACTGGTTCACTCCCCAAATAGCCTCACCAGCCAGAAGTAGGCTGATTGAAACCAGGAGCCAACAGCTTTGTACAGGTCTCCCACGCAGGTGCAGGGGCCCAAGCACTTGGGCCATCTTCTACTGTTTTCCCAGACGATAAGCAGAGAGCAGGATCAGAAGAGGAGTAGCTAGGACATAAACTGGTGTCCATATGTGATGCCAGTGCCGTAGGCAGAGGCTTTAGCTTACCATGCCACAGCACTGACCCTGTTTATTTCTTTAAATTACCTTTTTGACCTGATTTTTAATTATCCAATTATTTCTTTCAGTATGTAGTGTTACAATATATATTTCTTTGATCTTTTTTGTTAATGTTTATTATTTTAAATTTCCTGATCTTACATTATGATTTTTTTTAGCAAAATAAGCTAATGAACTCCATTGTAGTGTTGTTAACATCTAAATAAATTAAAATGGATAAAATTCTATTTTTATTTTAAGTGTAGATCTTTAATAGACATTGTGTTCAAGTTTCAGTATTTATATTTTCATGATATACTATTTTTATTATTTTAAATTTATTTTCTTTATTTGAAAAGCAGAGAGATAGAATGATCTTCCAGTTACTGGTTCATTCCCCAAATACCCACAACAGCCAGGCCAAAGCCAGGAGCCTGTAACTCCATCTTGGTTTCCTCTGTGGGTGGTGTAGACCCAAGCACTTGTACCGTACCCTCCCAGGGTGTGCATTAGCAGGAAGCTAGATCAGAAGTGAAGGAACTGGAACGCTGATGTGTGATGTGGGCGTCCCAAGCATCTTAACCACTGTTCCAAATGCCTGCCCCTCCCCTGTTACATTCTTACTGCACAGAATGCTTCTGTGACCCAGCTTAGGGGTGGGGTGGATATCTTTCTACACAAAGCAAGAAGTTCTGCATCGGACACCAGCTGGGTGTCCTCTAATTCACTTTGATTCTGGCACTATCTACAGAGATAATATCAGATCGCACCAGTTCAAGGCTCAATTCCACAAAAGTGCCCCCACTTCAAATGCCAGTGACTTGAAGTTCTGAATGACCAGCTCTAAGTGAGGCAGCTTAAGACCCCTTCCTCATGTTTGAATAATCTGTTAGAATGGCTCATTAGAACTCAGAGAAACACTTTTTATTTACCCTCACCATTTATTGTGAAGGATACAGATGAACACTGAGATGGAAGAGATGCATAAGGTGAGGTGTGTGGGGTGAGAGGTGCAGTGCTTCCATGTCCTCTGGCTGCCCCACCCTCCCGGAACCTCCATGTGTTCAGCTATCTGGGTGTTCCCTTGAATGCTGTCTGTGGAGTTTTATGGAAGCTTCATCATGTATATATGACTGCTTGTATCACTGACCATTGATGAGCAATCCAGATTTCAGCTCTTCTCCCCTCAGGGTGAAAGGGTACAACTGAGTGTCACAACCCTTCTAATCCTGCCTCAGTCTTTCTGGTGACAGCCCCCTCTTAAAGCTGTCAAGGAGCCTCCTGCCACCATAGATAGAAATTACAATCAGATTACAAGTGAGCTGTGTTAGAAATGTAGACAAAGACCAAACATGTATTTTATAATATCAGAGCTTGGCTCTGGCTTGCTTATTTTAATCAAGCTGATCTTTAGAGTTCCCTCCTCACTTTATATGAAGATTATAACCTTCCCAATAGCCCCTTAGTGAAATGTGTTTTTCATTTTAGGAACAGGTGACATTCAGGGACGTGACCATAGAATTCTCTCAGGAGGAGTGGGATTGCCTGGACCCTGCTCAGAGAGCTTTGTACAGGGACGTGATGCTGGAGAACTACAGAACCCTGCTGTCCCTCGGTGAGGATGACCTCGCTCCGGAAGTCGGGATCCACCCTTGTGCATCTTTGCATTTTTTTCTTGTGTACCTCTTACACATCCCTTTGTGATTTGATTAAAGCTGTATGGACTCAGAAAGAAAAGCTTCGCGAGGTGGCATCTGCACTTTAGTTGTCCCCTTTCTTCAGATGTTCTATTCCCTTGATCGCACATCCTTGTGTGATTCCAGGGCTGAAGGTTTTGTAAAGTTCCATGGCCAACCTTTAAAGTATTCAATTCTCTGTCTTCCATCCCTATGCTTTTGATTTAGTGGTTCTTGGATATTAAAGTGAACTATTTTTCTAGATTCATCTGTAATGTTCTCTCTCAAGTGAGCATAGTACTGAGATTCTAGAAAACCCCATAGCATATTTCTTTGTTTTTATGAGTAGAGATCTCTCCTTTTGACCTGAATGTTACCTTCATTTTGGAGCAAAGGAAAGAGCCCTGGACTGTGGGGAGCCAAGTGAAAATGGCAAGAAAACCAAGCACGTGGGAATGTGTCAAAGGTGTGATTGCAGGTCCCAGTTCAGATGGGCAGGCAGGAGACACCCCATTAAATACTGTTTGAGAAACGCTGGGAGTACAGGAGGTTTGTGGGAAAATGAAAGTTTATATCCTGTCCTCTTGTCCTCCAGGAGTACTACAGCTGGACCAGAGAGCAGAGTCTTTATCATGGTGTGACTTCTGTGAGCCCTGTGCTCCCTGGACACAGTGGTGCAGGGACAGTTGTTTCAGAAGTGTCTCCACCCTCTACTCTCCTGGTTCTTAGTCAGGTTAGCTCAGAACTCAGGCCTCCATCACCATGCTGTGTGCCATGATCCATCCATGTTCCATCACATGTCTAGGCATGGAAAACCCAGCCTTCCAAGGAAGTGGGGAATGTCACCTGCTCCTCCTTTGCACCCAGGGCCCAGAAACCACAAGGAGCTAGTGGAGCTCCTCTGCCTGTTGAGGTTCCTCAGACATTTCTTTTCAGTTTTGCTTCGATCCACATTTCTTGGTTGTGAGAGACTTCTGAGATTGCTCAGCGGAACTAGAAGGATAGGCAACAGGAAATTCCTCTTGGATCCTCAGTCCTGCAGGGGGCACATACCTCAGTCTTTCAAGTTCTCTACATGGGGCCTGTGTGCAGAGCTGAGTCCTACGTCCAGATCCCACCAAGGCTGACACCGCATGTCATGGTTATCTCTTTTCTACTGCTCTTACTGTGTGAGTGCAGGAAAACTTTGCTTCCTGATTTTGTATTCTCTTAAATTTGGGTGATTTTACTGTGAAACTTGCTTTTGATGTACACATTCCTGAGGTCTCACATTTGGTTTTTCTGCTGTTTAGAAGTGGCAGCAGCCATGGATGTAGCAGTCAGTTTTCAGTTCTTTTGAGAATATACCCAGAAGTAGACTCAAGGATAATTCAGTTTCATATCACTTGAGGAAATGTCATACTTCATTTGCATAGCAGCTGCACAATTTTACATTCTCACCAGTAGAGCACAAGTCGGATTTCTCCATATATCTGCCAATACTTACTTTCTGTTCTTTTTGACAGAAAATATATTAATATAAGGTGATATCTTACTGTGTTTATTATGTGCATTTCTTTTTTTTTTTTTTTGACAGGCAGAGTGGACAGTAAGAGAGAGACAGAGAGAAAGGTCTTCCTTTGCCGTTGGTTCACCCTCCAATGGCCGCCGCGGCCGGCGCGCTGCAGCCGGTGCACCGTGCTCATCCGATGGCAGGAGCCAGGTGCCAGCTGCTTTTCCTGGTCTCCCATGGGGTGCAGGGCCCAAGCACCTGGGCCATCCTCCACTGCACTCCCGGGCCACAGCAGAGGGCTGGCCTGGAAGAGGGGCAACCGGGACAGAATCTGGTGCCCCGACCGGGACTAGAACCCGGTGTGCCAGCGCCGCAAGGTGGAGGATTAGCCTGTTGAGCCACGGCGCCGGCCTATTATGTGCATTTCTATAGTGATTACTGATTTGTTTTCTGTTTTTCACATGCTTTTGGTCATTTGTACATCATCTCTCAAGACACACCTATTAAGTGTCTTTGCCCATTTATTAGTTACTTGTTTTTTGTGTTGCTGTTGTTGAGATATAAGAGTTCTTTCTGTATTGTCATATTGCTCTCTTAGCAAATAATATTATTTTCACTTTTTTTTTTTGCCTTATCCATTTGCTTTCTTTTCACTCTGTTGATTATTTCCTTTGGTGCTTAGTATTTTTAAATACTGATGTATTGATCTATTTTTACTTTTGTTGTCTGAACTTTTGATGTTATGTCCAAGAAAATCATCAAATTCAATGTCATAAAACATGGGTGACATGCTTTCTTCTTGGAATTTTATAGCTTTATATCTTCCATGTAGGTCATGGATCTAATTTTTCCATATGATGTAAAGTAAGGATCCACTTTCATTCTTTTGCATATATCCATCCAATTTTTCTGGCACCATTTGTTGAAAAGAGTGACCTTTCCCTGTTAGATAGCCTTGGCACCTTTCTTGAAGATTATTTGATGATACATGTGAGGGTTTCTAAAATAATTTTTACTTATTTATTTTTATGTATTATATTTATTTATTTATTTGAAAGGCAAACAGATCTCCCATCCACTGGCTTACTTCTCAAATGCCCACAACAGCAGGGGTTGGGCCAAGCCAAAGCCAAAAGCCAGGAACTCAGTCCACATCTCCCACATGTGGGTGACAGGGACCCAAGTACTTGAGCCATCACTGTTGCCTCTCAGGGTGCACACACATTAGCAGGAAGCTGGAATCGTGAGCAAGTTTAGATTTGACTTAATTCATCCATTAGTCCTAATATCATTTTGTAGAATCTTTAGGGTGGTTTACATTCAAGATTATGTCATGCATGAACATCATTTTATTGCTACCTTTCCAATTTCATAGCTTTCATTTCTTTTTCTTATCTAGAATAAGGCTAAGATTCCAGTACTATGTGGAATAAAAAGTGAAAGTGGGCTTCCATGCCTTTTTCCTGGTATTCAGTAAAAGCTTACAATTTTTCAACATTGCATCTACTGTTTGGTCTGACATTTTTCTATATGACCTTTATGGTATTATGATAGATTCCTTGTATTTCTAGTGTATTGAGTGTTGTTTGTACAATGAGTGTTTTGGTTATACTTTGTTTGAAACTAGGCTTCCAAATATTTCTTTGTCTTTTATTTATACAAGATATCTCTCTGTCTCTGTCTAAGTCTCTGACTCTCCTTCTCTTTCTGTAACTCTGACTTCCAAATAAGTAAATATAAGTATATCTTTTTAAAAAAGTAATTAAGTGATTTCAAGTTTCATAATTGCTCAAAACATTACTTTTGGTGTAATATGTATTTCAACAGGATATACTTAATTATTATCTGAAATTAATCAGACATCTATGGTTCTTTGTATCTTGTAGATATCTTTTCTAAATATGTCACCAAGGAATTGCCACCAGAAAGGAATAGTAATTTAGAAGAAATATTCCAAACAGTGGTGTTAGAAGCACAGGGAAGCCATGAAATTGAAGAATTTCATCTCAGGGACATCCAGAAAAATGTACATGACTTTAAGTGTTATTGGACGAAGGAGGAAAGACATTACAAAGGAGTGTGTATGACTCAAAAGGAACATCTCACTGATAGACAAAAGCAATATGGTAGAAGGGCTGTAGAAAAGAAGCATATTAAAAATCAACTTGGAGCAAGGTTTCAGTTACATCTACCTGAATTGCAGCTGTTTCAAGCTGATGGAAAAATTTATGAATATAAGTGTGTTGTGCAGTCTATTAACAGTGGTTCCTTGGTTTCACCCCACCTGAGAATTCCTCCCAGTGTCAAAACCCATATTTCTCATAAAATTGAAAATGATTTTATGGATTCTTCGTTATTCACACAAGAACAGGAAGCACACATTAGTACAAAATCTTACAAAAGGAATGAATATGGCAAAACTTTTAATCGAGGCTCACACTTTATTGTAGATGAGCTAATCCATGCTGGAGAGAAACAATTTAAATGTGATATATGTGGCAAGGTCTTCAACCAAAAATCAAACCTTACAAGTCATCGGAGAATTCATACTGGAGAGAAACCCTACAAATGTAATGAATGTGGAAAGGTCTTCAATCATATTTCACACCTTGTACAACATCGGAGAATTCATACTGGAGAGAAACCCTACAAATGTAATGAATGTGGAAAGGTCTTCAGTCATAAATCATACCTTGCAAATCATCAGAGAATTCATACCGGAGAGAAACCTTACAAATGTAATGAATGTGGCAAAGTTTTCAATCAGATTTCACACCTTGCAAGTCATCGTAGAATTCACACTGGAGAGAAACCTTACAAATGTAATGAATGTGGAAAGGTGTTCCATCAGATTTCACACCTTGCACAACATCAGACAATTCATACTGGAGAGAAACCTTACAAGTGTAATGAATGTGGCAAAGTCTTTAGTCGCAATTCATACCTTGCACAGCATGTGATAATTCACACTGGAGAGAAACCCTACAAATGTAATGAATGTGGCAAGGTCTTCAATCACGTTTCACACCTTGCACAGCATCGGAGAATTCATACTGGAGAGAAACCTTATAAATGTAATGAGTGTGGCAATGTCTTCAGTCACAAGTCATCCCTAGCAAATCATCAAAAAATTCATACTGGAGAGAAGCCGTACAAATGTAACGAATGTGGAAAAGTGTTTAGTCGCAATTCGTATCTTTCAGAACATCTAATAATTCATACTGGAGCAAAGCCTTACAGATGTAATGAATGTGGTAAGGTCTTTAGTCGTAGTTCACACCTCACATGTCATCGTCGGATTCATACTGGAGAGAAACCTTATAAATGTGACGAGTGTGGCAAAGTCTTCAGCCAGAATTCATATCTTGTGTGTCATCGAAGAATTCATACTGGAGAGAAACCTTACAAATGTGATAAATGTGGCAAAGTCTTCAGTCTGAATTCATCCCTAGCACATCATCAGAGAATTCATACTGGAGAGAAGCCCTACAAATGTAACGAATGTGGAAAAGTGTTTAGTCGCAATTCGTATCTTTCAGAACATCTAATAATTCATACTGGAGCAAAGCCTTACAGATGTAATGAATGTGGCAAAGTCTTCAGCCAGAATTCATATCTTGCGTGTCATCAAAGAATTCATACTGGAGAGAAACCTTACAAATGTGATAAATGTGGCAAAGTCTTCAGTCTGAATTCATCCCTAGCACATCATCAGAGAATTCATACTAGAGAGAAGCCTTAGAAATGTAATACCTGTGTTAAGGTCTTCAGTCATAATTGACATTTGTACACTGGAGAATTCATGGTGGAGAGAAACCTTACAAATGTAATAAGTATGGCAAAGCTTTTAGTGTGGATTCAGTCCTACCACATTGTGAAATTCATACTGTGAAAATGGAAGGGTCTTCAGTGACAATTGATAACTTCAGAATCATTGGATATTTTGTATTGGAAAGCTGATAAGTGAGGCAAAGTCTTCAGTGTTCAAACCTTGCAAAACCATAGGAAAATTCCTACTGGAAAGAAACTTTACATGTGTGTTGTGGATGTGTTAAAGCAGTCTTTGTTGAAGGCTTACTACTAGTTAATCCATAGTGAAGAGAAACTTTGCCAATGTATTGTTTGTTACAAGGTCTTAAGGTGAAAGTCACATCAATATTCACCTAAGAATTCATGTTAGAAGCTTCACAACTGTAATAGTACAAAATCTTTAAGAAAAGATTCATTATTTGAAAGACAGGGTTACAGAGAGGGAGAGACAGAACTTCCATTCACTGTTCCACTCCCCCAGAAGGCTTCAACAGCTGGGTCTGGGTCTGGGTCTGAAATCAGGAGCCAGAATATCCACCTGGGTCTCTCGCATGAGTGGTAGGGACCCAAGTACTTGGGCCATCTGCTGCGTTCCCAGGTATATTAGCAGGGAGGTGGAGCAGAAGTGAAGCAGCTGGGATTCACAACTCGTGCTCATGGGATGCCAGGGTCATGGGCAGCAGCTTAATTTGCACAATGCCAAGAGTGTGGAGAATCTATCCATTCAGGCCTAACTAGACAGATACTCCATTCTGGAGAGAAATCATACAAAGCTTGTGTCTGTAGAAAATTCTCTTCAGTACTCGCATCTCAGTAACCATTGGGTAATCCATACTGGAGAGAAACCATAGAAATGTAATGAATGTGACAGCATTCTCACACAGTCCTTACTGTGCACATTATCTGATAATTCACACTGGAGAGAGACCTTGCAGATGAGTCTGGCATGCCATGTGAGTCCAAGCATTAACCAACATCACAGAAGCTGTATTGAAGAGTTGTGTAACTAATATGTGTGTCCAAGATGTCCACACCCAGAAATTCACTAAGCACCAAACAGTACATCTTTAATGAAACCATAGGAATGTAATTTGCATACTGAGTATGTTGTCTAGCATCTAAACTGTAGAGCATTATTTATTTTTTGACAGGCAGAGTGGATAGTGAGAGAGAGAGACAGAGAGAAAGGTCTTCCTTTTGCCGTTGGTTCACCCTCCAATGGCTGCCACGGCTGGCGCGCTGCGGCCGGCACACCGCGCTGATCCGAAGGCAGGAGCCAGGTGCTTCTCCTGGTCTCCCATGGGGTGCAGGGCCCAAGCACTTGGACCATCCTCCACTGCACTCCCTGACCACAGCAGAGGGCTGGCCTGGAAGAGGGGCAACTGGGACAGAATCCGACGCCCCGACCGGGACTAGAACCCAGTGTGCCGGTGCCACAATGAGGAGGATTAGCCAAGTGAGCCGCGGCGCCAGCCTAGAGCATTATTCAAACCAGAGAGCAACCTTACAACTGAGTATAAGAACTATTTTTAATCAAAACATTCATGATTTTGTTGTCATTAGAGGATTTATCAAGGAGAGAAACCAGACAAAAATAATAAACCTGGAATGTTCACTAGTCAAAAGTGTGTCCCCAGGATTCACCAAAGAATTCATACTCTAAAGGACCCTTATAAATGTAGTGATACAGTAAATTAGCCAACTCTGACAATACACTCCATGTCAGAATTCATAAAGTGAGTACATTGTAATTGTTCAAGGTTAACTTTTGATGTCATACATTGCAGAATAATTGCAAGTCAGAATATGTTATGAATTAAGTTAAAATGTCAAAGGTGCAAAGATTCTTGGAAACTATATCCTCAGGTTTTAAAACATTCCTTTTTTTGAGGTTTCTTGGGAAGTTTTTTTAGTATTTTCTCTTTTTAAACAAATTAGAAATCTGATGTTATGCCTTCCTTTCATGTCTTATGGTGGTGTATAGGAAAGAAGAAGGAAAAATGCCATAATTACGCTTCTGGGTGGTGTGTGCCTAACCTGGGGTCACTTAGACTGAGGACAAGGACAAGGAAAGGGGCTTAGGAGAGTGTTCTGTGCTCACCCTCACAGAGCCAAACAGCACACAAAATGCCGAGGGGCTTACTTGCCAAAATCCAGGGGGGACCTCGCCGTGTCCGACACGCTGTCTCTCTCTCAGTCACGTTGGCATGGCAGATGTTGCTGTGGATTCGTTCCTGAGAGGAGGAGCGTGGTAGGGGCAAGAGGCATGGAGTCACCACACAGACCCGGGGAGTCAGGTGAAAGCGGACCAGAGGGGAGCAGCCTGCAGACTTGTTTATTTCAGTTGGTACAACAGCTTACATAGCCAAGGCAGCCAATCTGGTCAAGGGGCAGTTTATGCCCTAACCAATCACAGCCTGTTGCCAGGCAGGCTCCGTTTGCTAAGTGGGTTTCAAAGCCATTCCTGAGTAACTGATGCTCGCTTGCCAGCAGCTATCTTGGCATGGCCTTCTCATTCCACCACAGGTGAGGAAAGTTCTTATTGCTGTTCCTGGATAAAAAGAATACTGCCTTTTACATTTTAATATCTATATTTGAGAACATTTGCAAGGGGCTGAGAATAATGCTGATACTATGATGTCAGTCATCCTGCTTACTGCATTCAGTTTGCCATTTTCCCAACAGGGACTTAGGTAAGGAGTGCTCTACCACTTGCCTATGAAATTGAGCTGGTCAATACATTTAAGAGAGATTCTTATTGGAGGAGAGTGATTTTTTTTTTGACAGGCAGAGTTAGAAAGGTCTTCTTTTTCCATTGGTTCACCCCCCAATGGCCGCTGTGACTGGTGCGCTCCTGGTCTCCCTTGCGGGTGCAGGGCCCAAACACTTGGGCCATCCTCCACTGCACTCCCGGGCCACAGCAGAGAGCTGGACTGGAAGAGGAGCAACCAGGACAGAATCTGGTGCCCCTACCGAGACTAGAACCCGGTGTGCCGGTGCCAAAGGCGGAGGATTAGTCTATTGAGCTGCAGCGCCAGCGAGTGATATGTTCTTAAGGGTTGATTATGTGGTTGAAATACAAGCAAAGTGGTGGTCACCTATATTGAATAGCAAAAACTAATGTATAACAAGATTGATGAAAAATTAGCCTTTTGAAATTTAAGAGAGAATGGTTACAGGAGAGGAGCATTTAATCAACTGCAAAGTATGCTCTTGATCAGGAATCATGTTCAACTGCTAGCATTGTATTTCCTACTGCTTTATTCAGATTATGAGGTCTTAATAAAATTTTATCTTTTTTCATAGCCAGTTGAATCATGTTCTTCCTTAAAACCAACATAGTTTTGTCCCACTTCACTAGGATGTTTCATGGTGGATACTAATGATGCCACCATTAGGTTCATGTGGTTGAAGGATCTGTTGTAATTGTTTCCCATAGTGGAACCAAACAACATATAATTTGGAAAACATGATCATGTCTTGCCCTTGAGTTATTCTCTCCATGTTTGCCAAAGGTTAAATATATGGATATAATGGAAAATCTAATAGAAATATAGTTTCAAACTCTGAGACCTACAGCAGTGTTGATGAACATGCTTTGTATTTATTTCTAAATGCCTTTCTCTGGTACGTCAATTAAAACCACATGAAGTCCACCTTATTTTACATACAGTAAAATAAATGTGGGGGTTAAGGACAAAAATATATTTTTTTCATCCTTGAAGTATTTAATGAAATAATTTGAGGGGTTGGCCCTTTGGTGTAGCAGGTAAAGCTGCTGCCTGTAGTGCCAGCATCACATATAGGTGCTGGTTCAAGTCCTGGCTGCTCCATTTTCAGTCCAGCTCTCTGGTATGGTTTGGGAAAGCAATAAAATATGGCCCTAAGTCCTTGGGCCCCTGCATCCTTTTGGGAGACGCTGAAGAAGCTCCTGGTTCCTGGCTTTGGACCAGCCCAACTCCAGCCATTGCAGCCATTTGGGAAGTGAACCAGTGGATGGAAGACATCTATCTGCCTCTCTCTAACTCTGCCTTTTGAATAAATAAATAATTTGAAAAGATAAATCATGAATTTCCTCGTAAGAATGGATGTACAAGATGGGAATCTTTGTTCAGAATCTAGAAACTTCATAGGTTAATCCACATAACATTTTTGATAATTTTTACTGGTGGCCACAGGAACTGAATTGAACAATAACCAAAAGTTTTGTTTGTGATGTTGTACACTGGTGTTGTATACTGAAAGTGTTTAGTGAGTGTTTATTACATAAAAAGGCTTTCCGGGGAAAGAGTACTTTCTAAACTGGTCCAGTAATGGCAACTGTGTCACTGTGGTGATAATGTGGGACTGGAGTGTGGGGATTCAGATTTTTTTTTTCCAGATGTGTTTTTATCTTCCAGTTGCTGCCAAAGAATTTATTGTCCTCTACTCAGTGGTGAGAATACAAAGAGGAAGAAATGACACTTAAAAGTCAATAATTCAAAAAATGGAGTTCAGCTCCATAGTACAACTGTGAATGTTTTACTCTTTATACTTTTGACTTTGGTTAGGGAAGAGTACAATTTTCTTCATGCTTATAGTTTGTCAAAAGCTGGGGCCAGTGCTGTGGTGTAGCAGGTAGAGTTGCTGCTGCCTGCAGTGCTGGCATCCCATATGGGCCCTGGTTCCAGTCTTGGCTGCTCCACTCCAGTCCAACTCTGCTGTGGCCCAGGAAAGCAGTAGAAGATGGTCCAAGTCCTTGGGCCCTTGCACCCACGTGGGAGACCCGGAAGAAGCTCCTGGCTCCTGGCTTCATATCAGCACAGCTCCAGCTCTTGCAGCCAGTTGGGGAGTGAACCAGCGGGTGGAAGACTGACCAACCTCTCTGCCTTCTCTCTCTCTAACTCTGTAAGTCTGACTTTCAAATAAGTCTTTTAAAAAAATAGTTTGTCATATTCCCTTCTGCACACTGGCTTCCATCTCCCAATACAATTGTTGAAAACATTTTTGAGATATTGCTTTCAGGAGTTCCGTTAAAACACAGAAATGACTGTGAGATAATCAATTTTATAAGTTTTACTGGAAGAGCATTTTATAAATGGCATAAAAATTTCAGTGCTGTGGCACAGGTTAAGCCTCTGTTTGCAGTGCCAGCATTTCATATGGGCACTGGTTTGAGTCTCAGATGCTCCACTTCTGATCCAGCTCCCTGCTAATATGCATGGGAAAGCAGCTGAAAATGGCCGAAGTACTTGTGCCCCTGCACCCATGTGGGAAACTGGAATGAAACTCTTGGCTTCAGCTTGGCCCATTTGGGTTGTGAACCAGACCAAAGCCAAGAACCCAGAACTCAATCCAGGTCTCCCATGTGGGTGTCAAGGAGCCGAGTGCTTGAGTCATCACCTGCTGCTTGCCGGGATCTGCATTTGCAGGAAGCTGGAATAGGAGGCAGAGCCAGGACTTGAGCCCAGGCAGTCTCATGGGATGTGGGCATCTGAAGCAGTGTCTTCTCTGCCCAAAGCCCACCCTGAATCTCCGTATACATTATTATTCTGGTCAGAGTTTGTGCTTCTCTGTGTGTATCCATTACTTTAGATCATCCAGTTTATCTATGTATTGTTCAGGGTAGGTCTTTTGGTTCTTTTTATTTTTGAGATATCTTGTAATTTCTCTTCACATTTTTATTTATATAATTTCTGTGTTTTTTTAAGTCAGGGTACCATTTTGCCAACTTTTTATTTTCTGCACTTTATATGTTGCTTTTCTATTTTCTGTTTTACTTATTTATCCTCCAACCTTTATTATCTCCTCCTTTCTGTCATGTTTGGGCTTATTTTCTTGTTTTTCTGGTCTTTAATGTAAAATTAGATTATTTGAGAACTTTTTAAAAAATGTACTTGTTTACCTCTGTAATCTTCCCCCTTATTACTGCTTTTTGCTCTGTTTGACAATTATACTATATGTATCTTTAATTATTTTGACATTTTCAGACTTCCTTTTGACTCCCACCCCATTTTTTAACTTTTTAGAAATATAATTTTATCTTATTTGAAAGGCACAGAAATAGAGTCAGACATCTTCAATCTGCTGGTTCACTCCTTAAATGCCCAAATTGGCAAGACTAGGCTAGGCTGAATCCAGGAGCCTGAAAGTCGATCTGGGTCTCCCATGTGGATGGCAGAGACTTGGGACTTGAGCCATTATTTGTTGCCTTCCCAGGGTGTGCATTAGCAGGAAGCCAGATTGGAAGCAGAGCCAGAACTTGAACCAGGCACTTGATATGAAGTGCAGGTGTCCCAAACAGCATCTTAACAGCTGTGCCTAACACATGCCCTTGACGACTTCTTTGACCTAATGATTTTCATGAAATTTAATTTCCACATATTTGTGAATTTTACCATTTTCTTACTATTATTAACCTCTAATTTCATCCGATTTTGGCTGGAAACGATATTTGGGTTGAGTTCAGTCTTCAATTTAAGACCTGTTTTGTGATCTAACATTTGGCCTATATTGGAGATTGTGCTGTGTGTGCTTCAGAAGAATGTAGATTTTCTACTCTGGTTTGGGAAGGTGTGTGTAAAGCCTATCTTGTCTGCAGTGTTGTTTGTTCTGCTGTTTGCACATTGACTTTCTGTCTGGAAAGTCTACAGAAAGTGGGGTATTGAAGTTTCTTGCTACTATTTTATTGTTGTCTCTTCAGATCTGCCTGTTTTTGGCTGTATCTACCCCTGGTGGTGGGTGCATATATATATTTCTATGCTTTATCTTCCTGTTTGAGTTGACATGTTTATCACTATTTCATAAACTTGTTGTGTCTTATTACAGCTTAGACTTAAGGTCTGTCTTGTATGACACAAATACAGCAATCTCTGCTCTATTTTAGTTACCATTGGCATGGCATTTATTTCTCCATCTCTCACTTTGTCTATGTTTGTGCTTATATTTAGAGTATCTTTTGGATGCCATATAGTCGTATCTTTTTGTTTTTGCTTTCTTTGACTTTCAGTTCAGGAGCTTAATTCATTTATATGTAATGTAATTATTAATAGATAAGCTCTTACTATTTATATATGGGTAATTGTATCCTCTGTGTTTTGTGTATATATGAAGATAATTCAAAAAACTCATGGGAAATGTGTATTAAGAAAAAAATATTGTGGCGCAGAAGGTTAATGCCCTGAACTGAAGCACTGGGATCCCATATGGGCACTGGTTCTAGTCCCAGCTGCTCCTCTTCCAATCCAGCTCTCTGCTATGGCCTTGGAAAGCAGGAGAAGATGGTCCAAATCCTTGGGCCCCTGCACCCACATGGAAGACCCAGAAGAAGCTCCTGGCTTCGGATCAGTGCAGCTCTGGCCATTGTGGCCAATTGGTGAGTGAACCAGCGGATGGAAGACCTCTCTCTCCCTCTTCTTCTTCTCCTTCTCTCTCTGTGTAACTCTGACTTTCAACTAAATAAATCTTTTTTAAAAAGAAAGAAAAAGAAAAAACTATTAACAGATTTTCTTTTTTGTACCAAAATGAATTTATCTTTTAATTGCATCTATTCATGAACTTCCTAAAGTGCTCTGGTGTCTAAAAACAAGTACAAGCATGTGCAAAATCCAGCACAAGTAAATGGAAAATAAGTGAACTTGGATCTTTTATTTTAAACTGTCTATATGGAATTTTTCACACTGATCTAGTTGGCCTGTAAGTTATTTTTTTTCTTTTCTTTTCCTTTTTTTTTTTTTTTTAATTTTTGACAGGCAGAGTGGACAGTGACAGAGAGAGAGAGAGACAGAGAGAAAGGTCTTCCTTTTGCCGTTGGTTCACCCTCCAATGGCCACCACAGCTGGCACACTGCGGCTGGTGCACCACGCTGATCTGATGGCAGGAGCCAGGTGCTTCTCCTGGTCTCCCAGGTGTGCAAGGCCCAAGCACTTGGGCCATCCTCCACTGCACTCCCTGGCCACAGCAGAGAGCTGGCCTGGAAGAGGGGCAACTGGGACAGAATCCGGTGCCCTGACCGGGACTAGAACCCGGTGTGCTGGCGCCGCAAGGCGGAGGATTAGCCTGTTGAGCCAGGGTGCCGGCCAGGCCTGTAAGTTATTCAACAAGTGTCAAAGGATATGCCATTGGCCATACTGAATCCAGGAACAACGGTGCATGCAAAATCTCTGAGGAAATGTTACAGCCTGAATGTTGTGTGGAGGACATTCCGTTGTGCGGAGGACATTAACAATGAAGTGTCAAGGCACTGGCAAGAGTCAGGAGCCTGAGAACCAGCTCTGTGCACTTTCAACCACATCCACTGAAGCAAATTATGACAAAGAGAAAGAAAAGAGAAAGTCCCTGGGATTTCAAGTATGGTCTGGGATAAGGAGATAATGCCTACTGTCAGATCGGTGAACCACCTTCTGTCACATCCCAGATGCTGACACTCACATTCAGAGTGCAAGGAAACAAATAGACAATGGAATTCTACTCAGCCATAAAAGCAATGAAATCCTATCTTTAGCAACAAAATGGGTGCAACAGGAGACCATTATACTTAGTGAAATAAGCCAGTCCCGTAAAGACAAATATCGTATGTTTTCTCTGATATCTGGTAATTAATATAGGGTAAAGAACAACCTACAAGAATTAAATTGGCCGGCGCCGTGGCTCAACAGGCTAATCCTCCGCCTTGCGGCGCCAGCACACCGGGTTCTAGTCCCGGTCAGGGCACCGGATTCTGTCCCGGTTGCCCCTCTTCCAGGCCAGCCCTCTGCTGTGGCCCGGGAGGGCAGTGGAGGATGGCCCAAGTGCTTGGGCCCTGCACCACAAGGGAGACCAGGAAAAAGCACCTAGCACCTGGCTCCTGCCATCGGATGAGCGCGGTGCGCCGGCCGCAGCGCGCCATCCGCGGCAGCCATTGGAGGGTGAACCAACGGCAAAGGAAGACCTTTCTCTCTGTCTCTCTCTCACTGTCCACTCTGCCTGTCAAAAAAAAAAAAAAAGAATTAAATTGATGTCTTATGGTTTAATTTTTGTTTTTAGCCCTTGTCTGTACCCCTGTGCAACAGTGATCTTTCTACGTTTTACTTGTTGAACATTGTGGCTAGTGGCATCTCAAGCCTCTGATTATAAATTGAAATTGGGTTAAAGTGCTCAGTATCACTAGCCATCTAGGAAATGCAAAACAAAACTACAGTGAGATTTCACCTCACCCCAGTCAGAATGGCTTTCATACAGAAATCAACAAACAACAAATGTTGGTGAGGATGTGGGGGAAAAGATACCCTACTCCATTGTTGGGGGGAATGTAAACTGATGCAGCTGCCATGGAAGACAGTATGGAGATATCTCAGAAATCTGAATATAGACCTGCCATATGGCCCAGCCATCTCACTCCTGGGAATTTAAACAAATGAAAAGAAATGAGGGACTGGAGCTGTGGCTTAGCGGGTACTACCGCCTGTAGTGCCAACATCCCATATGGGCACCTTTTCAAAACCCAGCTGCTCCACTTCCAATCCAGCTCTCTGCTATGGCTTGGGAAAGCAGGAGAAGATGGCCCAAGTCCTTGGGCCCCTGCACCCACGTGGGAGACTCAGAAGAAGCTCCTGGCTCCTGGCTTCAGATCGGCGCAGCTCGAGCCATTGTGGCCAATTAGGGAGTGAACCAACGATGGAAGCTCTCTCTCTCTCTCTCTCTCTCTCTCTCTCTCTCTCTGCCCCTCCTCTCTATGTAACTGACTTTCAAATAAATAAATCTTTAAAAAAAAAAAAAGGAGCTGGCACTGTGGTGCAGCGAGTTAACATCCTGGCCTGAAGCACTGACATCCTATATGGGTGCTGGTTCTAGTCCCAGCTGCTCCTCTTCCAATCCAGCTCTGTGCTATAGCCTGGGAAAGCAGTAGAAGATGGCCCAAGTTCTTGGACCTCTGCACCCACATGGGAGACCTGGAAGAACTCCTGGCTCCTGACTCCAGATCGGCACAATTCCAGCCATTGCGGCCATCTGGGGAGTGAACCAGTGGATGGAAGACCTCTCTGTCTCTACCTCTCTCTCTAAATCTGTCTTTCAAATAAAATCTTTTTAAAAAATGAAAATAAATGAACATATAAAAGAGTGGCATGTATCTCAATGTTTATTATAGCTCAGTTCACAATAGCTAAGATACAGAATCAACCCAGATGTCCTTCAACTGAAGACTTACAGAAATTGTGGTATATCTACACTATGGAATAATACCAGTAAAAAAAAAAAAACATGTCATTTGCAACAAAATGGATACAACTAGAAACCATTATACTTAGTGAAATAGCCAGTCCCAAAAAGATAGATACCTTATGTTCTCCCTGATCTGTGGCAACTGATGGAGTACCTAAAAGGTAATCTATAGCAGTGAAGTTGAACTATAAGATGTGTAGTGTAGGGTTAACCTTACAATCATTAAGCAAACTGAAAATAGAGCTCTAAAAGCCAAGAATGGGAATAGGAGAGGGAGGAGGAAGAAGAGTGGGAGCATAGGTATGAGGGAGGGGAGGGTGGGAAGTATTATTATGTTCCTGAATCTGTATATATGAGATACATGACATTTGTATACTTAAAATAAAATTTTAAAAGAAAAAATAGAAAAATTAAAAAAATTGGGTTGTTGCAAAAACTAGAGGTATAAAAAGAGAAGAAAGAAGGGGTGATGGAGGGAGCGAGGGAGGGACAGAGGGAAGTATGGTCACCTGGCAGGTGAAATTCTCTACTCTTCTCCCAGGATTGTGAGCAAATGAGTTTTCTATTCATAAATAATTTCATAAATTTTCATGGTGTGGTTTATGTAGTTCTTAATGTAAAAATCATTGCTACATTATATGTTGTAACTGATTTAATTATGAATTGTGTGTGATGAGTGCTGTTTAATTTAACAAGTAAGCAGACTCCAATCACAGTGTGTGAAGTTCTTCCCAACTGGGATCCCACTAAATGGCAGCATTACAATCTGAACCTTTGTTGTCCAGCTACAAAAAAAAAGCTTTAGCTATGAAGAAAGTTAATCAATTTTGCTTTTCCAGTCTTTGTCATCTGTATTTATTTCTGCTGATGTCCAATTGCCATTTTTAAATGGTCTTATTTTCTCAAATAGTTATGATGGAGACACTTTTTATTTGAAAGGCAGAGTCAAAGAGAGGCAAAGGCAGAGAGAGAGAGAGAGGTCTTCCATCTATTGGTTCACTCCCCTGATGGCCACAATGGCCAGAGCTGCAAAAATCCAAAGCCAGGATCCAGGAACTTCTTCTGGGTCTCCCATGCAGGTGCAGGGGTCCAAGGACTTGAGCCATTTCCCACTGATTTCCCAGGCCATAGCAGAGAGCTGGATCAGAAGTAAAGCAGCCGGGACTCGAGCTGGCATCCATATGAGATGCTGGCACTGCAGGCAGTGGCTTTTACTTGATATGCCACAGCACTAGTCCCTATGTGTAAATCTTAAACAGTAAAATTACTAATTCATATAAATGCAAATGAAGTGATAAATCGCTGACCACCATATAATCCTTGAGGAAAAATTATCCAAGACAAAGTTGTTGGATATATTGGGGCAAGAATGGCTTATGATGGTGACCCTTGATGTGTTTGTCCTTATTCCATGAAAAAAATCCAATGATGACACCTATGGCAATATTTGTACTGTAATGTAGTGGATAAAGTGAGGAACTTTGAAACAGAGATATTGAAGTTAAATTGTGAGAAGGAAGATTGAGTTTACCATGTGAGATTCAGGTTAACTTGTGGCTGATTAAATATATAGTTGAGAATAGTGAAGGAGGATTAACTGGAACTCTACAAGAGATAATGTGAAAATGATTGAAATAGACTCAACACAAGATGTGTTTTCACAATAGCACCCGGAATGTCCAACACCATGTATATTGAATAAGTTTAGATAGTACATAGCTAGTGAGCTTGAAGAAATAGTAAAACATTTTAAATGATATGTCCCAAGATAAATCTCATCCTGAAACCTGCCAATTCTCATATTTTTCTATCTAAAAACCCAGAATCACAAAAGCTTTTCCTTTAAAAAAGAAGTGCTTGCCTATTTACAGGAGAGAGAATAATTTTAACATAACCCAAAACCCAATTTCTTTCTGTGATGACACAAATTTCTGTATCTGTAAACATATGTTAGCCATCACCTCTTATACATCCAACTACTTTAGACAATGATAGCGTTTGATGTTATCATTATTCATCATCGTATGAAGATGTTACACGTCAATACCTCGTATTCTGAAAATAGTTTTATTCTTTTTGGACACATTTATTTCAGAAGTACAATTACAGAATGACAATACCAGGTGATATTATTGTAAGAATAAAGCATCAACCATCACCATGACTATGATTACATCAAACTAGTTTAATGAATGTGGAATTGGAAAGGAACACAGGACTTCCAGTCTCTCTGCACAGTACAACTAAGGCCCAGGAATTGTTCCTGTAGCCCAAAGGCACACATGGACCTGTTTCTACCCAGAAGACTGCTTTTCCTGATGCGAGTACCATTTCAGATTCCATTATTTAAGTTAAAAGCTAAGAAATTAAATTGGACAAAAACAATTATTTAAAAAGTGGTCCAATTAACTGGAAGAACATGACGGTAATTTATGTTGGTTGTTTTAGACTCATTTGTATGACTCAGTGTCAATTCATACGGAGATTTGGTAAGGAAATAGACTTTATTGATATTGTTCCCCCCACTACTGACCAAAAGCAGAAGAAGAGAGGTAAGAAGGAAAAGCCCAGGATCAGAAGGTTTAACAGGGAGATGCTGTTCTTTTAACAACCAGGCCAATGCTACTTATTTAATTCAGGATCATCAAATTGATGATCAACAGAAACCACTACACAATTTTGATGAATTTTCAGTAATGGACAATGCTGATTTTGTAATTAATAAATATAAATTATGAGTTAAATTTTTCTACAAACAAATCAACAGTATTATCTAAGTTTGCTGTACAATAATTCCCAATTTTCGAACTAGTGGTTAGACAAAGGTAGGAAGACCACACAGCGTAGAATCATTTATCTGCAGGTACACAAATACAGTCACATGCATTTCCTTACACAGCTACACAGTATCTTGTACTCACACAATCTGTCACACTACCATTCATGAACACACCACATACAATCTCACACTGACATTGAGAAACACTCGGTGTGATACACACACACAATGTCACAGTTACACATAAAAACCACACCCGTGTAGTCCGTGTGCTTGTCTGTATCTTGATCACATGTTCTCACACAGAACCATAGCTGTGGCCCAAACATCTGGATGCCTGAAAGATGGTCTTTTCTACCATTAGAATCCTAACCTTGCAACAACCCCTAAAGCCCAGCACTTCAAAGTTACTGTGGGCATCGCCTCCCAGGTAGAGAGCCATAGTGGAAAAGTTGGAGTGTCAGGAAAGGGACTGAACATGGGTGTGTGATAGAGTGGAATAAAAGAGAGACCACCGGGAAAGGGGGCCATGAGGGTAGCATGGCCATGCACAGAGCCTGGGGGCCATGGGGTGGAGAGAGAAAAGGTAAGGGGTATTAACTGTGGCTTGGGGAATCAAGTGAAATGTCAGCTCTAAATCTGAAAGGGATCAAAGGAATGTGAGGTATTGGAGGACTTAGGGTCCTAGGGTGATAAAAGGCGCCAAGTCAGGAGAAAAATAGTGCTAATGAGGACAGGAAAAAGTGAGTGAAGGTTGGTGGAGCGGAAGGGATTACAAAGTTTGGCATAGAGGGAAGGAGAGCAGGGGAGCCAGGCCAGTCTTGGAAGACGAGGATGGTGCAAGGTAAACACAGAGTGTGGAATAAGGACACAGGGCCTGGGGGATGCTAGGCTTCCAGGGAGGGAAATGGGCCCAGGATGATGAGAGCTGTGTGTGGGGAAGGGAGGCTGTTGGGCATGAGTGAGATGAGGCGCTCAGGAAGAACAGTCAAGGTTGAGCGACGAGCTCGCAGGTCCCACATGGATTTCGTGGGGGAGATGAGGATGCCTGGAAGTCTGAGGCTGGGGAGACTAAAGTTTAGGGGAACAGACTAAAGTGCTGGAATCAAGACAGGATGTAGGCAGGAGAAGGAACGTGTGGATCATGGAGTCTGACTGAGGCGAGGAGGCTCTGATTGGGGTCTCTGGAATAGGGTCACCAAGTAAAGAATGTCGCAAACCCCACGGGGTGGAGGTGAGAGCCAGAGTTGGAAGGTTGGAGAGCAGGTGGGGTTCAGTGGATGTCTACACATCATATGAGCGGGGGGATGAGGGATGTAGAGGGGGAGTAGAGAGGGGAGGAGGGGAGGGAGCGAGCTGGGAGTGATGGAATGAGGAGGTCAGAAACTCATTCCCTCATTCATTAATTCCCTCACTGTACAATCATAAGTCATGTGTGGTTTCTAATTTCAGTTCAGGAGACAAAAATCTCGCTTGTATAAAATGCCCCCTGATGCTGCTAAAAATCAACAATATGTGTACCGTTGAGGACAGCATCCAAACATTTTCATTTGTTGTGCCTGAGCGAGTGCAAACACAGGAGCACCACACACTGACAAAATTAGATAGTCCTTTATTGCTGGCAGCCAAGAGAGGCCTCATGCCCTTAACTCTCAACCCCAAAGCCCAAAGCAACAGGGTTTAAAAGGCAAAAACCACAAACTCAGGAGGGGAATACAAGGATACCAGAGGCAAGCTGACCTAAAACCTATGTGAAGCTAATATCAATTATAATCTTAGCAATACCAGTTCTAATCTTAATTTCTATTATAATGTTGACATATCCAGGTGTTGGCTTAAATCTTATGTAGGACATGGACAAATTACAGTTTTATCATTAACCCAGGTGCAGACTATCTGCTTACAACCTTGATAGTGGATTGCTATTGTCCAAGCGTTTTAGATCATAGTTTCAGACCAGAGTCTCATGGGGCGGGAGAAGTGGGGGGAGGAGGTGTGCTTTCTCAAGATGGAGTCTCAGGTGCTCCAACATGGAGTCCCTACTGTCAAGGTGCTACTCTACATTGATTACTCCTCAGCGTTTGCTGTTTTCTTTTGGAATACCATTTTACTTACACGAAACCACCACAAATGGTAACAAGTGCTACTAGTTTAGAAGTTTTTAAAATTTTTTAACAATTAAGTTTTACCACTGCTACAAATTATTTTCTCATAATACCATAGGCAGAGCTCCAAACCTGGAGTTAACTTGAGTGATTAGTTAATGTTTCATCTAAAACATTGCATTTGTAATTAAGCTTCCTAATTAGCTGATATTAACGATAGTGCCCTGGCTCCCAGGTGTAGCCAAATTAATTACAAGAACTCCTCAAGCAAGAGAGGGCAGAAGCTGTGGTCAAAGCAGAAATGGGGATTTGAACTATGAGCGGGATTTCACGTGCTGTTTCTGGCCTTGAAGACAGGGTACACGTGGGTACAAGAAGACACCGTAAGGAGGAAACGAATTCTACCGACACCCTTAAGAACGTGGTGAAGTCACACTGGAGCAGGGGCCCCTAACCCAAAATGATGGGGGGCCTCGAAAAACAGGAGGCTCGAGCTCTGGCGGTGCGCAGAGGGAGAAGGTCGCGCAATGACTGCGGTACTGCAGCGACAAAAAGGAGCGAGCTAGGAGAGCAGCCCAGACCAGGTCTCCCTCTGCAGCTCCCAGAGACAGCACCGCGACTACACCGTGACACCAGGGCCCCCGGCTCTGTGCGACCGTGCACCTAGCCGAGGAAGTCTGCAGAATTCTGCTCCGGATGTCCCAGGTAACTTACAGCTTCCATGCACCTCCTCCTCACACTTGGGAGGACCGGGAGATGCAGAGGGCACTGGCTTCCTTGGGCCTGGCCACAGGAAGAACCCAGGAGCCTGGAGGTCAAAACGTTAGTTCTCCTCCCCAGTCTGCAGGGGGCGCCCCCGCAGGAAACACCCGCCAGGGCTGGGGACGGTGGCGCAGCAGGTGGAGCCGGTGCTCAGGACACCGGCACCCTGTATCCCAGTGCCTGTTCAAGCGCCAGCATCTTTGCCAATGCATCTTGGGGGGCAGCAGAGGGTGGCCCAAGTGCCTGGATCCCTGCACCCATGTGGGAGGCCCAAGTGGAGTCCCAGGCCCAATCCTGGCTGTTGCAGATATTTGGGGAGTGGACTAGCTCGTAGTTCTCTCTCTTTCTTGTTCTGCTCTACAAGTAAATAAGCATTTTTAAAAAAAGTAATCTTTTTGAACGGTTTAAGCATCTGTTTTTGTTTAACGCCCACCAAGGCTGCTACAGCACCAGCGATGTGGCTGGGCTGAGACTCCGTGGAGAAGGTGCCCAACGGGGCCCTGCCCCCACGAGAAGGCACAGTCCCTGGGGTACGGTGGTCTCCAGGACAGCGCCGTCCCCCTTTCTCCGCGAGAAACCCCTAAAGCACGATCTGCTGGGGAGGACGACGGTAGGCGGCAGACAGCTGTGGCTGCGTTCTTGAGTTGATACCCAGCAGAACTCCAGGGCGCTCAGCTGGGCGCCCTGATCATGCTCCAATCACGCAGGCTTGTGGCTCGTTATTTAAGGCAAGGCCGGGGGAGCGTGCGCTGCCTGCCTGCCTGCCTGCCCTAGCTCGCTTCGGTAAGTAGAGGAGACCCAGGTCTCCCCGCGGCGGGCTCTGGGGCAGTTTCTCTGGAGTTAGCGAGGTTACTCTGTGTGTGCCCTCTGCAACCTGGCGCGGCCACAGCTCACCAGAGCCCTCTGCAAAGTGCGTGCCAGAACCCTGGCTCCTCCCAGCAAGGCTGACCCTGGGCTCCCCTTCACTGTGTCCCCAAGGCCTGACGGTGAACCCTGGGCAGACGTGGAATTCCTGGGGCATTTTAGCTCAGCAGTGGAGCTGGCCGGATGGGGCAGTGGGGAACACGGGCGAGGGTATGGGTGATAGGAGCCCAGGGTCAGGGCCGAGACAGGGCCTCTCCTGGGCCTCTTACTTCCTGCCTGTTGTCTCTCCCACGATCTTTACCCCTTCACTGCCTTACTCTGTTCTCAAGGCCCAGTGCGCGCCACGCCCTGAAATTCTTATGAACTTGGCTCCTTGGTCCCTGCGAATGCCCCATGTGCTTTAGACAGGCCCTGCCCTTCAGTCCCCACTCTTGCTTCCTGTGCCTCCAGCTGGCCCTCGTGACCTCTGCCCCTTGCACCCTCTTAGCCCACTCTCTGTCCTACCCGCTCAACTTTCTCATCACACCCTCACCCCCGGGGAGTTCCATGTGAGGGAGCGCCAGGAAAAACTCTGGGGCGGAGACTTGGGCGATGTCTCTGGTTGACGCCATCTGTGAGCATGGTCTTGTATCAGTGCTGAGAAAGGAGTGGCTCCGGAGAGGCCGAGGGGCACTCGGCGGCCGGTGTTCTCCTGGCCTCTGCCCTGGGCGTGGCTTCCCTGGCTGCTGTCAGTCCATGGCCGTCCCCTGTGATGACCCCGCAGCCAGGGCAGGAGCTGGCACAGCTGTGGGGGCCTGGAGAATGAGCAAAACTGAGAGCAGCCGGGGCCTCCCGACCTGCAGCTGGTGTCAAAGTGAGGGTGATCAGTGGGCCGTGTCCCTCCAAGCAGTGGCCTACAAATCCTTCTGGGAGAAGGTACTGGACCTGGTCCAGCTGTGGATTTGTCTGACACAAGGGCCAAAGGATGATTTTGACCACTAGGTCATCTATTTCTTCATTAATTATAGATGAGCAGTGAAACCAATGAGTGCTTCAGATTTTTCCTTAGCGAAGCCAAGTGGAGATAGTTCTGGTAGCCGTGGGGCACTGCTGAACTGAGAGGTACCATTGGCTCACATGATTAACAGCTAACAGACTTCGGTTAAGCAAACTCACACTGGTGTCTTTTTCCTAGACTTCTCTCTTCCCTACAGCACCGGAGCTCTCTTGAGACTCCCTGTCACTGCTGTGGTCCATATCAACAGAGTTCATATTCCTAAAATCTTTCTGTATTTCTGGACTCCTCTGCATCCCATTGTACAAGTGGGTGCAGTAATTTCTACTGCAAATGGTTGACATCATGTTCTTCCTTTTCACTTTGATCTCCTGAGATTTCCTCCTTGGGCACTTTGCCTGATTCTGCTTGTTTTCTGAATCCTCAAAATTGGTGCAGTGTGGGACTCAGAAGTTAAGGATTAACTTGATTTAGGCTAAAGGAACGTGGGGAAGCTGAGACTCCAGTGAGACACAAAACTTTCCTGTAAGCCGAACACTTAGATCTCATTCCCGCGTGGGACCCCGTGTGCTTTCAGGGATCGTGTAAAGAGGCTCTTGGCCATTCTGACGATCTCTTTGAAGATACGACAGCTGGTGATTGGCTTTGGTAATTGGCAATTGGGACAGTCTCTCAAAGTGTTCTCGGTTCCCCAAGGCTGCCTTGTCACTGCCACCACGGGTGAAATGCTAATTGCAATTCCGAGGGGAAAGGAAACTCGTGGATCCACAAACCTTTATCTGGAGGCCTGGCTGCCTCCCTCGCTGCTGCGCGGCCAGCCAGCTGACAGAAGGAGTCCAGTGAGTATTCTGTGTTGCGGTCTGACGGGCAGAGTCGGTAAAGAAGGGAAACCTGAGCAAGGGCATGTGGTGGGAAAGGTGCTCTTCCGGGAGTAGCCCGTAGCAGACACGATGCAGGGGAGGGGAGAATGCATTCCTTAGAAGCCGTGTGTAAGGGGAAGGGTCCCAAGTCCTCTGCCAGTCCCTCATGGCGCCCAACGCAATTTAATCAGATCTTCACTGAGGATGATCTTGACGAATAACCCCAGTGATAATGAGACTGATTCTTCTTGAAGGTGCATAGGATGTAGTAATGGAATCAGTCTGCTATTCCCGGTACCCTACACAAATCTTAGTCAACTTCAGTGTTTTTTTTTTTTTTTTTTGTAGATGTGCCTGTCATAACTCATGCTTATAGTCAGAGTAGAATTATACAAAATTATCTACTGTGCATAAGAACTATGACCTGAGTGTTTCTGAAATTTGTAAGATGTTCTTAGAGTCCTGATTATGACTCACTCAATGGAGGCAGAGATTATGTCTCTACTGAAACACCTGTGTTCTAACAACTCCAGTGAGACGGCTTTCCAAACTACTGAGGTTAGGAACACATCCTTGGAGGAAAAGCTACATAATTGTGGATACTGAACAGCAGACATCAGGGCCAAATGTATCTTGTGCTGTTTCCCCTTGTTTAATAATCTAATATCGGCTGGTGCCGTGGCTCAACAGGCTAATCCTCCGCCTTGCGGCGCCAGCACACTGGGTTCTAGTCTCGGTTGGGGCGCCGGATTCTGTCCCGGTTGCCCCTCTTCCAGGCCAGCTCTCTGCTGTGGCCAGGGAGTGCAGTGGAGGATGGCCCAGGTCCTTGGGCCCCGCACCCCATGGGAGACCAGGAAAAGCACCTGGCACCTGGCTCCTGCCATCGGATGAGCGTGGCGCGGCGGCAATTGGAGGGTGAACCAATGGCAAAGGAAGACCTTTCTCTCTCTCTCTCTCTCTCTCTCACTGTCCATTCTGCCTGTCAAAAATTAAAAAATATCAATCTGAGCTTAGAATATATTTTCCTGTTGCAACTTCCACAACACACAAGATTTCCTATTTGAAGATTTCTTGAGTGTTTCTTGCATTTTAATATCCTTCACAAATCTTGCTTCATTACTGGTAGTATGACTTAACCTAGGCATTAATAAATACAATTATATAGCCTGACATAAAGAGTGACTTAGTTTCCATTGTACAGTCTTTTAATTGCACATTAATATTTTGTTACATAGTCTAGCAACAAAGCAATGCTCAATGCCTTTGATAGGTGCCACTATAGTTCTTCCTACTGGTGAACTGATGCCGAATCAGTTTCGCATTCATTAAATCCAACGTGGACACAGAAGCTTCCTGTGGATTAGCTTAGAGTGTATGAATGTTCTAGGTTCTCTGAAGCGTCACTCATATTTGATACTGGCATATATGATAAACGTTTACACCAGAATGAAAACTTGTGACAAAGATGACATAAAATACCGTCAGCATGAAATAAAAATTACAAAAGCAAGTGAACTAGAAGTGGAAGTTCCTTAAACACCACTGGCTTGGTTTGCTGCTGTAGTACAATGATTAGGATAAGGTCTTTGCACTCAGACCAACCAGGTTCAAGTCTCCACTCTGCCAAACTAGCTTGTGAATTTAGGTCACTGAATCTCCACTCTGCTAAGATCTCATTGCCTTCCCAAGGAAATCGATGCCGGTGCCCACATCCTATAACTAGGAAAATCAACGAAGGTACCAGACGTACAGGATCCTAGCAGCCATTCACAAATGGTGCTATTTAAAGTGCATGCATTGAACTCCGGAAAGCCTTTTAAAGTTTATTTCTCAGCGAGATGCTAGATCTCAATTGCTACAACAAATTTGGCCCACAGTGCGTGTTCCCATGCAGGCTGCTCTGGCTCTGAAAATTCAGCTGCTGGACACTGGCAGAACGGCCCGTGGGGCTTTAACAGGAACGTCCATGAGTCCCTAGGAGTGGTCGGGACCCTGGGCATCTCTCTTCTTCGTGTCCTCCGTTTTCTCCTCTGATGTAGGGAATCGGGCTGATGGCCATTTATTCTGCAAGCACGGGACTGTATGTGTTACTCCTCCTCCTTACAGGTGCCCCTAAGACTGTGGCAGCATTTAGGTTGAAACCTTTGCTCCAAGACTGAGAAGTGACTTTTTTCTGTCCTACAGAGTCGGCAGGCATTCCACTGGCAGCTGCCGCCTCGTGAGTGTCTCCAGGCATCTTGATAAGCACCAAGAATCCAGGTGGGTAGAACTTCCAGATCCCGGGTATATTGGGCTTTCTATTTCCTCTGTTGGACCTGTACATTATGGTGGGTGTCGCTCTTCCTGTGTGTGGTTATCACGTGGGGTGGTAAAAACATCAGAGGGGGGAGCTTTAGAATTCTGAATTCCACAACAATGTGCTGCACTGTCAGGCTGAATGTTTCAGGCTGAGGCTCCAGGTCTGGGCCCTGGGCGCTCCGTAAGTGTCCTTCTGTGTAGACACAAGCAGCTGGTCAAACACAACCACAGAAACCTTTTCTCCAGTTCTCTCTCTCTCTCTCTCTCTCTCTCTCTCTCTGTGGGTGTGGGTGTGGGTGTGGTGTGGGTGTGGGTGTGGGTGTGTGTGAGTTGCACAACTAACTAGAATTTCCCAAACGAAACACTGTATGCAACACCTGAATCAAAATATTGCCACCTTGTGCCCCCTCTAAGTTACTACTCCCAAAAATACAGTTCTGTTTGGTTTATTTGTAGGACTGAAATGATTGGGACATAGTTTGCATCTAAACATTTGAGATCAGTTCTGCTTTATCTGTATATAAATGGAACTATGTATCAGGAATCACTTTTATATTTGCTTCTATTCTGTATGATTTTTTTTTGTGAATGCATTGTTGATGCTTATTAGCGTTATAGGATTATTGTATGTGTATCAGGTTATTTTATATGTATAGGATCCCACTGTGTAAATATCAAACAATGAATTTAATCATTGTATTTTTTTTAAAGACTTATTTATTTGAAAGGCAGTGTCAGAGAAGCAGACCCCAAGTGACGTTAATGGCCAGAGCTGAGCTGATCCGAAACCAGGAGCTTCCTCCTGGTCTCCCACACAGGGGCAGGGGCCCAAGGACTTGGGTCATCTTCCGCTTTCCCAGGCCACAGCAGAGAGCTGGATCGGAAGTGGAGCAGCCAGTACTTGACCTGGCGCCCATAGGATTTGCTGGCACTACAGGTGGTAGCTTGGCCCTCTATACCACAGTGCCAGCCCCATGGAATCATTCTGTTAATGGGAATGTAGGTGGTCTTAAGGTTGGGGCTATTATGACTATTACTGGTGTGTAGGTCCTAGAATTTATCATTGATACATATTTATGAAAATTGTTGGTATGTAGGCTAACCTATTCTGCTTAAGTAGCTACTACCAAACACTTGTCTATAATGTTTGTACCAACTTTAACACCTGTCATCAGTGCATGAGATTTTGGTTTTATGTACATTCTTGCTAAAACTTGATATTTCCTACCATCTTTAAAACTTTTAAATTTTTATCTATTTGAAAGGCATGGAGACAAATTTCTCTTCTGCTAGTTTACTCCCTAAATACCCAACAAATCCAAGCTAGGCCAGGCCAATGCCAAGAGGCTAAAACTGAATCTGTGCCTCCCTCATGGGTAGCAGGGACCCAAGTACTTGAGCCATTATCTGATATCTCCCAGGGTGCACGTTAACAGGAAGCTGAACTGGGAGTGGAGCTGGGATGTGAACTCCCATATGGGAGGCAAGCAGCATCCTGACCACTGTGCTCTGTGTCCATCCTTCTTGCCATTTTTAAATTTAATTTTAAGATGGTATTTGGAAGGCAGAATGACCAAAAGAAGCAGGGGGAAGGAGGAGGGGCATCTTGCATCTGCTGGCTCACCTCAAAGAGCCAGGGCTGGACCAAGCTAAAACCAGGAGCCTGTAACCCCAGCCAGGTCTCCTCTGGGGGGACCCAAGTACTTGAGCCAGCTTCCGCCTCCTAGGGTGCGCGTTAGAAAGTCGGCTCTGAAATGCACTTGGGACTCAAAGCCAGGTCTCTAACATGGAATGTGAGTTTCCCAATCGCCTGTCCTGTGCCATTTCTGTTTAGACTTCTAATGGTGTATGGTGGTATCAGGTAGTGACTTCACTTGAATTTTCATGATTACCAAGAACACTGAACATGTCCCCCGTCTTTGCTCATTGAACAAAAAGTTTGTTGGAAAGATTTGTACTGTATTATGTGTTCTTTAAGTGTTCTTTGCACTAAATACAATCTTCTCTCTGTGTACGTAATGTATGTGTGTATCATTTGAGGAAAGCCAGCTCATAATTTAGTGTGATCTAATTTATCATTTCAACCATGTATTTAATGTGTTGGGCTGTTTAAGCATCATTTTTTAAATTCTAAGACCACATAAATATTCTGAGAAAATTTCATTATTTGTCTTTAAAATTTGATCGGCACTCCACTCAGAATTGGTCGGTCTAGATGTCGCTGTGGTCGGTCATCTCGATATGACTAGCAAATATCGGTTTATGCGGGCAGTGTTGGATTATGGCTTCTTTGTTCACTTTCCATTGCTTCTCCCAGATGAACACCACCTCATGCTCCTGATTCTGAACAACACACGCTGCAATCCTCTCCACCACTAAGTGCATATTGATATCTTGGCAATCCCGCAGGAGTATGTAAGGAAAGTCTCTCTTGGTAATCATTTCTGTCAGCAAAAAGGCTTTGGCATAACTTAGAGGGAAATGTGAAGGGATGGTCTTCAGGGATTTCACCAAAGGAGTGATCTTCTCCGTACAGACTGCTGTTGGGATCCTAGGCAACTTCTCCCTTGTTTACTGCTATGTTTTCCTTTCCTACACTGGACACAAGCTGAGGTCTACAGACTTGATTCTCAAGCACCTCATGATGGCCAACTCCTTGGTCCTTCTCTCTACTGGAGTTCCCCAGACGATGACAGCTTTTGGGTTCAAACATTTCTTCAATGATTTTACATGCGAACTTACTTTGTACATTCAAAGAGTGGGCAGAAGTGTGTCCATTAGCATCATCTGCCTCCTGAGCATCTTCCAGGCCATCAAGATCTGCCCCATAAACTCCACTTTGAAGGATCTCAAAGTGAAAGCCACAAAATACATCACTTTTCCCCTTTATCTCTGCTGGATCCTGTACATGGTGGTAAACTTAATTTTTCCTATATATCATTCTGGAAAATGGAACAAAAATGTCACAAAGAAAAGAGACTTGCAGTACTGTTCTACAGGCCGTGACAAAATCAGTGACTCGCTATATACAGCCTTGTTGGTATTCCCTGAAGTATTATTTTCTGTGCTCGTAATCTGGTCCAGTGGCTCCATGATTCTCATTCTGTACAGACATAAGCAGCAGGTCCAACACATTCACAGCACTCATCTTTCTTCCAGATTATCCCCTGAATCCAGAGCCACCCAAAATATCCTTGCTCTGGTGTGCACCTTTGTGTCTTTCTATACCCTCTCTTCCATCTTGAATGCATGTGTTGCTTTTTCGTATAATTCCAGTTGGTGGTTGATAAACAGCAATGCCTTAATTTCTGTGTGTTTTCCAACTGTAAGCCCCTTTCTTATGAGCCGTGACTTCCAGGTATTCAGACTCTGCTTTCACTGGGTGAGGAACACAAAATACCCTAATATCATAAACGTGTAAATTGACTTAGTCACTCATCACCCTTAAAGCATCCGTATAGAAACCTACGGGGGAACTGCTTGTCCCTCTAGGGTGAGCTCTGGTGAGTACTGGTTGAACGTGAGACCTAGGTGGACCTAGTGAAGGTGACTACAGCAGATTGCCCCCATCTGCTCATACTATCCTGTGCTCATAATCTGGTCCAGTGGCTCCATGTAAGTCATCTTAGTTATGTGCTGCTCGAGGAATGTTGAACGGATTGTCTTAGTCCTCCAAAGCCAGTTTGGTGAAGTGGTATACGTGGAGGAAAAAATTTCTAAGAGCAAACACAGTGAAGAGAATTGCCGGAAGGCAGTTCTTCATGGACTTCTCATGTTTGCAGAACACAAGTTATTCATAAGACACTGTCTTTTGTTGGATGTTTTTACAAGCAGTAGCCTTGGAAGATGGAAACAGTGGGCAGATTTGTTCCTATGTATCAAAATATAGTTTCTCTTTTTGGGGTAAGGGGTGTGACCAGTTTGTCAGCTTTTGTCTTTAAAAGATTGGAATTTCCTATGCTTGGGGGTGCTTGGGTATGATGCAAACTTGCTGCACATGTAATAGGTACCTACTTGGACCTCACTGTGCCACCCTGAGTGGAATGGGCATGGTGGGGCAGGGGAAGGTGTAGCAATCAGAATCTTCGTACTGCCTGTTGTGTCAGGAGTAATGAAGATCTTAGATTCCAACCTAAGAAAGTTCTCCTGCAAGGATCTGTGAATGAGTTGCAGGCTTGACTCAGACCTTCGGTTTCTAGAAGTAACCATTGGTGTTCAAAACTACGTAGATAGCTAACTAGCAGTTCTATCAGAGTTGGATTGACTACTCTCAAAATCCAACTAGTCGGGGTGTTCAGGTTAAGGTGTATTCTTGGGAGAACCAACTGGTATGTACCCCATTGAAGAATGCAAGCAACTGTGGGAGGTAGGGATATGTATGGGACAGGTGAGAGCAGGACCAGGGGTGGGGCACTGCACAGGTAGAAGGGGGAGAAGTGAGAGGCCTCACTGGCAGAGCGTCTTACAGGGAACTTGGACAAGAAACTACTGTAAGAGGACATGAAATAATTTGCTCTAGAATGTTCTAGTCATTCTTAGAACCTTTTAACAAAGGCTCCATGGATCACTGAGATTTTTCTGTGAAAGTAAATTCTTTGGAAACATTTTGGGCAGCTTGGATTTTAGGTCTGTGCTCACCTAAGACAAAGTGTCTCCCTCTTTGGAATTTTTGAGTTACATTTTCAGTCCACAGTTCACTGTGGGTAAATAAAACCACAGAACGAAAGTGCAAGTGGCCAGCGCCATGACTCAATAGGCTAATCCTCTGCCTGTGGCGCTGGCACACCGGATTCTGTCCTGGCTGCTCCTCTTCCAGGCCAGCTCTCTGCTGTGGCCCGGGAGTGCAGTGGAGGATGGCCCAGGTCCTTGGGTTCCGCACCCGCATGGGAGACCAGGAGAAGCTCCTGGCTTCAGATCAGTGCAGTGCGCCGGCCGTGGCAGCCATTGGAGGGTGAACCAACAGGAAAGGAAGACCTTTCTGTCTCACTGTCCATTCTGCCTGTCAGAAAAAAGTGCAGGTAAGGGGGTACAATTCTCTTTGTGCAGCCTTGCCTAGTTTTGAAGGCCTGGCTAAAAACCAGTGGGGTCCCTTCCTGGGGCAGACAGCTTAAAGCCACGGCCACATATAAGACATGTGGTGTTTTAAGTTGCCCTCATTGGTTTACTGAAAAGCCCAATTGCTATTTTTTCTGTTTGTACTGACTCGGTGCTGGAGCCACATGAATGCTCTCATAGTGCATTTGTCAAAACCAGTCAGCCACAGCTATTTAACACTGGTGCTTAGGGGAGTGACAGTGTACGTGTGATAGACGAGAGACAAGGGCATGAGGAAAGGCAGGAGACTGGGCATGAGGTGGTGGTGGAGAGAGCCCGGAGAGTGGGGTAGAAAGTGCAGCAGAGAATGTGGAAGACGAGGGAAAGGTGTTAAACGTTGGTTAGGCGTTCAAGAGCAATGCTTGTGTGCAGGAAGTTAAAGGCATTGGAGGTACTAGGATCCGGGTGGATAGGAATGTGAGGTTGGCATGGAAACAAAAGGGATAGTGGCAATACATGGTTAATGGTGGGGGGAATGAGATAGGGGACTCCTTGTGGTGTAAGGGAAGGGAGATACGGATGGGTAGGCAGATAGTGTAGGTGAAGGAGATAGAGCCTGAGTGAGTTAATAGGGTGGAGACAGGTGAAGTGGGCAGAGGGCAATGCAGGCAGCTGCAGGGGATAGACTGGCTATCACCTGGCTAAGTGGCCCAGGAGGAAATGAGCAGGTGCTACAGTGTTGTGTGTAGCAGGTGAGAGGCAAGCATTAGATTCATGGGAAAACTGAAGGTGCCTGGAACTATTGGGTGCAGAGGACTTGGGAAATGGGCTGGCATCGTGGAATGTGGCATGGACACAAGGCAGGAAGCAGGAGAACATGGATCGCAGTGGGCAAGAGTAACTGAAGGTGAGGATCTTTGCTCTTGGAATGGGGTCAGAGATGCTTGGTTAAAAAGCTCACAGGGCCAGCGCTGTGGCTCAACAGGCTAATCCTCCGCCTTGCGGCGCCGGCACACCGGGTTCTAGTCCCGGTCGGGGCGCCGGATTCTGTCCCGGTTGCCCCTCTTCCAGGCCAGCCCTCTGCTGTGGCCCAGGAGTGCAGTGGAGGATGGCCCAAGTGCTTGGGCCCTGCACCCCATGGGAGACCAGGAAAAAGCACCTAGCACCTGGCTCCTGCCATCGGATGAGCGCGGTGCGCCGGCCGCAGCGCGCTGGCCGCGGCAGCCATTGGAGGGTGAACCAACGGCAAAGGAAGACCTTTCTCTCTGTCTCTCTCTCTCACTGTCCACTCTGCCTGTCAAAAATAATAAAAAAAAAAAAAAAACAGAAAAAAAAAAAGCTCACAGAACGGAGGTGGGGTACAACAGACTACAGTGGGTAGATGGAAGTGAGGGTTGATGGTGGCCTACTGGATTTATGTCTCAGGGTGGATGCAGAAATGTGCTGTGACAAAAATGACCCTCACGGGTCTCCTGAACCCTTCAACCCTCCTGCACATTCTCCTCGCTGTCCCTTCAGCAAGTTTAGCGAATGCTGTTACCCATGACTCCAACTCTGTGCCCAGGAACAGGTGCAGTAGCAGCCGCCAATGGCCACAGGTGTCTTCCCAGGTAACTGGATCACCCGGTTCAGGCCTTTGTGATGGAATAGGTCAGTGTACTTGACTACTCTTCTCTTAAAAGCCACTTGGTAGCACAGATCACTGAAAGAGGGGTGACTGAAAAATAGTGATTCTCAATGCCATCCTGTGTTGAGCCCCTACTCTGGAACTGGCCCCACCATCCACACCCCTGACAGCATGCCAGAGACCATTGACACCTTGGCTCCAGGGTCTGACTCCTGAGGCACATCTGTCTGGGCACAGACTCTGTAGCAGCTCACAGGAGCCACGAGTCTTTGCAAGCATGGGGGTTTTGCTCTAAGGGCCTTTGGGAGGTGATAAGGCTGAGCCCTTTTTGTCATCAGTTGGCTGAATAGTTCTTGTCCCTGAAAGGAGAGAATTTCATATGTCAGTGATGGTAAGCAAGCTAGCAAGTGTAAGAGGGTAGTGCATGCTACAGGATTAATCAAGAACTCGAAGAAACGGAGTGCCCAGTCTACTTCTAGACTGGGACTTCTCTGAGCCTGGGGTCTACTTCTTTCCACCTCTTCTCCTTCCCTGCAACCCCTCCCTCTGTAATATTGCTGGGCAGACGGTTTTACATGTGTGAAATTTACCCCAAAGTTTTATTACCTAGTGTTATCAGACAAAATAACCCCCTCCGTGCTGGTCCAGGAAGATTCTTCCAGAATGCACACGGGGAACAGGGATTGGCTGGGACCTACACGATTCATCAGGCATGGGCAGGACTTTGGCACATAAATATTGGGCCGCTTCCGGGGAATGTTTCTAAGAATGCTCTGTCCTTTCCTCGTGTTCCCCCTAGAGCCCCCCCTTTCTTTGGCCCCTCTCACACACATGAGCTAATATCCACCCTTCCTACCTAAATCCCCCATCAAGAGAATTGACCCATAACCGTGGAGTAGAATGAGCGAAGGTCTTCTGTGGTGTCTTTGAGCTGGCGTGAGGATGTAGAGCTGACTAATGTCCTTCCTGCTGTCTGTCCTGGGGTGTTTGAAGGGGTCCCAGGCAAAAATTGCACTGCATGGTCCAAAGGACTGGTGGTGTCCAAGGGGATAGGCTGGAAGCCCTGCCTCTCTTGACCATCTAGAGCCAGGTGACTTCTAGGCTGTTAGAGACAAGATGAACAAGGGAATTAAAGGCACATGTCCCAAAGAAAGTAAGTAATAGAAGTTATAGGACCCGGGTAGTTATGGTTAAAGCCCCAGTCTGCAGCGCCGGCATCTCATACAGGCACCGATTTGAGTCCTGGCTGCTCCACTTCTGATCCATCTCTCTGCTATGGCCTGGAAAAGCGGTGGAAGATGGCCCGGGTCCTTGGGTCCCTGCACCCATGTGGGAGACCAGGAAGAAGCTCTTGGCTTCAGATCAGTGCAGCTCCAGCCAATGTGGCCATCTGGGGGAGTGAACCAGCAGATGGAAGACCTTTCTTTCTTTGCCTTTCTATGACTCTGCCTTTCAAATAAAAAAATCTTTAAAAAAAAAAAAAAAGCCATAGGGCCAAGAAGGGCAATAACCAGAATTTCTGTGACCAGGTTTTGGGCCCAAAATTCTAACCATGTTTGGTCTGGTCCAGCAGTTGTCTGGTCTTGTCCAAGAAATGTTTTATATAGGCCGGCGCCGTGGCTCAACAGGCTAATCCTCCACCTTGCGGCGCCAGCACACGGGTTCTAGTCCTGATCAGGGCGCCGGATTCTATCCTGGTTGCCCCTCTTCCAGGCCAGCCCTCTGCTGTGGCCCGGGAGGGCAGTGGAGGATGGCCCAGGTGCTTGGGCCCTGCACCCCATGGGAAGACCAGGAAAAGCACCTGTCACCTGGCTCCTGCCATCGGATGAGCGCGGTGCGCCGGCTGCAGCACGCCAGCCGCAGCGGCCATTGGAGGGTGAACCAACGGCAAAAGGAAGACCTTTCTGTCTGTCTCTCTCTCTCACTGTCCACTCTGCCTGTCAAAAATAAAAATAAAAAAAATAAAAAAAAGAAATGTTTTATATAGTTTTGTACTTGTCCAGTTTGACTCAAATCGTTGGAGCATGGCACAGATGCCCTCTTGGGCAGCAGTTAGTTTGGGGTCTGCCTGCTTTGAAGGACAAGCACAGAGTTGACCTGACTTCGAGAGTGAAGAGGGGGCTGTGATCTTGGTTCTAAGCTCAGCTAAGTCGGTGGAGAGCCTCACAAAGATCTTGTTTGCTGAGACTGCCCCAGCTATTCCTGCGTTGACCTGTTACCTCTTTCAGGGTGCTAATTCCCAACAGGGTGGAAGTTGGAGGGGGCAGGATTCTTTTAGAAAACTGAAGTGTGTAAAGGGATTGGTGTGGGGGGCTGAAGAATTAACAAATGATACAGTGGCTATGACATAACCAGTGTGCAGAGCCCCATCCAAGACTGGGCAAATATTGATTGAAGCTCCAGAGTACACCCCTTCTACAAGAGAGACGTCCTGATGTGATGTATATTAAATTGGAGTTTTTGGCTGGCGCTGTGGCTCAATAGGCTAATCCTCCACCTGCAGTGCCAGCACACCGGGTTCCAGTCCCAGTCAGGGCGTCGGATTCTGTCCCAGTTGCCCCTCTTCCAGGCCAGCTCTCTGCTATGACCCCGGAGTGCAGTGGAGGATGGCCCAAATGCTTGGGCCCTGCACCCCATTGGAGACCAGGATAGGCACCTGGCTCCTGCCTTCGGATCAGCGCGGTGTGTTGGCTGCAGTGCGCCAGCCGGCCGCGATGGCCATTGGAGGGTGAACCAACGGCAGAAAGGAAGACCTTTGTGTGTCTGTCTGTCTGTCTCTCTCTCTCTCTCTCACTGTCTACTCTGCCTGTCAAAAAAAAAAGAAATTGGAGTTTTTGATGAAAGGTGTATTAGCATTAGTGTTGCAGTTAGCAGACTAAAAGGGCTTGCGTGGAAGGCATTACTGGTCTGGTGTTCCCAGGACTTGATACATCAGGTGGTGTTATTTAGCGCCATCCTAATGAATTATCTATCCCTACACTGCCCCAGTGGTAGTTGGCCATCAGTGTTAGGTCTCCACATGATGGGGGGCTTACCCCAGCAAAAGCTCCTGGTGTAATCAAGTCACTGTGTTACGGATACATTTGGCAGGAATGAGCGATAAGAGCAAGAGGGGCTTGGGGGGGAAAGTATCTGTTTATTAGTGTGTAGTGTGACCATGAAGTTGCAGGAAGAGTTATTTAGGGATCCCAGAGGATATCCTTGGGAGAACTTAGGCAGGGGGGCCTGTAGCCTTTATGTTGACCTTTGTATTAAAGGTTTCATAATAGGGTGTGAGAAGCTGGCCTTTTTGACTGACGCACGTGCACATTGATGCTTGGTAGAAGTTGAATATATGAAACCCTCTGAGCCCATTCCCTCAGAGGGGTTGGCCATGCCTCTGTGGGTGAGCCTTGTACCTCTAAATCAACAAGAATGGCCATAGGACGTAGTGATGGGCACATCAACCTCAACCTGAAGTGCCTGATGATTGGAGAGACATTATCTAGGAGCACTGATTTGAAGCATGTTATCAAAAAGAGAAAACGAAGACTCTGGAGAATGTTTTAACTTACAAGGGCTCCTTCTAGAGAGTAGGTCTTCCAGGGATTCTGTGGGCCAAATCCACTTTGGTCCAGACTTAGTCTTCAGAATAGCATTTTACCTGGTATAGTGGATGCAGCTGGGGATGCCAGGACCTTGATTACTATAGGTGTGGAAGGTAAGACAGGGTACGTGGCTTCCCACATAGTAAGTTGGGACCTGGGAGAACTGTCCTTCCAGGTTTTAAGTAGAACTTGGGCTCTAGGTTTTTTTTTTTTTCTTAAATTTATTTTGAATGCAAAGTAACAGAAATACAGAGAGAGATCTTCCACTTGCTGGTTTACTCCCCAGATGTCCACAACGGCTGGGGCTGGGCCAGGCTGAAGCCAGGAACTCCATCCAGGGCACCTGCGTGGGTACAGGGACCCAAGTACTTGGGCCACCTTCTACTTTCCCAGGAGCATTAGCAGGGAACTGAATTGGAAGTGGAGCAGCCAAGATTCCAACCGGCTTCACAGGCAGTGGCTTAACCCATTGTGTGGCAACGCCAGCCCAGGTTCTGGGTTCTTGTAAGCGGGGTGGGCTGGCATCCTGGCCTGTTTGAAGATCAAGGCTTCAGATTACCTTTTGAAATTGAGCTAGCAAAGTATTTGATGGCACTATTTGCTTTTTTTTTTTTTTTGACAGGCAGAGTTATAGACAAAGGTCTTCCTTTCCGTTGGTTCACCCCCAAATGGCCACTATGGCCAGCAAGCTGCGCCGATTCAAAGCCAGGAGCCAGGTGCTTCTCCTGGTCTCCCATGCGGGTGCAGGGCCCAAGGACTTGGGCCATCCTCCACTGCACTCCTGGGCCACAGCAGAGAGCTGGACTGGAAGAGGAGCAACCGGAACAGAATCCAGCGCCCCAACCGGGACTAGAACCCCGGATGCTGGCGCCACAAGGCAGAGGATTAGCCAAGTGAGCCATGGCACCAGCCAGGCACTATTTGCTTCTATATCTATCAGAATTTCTTGAATGGAGGAAAGACCTTCCATAAAGAGCTCAGAGGGACTTGGACAGGGCCCACCTTGCAGGTCTAAGTTTTGAGCAGGACAATTGGAAGACCTGAAAGCCAATTTGTTTTTGCTTCCTGGCAGAGTTTTTCCACATTTCTTTTCTTTAGGGTCGTCTGATTGGCCCTTTCTACTTCACTGGAAGACTGAGGTCTCCAGGCAGAGTGAAGACATCAGGCGATCCCTAGGGCCTTACAAACCCCTCGTGTAACCCAGCAAATCAGAGGCCTCATTATCACTTTGTAGTGACCGTGGGGACGGTAATTTACTTCAGGAGTATTTTGGCCATTTCCTGGGCTCTTCCAGTCCTGTCTGGGAAGGCTTCTACCCACCCAGCAAAGGTATCCATGAGAACAAGCAGGAATGGCTTTGACAGGGCAGTGTCTGAGTAAAATTCATTTGCCAGTGTTCTCCAGGGCAAACTTCCTTTATCTGTGTGGATTTAGTTAAGGGTGGAGGTTGGAACCTCTGGGGCAGAGCAGGCAAGGCTTCTGTGGGGACCAGCAACTTTGGCAACAGCTGTTTGCCCAATGCCCTGGTCTCCCCGATGGATAGCAGGTGCTACTTGTGAGCAGACTGGCCTTGTTAAGATTTCCGGGGGTGGATCACCAGGTAAAGCAGTTAGCCGCTGAGCCTGCTGCTATCTTTCGTTGCTTCTTCTATCTCTCCGCTCCTCCTCCTGGTCTCGTGGAGGCAGCCTTTAGTATGGAAGTGGGGGGCACTTGTTCCCATGCAGAATTTTTTGAAGCTTCCCTCTAATATGAGGAGCAGCCTGAGGTAGAAATCTATCCTTTAGCTCGATGGCCTCCATAGTAGAGCAAGGGTTTGCTTCGTTGTGTTTTGGAAGGCCCTCCTTAACCCTCTAATAAGGTGATCGGGTTTTCCTGGGGTTCCTATTCTGTGGTCACAAGTTTTTTGAAGTCTACTCGCTGTCTTTCTAGCGCACAATCCTGCCAGTATACACATCGGCATAAGGCTCCTGCTACTCTGTGCACAGGAGCACTCAAGTTCCACTTGGGGTAATTTGTTGGCAGCCCTATCCTTGCAAGAAGGGTACATTTCATTTTGCTTCCGTAAACCATGCGTGTAATCAAAGCATGTAGTGTCATTTCTTTACGCATGAGTTAAGACGGTGCTGAGGAGCAAAACTATTCTTACACCATCCATTCATAAATTTCTTAGGATCAGCAGTAAGACTTTCCATCTCCCTTTTAGTTTGGCTTAAGTCCTGGAGTGAAAAGGGGACTTGTATTTTGATAGAGATACTTGGTCCTTCTGCCTCCTGTAGGAAGTGTGTTTCAAAGGCCATGCCGAGGACCAAGGGCCAAGCCCCTAAGTAAGGGAGAGCGGCCCCCATTTCAGGAAGGGGAGGGTAGAGGAGCCTTCAGTTCTTGTAGGGCACCTTCCTGTGGTGGTATTTCTTTTGGATTTGCCTCCCAGTGAGCTCATCGTATGGGATATTGATGAATCATCTTCAGTTACACTTTCCATATGATTTAGAGTATCCCACTTTGGGAGGGTGGATACTCTAATCCCCCCACCTTTTTCTTTACAACTTAATACTTTATTTTTTGAGAATACAGGTTTTTAATTTACATTATGGGCTTTGTGGCTCTACTAAATAAAGAGTTCAAGAAATAAGAGGTATAGATACCAGAGTCCAGCAGGAAAATAGGCAATAAACAACAATCACATGAAAAGATGTTAAATTTCACTCAAATTTTAAAACATTCACAAAATCATAAAAACTAAATACTATATACTTCCCATCAATTTGTTAAAGATCTAAAGCAACATTTGAAAAATACTGTATTTGCAGAAAAACTGATACATGTGGGCATTTCTTTTTTTAGAAACTTTTTTCCCCCACATAAAAGGGAAAACGGGCAGTATCTGTCTTTCGGTGTCTGGCTTATTTCACTCAGCATGATGTCCTCCTGTCCCCACTTTGCTGTAAATGCTAGAATGCCATTTTTTATGGGATGACTAGTTACGTGTGTCATTGTCGTGTTTTCTTTAATCACCTGATGATGGGCATGCTGGTTGATTGTTTTGACTGTTGTGAACAGTGCTGCTGTAAACATGGTACTGCAAGTAACTCTTTGATAACAATGAACTCATGTCGTCTTGGTTTATACTCGTTATTTGCATTTCTGGATCTCATGACAGTTTTATTTCTAGTTGTGTGATACTGTTTTCCATAGTGGCTGTACTAACGTACATTCCCATCAAGTCTATAAAATTCCTCTTTCTCTACATCCTAAGCCCCATTCGTTCTCTGTCTTTTGGATAATAGCCATCTGACAGATGTGAGGTGACAGCTAATTCTGATTTGACTTGCATTTTCTCCAATGGCTAGGGACAGTGAGCTTTTTTCCCGTATTTGTTGGCCATTTGTTTCTTTTGAGAACTATCTGTTGAGGTATTTTGCCTTTTTCTTAACTGGATTTGTTTTTGTTGAGCTTTTTGAGTTGCTGATACATTCTGAGTATGAATCTTCTGTTGGATAGGTAGCCTGCAAATATTTTTTCCCATTCTGTCAGCTGTCTCTGCACTCTGTAGTTTCTCCTTTGCTGTGCAGAAGCTTCTGAGTTTGGTATGACACCGTTTGTCTAGTTTGGCTTTTGTTGCTTGTGCTTTGGGGGTCTTACCCAAATAGTCATCACCTATAGGAATCTATAGAAGTATTTCTCCTACATTTTCTTCCAGCAACTTCATAGTTTCACATCTTCAGTTTAGGTCTTTGACCCATCTTAAGTTGATTTGTCTACTATGAGAGGTAGGAATTTAATTTCATTCTTCTACCTATATACATCCAGTTTTGCTAGCACCATTTATTGAAGAGATTATCCTTTCTCCAAAGTATGGTTTGGACACTTATGTCAAATCAGTTGGCTCTGTGTGTTGATTAATTTCTGGGCTCTCTGTTCCATTGATTTGTGTATCTGTCTTTATGCTAATACCATAGTATTTTAAGTACTATAGCTTTGTAGTATGCTTTGAAGTCGGGTATCATGATGCCTCCAGCTTGATTTTTTTTTCTTTTGCAGGATTGCTTTGGCTATTCTGGGTCCTTTTTGTGCTACCATATGAATTTTAGAATATTTTAAATCTATAAAGAATGTTATTTTGGTAGCAATTACAATGCATCTGTAGATTGTTTTAGATAATATACACATCTTAGTGATATTAATTCTTCCCATCCATGAGCAAGAAATATCTTTCCAGCTTATTTTTTGTATCCTTGATAATTTCTTTCATCAGTACTTTATAACTTTCATTATAGAGATCTTTCACTTCTCTGGTTAAATTTATTCTTAAATATTTGACTTTTGTAGCTATTGTGAATGGGATTTCTTGATTTCCCTTTTAATGAATTCATTATTGGTGTACAATAAAGCTACTGGTTTTGTATGTTGACTTTGTGACCTGTTACCGAATTGGCTTATCAATTGAAGTGTCTAGGGTTTTCCTTGTACAACATCATGTCGTCTGGAAACAAGACTATTTTGATTTTTCTCCTTTCTAACTTCAATGTCTGATTTTTTTTTTGTAATCACTTTTGATAATACATCCAACAATGTACTGAATAACAGTGGTGATAGTGGACATCCTTGTCTTATTCCAGATCTGAGAGGAAATAATTTCAGCTTTTCCCTATCCACTGTGATATTCCTTCTATACCTAATTTGCGGTGTTTTTTTTCATAAAGGGTGTTAAATCTTATTAAATGGTTTTTCTGCATCTGTTGATATGGTTTTTGTTTTTCATTCTGTTGATGTGATTTATGGTGTTTATTGATTTGCAAATGTTGAACCACCTTTGATCATCACTTGATTATGATGTATGATCTTCCTGATGTGGTGTTGAGTTCAGTTTGCTAGAATCTTGAATTTTTGTGTTTATGTTCATCAAGGATATAGGTCTGTAATTTTTGTGTAGTATCTTTAGTTTTGGTATCAGCGTGATGCTGGCCTTATAAAAAGAGCTTTTCAGCATTTCATCCTGCTCAGTATTCTTTTGAATAGTTGAAAAAGTATTAGAATTGGTTCCTCTTTACTGAATTCTACAAAACATTTAAAGTCATCAGCTCTGGACTTTTCTTTGATGGGAGACTTTTAATTACTGCTTCAATCTTGTTGCTTGTTAGGGGTCTGTTTACACTTTCTGTATCTTCTAGATTTAATCTCAGCACATTACATGTATTCAGATATTTATCTATTTCCTCCAGGTTTTCCAATTTGTTAGTTATTCATAGTAGTTTCTTATGATCCTTAGTATTTTTGTGATTTTGGTTGTAATGTCTCCTTTTTCATCTGTAATTTTTGAGATTTTTCTCATTTTTCTTTTGTAGTCTGGCTAAAGGTTTGTTCATCTTCTCAGAAAACCAGTTTTTTGTTTTGTTGATCTTATCTATGTTTAAGTTTTATTTCCACTCATTCTTCCATGCCTCCTGCTAATTTTTGATTTGGTTTGTTCTCTTTTTTGTAAGTCTTTGGGGTACATCATTAGATCTTTTTTTGAGAGAATTTTTGATAAGTACTTATTCCTATAAACTTCCCTCTTAATACTGCTTTTGCTGTATCTCACAGATTTTGTTATGCTGTGTTTTCATTTATTTCAGAAAATCTAGTTTCTTTTTAATTTCCTCAATGACCCATTCATAATAGCACATTGTTTAACTTACATATTTATAAATGTACCATTTTTCTTCTAGTGGTTGATTTCTAGTTTTATTTCTTTGAGAAGATACATGGTTTAATTTCTAGCTCTTTAAATTTACTGAGACTTGTTTGTGGTCTAATATATGGTCTAACCTGTGAGATGTTCCAAGTGCCAATGAGAAGCATGCGTATTCTGTAGCTGGTAGGTGACATTTTCTATAAATATCGGGTCCTTTGCTCGAAGGTATGGTTAAACTCTGAGGTATTTTTGTTGATTTTCTGCCTGGATGATCTGTCCATTGATGAGAGTGGGATGTTGAAGTCCATCACTATTATTGTATTGGATCCTATCTATTCCTTCAGATCTAATATTTGCTGTATATATCTGGGTGGTCTTGTATTGGCTACATATGTGTTTGATTATATCTTCTTGCCAAATCCTTTTATTAGTATATAATGTACTTTATTTTTACAATATTTGATGTACAGTTTGTCTTATGAGCATGGCTACTATTGCTCATTTTTGGTTTCTGTTCTGGTGTATCTTTTTCCAGTTCTTCCCTCTCAACCCATGACTCTTTTATTTTATTTATTTGAAAGACAGAGTTACAGAGAGAGGTAGAAACAGAGATCTTCCATCTGCTTGTTCACTCTCCAGATGGTCACAATGGCCAGAGCTGCGCCGATCCGAAATCGGGAGCCAAGAGCTTACTCTGGGTTTCCCCTGTGGGTGCAGGACCCCAAGGAGTTGGGCCATCTTCTACTGTTTTCCCAGGCCATAGCAGAGAGCTGGATCGGAAGTGGAGCAGCTGGGACAGGAACCAGTGCCCATATGGGATGCTGGCACAGCAGGCCAGGGCTTTAACCTGCTGCACCACAGTGCTGGCCCCAACCCATGTTTCTTTATGTGTGAAGTGAATTTCTCGTAGACAGCATATAGTTGAGTTTTGTTTTGTTTTAATCCACCCCCAGCCAAATTGTATCTTTTGACTGGGGAATTTTATCTACTTACATGTAAGTTTAGTATTGATAGGTAAGAACTGAACCATGTCATTTAAAAAGATTTCAAAGGCAGACTTAGAGAACAAGGGAGATGCAGAGAGATCCATTGGTTCATTCCCCAAATGGCTGCTACAGCTAGGGTTGGGCCAGGCTGAAGCCAGGAGCCTGGAACTCTATCCAGGTCTCCCACAGAGGTGTGGGCACCTAAGCACTTGGGCCATCTTCCACTGCTTTCCCAGACACAGTAGCCATAACCTCTGCCATTTTGTTGACTGATTACTAATTGTATCTGTTCTGTTAGTAAATCTGGTGGTATCATGTGCTTTTGTGATGTTGACTTCTAATGTAAGACTCTCTTCAGAATTTCCTGTAACGCTTGTCTGGTAGTGATGAATTCTGTTTTTGCTTAAGTGGAAAATATTTTATTCCTCTCACTTCTAAAGGATAGAGTCACTGAGTATAATATTCTTGGTTGGAAGATTTTTCTTTTAAAACCTTGAATGAATCCTCTCATTCTCTTCTGGCCTGGGTGGCTTCTTTTTTCTTTTTTTAAAAATATTTTATTTATTTGAAAGAGTTACAGAGAGAGATAGAGACATAGAGAGGTCTTCCATCTGATGGCTCACTCCCCAAATGGCTACAACAGCCAGAGCTGTGCCAATCCAAAGCCAGGAGCTTCCTCCAGGTCTCCTATGTGGGTGCAGGGGCCCAAGGACTTTGGCCATCTTCTACTGCTTTCCCATGCCACAGCAGAGAGCTGGATTGGAAGTGGAGCAGCTGGGACTCAAACCAGCGCCCATATAGGATGCTGGAACTGCAGGTGGAGACTTTACTTGCTACGCCACTGTGCTGGCCTTCTCTTACTGTCTTTAGGATTCTCTCCTTATCTTTAATTTTTGACAATTTGACTGTAATATGCCTCGGCAAAAGTCTTTGTTGTTTTGGCTGAGTGTGTTTGGGATCTTTTGAGCTTCCCGTCTCTGTATATCCAAATCTCAAATTTCAAGACTTGGAAGTCTTCAACTATTTTCCTATTTAGTAGTTCTCAGTGCCTTTTCCCTTTTCTTATTTAGAAATTCTCACAATATGAATATTTGGTCACTTAATTGTATCTCATATCTCATATAGGCTTTTAAATTCATTCCCCTTTAATTTTGTCCTATAGGCTTATTTCAAAAGTTGTATACTCTAGATCAGATTCTTTTTAAAGAATATTTACCTTCTTTAAAAGGCAGGGCAACAGGGGCCAGCATTGTGGCATAGCAGGTAAAGCCCCTGCCTGCAATGCTGGCATCCCGCATCAAGGCTGGTTCATGACGCAGCTGCTCCACTTCCAATCCAGCTACCTGCTAACTGCCTGGGAAAAGCAGTGGAGGACAACCCAAGTGCTTGGGCCCCTGCACCCACATGGGGACCTGGAAGAAGCTCCTGGCTTCAGCCTGTCCCAGTCCTGGCTGTTGCAGCCATCTCAGGGGTGAACCAGGAGATGGAAGCGCTCGCTAGCACGTGCTTTCTCGCTCGCTCTCCCTCCTCCCCTCTCTAAAACTCATTCAAATTTTTTCTAAAAGCCAGATTTTTTCCCATCTACTGGTTTACTTCCCAAGTGGCTGCAACTTCCAGGTCTGGGCCAAGTGAAAGTCAGGAGCCCAGAACTTTCACTGGCCTCTCACATGGGTGGCAGGGGCCCCAGTATCTGGGTCACGGACTGCTGCCTACCTAGGTTCGTTAGCAGGAAGTTGGATCAAAACAGAGCATCTGGGACTTGTACAAGCATTCGGTGTAGGGTGATGGCAGCACAAGTAGAATCAACTTAACCTACAGTACCACAATGCCAGCCCCTGGATCAGAAACTCTTCCCTCCACTTAGCCTCTTCTGATGAAACTGTATCTTTTATTTCATTAATTGAAGTTTTCACTTCCAAGATTTCTGTTTGGTTCTTTCTGCAATTTCTATCTTCTTGGTTAATTTTTCATACATGTCACCGAATATTTTCCTCATTTCTTTAAGTTATCTGTATTCTCTCTCATTGTTTCCTTAGGGTCAATATTTTGAGTTCTATTTCAGGCTTTTCATATTTCCTTCAGATCAGGATCTATTTATGGAGAATTAATGTTTTTTCTGGAGGTTTCATGCTTTTCTGCTTTTTCAAATCATGTCATCTGCAAAAAGGGATAGTGTGGCTTCCTCCTTCCCAATTTGTGTCCCTTTGATTTCTTTATCTTGGCTAATGGCTCTGGCTAAAACTCCCAGGACTATATTGAATAGAATGAGAATGGGCATCCCTGTCTGGAAGCATTCCCACTGAGATCAGGTACCAATCTTTCCCCATTCAATAGGATGCTGGCCTGGGTTTGTCCTAAATTGCCTTGATTGTGTTGTCATGTTCCCTCTACACCCAATTTGCTTAGTTTTCATCATTAAAGGGTGTTATTTTATCAAATGCTTTCTCTGTGTCTATTAAGATAATCATATGCTTTCTGTTCCTCACTTTGTTAATGTGATGTATCACATTGATTTGCAAATGTTGAACCACTCCTGCATACAAGGGATAAATCCCACTTGGTCCAGGTGAATGATCTTTCTGATGTGTTGTAGTATTTTGAGGATTTTGCATCTACATTCATTAGGGAAATTGGTCTGTAGTTCTTTCTCTACTGTATTTTTTTTTAGGTTTAGGCATTGAGGTGATGCTGGCTTTGTAGAAATAATTTGGGAGGATCTCCTCCCTTTCAATTGTTTTGAATAGCTTGAGAAGAATTGGAGTTAGTTTTTTAAATATCTGGTAGAATTCAGCTCCTGGGCTCTACTTTTGGGAGGGTCTTTATTGATTCAATTTCTGTCTTGGTTATGGGTCTGTTTAGGTTTTCTATGTCTTTTTTTCTGTTTTTCTGTATCTTAGGTAGCTTGTATGTGTCGAGGAGTCTCTCCATTTCTTCTAGGTTTCCTGGTTTGTTGGCATACAGCTCTTTGTAGTAGTTTCTGATTCTTTTCATTTCTGTGGTGTCTATTGTTACATATCTTTTTTATCTCTAATTTTATTGATTTTGGTCTTCTCCACCCCTTTTTTGGGGTAGTTGGGCCAATGGTGTGTCAATTTTGTTTGTTTTCTCAAAATACCAGCTTTTCATTTTGCTGATCTTTTGTATTTTTGTTTTGTTTATTCTCTACTTTTAATTTTTTCTACTAGTTTCAGTTTGGTTTGCTGTTTTCCTGGTCCTTGAGATGCACTGATAGTTCATTTATTTGGTGTCTTTCTTGATGTAGGCCCCAATTGCTATAAACTTCTCTTAACACTGCTTTTGCTGTATCGTATATGTTTTTGATATGTTGTGTTGCCATCTTCATTTGTTTCCAGAAATCTGCTGTTTTGATTTTTTCAGTCACCCACTGTCATTCGGGAGCATGTTGTCCATGTGTTTGCATATATTCTAGAGATTCTTGAGTTGTTGATTTCCAGCTTCATTCCATTGTGGTCAGAGAAGATGCATGATACGATTTTGATTTTTTTTAATTTGCTGAGACTTGCTTTATGGCCTAACGTGGTCAATCCTAGAGAATGTTCCATGCACTGGTGAGAAGAATGTGTATTCTGCAACTGTAGAATGGAACGTTCTGTAGATATCCATTAGGTCCATTTGATCTATAGTGTCAATTAGCTGTTTTTCCTTGCTGATTTTCTGTCTGGTTGATCTTTCCATTGCTGACAGTGGGGTATTGGAGTCTCCTTTTATATCCATTGACATTTATTTTAAATAGCCAGGTGATCTGTAATTAGGTGCATATACATTTATTATAGTCACATCTTCTGTTGCATTGATCCCTTAATCATTACATAATGCCTTTCGTTGTCTCTCTTAACAGTTTTTGTGTTAAAATCTGTTTTTATCTGATACTAGGATGGCTACAGCAGCTCTTTTTTGGTTTCTGTTATCATGGAATTTTTTCATCCTTTCGCTTTGTGTGTATCTTTGTTGGAGAGATGTTTCTTGTAGGTAACAAATAGATGGGTTGTTTTTCCCCCATTCATCCAGTCTGTATCTTATAACTGAAGAGTTGAGGTCATTTATGTTCAAGGTGAATATTGATAAGTAATGACTTGGCCCTGGAATTTTTCCATAAATGTTCCTAGTGTTTACTTTGTATTTCCTTTGTACTTATACTGGGAGATTTTCTGCCTTCACCTTCCTTCATAGTGATGACCATGTTTCTATGTTTCTGTGTGCATCACATCTTTAAGCATCTTTTGTAAGCTGGGCAAATAGTGATGAATTCTTTCAATTTCTGTTATGGAAGATCTTTCATCTTCGTTCATAAATGAGAATTTTGCATGGTACAGTATTCTGGAGTCAGTTTTTTTCCTCTTAGGACTTGGAATAGGGGCTGGCGCTCTGCCATAGTGGGTAAAGCTGCTGCCTTCAGTGCCAGCATCCCATGTGGGTGCTTGCTGGTTTGAGTCCCGGCTGCTCCACTTCCAATATGGCTCTCTTCTATGGCCTGGGAAGGCAGTAGAAGATGGCCCAAGTCCTTGGGCCCCTGTACCTGCATGGGAGACCTAGAAGAAGCTCCTGGCCTCGGATCAGCACAGCTTTGGCCATTGCAGACATTTGGGGAGTGAACCAGCGGTGGAAGACCTCTTTCTCTGCCTCTGCCTCTCTAACTTTGCCTTTCAAATAAAATATTTTTAAAAAATACTTGGAGAATCTATCTCACTATTCTCTCCTAGCCTGTAGGGTTTCTGATGAGATGTCCACTGTCTAATTGGAGATCCACTGAAAGTAATCTGGCATTTCTCTTGTGAAAATTTTAGAATCTTTTCTTTATGATGTACTGCGGTGAGTTTACTATGTGTTGTGGTGAGGATCTTTTCTGGTTATGTCTATTAGGAGTTCTGTGTGCTTCCTGTACTTAGTCCTTTGTTTCTCCAAATTAGGGAAGTTTTCTGTAATTATTTCACTAAAAATTCCTTCTAATCCATTCTCTTTCCACACCTTCAGGAATTCCTGAGACTCAGATGTTGGGTCATTTGATAATATCCCATAGATCTCCAATGGTGTTTTAGTTTTTTTTTTTTTATCTGACTCTTAAATTTCTTGCGATTTAATTCAGATATTTCTTCTGCTTCACTGAGTCTGTTAAGGCTTTTCACCACATTTTAAAACTTGTTTTACTGGTTTCTTTATTTCCAATATTTTATTTGGATTTCTCTTTAAGATCTCAATTTCATTGGAGAAATTTTCTTTCATGTCATGTACAGATTGCATTAGTTTGTAGGATTACTTAGAAGTATGCAGAAGCAAATCCACAATCAATTTGTTGAATTCCATTTCTGGCATTTCTTCAGTCTCTTCATCTTCTCATTCCACTATTGATGTGTTGTGCTCTCTTGTGGGTGTCATATTGTCTTCCTTATTCTTGAGCTGCTGTGTTTATTCTGCATTTGTGCAGATGTTTGGTTTCTTTTTTATCTTGTTTTTTTCCCCCCCGTGATGGCTTTTATCTTTGGACTACGTGGCTTACTAGAGTGTCCACTTTTTCAGTGAATACCTAGAGGTATGTGGTGGACATAGCAGGGAGCTCTGTTCAGTGTGCCAGGGTGAGCGGGGGGGGTGTCCAAGATATGCTAAGTCTTTATCAGTGGGGAAGTTTGTTCTGTTCTGACGTATTCTCATGCTCACCTCCCCTCAGAGGAGACCAATGCCTGGTACCAGCCCCAGTGGGTATAATATTCATCTGTGCTGCCCCAAGAACCACACAAAGGATCCATGCAGTCCTCAGTGTAAGCAATGACCCTCCCCAGGGAATCGAGGAGCCCCCGAGTGTATGTAGCCTCCCACGTGACTGCCCAAAGTCCCCGCCACACCCCGAGCCCTCCCACACAGCCAGTGTCCTCTCAGTCCTGGCACACAAGCCTTACAGAGTCATGAGCACCCAGCTCCCTGTCAGTGCTCCCAGCCAGACTCGGGTGTCTCAGCTTGGCTGGTTGCTGGGCATGGGGACACAAGTTGGCACAGCTGTTACTGATGTCCAGTATGGTGCCTGCCCTCTCTCAGCTTGCTACAGGACATCACTGCAGGGTGGTTGGGAGAAATGCCCCCCTTCCCTCCTCTGGTTTGGCAGGAATATTGCGTCTGTTCCTTCCCCTGGGGCTCCAAGTGATTCCTGCCAGGCTCTTCCTGCAGCCTTATCACCAGTGGCTTGGACAGCTGCGGATTGGTCTTGCCTCATTCCAAAGCTGGTGCTGAGGCTCTCGACTGCCAGGGCCCTGAGGTTTGCACGTCCACACCCTCCACAGGTCCACAGTGTCCCTCTAACTTGCTTGGAGTCTCCTCTGCCATCTTCTCCCTAACTCTTCCCTGAGACTGCACTGTCGCCACTACTTTTAAACTATCTTCTCCTAGACTAGAACAGTAAACTCCCTCCCTACTGTGGCATCTTGGATCCTCCACCCCCTTCTTAATAAATAGCTTTTGTAGGATAATATTTTTGTTTAGATGGAATGCAGGGCCTCACTATACTTGTTGATTTGGCTTTGATTCTAGATGAGCCCAGGAGTGATTTCCTCATGGTATTTGAACTTGGCAGTGGCCACAAGTGTCACAGCTGTGTCGTCTGCCACAGCTTCTGCAGGTGGAAGTACCACCTGGAAGCAAATGGAGTTCCCTAGATTGTGTATGTTTACTCTCTAGAGAGTTTGGTGTCAGCCACACTAGGGTTGGCAATAGTATGAGCCTCAATCTTGATGCTGGGGACTTCCAGGATTGTGGTCTTGTCCACCGGGCACACCTGAGTTACAATGGGGCTTTCACACTAGAGTTTGGAATAGTCTGAGCCTCATTCTTCATGCTGGGTCCACCAAGCACAGTGCCTTGTCCACCAGGCACACCTGAGTACTAATGGGACTTTCACAGTAGGGTTTGCGACATTCTAAGCCTCATTCTTGATGCTGGGGACACCGAGGGCTGTACTCTTGTCCACTGGGCACACCTGAGTTACAATGGGGCTTTCACAGTAGTGTTTGGAATAGTCTGAGCCTCATTCTTGATGCTGGGGACACCCAGGCCTGTGCCCTTGTCTAACGCACACAGCTGAATACTAATGGGCTTTCACACTAGGGTTTGGGATAGTGTGTGCTTCATTGTCAATGCTGGGACATCTAGGGCTGTTCTCTTGTCCATGGGTCACACCTGAGTTATAATGAGGTTTTCACACTATGGATGTGGATAGTCTGAGCCTCATTCTTGATGCTGGGGAGACCCATGGCTGTACTCTTGTCCACTGGGCACACCTCAGTTAAAATGATGCTTTTACACTAGGGTTTTGGTTAGTCTGAGCATCATGCTTGATGTTGGGGACACCCAGGTCTGTGCTCTTGTCCACTGGGCACACCTGAGTACTAACTGGGCTTTCACATTAGGACTTGGGATAGTCTGAGCCTCATTCTCCATACTGGGGACACCCAGTGCTGTGTTGCTCTCCATCAGGCACACCTGAGTTTCAATAAAGCTTTCACAATAGGGTTTGGGATAGTCTGAGCATGATTCTTGATTCTGGAGACTACTAGGGCTGTGGTCTTGTCTACCGGGCATAATTAGTACTAACGGGGTTTTCACAGTAGGGTTTGGGATAGTCTGAGCCTCATTTTTGAGGCTGGGGACACCCAAGGCTGTGGTTTTGGCACTGGGTATACCGGAATTATAGTGGGGTTCTCACACTAAGGTTTGTGACATTCGGAGCCTCATTCTTGATGCTGGGGACACCCAGCGCTGTGCTCTCGTCCAAGGGCACAGCTGAATACTAAAAGGGCTTTCTTGTATGTTTTGCTGTACATTCAGCCTCCTTCTTGATGCTGGGGACACCCAGCACTGTGCTCTTCTCCACCCGGAACAACTGTTTTACAATGGGGCTTTTACACTAGGGTTTGGGATAGTCTGAGCCTCATTCTTGATGCTGGGGACACCCAGGCCTGTGCTCTTCTCAACCGGTCACACTGAGTTATAATGGGATTTTTACACTAGGTTTTGGGATAGTTGGAGCCTCATTCTTGATGCTGGGGAATCCCAGGGCTGTGGTCTTGTCCAACAGGCACACCTTTGTACTGATGGGGCTTTCACAGTAGGGTTTGGAATAGTCTGAGCCTCATTCTTGAGGCTGGGGACACCCAAGGCTGTGGTTTTGTGCACTGGGTATACCGGAATTATAGTGGGGTTCTCACACTAAGGATTGTGATAGTTGGAGCCTCATTCTTGATGCTGGGGACACCCAGCACTGTGCTCTTTTCCACCGGCCACACCTGAGTTATAGCGGGGCTTTCACAGTAGGGTTTGGGATAGTCTGAGCCTCATTCTTGAGGCTGGGGACACCCAGGCCTGTGCTCTGGTCCAATGGGCTCACACCTGAGACACAATGCGGCTTTCACAGTAGGGTTTGGGATAGTCTGAGCCTCATTCTTGAGGCTGGGGACACCCAAGGCTGTGGTTTTGTGCACTGGGTATACCGGAATTACAGTGGGGTTCTCACACTAAGGATTGTGATAGTCGGAGCCTCATTCTTGATTCTGGGGATACCCAGCACTGTGCTCTTCGCCACCCTGCACAACTGTTTTACAATGGGTCTTTCACACTAGAGTTTAAAATAGTCTGAGTGTCATTCTTGAGGCTGGGGACATCAGGGTTGTGGTCTTGTCCACCGCTCACCCAAGAGTTTCAATGGGGCTTTCACACTATGGTTTGTGATAGTCTGAACCTCATTCTTTATGCTGGGGAATCCCAGGGCTGTGGTCTTGTCCAACGGGCATACCTTTGTATTAATGGGTCTTTCACAGCAGGGTTTGGAATAGTCTGAGCCTCATTCTTGAAGTTGGGGACACCCAAGGCTGTGGTTTTGTGCACTGGGTATACCGGAATTATAGTGGGGTTCTCACACTAAGGTTTGTGATCGTCGGAGCCTCATTCTTAATGCTGGGGACACCCAGCACTGTGCTCTTTTCCACCGGGCACACCTGAGTTATAGCGGGTTTTCACAGTAGGGTTTGGGATAGTCTGAGCCTCATTCCTGAGGCTGGGGACACCCAGGGCTGTGGTCCTGTCCACTGGATACACCTGAGTTACAATGGGGCTTTCACAGTAGGGTTTTGGATAGTCTGAGCCTCATTCTTGAGGCTGGGGACACCCAGGCCTGTGCTCTGGTCCAATGGGCTCACACCTGAGACACAATGCGGCTTTCACACTAGGTTTTGGGATAGTCTGAGCCTCATTCTTGATGCTGGGGACACCCAGGGATGTGCTCTTCTCCACTGGGAACAACTGTTTTACAATGAGGCTTTTACACTAGGGTTTGGGATAGTCTGAGCCTCATTCTTGATGCTGGGGAAAACCATAGCTCCATTCCTGTCCACCAGCCTACCGGAGTTTCTATGGGGCTTTCACAGTAGGGTTTGGGATAGTCTGAGCCTCATTCTTGAGGCTGAGGACACCCAGGGCTGTGCATCTGTCCACCGGGCACAACATAGTACTAATGGGGCTTTGACAATAGGGTTTGAGATAGTCTGAGCCTCATTCTTGATTCTGGGGACTTACTGGGCTGTGGTCTTGTCCAACGGGCACAGCTTTGTACTAATGGTGTTTTCACACCATGGTTTCGGATAGTCTGAGCCTCATTCTTGAAGCTGGGGGCACCCAGGGCTGTGCTCTTTTCCACGGGTTACTACTGAGTTATAATGGGATTTTCACACTAGGGTTTGGGATAGTCTGAGCCTCATTCTTGAGGCTGGGGACACCCAGGGCTGTACTCTTCTCCACCAGGCACAGCTGAAACTAAAGGGGCTTTCACTGTACGTTTTGTGATACATTGAAACTTATTCTTGATACTGGGGACACCCAGGGCTGTGCTCTTGTCCATCACACACCCATAAGTTATGAAGTGTCTTTCACAGTAGGGTTTGGGATAGTCTGAGCTTCATTCTTGATGCTGGAGACACCCAGCGCTGTGCTCTTGTCCACCAGGCACATCTGAATACTAAAGGGGATTTTTGTATGTTTGCTGTACATTCAGCCTCCTTCTTGATGCTGGGGACACCCAGGGCTGTTGTCTTCTCCACCGGGCCACACTGTTTTACAATGGGGCTTTCACACTAGGGTTGGGATAGTCTGAGCCTCATTCTTGAGGCTTGGGACACCCAGGCCTGTGTTCTTGTCAACCGGTCACACGGAGTTATAATGGGTTTTTTACAGTAGGTTTTGGGATAGTCTGAGCCTCATTCTTGAAGCTGGGGACACCCAAGGCTGTGGTTTTGTCCTCTGGGTATTCCAGAATTATAGTGGGGTTCTCACACTATGGTTTGTGATAGTCGGAGCCTCATAATTGATGCTGGGGACACCCAGCACTGTGCTCCTGTCCACTGGGCACACCTGAGTTATAGTAGGGCTTTCACAGTAGGGTTTGGGATAGTCTGAGCCTCATTCTTGATGTTCAGGGACACCCAGGGCTGTGCCCTTGTCCACCCGAAACACATGAGTAGTAATGGGGCTCACAGTAAGGTTTTGGATAATCTGAGCCTCATTCTTGATGCTGGGGACACCCAGGGCTCTACTGTTGTCCTCCAGGCACACCTGATTTATGCTGGTCCTAAAAACACTAGGTTTTGGGATAGTCTGAGCCTCATTCTTGATCCTGGCTACAGCTGGGTCTGTGCTCTTGTCCACTGAGCACTCCTCCTTTACAATCAGTCTTTTGCACTAGGGTTGGGATAGTCTGAGCCTCATTATTGAGGCTGGGGACACCTTGGGATGTGCTTTTTTCCACGGCTCACAACTGAATTATAATGGGGTTTTCTCATCGGTTTGTGGATACTCTGAGCCTCATTCTTGATGCTGAGTGACACCCAGTGCTCTGCTCTTGTCCACTGGGCAAACCTGAGTTACAATGCGGCTTTCACTCTAGGGATTGGAATAGTCTGAGCCTCGTTCTTGATGCTGGGTGACCCCAGGGCTTTGCTCTTGTGTACTGGGCACCCCTGAGTACTAATAGGGCTTTCACAGTGGGGTTTGCAATAGTCTGAGCCTCATTCTTGATGCTGGGGATACTCAGGATTGTGCTCTTGTCCACCAGGCACACCTGATACTAATGGGGCTTTCACAGTAGGGTTTGATAATGTGTGCCTCATTCTTGATGCTGGGGACACCCAGGGCTCTGCTCTTGTCCTCCGGGCACACCTGAGTTATGCTGGGGCTTTCACACTAGGATTTGGGATATTAGAGCTTCAAACTTCAATCTTGGTACAGCACTGAGAATACATGAGTCATAATGGGGCTTTCCCAGTAGAGTTTGGAATAGTCAGAGCCACATTCTTCATGCTGGAGAACACCCAGGGCTGTGCTCTTGTCCTCCCAACAATGGTGAATACTAATTGGGCTTTCACACTAGGGTTTGGAATAGTGTGAGCCTCATTCTTGATGCTGGACAAACCCAAGCAGGTGATCTTGTCCACCGGTCACACCTGAGTACTAATGAGTCTTTCACAATAGGGTTTGGGATAGTCTGAGCCTCATTTTTGATGCTGGAGAAACCTAGGCAGGTGCTCTTGTCCACTGGGCACACCTGAGTACTAATGGGGCTTTCACAGTAGGGTTTGGGATAGTTGGAGCCCCTTTCATGATGCTGGGGGACACCCAGGGCTGTGCTCCTGAACACCGGGTGCAAGTGAGTAGTAATGGGGCTTTCACAATAGGGTTTGGGATAGTCTGAGCCTAATTCTTCATGCTGGGACACCTATGGCTGTGATCTTGTCCATGAGGCACACCTGATCCAATGACGCTTTCACACTAGGTTTTGGGATTGTCTGAGCCTCATTCTTGATTCTGGGGACACCCAGGGCTGTGCTCTTGTCCACAGAGCACACCTGAGTTATGCTGCCTTTCACAAAAAGGTTTTGGATAGTATGAGCCTCATTCTTGAGTCTGTGGACACCCAGGGCTGTGCTCTTGTCCATCGGTCACCCCTGATTACTACTGGGGCTTTCACACTAGCATTTGGGATAGTCTGAGCCTCTTTCTTGATGCTGGGGACATCAGGGTTGTGGTCTTGTACACCGGGCACAATTGAGTACTAATGGGGCTTTCACAGTAGCGTTTGGAATAGTCTGAGCCTCATTCTTGATGCTGTTTACTCCCAGGGCTGTGGTCTTGTACAACGGGCACACCTTTCTACTAAAGGGGCTTCACACTAGGGTTTGGGATAGTCTAAGCCTCATTCTTGAAGCTGGGGACACCCAAGGCTCTGGTTTTTTCCACTGGGTATACCGGAATTATAGTGGTTGTGAGTGTCGGAGCCTCATTCTTGATGGTGGGATCATTGGGGATGTTCTCTTGTCTAACGGGCACAACTGAATAGTTATGGGGCTTTCACAGCAGTGTTTGGGATAGTCTGAGACTCATTCTTGATGCTCGGGACACCCAGGGCTGCGCTCTTCTCCTTCGGGCCCACATGATTGATAGTGGAGTTTCACAGTAGGGTTTGGGATAGTCAGAAACTCATTCTTGATGCTGGGGAAAACCAGGGCTATGCTCTTGCCCACCGGGCACACCTGAGTGATAGTGGGGCTTTCACAGTAAGGTTTGTGATATTCTGAGCATCATTCCTGATGCTGGGGAAACCCAGGCCTGTGCTCTTGTCCACCGGGCATGCCTGAGTCATAATGGGGATTTCACAGTAGGGTTTGGGATAGTCTGAGCCTCATTCATCATGCTGGAGGACACACGGCGTTATGTGCTTGTCCACCGGGCACACCTGTGTTATAATGGGGGTTTCACAGTAGGGATTTGGATAGTCTGAGCATCATTCATGATGCTGGTGACACCCAGGGCTGCGCTCTTGTCCCTTGGGCACACCTGAGTAATACTGGGGCTTTCACACTAGGGTTTGGGATAGTCTGGACCTCATTCTTGATGCTGGGGACTTCCAGGCCTGTGCTCTTCTCCAGCTGACATTGCTTAATACCAATTGGGCTTTCATGTTTGGGTTTGGGATATTCTGAGCCTCATTCTGAGTCTCTGGACACCCATGGCTGTTCTCTTATCCAGCGGGCACACCTGAGTACTAATGGGGCTTTCACACAAGGGTTTGGTAGTCTGAGCCTCATTCTTGATGCTGGGGTCACCCAGGGCTGTGCTCTTGTCCAACGGCACACCTGAGTACTAACGGGGCTTTCACATTATTGTTTGGGATAGTTTGAGCCTCATTCTTAAGGCTGGGGACACCCAGGGCTGTGCTCTTGTCCACTGGACTCACCTGAGTTATAATGTGGCTCTCACACTAGGCTTTGGAATAGTTAAGCCTCCCTCTTGATGCTGGGGACACCCAACACTGTGCTTCTCTCCACCGAGCACACCTGAATACTAATGGGCCTTTCACACAAGGGTTTGGGATAGTCTAAGACTCATTCCTGAAGCTGGGGACACTCAGGGCTGTGTTCCTGTTAGGGCACACCTGAGTTATGCTGGGGCTTTCACACTAGGATTTGGGCTAGTCTGAGGCTCATTCTTGATGCTGGGGACACCCAGGTCTGTGCTCTTGTCCACCGGGCAAACCTGAATACTAATCGGTCTGTCACACTAGGGTTTGGGTTAGTCCTAGGCTAATTCTTGATGCTGGGGACACCAAGGGGTATGCTCTTGTCCACTGAGCACACCTGAGTTATAGTGGGGCATTCACAGTAGGGTTTGCAATAGTCTGAGATTCAAATTTTTTTTTTTTTTGACAGGCAGAGTGGATAGTAAGAGAGAGAGAGACAGAGAGAAACGTCTTCCTTTTGCTGTTGGTTCACCCTCCAGGGGCTGCCGCAGATGGCGCGCTGCGGCTGGTGCAACGTGCTCATCCGATGGCAGGAGCCAGGTGCTAGGTGCTTTTTCCTGGTCTCCCATGGGGTGCAGGGCCCAAGCATTGGGCCATCCTCCACTGCACTCCTGGGCCACAGCAGAGGGCTGGCCAGGAAGAGGGGCAACCGGGACAGAATCCGGCACCCCGACCGGGACTAGAACCCGGTGTGCCAGCGCCGCAAGGATTAGCCCGTTGAGCCACGGCGCCGGCCCTGAGATTCATTCTTGATGCTGGGACACCCAGGGCTGTGCTCTTGTCCACCGGGCACACCTGAATTACAATGCGGCTTTCACACTAGGATTTGGGATAGTCTTAGCCTCATTCATGGTGCTGGGGACACCCAGGGCCTGTTTTCCTCCGGGCACATCTGAGTTACAATGGGGCTTTCACCCTAAGGTTTTGGATCGTCTGAGCCTCATTCTTTATGCTGGGAGACACCCAGGGCTCTGCTCTTGTCCACTGGGCACACCTGAGTTATAATGCCGCTTTCGCTCTAGGATTTGGAATAGTCTGAGCCTCCTCCTTTATGCTGGGCAACCCCAGGGCTTTGTTCTTGTATACTGGGCACATTTGAGTACTAATGGGGCTTTCATACTAGGGTTTGGGGTAGTCTGTGCCTCATTCTTGATGCTGGGGACACCCAGCGCTGTGCTCTTGTCCACCAGGCACACCTGATACTAATGGGGGTTTCTCAGTAGAGTTTGGGATAGTCTGAGGCTCATTCTTGAAGCTGGGGACACCCAGGGCTCTTCTCTTGTCCTCCAGGCACACCTGAGTAGTAACATGGCTTTCACAGTAGGGATTGGGATAGTCTGAGCCTTATTCATGATGCTGTGGACACCCAGGGCTCTTGTCTTGTCCTCCGAGCTCACCTGAATTATGCTCGGGCTTTCACACTAGGGTTGGGATAGTTTGAGCCTCATTCTTGAGGCTGGGGCCACCCAGGCCTGTGCTCTTCTCCACGGATCACAACTGAGTTATAATAGGATTTTCACATTAGGGTTGTGGATACTCTGAGCCTCATTGTTGAAGCTGGGGACACCAAAGGCTGTGTTTTTGTCCACTAGGCATACAGGATTTATAGTGGGGCCCTCACAGTAGGGTTTGGGATAGTCTGAGCCTCATTCTTGATGCTGGGGACAACCAGGGCTGTGCTCCTGTCCACCGGGGACACCTCACTACTAACATGGTTTTCACAGTAGTGTTTGGGATTGTCGGAGCCTCATTTTTGATGCTGTGGACAACCAGGGCTGCTCTCCTCTCCACTGGGCACACCTGAGTTACAATCAGGCTTTCACACTAGGGTTTGGGGATAGTCTGAGCCTTATTCATGATACAGGGGACACCCAGGGCTGTACTCTTGTGCAATGGGAACATGTGAGTTATAATGGGGCTTTCACCGTAGTGTTTGGAAGTCAGAGCCTCAGTCTTCATGCTGGAGAATACCCAAGGCTGTGCTCTTGTCCCCCCGACACAGCTGAATACTAATTGGGCTTTCATGCTAGAGTTTGGATAGTCTGAGCCTCATTCCTGATGCTGGGGGATACCCAGGGCTGTGCTCTTCTCCTCTGGGAACACCTGAGTTACAATGGGGCTTTCACACAAGGGTTTGGGATGTGTGAGCCTCATTCTTTATGCTGGGGACACCCAGGGCTGTGCTCTTGTCCTTCGGTCACACCTTAGTACTATGGGGCTTTCACTGTAGGGTTTGGGATTGTCTGAGCCTCATTTTTGATGCTGGGGACAACCATGGCTGCGCTCCTCTCCACTGGGCACACCTGAGTTACAATGGGGCTTTTATACTAGGGTTTGGGATAGTCTGAGCCTTTTTCATGATGCTGGGGACACCCAGGGCTGTGCTCTTGTGCACCGGGAACACTTGAGTTATAATGGGCATTTCACAGTAGAGTTTGGAATAGTCGGAGCATCATTCTTCATGCTGGAGAACACCCATGGCTGTGCTCTTATCCTCCCGATAACGGTGAATACTAATTGGGCTTTCACGCTAGGGTTTGGAATAGTGTGAGCCTCATTCTTGATGCTGGACAAACCCAGGCAGGTGTTCTTGTCCACCGGGCACACCTGAGTACCAATAGGGCTTTCACAGTAGGGTTTCCGATTTTGTGCCTCATTCTTGATGGTAGGGTCACCCGGAAGTGTGCTGTTGTCCACGGGGCTCACCTGAGTTATAGTAGGGCTTTCACCATAGGGTTTTGACAGTCTGATCCTCATTTTTGATGCTGGGGATAACCAAGGCTGTGCTCTTGTCCACAGAGCACACCTGAGTTATAATGGGGCTTTCACACTAGGGGTTGGGATAATCTGAGCCTCATTCATATTGCTGGGGACTCGCAGGGCTTTGCTCTTGTTTTGTGGGCTTTCACAGTAGGGTTTTGGATAGTCTGAGCCTCATTCTTGATGCTGGGGACACCCAGGGCTGTGCTCTTGTCCACCGGGCACACCCGAGTACTGAAATGCCTTTCACAGTAGCGATTGCAATAGTCTGAGCCTCATTCTTCATGCTGAAAAAACACCTAGGGCTCTACTCTTGTCCACCAGGCATACCTGAGTAGTATTGGGGCTTTCAGAGTAGGGTTTGGAATAGTCTGAGCCTCCTTCTTGATGCTGGGTGACCCCAGGGCTTTGTTCTTGTATACTGGGCACATTTGAGTACTAATTGGGCTTTCACACTAGGGTTTGGGGTAGTCTGAGCCTCGTTCTTGATGCTGGGGACACCCAGGGCTGTGCTCTTGTCCACCGGGCACACGTGAATACTAATCGGGCTAACACACTAATGTTTGGTATAGTCTGAGGCTCATTCTTGAAGCTGGGGGCTCTGCTCTTGTCCACGGGTCACAACTGAGTTATAATGGGATTTTCACGCAAGGTTTATGGATACTTTGAGCCTCATTCTTGATGCTGGGGACACCCAGGGCTGTGCTCTTGTACAGCGGGCACACCTTTCTACTAATGGGGCTTTCACACTAGGGTTTGGGATAGTCTGAGCCTCAATCTTGAAGCTGGGGACACCCAAGGCTGTGGTTTTGTCCACTAGGCATACAGGATTTATAGTGGGGCCCTCACAGTAGGGTTTGGGATAGTCTGAGCCTCATTCTTGATGCTGGGGACACCCAGGGCTCTGCTTCTGTCCATCGGTTACACCTGCTTTACAATGGGGCTTTCACACTCTGATTTGGGATAGTCTGAGGCTCATTCTTGATGCTGGGGACACCCATGGCTGTGCTCCTGTCCACCGGGCACACCTGAGTACTAACATGGCTTTAACAGTAGGATTTGGGATAGTCTGAGGCTCATTCTTGATGCTGGGGATACCCAGGGCTCTGGTCTTGTCCTCCGGGCACACCTGAGTTATGCTGGGGCTTTCACACTAGGATTTGGGATATCATAGCTTCAAACTTCAGGCTGGGGCCAGCCAGGGCTGTGCTCTTGTCCACTGAGCACACCTCCTTTACAATCGGGCTTTCAGACTAGGCTTGGGATTGTCTGAGCCTCATTCTTGAGGCTGGGGACACTCAGGGATGTGCTCTTCTCCACGGGTCACAACTGAGTTATAATGGGATTTTCACACTAGGGTTGTGGATACTCTGAGCCTCATTCGTGATGCTGGAGACACCCAGGGCTGTGCTCTTGTCCAGCGGGCACACCTTTGTACTAAGGGGGCTTTCACCCTTGTGTTTGGGATAATCTGAGACTCATTTCTGAAGCTGGGGACACTCAGGGCTGTGTTCCTGTCCATAGGGCATACCTGAGTTATGCCGGGGCTTTCACACTAGGATTTGGGCTAGTCTGAGGCTCATTCTCGATGCTGGGACATCCAGGGCTGTGCTCTTCTCCACCGGGCACTCCTGAATTACAATGCGGATTTCACACTAGGATTTGGGCTAGTCTGCGGCTCATTCTTGATGCTGGGGACACCCTGGGCCTGTCTGGTTTCCTCCGGGCACAGCTGAGTTACAATGGGGCTTTCACCCTAGGGTTTTGGATCAGCTGGGCCTCATTCTTCATGCTGGGGGACACCCAGGGCTCTGCTCTTGTCCACTGGGCATGCCTAAGTTACAATGCGGCTTTCACTCTAGGGTTTGGGATAGTCTGAGCCTCCTTCTTGATGCTGGGTGACCCCAGGGCTTTGCTCTTGTATACTGGGCACATTTGAGTACTAATGGGGCTTTCACACTAGGGTTTGGGGTAGTCTGAGCCTCATTCTTGATGCTGGGGACTCCTTGGCTGTGGTCTTGTCCAGTGGGCACACCTGAGTTACAATGGGTCTTTCACAGTAGGATTTGGAATAGTCTGAGCCTCATTCTTGATCCTGGGTACACCCAGGGCTGTGCTCTGGTTCAACGGGCACACCTGTTTTACAATGGGGCTTTCACACTAGGGTTGTGGAATCTCTGAGACACATTCTTGATGCTGGGGACTTCTATGATTGTGCTCTTGTCCATTGGGTACTCCTGAGTTACAATGGGGCTTTCACACTAGGGTTTGGGATAGTCTGAGCCTCATTCTTGAGGCTGGGGACACCTAGGCCTGTTTTCTTGTCAACAGGTCACAACTTAGTTATAATGGAATTTTTATACTAGGTTTTGGGATAGTCGGAGCATCATTCTTGATGCTGGGGACTTCCATGATTGTGCTCTTGTCTAATGCGCACAGCTGAATACTAATGGGATTTCACACTAGGGTTTGGGATAGTGTGCGCCTCATTGTTAATGCTGGAACATCCAGGGCTGTTCTCTTGTCCATGGGTCACACCTGAGTTATAATGAGGTTTTCACACTATGGATGTGGATAGTCTGAGACTCATTCTTGATGCTGGGGACACCCAGGGCTGTGCTCTTCTCCACCGGGCACACCTGAGTTACAATGGGGTTTTCACAGTAGGGTTTGGGATAGTCTGAGCCTAATTCTAGATTTTAGGGGACATCCAGGGCTGTGCTCTTGTCCACCAGGCTCTCCTGATTTATAGTGGGCTTTTGCAGTAGGGTTTGGGATAGTCTGAAACTCATTCTTGATGCTGGGGAGACCCAGGGCTGTGCTCTTGTCCACCGGGCACACCTCAGTTGCAATGGTGCTTTTACACTAGGGTTTTGGTTAGTCTGAGCCTCATTCTTGATGCTGGGGACACCCAGGCCTGTGCTCTTGTCCACTGGGCACACCTGAGTACTAATTGGGCTTTCACACTAGGACTTGTGAGAGTCTGAGCCTCATTCTTGATGCTGGAGACACACAGCGCTGTGTTGCTCTACATCAGGCACACCTGAGTTACAACGGGGCTTTCACAGTAGGGTTTGGGATAGTCTGAGCCTCATTCTTGAGGCTGGGGACACCCAGGCCTGTGCTCTTGTCCACCGCTCACCCAAGAGTTTCAATGGGGCTTTCACACTAGGGTTTGGAATAGTCTGAGCCTGATTCTTGATTCTGGATAATTCCAGGGCTGTGGTCTTGTCCACCGGGCATACCTTTGTTCTAGTGGGGCTTTCACACAAGGGTTTGGGATAGTCTGAGCCTCATTCTTGAAGCTGGGGACACCCAAGGCTGTGGTTTTATCCACTGGGTATACCAGAATTATACTGGTGTTCTCACACTATGGTTTGTGATAGTCGGAGCCTCATTCTTGAAGCTGGGGACACCCAAGGCTGTGGTTTTGTACACTGGGTATACCAGAATTATAGTGGGGTTTTCACACTATGGTTTGTGATAGTCGGAGCCTCATAATTGATGCTGGGGACAACCAGCACTGTGCTCTTTTCCTGCGGGCACACCTGAGTTATAGTGGGGCTTTCACAGTAGTGTTTGGGAAGTCTAAGCTTCATTTGTGATGCTGGTGGACACCAAGGGCTGTGGTCTTGTCCACTGGGCACACCAGAGTTCCAATGGGGTTTTCACAGTAGGGTTTGGGATAGTCTGAGCCTCATTCTTGATGTTTGGGGACACCCAGGGCTGTGCCCTTGTCCACCCAAAACACGTGAGTAGTAATGGGGCTCACAGTAGGATTTTGGATAATCTGAGCCTCATTCTTGATGCTGTGGACACCCAGGGCTCTACTGTTGTACTCCGGGCACACCTGAGTTATGCTGGGCCTTTCACACTAGGTTTTGGGATAGTCTGAGCCTCATACATGATGCTGGAGACAGCCGGGTCTGTGCTCTTGTTCACTGAGCACACCTCCTTTACAATCAGGCTTTCACACTAGGGTTGGGATAGTCTGAGCCTCATTATTGAGGGTGGGGACACCTAGGGATGTGCTCTTCTCCACGGCTCACAACTGAATTATTATGGGATTTTCTCACTAGGGTTTTGGATACTCTGAGCCTCATTCTTGATGATGGGGACACCAGGGCTCTGCTCTTGTCCATGGGCACACCTGAGTTACAATGCGGCTTTCCCTCTAGGGTTTGTAATAGTCTGAGCCTCCTTCTTGAACCTGGGCGACCCCAAGGCTTTGCACTTGTGTGCTGGGCACATTTGAGTACTCATGGGGATTTCACACAAAACTTGGGATATCAGAGTTTCAAACTTCAGGTTTGGGATGCCGGTGCTGTGTCCTTGTCCACTGAGCACAACTCCTGTACAATCGGGCTTTCACACTAGGGTTGGGATAGTCTGAGCCTCATTATTGAGGCTGGGGACACCTAGGGATGTGCTCTTCTCCACGGGTCACAACTGAGTTATAATGGGATTTTCACACTAGGGTTGTGGATACTCTGAGCCTCATTCTTGGGGCTGGTCACACCCAGGGCTGTGCTGTTCTCCAGCGGGCACACCTGAGCACTAATGGGGCTTTCACACTAGGGCTTGGGATAGTCTTAGCCTCATTCTTGAAGCTGGGGCACCCAAAGCTGTGGTTTTGTCCACTAGGCATACAGAATTTATAGTGGGGCCTTCACACTAGGGTTTGGGATAGTCTGAGCCTCATTCTTGATGCTGGGGACACCCAGGACTGTTCTCTTGTGCACCGAGAACACATGAGTTATAATGGGGCTTTCACAGTAGAGTTTGGAATAGTCAGAGCCTCATTCTTCATGCTGGGGAACACCGAGGGCTGTGCTCTTTTCCAGCGGGCACAACTGAGTACTAATGGGTCTTTCACAGTAGTGTTTGGAATAGTCTTAGTCTCATTCTTGATGCTGGGGACACCCAGGACATTTCTCTTGTGCACCGAGAACACATGAGTTATAATGGGGCTTTCACAGTAGAGTTTGGAATAGTCAGAGCCTCATTCTTCATGTTGGGGAACACCGAGGGCTGTGCTCTTTTCCAGCGGGCACAACTGAGTACTAATGAGTCTTTCACAGTAGTGTTTAGAATAGTCTGAGTCTCATTCTTGATGCTGGGGATACCCAGGCAGGTGCCCTTGTCCACCAGCACACCTGAGTACTAATTGGGTCTTTCACAGTAGGGTTTGGGATAGTCTGAGCCTCTTTCCTGATGCTGGGTGATACCCAGGGCTGTGCTCTTGCCCACCGGGCACAAGTGAGTAGTAATGGGGCTTTCACAGTAGGGTTTGGGATTGTCTGAGCCTCATTCTTGATGCTGGGACACCTAGGGCTGTGCTCTTGTCCACCAGGCACACCTGAGTTCCAATGATGCTTTCACACTAGGTTTTGGGATTGTCTGAGCCTCCTTCTTGATTCTGGGGACACGCAGGCCAATGGTCTTGTCCACGGAGCACACCTGAGTTATACTGCCTTTCACAAAAAGGTTTCGGATAGTATGAGCCTCATTCTTGATGCTGGGAACACCCAGGGCTTTGCTCTTGTCCATCGGTCACCCCTGATTACTACTGTGGCTTACACACTAGCTTTGGGATAGTCTGAGATGCTTTCAAGATTATGGGGACATCAGGGTTGTGCTCTTGTACACTGGGCACAACTGAGTACTAATGAGGCTTTCACAGTAGGGTTTGGAATAGTCTGAGCCTGATTCTTGATGCTGGGGATACCCAGGGCTGTGCTCTTCTCCACTGGGTACATCTGAGTTACAATGGAGTTTTCACAGTAGCGTTTGCGATAGTCTGAGCCTCATTCTTCTTGCTGGAGGACACCCAGGGCTCTACTCTGTCCACCGGGCACACCGGAGTTATACTGGGGCTTTCACAGTATGGTTTGGGATAATCTGAGCCTCATTGTTGATGCTGGGGACACCCAGGGCTGTGCTCTGTCCACTGGGCTTTCACAGTAGGGTTTTGGATAGTCTTAGCCTTATTCATGATGCTGGTGACAACCAGGGATCTACTCTTGTCCAGCAGGTACACCTGAGTTATACTGGGGCTTTCACAGTATGTTTTGGGATAGTCTGAGCCACATTCTTGAAACTGGAGACACCCAAGGCTGTGGCTTGTCAACTAGGCATACAGGATTTATAGTGTGGCCCTCACAGTAGGGTTTGGGATAGTCTGCGCCTCATTCTTGATGCTGGGGACAACCAGGGCTGTGCTCCTGTCCACCGGGCACACCTGAGTTAAAATGAGGCTTTCACACTAGGTTTGGGATAGTGTGCACCTCATTGTTAATGCTGGGACATCCAGGGCTGTTCTCTTGTCCATGGGTCACACCTGAGTTATAATGAGGTTTTCACACTATGGATGTGGATAGTCTGAGACTCATTCTTGATGCTGGGGACACCCAGAGCTGTGCTCTTCTCCACCAGGCACACCCAAGTTACAATGGGGTTTTCACAGTAGGGTTTGGGATAGTCTGAGCCTAATTCTAGATTTTAGGGGACATCTAGGGCTGTGCTCTTGTCCACCAGGCTCTCCTGATTTATAGTGGGGCTTTTGTAGTAGGGTTTGGGATAGTCTGAAACTCATTAGTGATGCTGGGGAGACCCAGGGCTGTGCTCTTGTTCACTGGGTACACCGAATACTAATGGGAGTTTCACAGTAGAGTTTGAGATAGTCTGAGTCTCATTCTTGATGCTGGGGATACCCAGGGCTCTGCTCTTGTACTCCGGGTACACCAGAGTACTAACATGGCTTTCACAGTAGGGTTTGGGATAGTCTGAGCCTTATTCATGATGCTGTGGACACCCAGGGCTCTGGTCTTGTCCTCCGAGCACACCTGAATTTTGCTTGGGCTTTCACACTAGGGTTGGGATAGTCTGAGCCTCATTCTTGAAACTGGGGACACCCAGGGCTGTGCTCTGTCCACTGGGCTTTCACAGTAGGGTTTTGGATAGTCTTAGCCTTATTCATGATGCTGGTGACAACCAGGGATCTACTCTTGTCCAGCAGGTACACCTGAGTTATACTGGGGCTTTCACAGTATGTTTTGGGATAGTCTGAGCCACATTCTTGAAACTGGAGACACCCAAGGCTGTGGCTTGTCAACTAGGCATACAGGATTTATAGTGTGGCCCTCACAGTAGGGTTTGGGATAGTCTGCGCCTCATTCTTGATGCTGGGGACAACCAGGGCTGTGCTCCTGTCCACCGGGCACACCTGAGTTAAAATGGGGCTTTCACACTAGGTTTGGGATAGTGTGCACCTCATTGTTAATGCTGGGACATCCAGGGCTGTTCTCTTGTCCATGGGTCACACCTGAGTTATAATGAGGTTTTCACACTATGGATGTGGATAGTCTGAGACTCATTCTTGATGCTGGGGACACCCAGAGCTGTGCTCTTCTCCACCAGGCACACCCGAGTTACAATGGGGTTTTCACAGTAGGGTTTGGGATAGTCTGAGCCTAATTCTAGATTTTAGGGGACATCTAGGGCTGTGCTCTTGTCCACCAGGCTCTCCTGATTTATAGTGGGGCTTTTGTAGTAGGGTTTGGGATAGTCTGAAACTCATTAGTGATGCTGGGGAGACCCAGGGCTGTGCTCTTGTTCACTGGGTATACCGAATACTAATGGGAGTTTCACAGTAGAGTTTGAGATAGTCTGAGTCTCATTCTTGATGCTGGGGATACCCAGGGCTCTGCTCTTGTACTCCGGGTACACCAGAGTACTAACATGGCTTTCACAGTAGGGTTTGGGATAGTCTGAGCCTTATTCATGATGCTGTGGACACCCAGGGCTCTGGTCTTGTCCTCCGAGCACACCTGAATTTTGCTTGGGCTTTCACACTAGGGTTGGGATAGTCTGAGCCTCATTCTTGAAACTGGGGACACCCAGGGCTGTGCTCTTATCCACAGGTCACAACTGAGTTATAATAGGATTTTCACACAAGGGTTTGGGATAGTCTGAGCCTCATTCTTGAAGCTGGGGACACCCAGGGCTGTGCTCTTGTCCAGCAGGCACACCTTTCTACTAATGGGGCTTTCACACTAGGTTTGGGATAGTCTGAGCCTCATTGTTGAAGCTGGGGACACCCAAGGCTGTGGTTTTGTCCACTAGGCATACAGGATTTATAGTGGGGCCCTCACAGTAGGGTTTGGGATAGTCTGAGCCTCATTCTTAATGCTGGAGAACACCCAGGGCTGTGCTCTTGTCCTCCCGACAATGGTGAATACTAATTGGGCTTTCACGCTAGGGTTTGGAATAGTGTGAGCCTCATTCTTGATGCTGGACAAACCCAGGCAGGTGTTCTTGTCCACCGGGCACACCTGAGTACCAATAGGGCTTTCACAGTAGGGTTTGCGATTTTGTGCCTCATTCTTGATGGTAGGGTCACCCGGAAGTGTGCTGTTGTCCACGGGGCTCACCTGAGTTATAGTAGGGCTTTCACCATAGGGTTTGTGACAGTCTGAGCCTCATTTTTTGAGGCTGGGGGACAACCAAGGCTGTGTACTAGTCCACAGAGCACACCTGAGTTATAATGGGGCTTTCACACTAGGGGTTGGGATAATCTGAGCCTCATTCATGATCCTGGGGACTCCTAGGGCTTTGCTCTTGTTTTGTGGGCTTTCACAGTAGGGTTTTGGATAGTCTGAGCCTCATTCTAGATGCTGGGGCCACCCAGGGCTGTGCTCTTGTCCACCGGGCACACCCAAGTACTAACGTGGCTTTCATAGTAGCGTTTGCGATAGTCTGAGCCTCATTCTTCATGCTGAAAAACACCTAGGGATCTACTCTTGTGCACCGGACACACCTGAGTAGTATTGGGGCTTTCAGAGTAGGGTTTGGGATAGTCTGAGCCTGATTCTTGATGCTGGCGACACCCAGGGCTGTGCTCTTGCCACCGGGCACACCTGAGCTATAATTGGACTTTCACACTAGGGTTTGGGATATTCTGAACCTCATTCCTGAAGCTGGGGACACCCAGGGCTCTGCTCTTGTCCATCGGTCACACCTGAATACTAATGGGGCTTTCAGACTAGCATTAGGGATAGTCTGAGCCTCTTTCTTGATCCTGGGGACATCAGGGCTGTGCTTTGTCCACCGGGAACAACTGAGTACTAATGGGGCTTTCACAGTAGGGTTTGGGATAGTCTGAGCCTCATTCATAAGGCTGGGGACACCCAGGCCTGTGGTTTTCTCCACTGGGCACTCCTGAGTTATACTGCAGCTTTGACAATAGGGTTTGGGGTAGTCTGAGCTTCATTTTTGATGCTGGGTACACCCAGCCCTCTGATCTTGTCTTCTGGGCATATCTGAGTTACAATGCGGATTTCACAGTAGTATTTGTGATAGTCTGAGCCTCATTCTTCATGATGCGGGACACCCAGGGCTCTACTCTTACCCACCGGGTACAGCAGAGTTACATTTGGGCTTTCACAGTATGGTTTGGGATAATCTGAGCCTCATTCTTGATGCTGGTGACACCCAGGCCTGTGCTATTTTCACTGGACACACCAGAGATAGAGTGGGGCTTTCACACTAGTGTTGTGGAAACTCAGCCTTATTCTTGATGCTGGAAACACCCAGGGCTGTGCTCTTCTCCACCGGGCACACTTGAATGCTAATCGGGCTTACACACTAATGTTTGGGATAGTCTGAGCCTCATTCTTGATGCTGGGGAAACCCAGGGATGTGCTCTTGTCCACCGGGCAAACATGAGTTCTAACATGGCTTTCACAGTAGGGTTTGGGATAGTGTGAGCCTTATTCATGATGCTGTGGACACTCAGGGCTCTGGTCTTGTCCTCCGGGCATACCTGAGTTATGCTGGGGCTTTCACACTAGGATTTGGATATATCAGAGCTTCAAACTTCAGGCTGGGGCCAGCCAGGGCTGTGCTCTTGTCCACCGAGCACATCTCCTTTACAATCGGGCTTTCACACTAGGGTTGGGATTGTCTGAGCATCATTCTTGAGGCTGGGGACACCCAGGCCTGTGCTCTTCTCCATGGGTCAGAACTGAGTTATAATGGGATTTTCACACTAGGGTTGTGGATACTCTGAGCCTCATTCTTGATGCTGGGGACACCCAGGGATGTGCTCTTGTCCAGCGGGCACATTGAGTACTAATGGAGCTTTCACAGTAGGGTTTGGGATAGTCTGAGGCTCATTCTTGTTGCTGGGGACACCCAGGCCTGTACTCCTGTCCACCCGGCACACCTGAGTACTAATGGGGCTTTCACCCTAGTGTTTGGGATAGTCTAAGACTCATTCCTGAAGCTGGGGACACTCAGGGCTGTGTTCCTGTCATAGGGCACACCTGAGTTATGCTGGGGCTTTCACACTAGGATTTGGGCTAGTCTGCGGCTCATTCTTGATGCTGGGGACACCCAGAGCTGTGCTCTTGTCCACCGGGCAAACCTGAATACTAATCGGTCTGTCACACTAGGGTTTGGGTTAGTCCTAGCTAATTCTTGCTGCTGGGGACACCCTGGCCTGTCTGTTTTCCTCCAGGCACAGCTGAGTTACAATGGGGCTTTCACCCTAGGGTTTTGGATTGTCTGAGCCTCATTCTTCATGCTGGGAGACACCCAGGGCTCTGCTCTTGTCCACTGGGCACACCTGAGTTACAATGCGGTTTTCACTCTAGGGTTTGGGATAGTCTGAGCCTCCTTCTTGATGCTGGGTGACCCCAGGGCTTTACTCTTGTATACTGGGCACATTTGAGTACTAATGGGGCTTTCACACTAGGGTTTGGGGTAGTCTAAGCCTCATTCTTGATGCTGGGGACACCCAGGGCTGTGCTCTTGTCCACCGGGCAGACTGGAGATATAATGGCGCTTTCACTGTAGGGTTTGGGCTAGTCTGAGGCTCATTCTTGATGCTGGGGACACCCAGGGCTGTTCTCTTGTCCAGCGGGCACACCTTTCTACTAATGGGGCTTTCACACTAGGTTTGGGATAGTCTGAGCCTCATTCTTGAAGCTGGGAACACCCAAGGCTGTTGTTTTGTCCACTAGGCATACAGGATTTATAGTGGGGCCCTCACAGTAGGGTTTGGGATAGTCTGAGCCTCATTCTTGATGCTGGGGACACCCAGGGCTCTGCTCCTGTCCATCGGTCACACCTGCTTTACAATGGGGCTTTCACACTCTGATTTGGGATAGTCTGAGGCTCATTCTTGTTGCTGGGGACACCCAGGCCTGTTCTTGTCCACCGTGCACACCTGAGTACTAATGGGGCTTTCACCCTCATGTTTGGGATAGTCTAAGACTCATTCCTGAAGCTGGGGACACTCAGGGCTGTGTTCCTGTTAGGGCACACCTGAGTTATGCTGGGGCTTTCACACTAGGATTTGGGCTAGTCTGAGGCTCATTCGTGATGCTGGGGACACCCAGGTCTGTGCTCTTGGGCACTGAGCACACTTGAGTTACAAAGGGACATTCACACTAGGGTTTGTGATGGTCTGAATCTCATTCTTGATTCTGGGGGACACCCAGGGCTGTGCTGTTGTCCATCGGGCACAAGTGAGTAGTAATGGGGCTTTCACAGCAGAATTTGGATAGTCTGAGCCTCATTCCTGATGCTGGGAACACCCAGGGCTATGCTGCTGTCCACTGGACACACCTGAGTTATAATGCGGCTTTCACACTAGGCCTTTAATAGTCTCAGCCTATTTCTTGATGCTGGGGACACCCAGGGTTGTGCTCCTCTCCACCGATCACACCTGAGTGCTAATGTTTTTTCACAGTGGGGTTTGGGATAGTCTGAGCCTCATTCTTGTTGCTGGGGACCCCCAGGGCTCTGCTCTTTTCCACTGCTCACCCATGAGATACCATGAGATTTTCACACTAGGTTTTGAGATAGTCTTAGCCTCATTTTTGATGCTGGGATACACAGCACTGTGTTTTTGTCTACTCAGCAAACCTGAGATATAATGGGGCTTTCATAGTAGGGGTTGTGATAGTCTGCACCTCATTCTTGACACTATGGAAACCCAGTGCTGTGCTCTTGTCTACCAGCACACCTTAATACTAATTGGGCTTTCACACTAGGTTTTGAAGTAGTCTGCGCCACATTCTTGATGCTAGGGAACCCAGGACTGTGCTCTTGTCCACCGGGCACACGTGAGTACTAATGGGGCTTTCACAGTAGGGTTTTGGATAGTCTGAGCCTCATTTTTGATGCTGGGGACACCCAGGCCTCTTCTCTTGTCCACCGGTGACCCTGAGTTACAATGGGTATTTCAAACTAGGGTTTGGGATAGTCTGATCCTCATTCTTGATGCTGGGACAACCAGGCTGTGCTCTTGTTCACCAGGCATACCTGAGTTACATATTAGCTTTCACATTAGGTTTTGGGATACTCAGCCTCATTGTTGATCCTGGGGACACTCAGGCCAATGGTCTTGTCCACAGGGTACACCTGAGTTATACAGGGGCTTTCACGCTAGGGTTTTGAATAGTCTGAGCCTCATTCTTGATCCTGGGGAAACCCATGGCTGTGCTCTTGTCCACCGGGAACACTTGAATTACAATGGGGCTTTCACACTAGGGTTTGTGATTGTCTGGGGCTCATTCTTTATGTTGGTACACCAAGGGCTGTGCTCTTGTCCGTTGGGTACACCTGAGTTACAATGGGGTTTTCACAGTAGGTTTTGGGATAGTCTGAGCCTCATTCTTGAGGCTGGGGATGCCCAGGCCTCTTCTCTTGTCACTGGGTACACCTTAGTTACATTGGGGATTTCACAGTAGCGTTTGTGATAGTCTGAGCCTCATTTTTCTTGCTTGGGAACACCCAGGGCTCTACTCTTGTCCACCGTGCATACCTGAGTTATACTGGGGCTTTCACAGTAGGTTTTGGGATACTCTGAGCCTCATTCTTGACGCTGAGGACACCCAGGCATGTGCTCTTTTCACTGGACACACCGGAGTTACAATGGGGCTTCCACACTTGGATTTTGGATAGTCTGAGCTTCATTCTTGAATCTGCAGACAGCCAGCGCTGTGCTGTTGTCCACCAGGCACACCTGAGTTACAATGTGGCTTTAACACTAGGGTTTGGAATAGTCTGAGCCTCATTCTCAGGCTCGGGACAGCCATGGCTTTGCTGTTGTTCACAGGGCACACCTGCTTTGGGGCTTTCACACTAGGGTTTGGATAGTCTGAGCCTCATTCCTGACCCTGGGGACTCCTAGGGCTTTGCTCTTGTCCATTGGTCACCCCTGAGTACCAATGTGGCTTTGACACTAGCATTTGGGATAGTCGGAGCCTCATTCTTGATGCTGGGGATACCCAGGGTTGTGCTCTTGTCCTCCGGGCACACCTGAGTACTAACATGGCATTCACACTAGGGTTTGGGATAGTCTGAGCCCCATTCTTGATGCTGAAGGACACCCAAGGTTGTGCACTTGTCCACCTGATACAGCTGAATACTAACGTCCTTTCACGCTAGGGTTGGGATAGTCTGAGCCTGATTCTTGAGGCTGGGGACACCTAGGGATGTGCTCTTGTCCACCGGGCACACCTGAGTACTATTGGGGCTTTCAAACTAGGGTTTGGTATAGTCTGAGCCTCATTCTTGATGCTGCGGACACCCAGGCCTCTGCTCTTGTCCACTGGGCACAGCTGAGTTATAATGGCGATTTCACAGTAGCATTTGCGATAGTCTGAGCCTCATTCTGCATGCTGGGGACCACCCAGGGCTTTACTCGTGTCCACCGGGCACACCTGAGTTATAATGGCGATTTCACAGTATCGTTTGCAATAGTCTGTGCCTCTCTCTTAATGCTGGGGGACACTCAGGGATGCGCTCTAGTCCACTGGGCACAACTGAGTTATTCTGGTGCTTTCACACTAGGGATTTGGATAGACTGAGCTTCATTCTTGAATCTGAGGATAGCCAGGGCTTTGCTCTTGTCCACCGGACACACCTTTGTTACAATGTGGCTTTCACAGTAGGCTTTGGAGTACTCTGAGCCTCATCTCAGGCTGGGTCACCCATGCCTGTGCTCTTGTCCATAGGGCATACCAATTTACAATGTGGCTTTTACAATAGGATTTGGAATAGTCTTAGCCGCCTCTTTGATGCTGGGCAACCCCCAGTTGTTTGCTCTTGTATACTGCGCATACCTGAGTATTAATGGGGCTTTCACAGTAGGGCTTGGGATACTCTGAGCCTCATTGTTGATACTGGGGACACCCAGGGCTGTGCTCTTGTCCACCGGGCACACCTGAGTACTAATGTGGCTTTCACAGTATGGTGGAATAGTCTGAACGTAATTCTTGATGCTGGGGACATCCAGTGCTGTGTTCATGTCCATTGGGCACACCTGAGTTACAATGGGGCTTTCAGACTTGGGTTGTGGTTACTCTGAGCCTCATTGTTGATGCTGGGGACTCCCAGGGCTGTGCTCTTGTCCACCAGGCACTCCAGAGTTACAATGGGGCTTTCACACTAGGGTTTGTGTTAGTATGAGCCTCATTTTTGATGTTGGGTGACACCCAGGGCTGTGCTGTTGTCCACCGGGCACATGTGAGTAGTAATGGGGCTTTCACAGTAGGGTTTGGGATAGTCTGAGCCTCATTCTTGAGGCTGGGGACACCCAGCACTGTATTCTAGTCCCTGGGTCACACCTGACTTATAATGGGGCTTTCACACTAGGGTTGTGGATATCCTGAGCCTCATTCTTGATGCTGGGGACTCCCAGGGCTGTGGTCTTGTCCAACAGGTACACCATTATACTAATGGGGCTTTCACACTAGGGTTTGGGATAGCCTGAGCCTCATTCTTGAAGTTGGGGACATCCAGGGCTGTTCTCCTGACCACCGGGCACACCTGAGTTTTAATGGGGCTTTCACAGTAGGGTTTGGGATAGTCTGTGCCTCATTCTTGATGCTGGGAACACCCAGGGCTCTGCTCTTGTCCACCGGGCACACCTGAGTTATAGTGGGTCTTTCACTGTAGGGTTTGTGACAATCCGAGGCTAATTCTTGATGCTTGCCACATCCAGGACTGTGCTCCTGTCACTGGGCACACCGGAGTTACAATGGGGCTTTCACAGTAGGTGTTGGGATAGTCTGAGCCTCATCCTTGATGCTGTGGACACCCAGGGCTGTGCTCTTGTCCACTGGGCACTCCTGGGTTATAATGGGGTTTTCACACTAGGATACCCTGGGGACTTTTCATGCGCAGGTATGGTTCCAGAGTTGGAACGGAGGCAGGTTCTTCTCGTCTTACAGGTATATTTGCATGAGTCTGTTGAGATTCTTACTACTCGTCATAGTCCTGTTTCTGCAGTTCAGTGGAGTCATTACCCAGGTCTCAGAGTAAGAGCCAGCTGTTTTTGATTATGGCAGCTGTCCACCTGAAGTACAGCAATACAGATGGAGCTCTGCAGATAACCACCAGCGTGTTACTGCAGAGACAGTAATGTCAACATTAACATTGCTAGATCTGCAAGAGACAGTTTGAACTTCCAACAGTTCCTACACATCACGCAAGGGTGACATTGCGACTAGTGCTCTGAGCTCCCAGTAACAAGTGCCAGGTAGCATAGAGGCAACTCCCCATATCTGGTTTCCTCGGATATGTTTGATTTCTACTGGTGCTACCCTCAAGAAGCCAAGGATCTCCCAAGCCCCTATCATGTATCATGTGGCATGAGTGCGCAGCGCTCCGGGCTTACCCAGAACTACCAGCTGTGGAGGGCACAGGGGCCCTGCTCTTCAAAGTGACCTTTCTGGCTCTGGTGGCTTCTGGGAGCAGCAGGACTGCTTGTCATTTCCAAAACCAAGAGGAGGGCAGCAGCTCCACCCCGCAAACTGACTCCGGCACTTTGGGGACAGGGAGACATTGTCAGAGCGAAGTGGTCACTCGGACCACAGTCGGGTCCCCAGGCTTGACTTGAAGTTGGCGTGGCCTTTGGGATTCTCCCACAGTTAGTGGTGCTCATGGCAGGGGCCACAGTGCCTACCTTTTGCTGGCGAGACGGCATTCCCTGGCCATGAACCAGGCATGTACATGCTGTGGCAACTAGCCGCAGCTGCCAGCAACATGGCCGTCCTCTCCTATGTCTTAGGAAGTCTCTTTGCTGTTTGAGGAATGTTTTCAGTATAAAACAATCAGTCCCCCGGCGATGTGATCCTTCCTTTGTTGTGCTGGTTTTTTCCTGTGGCGGAGGTGACTCGCTTCTCTCTACTGAGCCCTCTTGTATCTCGGCATGGTGTCTTTTTTAAATGTTTTCAGTTGGCATTAGTTCAAGCTGCAGATTCAGAATGCACTGATACTGAGGACCAATTGTAGTGTGTGTCTATCCTGAGTTTCTTACGCTCGAGATCGCCTCTGTTACTCCTAATGCATGCCCTGGGAGGCAGCGGACGATGGCCCAAGTCCCCGTGTGGCATCCCTTTTTTCTTGACTCCACCAGCTTCAGGAACACACAACTGCATGTCACAGCATGGGCGTGGCTGCTGGGTAACCCACCCCCTTCCGACAGGGGCATCCTGCCTGGGGGTTGAACTCCATCCACATGTTTCCGTCATCTCAACCCCTAGATGGGCAGGTAACAGCCTCCTCCCCATGGGATGCAGACTTCTGTGCCAGGGCTTGAAGGGGACAGGGGAGGGTGCTGGACACGTGACTCCAGCTGACCTGGCTGTGGTCAGGACCAGGGATGGAAAAGAGCGCCCCCCTCTGCCATTTCTCACAAGCACGAAGCAACCCAGCCTGAGCTCTCCTGCATTGCCTTCTTATTCTCTGCAGAGCTCACAGTGGAAATGCTAAAGGGGGTGGGACCGGTCGTGTCTGATATAAAGCCGTGGGTCCCACCAGCAGTCACTGAGCCAGGTGTACAGGACGTATCTTTACATACGTTCTGATAAATCAGAATACTCACATCACAGCAAATGTACAGTATGTAAACACCACATAGGTTTGGCATCCTCTCAGAACCAAACACTGCACTTCACACGATCCAAAGGATCTCAAATAGCTGTTGTCTCCTCAGGGTGAGAGCCACACCCTTTGAGGTTTCTGGGACCTGGATGGAAAGTCTCAAGTCCCAAAACTCAAGTTAGAACTCTGAAGCTGAAAAAATTATCAGGCATTTAAAACATGTGGTAAAACACAGGGTCTTTAGATTATTGCAAAAGTAATAATCCACTTAAGGGAATTTCAACCAGAGCTGTGAGCCATATTGAATCAGAGTTGTAAGATGGTCACTGGAATATGTAAAAGGAGGCAGATAATCTTAACTCCTTCAAGAGCCAGCTCTCCCCAAGCTCTTCCCACAGTCGACAAAGACAACAGGGAGGAGCCAGCGTTGTGCCCCAGCAGGTTAAGCCACCAATCGTGATGCTGGCATTCCACATGTCCCAGTTGCTCCCCCTCCAATCCAGCTCTCTATTAATGCACCTGGGAAAGCAGCAGAGGATGGCCCAAGTGCCGGAGCCCCTGTACCCACATGGGAGACTCCGATGAGGCTCCTGGCTTCAGCCTTGTCCAGCCCTGACCATTGTGGCCTTGGGGAATGAACCACTGGATGGAAGATCTCTGTATCTGTTCTTTCAAATAAGCCTTACAAAAAACCAGAACACAAAAATCCTCCTTGATGCATACAAACCTTATTTCTCAGGTCAGTTATGACAGCAAAGAAAAACTGAATAAGGGTTTAGCATGTGACATCATCCCATTACTTGGAAAAACCTTAATGTATTTAAGAAAAAAGGTAGAGAATCAAGTAGACCTGATATCAACTTCTTAGATACAGGAGCCAAAGAAGTCGCCAATAAAATGCAAACTGTCAGAAATGAGGGAAACCAGTCTATCGATAAGGTGAAATGGACTTTGGACTTGAAAGATGGAAGCCTCCCAGGAGCCTCAATCAATCAGGCTGAAACTGGGCCTCCGTCCCGGCAACAGTGTCCCTCCCCCTCCTGACATCTGAGACAACAGTGCAGGTGGCAGACGGACACTTGTGCAGGCCAAACGCAAGAGGGCAGGGCCAGGAGAGACAAAGAAACGAGTTTAGGAGAGAGTAGGTCTCAGTTCCTTGTAAGGCATTCGTGACCGGACAGCCCCGCAGGAGTGGCAGGTGTGTTTCCACAGCGTGCCTGTGGAATGCGGACCCTGTCTTCAGGATAGCAGGTGCCTACCGCAATCTCCTTGTTCCCCTCCCGGCTTATCCTACCATGGAGTCTTCTTGCACTGAACACCCTCCCTGGATTTAACTCCTGGACGGGTGCTGTGCGTGTAGTAGAGACTTTGGCTGACATCAAGCAAGCGAGTTGGGAAAGGCCAAGGGGAGGGCAAGCTCAGTTGCTGTAAGATTCCTAAAAGGACTGTCTACCTTCCTAACATTTTCACCAGTTTTACCAGGACTAGCCATTTTTAAAGATGCCCATGTATGGGTACTGTATGGGTGAGCATCTGGCACAGTGGTTAATCTACCACTTGGGATGCCTACATCCCATACTGGACTGTCTTGAGTTCCAGAGGGGTGTGTGTGTTACAGTGTGCCTACAGAGTGTGGAGTTACCTTCAGGCCAGCAGGGCACCTGATGCAGTCGGCCCTGTCCTGTACCTGACTTATCCTAACATGGAGTATAGAGCAGCTGCCCTAGGTAGCATGCAACTGCTCTACCCAGGCCTGCACAGGTGCAGTGAGGAGCTGGTGGCTGCCACTGGACCAGAGAAGGCAGGAGAAGGGGGAGAAGGGGGCTAGGCACAGAGCAGCCCTCAGGCCGACAGAAGGTTGCTCAGGTCTCACCCTGCTCTTCTCTCCTGGGCCACCAAAAAGGTGTTACTGTGGGTGACTGGAATGGATTTTTGTAGTCTGAGATGGTGGTGTTAGGCAAGCTATCAAAGGTTAGTGAGATAGTGTATCTGACAGGCCGGATGGGCGACTTGGCAAACATAAGGGTTTCTGCAGGTGTGGGGTCTACTTCTTCCCACCACTTCTCCTTTTCCCTCCCTTTTTCTGGGATATTACTGGGCCAAGGGCTTACAAGCCTTTGGGTTTGTGCAATCCTGCCCAGGTTTTATGGCTCAGTGTTATCAATAGCTTTGTCACCAGATCAGGAAGACTCCTGAGGTATCTCCAGGGGGTGACAGGAGGTTGGGTCCCCTACAGGGTTATCAGACGGGCAGGACTTTTGGGTGAATGTCAGTCTGCTTTGTTCCTCCCGTTATTTCTCGTACAGTTTTTTCTTTCACACACATAGGGCAATGTCTGCCTTCCTAACATTTTCACCAGATTTACCAGGACTAACCATTTTTAAAGATGCCCATGTATGGGTAACATATGGGTGAGCATCTGCCACTTGGGATGCCCATCCCATACTGGACTCTTCTGAGTTCCAGTCTTGCCTCAGCTTCTGAACCAAGTTCCTGCCAATGTGCATGCTGGGAGGCAATAGGGGATGACTCAAGTGGTGGGAAGTTCTTGGCTACTGGCTTCAGCCTAGTCCAGCTCGAGCTGTAGCAGGTGGTTGGGGAATGAACCAGTGAATGAAAGATCTGTCTGCCTTTCAAATAAAAGTGTGTGTTTAAGGATTTATTTACTTGAATGGCTGAGTGAGACAGATCATCCATCTACTCGTTCACTCCTGAATGGCTGCAATGGGGGCTGGGCCAGTGTAAGCTGAGGTCAGGAGCCCGTAACGCCATCCAGGTTGCCCACGTGGGTACAGGGGCACCAGCAGTTGAACACATTAGCAGGGAGCTCACCTGGAAGCAGAGCAGCTGGGACTCGAACACTCCAATATGGGAGCTTCACCTGCTGCACCAAGATAACTTTTCTAGATGAACCATGCAGAGGGGGTGTTACCTATCTCCTGGGCACCACACACAGGCTCTGCCCTACTTCCTAGTCATGCTGGGCAAGCACCACGCTGAGAGCTTCAGCTGGGGCAGTGTGCCTGCTCGGCCACATCTCGGACTCTTCCTAAGCCATCAGTGTGGCCGTGGCCTTCTGGAGAAGCTGTAGGCAGCGTCTTGTGCAGGAGGTTTGGGGACTGAACAGCAGAACGGTTGTTCCCCAGAGAGCCTAGGTACAGTAGACGTCTTATAGATGCACAGGGAGAAGGAAGCAGACACCAAGCTTACATATGGATCTAGATTCGGGTCATCCATTCCTTATTTGCATAACGTTTGTTTCACAAACACAACTTTAATAAGTTACAGAATAAAAATTAGCTCAGATGAAACTAAGAAAAACTAAATGCATCTAACAAAGAACAGTTTAGGGTTCCAAACTGTAGTGTTTTGCATTCTACTAATGTATGAGACTTCCGACTACAATACATCCTCATCAGTATTGATTTTTTAAAATTGTCGTTTCTGGGTGAGCATTTGGCCTAGCAGTTGATACAACTAAGATGCCCACATCCTCACTGGCGTCTGTGGGTTTGATTCCTGGCGCTGGCTCCCCGTTCCAACTTCCTGCTAATGTGGACCTTAGGTGGCAGTGGCTGATGGCTCAAGGGATTTAACTCCTGCCACCCGTGAGAAACCTACACTGAATTCCCCACACCAGTCGTCAACAGCTGGGGCTCCTCAGGAATGAACCAGCACATGGGAGCCCTCTCTGCTTCTTAAACAACTGGTCCTGACAGGCATGTATAGTATCCCTGTAGTTTAAACTTGTATGTCACAAATGTCACTTGATATCTGTGCTATCTTGTTTGATGAAATACCTATTCAACTATTTTCCTCTTTAGTTTTTCTTACTGTTGAGTTTTGAGAGTTCCTCATATAATACAGCCACATATCCTTTGTAAAATAGGTGGTTTGAAAATATTTACAAAACAAACACTAGTTGGAAGTTTCTCTAAACTTTCAGATTGCTTTTGAGAACTTCAATCTTAGCAAAATATCTGAAGACTTCTTTGAAAGGCAGAGTGACAGAAGGAGATGGAGCACTTTCAGCCACTGAGTCACCCTCCAAATGGCCTCAAGAGCCAGGTCCAGGTCAGGCTGTGGACCGCCCTCTGGGCTTCCCACTTGGGCCGTCATCCACAGCCTTCCCAGGCACAGTAAAAGGAAGCTGGATTGTGAGGAAAGCGGCCAGCGCTCTGGTATGGGATGCCAGCATTTAACCTGCAGCACGACGCTCGCCCGATCTCGGCAAAACAATCTTCTGGTAAACAAAAATCATAGGAAACCACTGTTTTGGACCACCCTCCTCTGCTAGGCCTCATAAGCCAGAATACACATCAAAGTGTGTTGCAAAAACACAGTAATGTTTTACATCACCAAGCTGAAACTAATATTGACAAAATTAAACAAGCTTTGTTTAAAAAAAAAAAAGCTAACATAAAACTGTTATGGCACAGCAGGTCAGGTCTCCTCTTGTGAGTCCATCATCCCATCCTAGAGAACCAACTCAAGTCCTGGGCGCTCTGCTTCCAATCCAGTTTCCTGCTAATGTACTTGGGAAGGCAGTGTTTTGGGCCACCACCAGCCTTGTGGGAGACCAGATGGAGCTCCTGGCTGCTGGCTTTGGTATCACCCAGACCTGGCTGTTAAGGCCATTGGAGAATTAATCAGTGGATGTCTTTCAAATAAATAAATCTTTAAGGGAAAAAAAAGTGTCGGGTCCATTCAGGGTAGAAAGAATGACCTAGGCATGGGAGACACAAGGCCAACAGCTGCTCACACAGGGCTACTGAACATCTGAAACGTGGCGTGTGAGTATACTTAAAATTCTGCTTTCTCCCCTCAAATCTTTAAGATTGACACTGCCCATCTGCTCACTCATTCCTCAAATGTTCATGATGGCTGGGGCCAATGCTGGGAGCCGGCACCATAACCAGCCCTCTCATGTGAGTGGCAGGAACACAATCACTTCAGCCATCACCCTCCAAGGTCTACATCGGCAGAAGATGCGAGTCTAGAGCCAGAACCAGGAATTGAACTCAGGTACTCTGATGTGCGATGCTGGTATTTTAATTGGTAAGTTAAATCCCACTACTTCAAATGCTTTTACAGTTGTAATAAAAATTATCAGGGAATCTTTGATCTCTTAGAGATAAAGCATCATGGGTATTAGAACCTGCTAATAATGTTCTAAGGAGCCTAAGTACCAAGACCAGTCTTCTCTCCATCCTTCATAATATGGGTCTTGAACAACACATTGTATCCCCCTGAACATGTTACTCATGTCCACTTCGCCCACTGTGGATACTTAGATCCTCTCAGGTCAGCTGGTGGAAATACACCACTGGATGATCAGTTCACTCAGTGCGTCCACCCCAGACAAGACTGCACCTGCGCTCTCCAGCATGTCCCCTCAGCCCCCAGAACAGGACCAGGCACAGAGCACACATCTGTCATCTACTCATTAAACGAGTGGATGGATGCAAGGCTACTGTTTCATAGGTCCTTCTGTATAATATAAAGTTTAAGTTGTCGGGAGAAGCCCTGAAATTCTGCTAGTCCTTTACATTGGGGTGGGGAGGTTGAGGTGACAGACATGCCCTACTTCCACGAGTAGTAATCTTCTCCATCAACTACTTGTTATTTGGCTCTTCATGCACAGTAATATTCCAGATTTCAATCGTGGCTACTTTAAACATGCACAGTACTTATTTCCTCTCTGTAAATAAGCTCAGGCCTCCTTCACACATTTAATTGACACAAATGTGACGACAATGTATAGGACTGGGCAATCAACGTCAGTATGCCTGCAATAAAGTGTATATTTAAACAGGCGCCTACATCAGACTCCCCCAGTCTCTGCATTACAGTTTCTCTGTGTATACTTTACAGCCATACAATGAACAACACATTTTCGCGCTCTTCTGATTAGAATGCACCTGAGCCTCTTCCTATGGGTTTGCTGTAACATAAAATAAGATGAAATTGATCACGGCAGGCACCACCACACTCACTGTACTCATCAGGTTTCCTCCCTGTGCAAATCCACTGCTACCTCCGGAGGGTGCACACCTGCCCCCAGGCTGCCCCACAAGAACTCCATTCCTATTTGCTGGAAGGCCACTGACATTTATTGATATCTGAGGGGCTACAGAAGGCACCCGTGGCATCAGTGGGTGACCGGGGCTTTTTCCCTGCACAACACCTCGAGTAGGCTGTGGGCTGGGACTCTCTGCAGGAGGATTTTCCCGCTTCCCTGAATGTCCCTGGGTGCCCCCTGTGTGTACACTCTTATGCTTAACAAGCAAAGACATGTATGCGAAGGCTTGCCCACACTCGGTACAGCCATAGAGTCTCTGTCCCGAGTGAGTTTTCTGATGGACAGTGAGTTTCTGTCTTGAAATGAAGGCTTTCCCACACTGAGCACATTCAAAGGGCTTCTCTCTGCTGTGAATTCTTTGGTGTCTAATGAGGCTTGACTTCTGAGAACAGGATTTGCCACACTCGCTGCACACAAAAGGCGTCTTTCCTGTGTGGAACCTCTGGTGCGCGATCAGGCACGTCTTCTGGATGAAGCCTTTGCCACAGTCGTTACAGGTGTATGGCTTCTCGCCCGTGTGGATCCGCTGATGGACGGTGAGATTTCCTTTCTGGATGAAGCCCTTCCCACACTCGCCGCACACGTAGGTCTTCTCCCCTGTGTGCGTTTTCTGGTGCAGGCTGAGCCGGGACTTCTTGAGAAAGGCTTTGCCACACTCGGTGCATTCATACGGTCTTTCTCCCGTGTGAGTCCTCTGATGCTCCGTGAGCATGTACTTCCTGGAGAAGGCTTTCCCGCACAGCCCACACCCGTGCGGCTTCTCTCCCGTGTGAGTGACCCGATGCCCCGCGAGCCCAGACTTCTTGGTGAAGGCTCTGCCGCAGTCGCTGCAGATGTGTGGTTTCCCTGTGTGTGCTGATCCACGCTTGGAACTGACGAGCTGGGACTTCGTGCTGACGCTTTTTGGACTTGCAGGGGACGCAGGCTCTGTGTGGAACTGCCTCTGACCAGCAGGCAGGAAGGCGTCCCCATTTCCAGGAACCTCGGCAGGGTCCTTTGTCTCGTTGCTTCTGCTCTGGCCAGCACATCCTGAATCTGATTTTGGTCTCTTTCCGTGTAAGTCGAATGTATCGGGATCTTTCCTTAACAAAAGCTGGGTTTTGCTCCAGTGAACACCTTGAAATGCATTCTGCTTGTGCTGTTGCTCCATTCTGTTCATGACGCTTCCATTTTGTAAATGTTCCCGCACACCGTCAGCTTTCCAGATTTCTACAAAAAAAGTTTTCCATTATATTGATTTGGAATTAGGGTATTCACATTGGAAAAAAAACCAATCAAAAGCTCAACGCAGTAATGAGGTTAGATAAATAATAACTACAGACTTGGCTGTTTTTAAAAAGGCCTTACTTTAGAACATGTAGAGGTTAAAATACAATTTCCTGTGAATGATAGACCAGAGACGGCCACCTCTTCCAAAGGGAAAGAGCCATTCATTCTAGAAATGACTACTGTGTACCACGCACAGTGCTCGTGCTGAGGACACACAAGTGTAATCCTCAGGTTCATGGAGCTTTAAACTGTCAAACAGTGGTTTGAAGGAGTGTGGAGATGGAGAGAAATGGAGGAAATTGTTAGTTTTAGAAGACCTGGCTTTTAAAGTTGCTGCTCTCTACTTTGGAATACTCCTACCCCAGCAGCCTACTGACTTCATCTCGGGGCTCTGAGGTATCCCATCAGAGTTGTTCCCTATTCTGAGAGCAGCCTCAGTTGTGGCAATACTGTCCCATGATGAATGGGTGACTTCATTTATCTATAAGACAGAATGACAGATCTTCCATCTCCCACAACAGCCAAGCCTGGGCAGGAACCCCATCTGTGTCTCTTGCATGGCACATTAGCAGGAAGCTAGATCATAAATGGAGTAGCCAGAACTGGGGTACCAATGTCCCAAGTAGCAGCTTAACCCACTGTACCACAACCCCAGCCCCTGGATGAGGTCGTATTGTCTCCTCTCCTATAATGAAAGCTCTTAGTTCTATTTGTCTTTGCTCACTGCTGTTAGTTTTCCCCACAGGCCAGTGTATGCTGAGGACTATCTTTTAAAGAAGGAGTGAAGGTAGCGACCACATGGATGGGACACTTGGATGACATCCTAGGAAGAGGTCAGTCTGGGAGTCCCTCCAATAAACAGAAGGTGCTTCAAGGAAGTGTCCGAGTGAAGACACACGAGAACATGGCAGAGAACTTCTGGACAACTCCCGAGTGCGGGTAATGGGAAGGTAAGGGTCAAGGCACTGTGCAAGAGCAGGTCACCTCGGGGATGCAGCATCCAGGATGGAGGGTGTTAGGAAGGGACTAGCAGAACCCATGGGGCCAGGAAGGTGCAATTCCATAGCAAGAGAGCAGGGGAGGTATGATGAAGGGGGAGATTTGCGAATCCTAGGAAGAGGAAAATTATGCAAACAGAAAACCCAGATGGAGACAGAGGAATCGGATCTCAGAAAGGATCGATGGCCCCTCCCCCGGCAGGCAGATGGCTGCAGGGGCTCCTTACCCTCCTCAAGAATGTGACTCCTGGCTGGAGCTCACTCACCTGACGGGGTTCCACAGTGGTTTTCACCTTCTATGGTCCATGGTTCTCTTCGTTCCAACTCGGAGAGTAGATCTGGTTTGCTGGCTTGCCATCCTGTTCACAGAAAACGACAGAAGACACAGACCTACTGAACTGGGATCTGCATTACCTCTGTGGACAGTGTTCATGTTTCTAAAGGAACGGCCTCTCAGGAGAGGGGAGAATGTCCCCCTCTGTGTGCCGGGGAGGGAGGAGTCTATCGAGGCCCCGTGAGCTTTCAGATACGGAGCCTGGGCACCCTCTGGGCGGCATGGGGCTGCTGTCCTCACCCACGGACACCAGGCTGCTGTAGTTCTCCAGCATCACGTCCCGGTACAGGGCCTTCTGGGCGGGGCTCAGGAGCTGCCACTCCTCCCAGGTGAACCTCACAGCCACGTCGTCAAACGTGAGTACTTCCTGAAACAAGAGTTCTGCTTAGTAAAGTGTTTTCCTTTTGATACAGAAAAAAACACTAAATTTTTCTGCTCATTCCCACTCCGTAGGTTGTATTTATATATCTAGTTTAATAAAATCCCAATAAAACATACTGTAACTATAATTACACATTTAATCATTTATCCAATGTGTAGAAGTTGTCTTTCACCACATTCACATATTTGTGTTTATGTGTGTGTGTATGTGTATATATATGTGTGTGTGTATATATGTGTGTGTGTGTATATTATATATATATATATATATATATATATATATATATATATAAAATATGGGCCTTCCATACTTCTGACTGACCAGCTATACATTGCTACGGCCCCCTGAAGTCTGAAAAGCTACCAGAAAAATTCACAGAACTTGGAAGTGGTTTAGGGGGCCCGCGCTGTGGCATGGTGGGTAAGGCCACCACCTGCAGTGCTGGCATCCCATATGGGCACTGGTTAGAGACCTGGCTGCTCCACTTCCAATCCAGCTCTCTGCTATGGCCTGGGAAAGCAGTGGAGGATGGCCCAAGTCCTTGGGACCCTGCGACCATGTGCGAGACCTGGAAGAAGCTCCTGACTTCGGATCGACGCAGCTCTGGCCACTTGGGGGAGTGAACCAGCAGATGGAAGGCCTTTTTTTTTTTTTTTTTTAAGGTGGTTTAGTTACTATCACCGGTTCACAGTCAAACACATAACACTTACTAGAAATAGCCTAGTGGGGACGGACAGGACAAGGTTCGGGGAGAGCAGCCTCTCCTCCTTAGCTTTCCAAAAGTCCGCTCATTTAAATAAAACCAGGTTATAAATAACAAGTCACGCCCATTCCCCTTCTTCCTTCAAAGCTGCTTCAGGAACCAGGGATAAAAACCAAACTATTTCTTATATTGTGATATCATAGTATGCTAAACACAGTGAACATGTAACTGAGAAAGGTATCCAAAATCTAGCAGATGGGAGAGGTTAACAGATAACTAGATAAACAAAGGAGGAGAGGCAGAGAGAGGTCCTCCATCCACGGGTTCACTCCTCAGATGGCTGCAATGGCCGGAGCTGCGCCGATCGGAAGCCAGGAGCCAGCAGTTTCTTCTGGGTCTCCCACACATAACCATGACTTTTAAACTTTTAAAAGCTTCAACAGGCAGAGACAAAGCTAGTATCTGCTGGTTCACTCCCCAAACACCTACAGAGGCCAGGACTGGGTCCAGCTGAACCAGGTCTCTCTTGAGCGGCAGGGATCCAACCATGTAATGCAGCTCCCACTACTTCCCAGGGTGTACACTGGCAGAAGGCTGGAGTCTGCAGCTGGGGGCTAGAAGTTGAACCTGGCCATTTTAACCAGCATCTTTGGTCTAGGGGTTAACCCCTTGCCAGTAAGTCTTAAAAAAAAAAATGTGTGTGTGTGTATAAAATATGTGTGTACATATATTTTTTTAACTTGAAAGGCAGAGTTAGAGAAGGAGAGAGAGGTCATCCATCCACTGGTTCACTCCCCAGACAGCAGCTTCCCCCTGGCCTCCCAGGTGGGTGCTGTGACCTAAGGACTTGGGCCATCCTCTACTGCTGTCCCAGGCCATAGCACTGAGCTGGATCGGAAGTGGAACAGCCAGGACTTGAACCAGAGCTCATGTGGGATGCCAGCAGCCACTTTACCCGCTGTGCCAGAGTGCCAGCCCCATCAGTAAGTCTTTCAGACACATCACATTGAAACTAAATTGCGGCCGGCGCCGTGGCTCAACAGGCTAATCCTCCGCCTTGCGGCGCCGGCACACCAGGTTCTAGTCCCGGTCGGGGTGCCGGATTCTGTCCCGGTTGCCCCTCTTCCAGGCCAGCTCTCTGCTGTGGCCCAGGAGTGCAGTGGAGGATGGCCCAAGTGCTTGGGCCCTGCACCCCATGGGAGACCAGGAAAAAGCACCTGGCTCCTGCCATCGGATGAGTGCGGTGCGCCGGCCGCAGCGCGCCGACCGCGGCAGCCATTAGAGGGTGAACCAACGGCAAAGGAAGACCTTTCTCTCTGTCTCTCTCTCTCACTGTCCACTCTGCCTGTCAAAAAAAAAAAAAAAAAAAAAAGAAAAACTAAATTGCACCAAATGTAAAAAGGGTGGAGGACTGCCCCCAGGTTATTGGGAAAACCCCAAAGCCAAAGGCACTGTAGGCTCTCCCTGAGAAAAGCTGCTGGACCATGGGCAGTGCATCCTAATTGAACAGACATGGCAGATACACGTATGTGGTTCATGACAGCCTCTGGCGTTGTGCCCTCTGCTCCCTTGTAGTGTGTTCAATAAATTAACTCTGCCCACGCTGACCACTCGGGTGAATTTTTTCAGCACAGGAAGCCATCCTCCAATGGCTGGCGAGGTAGGCAGTGGCAGCTTGTCCAGGCAAGTCCACACGTGCCCCGGGGCCCCTGACCAATTTCGCCCATCCTTCTCTCTCTCCAGGGAAAAGCTCACCCACGTCAGGGTAACACCTGGGCTCCTCTCGTGGAATCGAAGGCCCTTTTTGTAGGTGCCCAGTACCCACTGCCACTGGGGGTGAAGACTGTGCTTCATTCCAGCTCTCCAGCCTCCCTCTGTTCTGCACAAAGGTCAAAAGCCTCTGCTCCACCCCCCACCACCCCATCCATCCTGGGCTGAAAGACCTGACACTTCAAACGTAAGTACAACTCCCTCCTCCCCCAGATCTAGATCGACTCCCCAGAGTTAGACACTCCTTTCTGAGGAGGAACTGTCAAACCTTCTAAGCCAAACGAGTACCGTTAGAAGCCCGGTACGGGTGACTACTGCCCGGTACAGGACTTGTGGGAGGTTAACAGGAGAACGGAGGATATGCATCCCACAGTGCCCAACCCCTACAAATTGTTAAGTACCTTGCCTCCGACCCACGTATGGTACACTGTGTTAGATCTAAAGGATGCATTCTTTTGTTTAAGACTGAGCCCTCAGAGCCAATCCATCTTTGCTTTTGAGTGGAAAGATCCAGAGACTGGGTTTTCAGGACAACTCACCTGGACAAGATTGCCCCAAGGATTCAAAAACTCGCCCACCTTGTTTGATGAAGCCCTGCACCTAGATTTGGCCAACTTCCGAGTCAACCATCTGGACCTGGTCCTCCTGCAGTACGTGGACGACCTCTTCCTGGCCGCTGAGACTGAACAGGATTGACTAGAAGGTACCGGGGCCCTGCTACAGAGACTGGGGGAATTGGGCTACCGAGCCTCCGCAAAAAAGGCTCAGATATGCCAGAGACAGGTGGCCTACCTAGGATATCTCCTAGAAGGAGGGCAGCGGTGGTTAACTGAAAGCCGAAAAAGGGCAAGGGCGGTTGCTCTAATTCCACCCCCCACTGATGCCAAGACGACGCGGGAATTCCTCGGGAGCGCGGGATTCTGCCGCCTTTGGATCCCTGGGTTTGCGGAGCTGGCAGCCCCACTGTACCCCCTCACGAAGTCCAACGCTCCCTTTCAATGGGGAGAAGAGCAACAGCGGGCGTTTGACAACATAAAAAAGGCCCTATTGTCGGCCCCAGCCCTGAGCCTCCCTGATATGACAAAGCCCTTCACATTGCTACTCCCTTGTTTTCATCCACGTACAAAGGGAGTGCTAACTCAAATGCTTGGGCCCTGGAAAAGCCGGTGGCATACTTTTTAAAACACTGGACAATGTGGCGGCCAGCCGGCCACCGTGCCTCCGCATGATAGCGGCCGTGGCAGTTCTGGTGAAAGACTTGGACAAACTGACTCTCGGCCAGCCTCTCACTGTAGTGGCACCTCATGCTGTGGAGACAGTTATCCACCATCCACCGGATCGGTGGCTCTCAAATGCTCGGATAACCCATTACCAGACTATGTTATTAAACTCAGAGCGGGTCCGGTTTGGAACTGCCACCTCCTTAAACCCCGCCACCCTGCTCCCAGAACTGGGGCCCCAGGCCCAGGTAATCCACAGCTGCCACCAAATATTGAGACTCACGGCACCCGAAAAGACCTAACCAACCAGCCCCTGCTGGATGCCGAGCTGACCTGGTTCACCGCTGGGAGCAGCTTTCTGCAGGACGGTGAGCAGAGGGCTGGGGCGGCGGTGGTAGATGGAAAAACTGTCATCTGGTCAAGTACCTTAAAGCCTGGAACTTCTGCTCAGAAGGCCGAGCTCATAGCCTTGACTCGGGCTATAAACAGGCTCAGGACAAGAAGGTCAATGTTTACACTGACAGCCAGGATGCTTTTGCCACTGCCCACGTGCATGGGGAGATACGCCGGCTAAGGGGCCTCTTGACCTCGGCAGGCAAGGACATTAAAAATAAACGAGAAATTCTAGATCTTCTACAGGCCCTGTTCCTGCCCAAAAACTTGAGCATAATCCATTGCCCTGGACACCAACGAGGAGACGACCCCGTGGCAAGGGGAAACAGGATGGCAGACGAGGCCATTAGGGCAGCAGCCCTGGGCCAACAGGTGTTCCAGTTGGAAACAACTGAGCCCACCCAAGTGCCGAGGGAACCTCCTTTCCTCTACTCAGACCAAGACCTGGATACGATCCAGCGGCTCGGTGTGGAGTATGACGAGTGAATTAGCATTTGGAGGCTTGGAAAGAAAATAGTCCTGCCACATAAATTGGCTAAAGAAATAGTCACTAACCTCCATCAATGGACTCATTTAGGACACAAAAAGCTAAAAGCAGCCTTACAGGAAGATAGGCAATCTTAATACATCCCCGGACTCAACTCTTTAATCCAGCAAGTGACTGAATCCTGTGTTCCGTGTGCCAAGGTAAATGCCGGACGCCTCAAGCTCCCGGAGGGAGCCAGGGTAAGAGGAGACCGACCAGGAACCAACTGGGAGGTCGATTTCACTGAGATAAGACCGGGCAGCTATGGGAATAAGTATCTTCTAGTTTTTGTAGACACCTTCTCCGGATGGACTGAGGCATTCCCCACAAAACGGGAAACCGCCCAGGTGGTCGTCAAGAAGATCATAGAGGAGATCTTCCCCCGGTTCGGCTTGCTTAAGCTAATCGGGTCCGACAACGGCCCAGCGTTTGTCTCCCAGGTAAGTCAGTTGGTGGCCAAAACATTAGGCATAAATTGGAAATTGCACTGTGCCTATAGACCCCAAAGTTCAGGACAGGTAGAAAGAGAACAGAACAATTAAAGAGACCCTGACTAAATTAGCATTGGAGACTGGCGTTAAGGACTGGGTCCAGCCGGCGCCGTGGCTCAACAGGCTAATCCTCCGCCTTGCGACGGCACACCGGGTTCTAGCCCTGGTTGGGGCGCCGGATTCTGTCCCGGTTGCTCCTCTTCCAGGTCAGCTCTCTGCTGTGGCCCGGGAGTGCAGTGGAGGATGGCCCAGGTGCTTGGGCCCTGCACCCCATGGGAGGCCAGGAAAAGCACCTGGCTCCTGGCTCCTGCCATCGGATGAGCGCGGTGCGCTGGCCACAGTGCGGCGGCCATTGGAGGGTGAACCAACGGCAAAGGAAGACCTTTCTCTCTCTCTCTCTCTCACTGTCCACTCTGTCAAAAAAAAAAAAAAAAAAAAAAAGACTGGGTCCAATTCCTCCCTATGGTTTTGTTCCGGATCTGAAACACGCCCTCTCATACGGGCTGACACCATACGAAATCCTTTATGGAGGGCCCCCACCAGTAGCAGGCTTGCTTGACCTTGCCAGTGACTCTGTTGCCGATGCCCCTGATTTACAGGCCCGGTTAAGAGCGCTCCAGATCATCCAGAACCAGGACTGGAAACCTCTTTCGGCAGCCTACCAACCGAGACGACAACCACCCCACATCTTTTCCAAATCGGTGACGCCGTGTATGTACGAAGACACCAATCCAAAACCCTAGAGCCCTGGTGGAAAGGCCCATTCACTGTGCTATTGACGACTCCCACCACTCTCAAGGTCAACGGGATCACCGCCTGGGTCCATGCCTCACACGTGAAGCGAGCGCCACCCCCCCCCCCCAGGGCTCCGAAAACCTGGACGAACCAGTCAAATGGAAGCTTCAGCGCACTCAAAACCCACTCAAGATAAGACTTTTAAAAACTGTTTAATGCTTGTGATGTTCCTAGCCTTTCCCCATTGTTTTTCCAAACCCCATGCTCCACAGTTGTTAACGTGGGAAGTAATTTCCTCCACGGGACAGGAGGCCTGGTCTGTTAGTGGGATGCATACCCCCAGGGCGTGGTGGCCCACCTTATACCCAGACATATGTCAACTGGTTATTGGATTAGATACTTGGGACGTACCTGACCAAGATAACTTAAGACTATTTCTGGGGATTTTTGTTAACTATGGGGGCGTGTATGGCACCCATCTCGATGTCAGATGCCGAAACGTCCACAGGAGATGTTTCCTTCGTCAGACGGAGTTTTATGTGTGCCCCAAGGATGACCGAAACAACCAACGAAAGTGGCAGTGTGGTGGACACGAGTCCCTATAGTGTAAAGCCTGGGGGTGTAAGACCACTGGATCCGCCTGGTGGAAGCCGTCCTCTAGTCGAGATTGGGTTGCAGTACATTGTAACTTCACCCCAGAAGGGAAAAACTGCCGCTATGCCCTGGGGCCCTGTGGTGAAACCCATTACTGCATCCCGCTGAATATTACCTTCACTACTAAAGGGAGGGATATTTCCAATATTTCTATACTCTCCAGCTGGATAAAAGGAAGAACATGGGGATTAAGATACTATGTCACAGGATATGATTTTGGATTTTGGTTCACAGTAAGGTTAAAGGTTCAGGCCCCCGGTCCCCAGTCAGTGGGACCCAACCCTGTCCGGCGAGAACAGAGTCCCCTCCCTCCAGTGAGGCAGGCTCTCCCCAGGCCACCCCTCCCGCCAGCCTCCCCTTCACCCAACTTGGCAAGCTTGACTCCAAATGCTTCGAGCCCCCGTACGAGCGGACAGCGACTGTTTAACCTTTTGACAGGGGCGGCCGGCGCCGTGGCTCAACAGGCTAATCCTCCGCCTTGCGGCGCCGGCACACCAGGTTCTAGTCCCGGTCGGGGTGCCGGATTCTGTCCCGGTTGCCCCTCTTCCAGGCCAGCTCTCTGCTGTGGCCCAGGAGTGCAGTGGAGGATGGCCCAAGTGCTTGGGCCCTGCACCCCATGGGAGACCAGGAAAAAGCACCTGGCACCTGGCTCCTGCCATCGGATGACCGCGGTGCGCCGGCTGCAGCGCCGACCGTGGCGGCCATTGGAGGGTGAACCAACGGCAAAGGAAGACCTTTCTCTCTCTCTCTCTCTCACTGTCCACTCTGCCTGTCAAAAAAAAAAAAAACCTTTTGACAGGGGCCTTTCTGGCCTTCAACCAGACCAATCCAGAGCTGACAGAGTCCTGCTGGCTATGCCTGGCCTCAGGTCCACCCTATTACGAGGGCCTCGCGGTCTCCAGGACCGGAATGGCACTACAGAGGCAAACAACTGCCTCTTGCCCTTTCAACCGCATTTCACTCTTACAGAGGTTTCGGGACAAGGTACCTGCATAGGAAATCCTCCCTTGTCCCAGCGACACCTGTGCAATGTCACCCCCACATGTTACTGTAAGAGACAGCCCATACCTGGTTCCAGAGGCAAGCACTTGGTGGGCGAGCAATAAAAACCTCACCTCCTGCGTGCCTGCAAAAGTCTTAAACAATACCAACGGCTTCTGCGTTTTGGTAAGAGTAATACCCAGAGTGTATTACCATCCAGCTGACACTCTGATCGATTGGTATGAAGGGTGGCCCACTTGCTTCCGGCGAGAGCCCACCTTGATAACCCTGGCAGTCCTGCTGGGATTGGGGGTAGCGGCTGGGGTAGGCACTGGTGCGACGGCCTTAGCACAGAGCTCCCAACACTATTCTGAGCTCCGGGCCGCTGTAGATGAGGATATAAGGGCACTCCAGCAATCCATTTCAAAGTTAGAGCAATCCCTGAATCGCACTACAAAACCGACGAGGTTTAGATTTTCTGTTTCTTAAGGAGGGAAGGTTGTGTGCTGCGCTGGGAGAGGAATGCTGTTTCTATGTAAACCAATCTGGAGTAATCAGGAACTCTGTCAAAACTCAGGGAGAGGCTCAACAAGAGACAAAGAAATAGAGAGGCCCATTACAGCTGGTATGAAGGATGGCTCACTAAATCCCCGTGGTTGACGACCCTAGTATCGACCATAATGGGCACCCTGCTCATCCTACTCCTACTTTTAACTTTCGGCCCATGCATTCTTAACAGGTTGCTTCAGTTTATCCACGAGAGGCTTTCCCTTGTCCAAACCCTAGTGTTGACTCAACAGTACCAGTGTCAAGCTTTAAAGACCTCTGAGGTTCCATAGATTTTAAGGTTAAAATCTGTACAAAAAAGAAAAGGGAATAAAGGACCCTCACAGGGGGACAAGAGACTAGGCCTGGTCTCAGGCGAGAGCAAATACCAGAGGTTTCTTAAAAAGCAAGATTTTCCTTCCCAGAGAATGTTCTGCCTGCTAATCTGAGGAACAACAACCCCCGCCCTGAGCAGAGCTACCCCTCCCCTTCAGAAAGTCTCTAGGCGCGCACTTATGATGTCACTGAAACCAGCCAATCCAGTGCCACCTCTGCATTTTATTCCAGCATTCTCCACCAGCGCTTTATGCCTGTGTTTTGCATATACTAATTCTTGCCTATAAAACCAGTGTGTAACTGCTGGGGGAGAGGGGGCTCCTCACCACCTGAGGTGGAAGGCCCGTTTGTGCAAACGCTCAATAAAATCCTTGTGCTTTTGCATCAACTTGTCTGGAGTCTGGGTCTTTGGGCATCCACCCGAACAAGCTGGCATCCCAGCAATCGGGGGTCCAACAATCACGACAGGGGTCCCGGCAGGAAATGCTGAGATTACATGATTGCATGCTCAATGGAGGCCATGATAAAATCTGTCAATTACAGCAAACTGTTACCCAGGAACCTAATGAAAGCCCCACCCTATTGAGGCAGTGCAAAAATAATGCTTAGATCCCAAAAGGAAGACCTTGCCATCTTGCCTGTCCATTTTGACCATCTACAGAAACTTGACAAGTTAGACCAAAGACCCCAGCCTCCTTTCCCCAGCATTCAAGGCCTTCGACAACCAGGAGGAGACCCTGAAAAACAGAAGAAAGCAGCACTGATGACAGCCCACAACATGGCACCACCATCACTAGTTAAACCAGGGCCCAAGGCTACGGGACCCATGAGAGCCAGGGCACCTCAGACTTGGTACTGCCAAACCTAACCCCCTGGGCCTGCCCACTTTGTAACCAACAGGGACAATGGAAGAAGCTGCCCTTCATCCTCGGTGTGAGGGAGATTCTGCACCCAGTGACCCAGGAGAACAACAGTGCCTCCTCCATCCCTTAGCTTTGAGGAGCCCCTGAAACAGGGTGACTGGCTCACTGGACACTGCGCTGGCTCCCCTGTCCCCATCACCCCGTCTGTGGCAGGTAACAATTCACAACGGACACGGTGGGCACAGCGGGTGCCCTCCCTGTAGTATGCACTCTGGGAGACATTTCCTTTATTTCCACTCCTTTCTCATCCTGCCAAACTGCCCCCCCCCCCCTTACTCAGCAGGGCCAAGATGACAAAACTTCATACTAACCTTCAGCTCTGAACTCGCCTGCCCTTGACTGGCTCTTCTGGCCCCCATACTACAGGTCTGGGGTATCCCCATTCCAGGACAACTGCTGTCTGTGGATCCTGTAAGAATTCACTAAAGGATCCTAATTTACTTCCCAGGAAACCCCAATACCTCCTAAAACAGGCTACTGGCTTGCTGCATCCCTGCAACTCGCCCATTCTGGCAGTCAACTACTAGCTGAGCCATCAGAGGCAGTAACGCCTGTAGATCCGGATGTCCCTACACCCTCCTAGGACAGACACCCTCCAGAGCTGCCTAGTAGACCAGGTTAGATCCCAAGGATGCTGCTTCTGTACCCCATAAACACCCAGGCCCTGTCAGAGCAACTGACCTGGACAGCCTGGGGTAGCCCACTGGTATCTGGACAGATCTGTCCACCCTCCACCTCCCCTGTGGTAGTACACTGTTCCAAAACTGTATGTAGCCAAAGAAAGCTCAAATTCAAATATACCATTATAGTAAGAATTGGTTTCTTGGGGCCAGCGCTGTGGCACAGTGGGTTAAGCCACCATCTGCAATGCTGGCATACCATATGCTCACTTGGTTTGAGTCCCAGCTGCTCCATTTCCAATCCAGCTCCCTGCTGTTGCACCTGGGAAAGCAGTGGAGGATGGCCCCTGTACCCACATGGGAGACTTGGGAAAAAATCCTGGCTTCAGTCTGGCCCAGCCCTGGCTATTTGCTACCCTTTGGGGAGTGAACACGTGGATGAAAGAGTCTCTTTATCCCTCTCTCTCAAGTAAATAAACTAGTATCTTTTTAAAAGAATTGGTTTCTCCTTCTAAGGCCCAGTTCCTGGAACAAAGAACCTACTAGACCACTGCAAAGGCCTTGTGTGGAATATATAAGCCCCATCAACAAAACAGCAACCATGCTCCTTTGTAAGCAATAGCAGGCTTTTGCCAAACTTTATAGACTCATAGTCAAACCCCTCTGTGAAGCTTTAGGGGAACCTGAGGAACATCCCTTAGACTGGAGCCCAGAAATGGAAAGCTCAAACCCTGCTTCAGCCGTGCCAGATGTGAGCACATTCTGATCTGTCCAGGAAAGAGCATCCCCCTCAGGCTGTAGGACCCTCCTGGTGCCCAGCTGCATGAGGGTGTCCTCCCTGCTCCTAAGCACTGGCATCCAAGGCCCTTCTAGTTGAAGAGGCAGCAAAGCTGACCGAGTGGAGGAAGGGCTGTTCTACGCCCACCAGGTGACTGACACCTTCAACTCCAAGGTCTCAAATATAGAATTATACTATTTTTCTTTACGACCCCTGAGCGGAACATCAAATCCTGCTAAACCCTCATCCTTGCCACCTTACTGCCAGACTCACTTGAACACTCTTGCCAAGAAACTCTAGTGGGCCCCCACCAGTGGAGACCAGGGAGACCCTGGCAATAATACTTAGCAGCTAGGGGCCAGCACTGTGGCGTAGCAGGGTAAAGCTGCCACCTGCAGTGCCAGCATCCCTTATGGGCGCCGGTTCAAGTCCTGGTGGCTCCACTTCTGATCCAGCTCTCTGCTGTGGCCTGGGAGAGCAGTGGAAGATGGGCATATAAAAACTCTTAGTCTCCACCAAGGCTAAAATCCTTCTGGGACTTGGTGGGACCCCACTTTACAGGCAAGGGTATACCTCCAACTCTTCCAGCTGCCACTCAGGTGTGGCCCACCCACTGCCACATAAACCCAGAGGGTACCTGAGACATGCCCCTCTCCTCCAACCTACCCAAAGATGGGGGCGGGGTTCCTGGCCGAGTTCACACACATCCTCCCTGCAACAGGCTTGACTATTTTCTGCTACGTGTGGACACTTTTACTGGATAGGTAGAGCGTCCCCTACAAGATTCAAAAGGTCTCTGCGTTCGCGGTGACCCTTCTTGACCATAGCACCCCTAGTCTTGGGTTCCCCCGTGCTCTCTGGACTCAATGGCCCTGCCTTCATCTCACGGTCAGCAGAGCTCTCCAAATCCAAAACCACCTGCATGTGTCCCAGCCTCCCTGCTCCTCAGTACAGATCCTTCCCTCCCCAAAATTAGCACAAGAAGTAAATCGACCATGGCCGACTCTCCCCAGGTCCTGAATTACTCCAAGACCTGAAACCTGCCTCAGCCTGTTTGAGATTCTCTATGAGACACTTCCTCCAGCCAGACTCCTGTCAGATCCCGGAAACCACTGCCCAGCACAGTGTGTCCAATCCCTAGGGCAAACTATAAAGGTCATAACTCACTACCAAAACCAACACAGCCCCAGGCCTGGTCCCACCTTCTCATGCCACACATACCCGACTTGTGCCTGGGGACTGGGTATACCTTAAAGTTCTCCCCAGGATAAGAGACCATTGGACTGGACCCCATCAAGGCCTGCTGGCAACACCAGCAGCAGTTATACTCGGTCTCTTCCCCAGGGACCCACCTCTACACAGTCCAGACGACTTAACCTTTCAGCAGCCTCAAGGCTGGGGGTTATGTCCAGTCTGCCCAAGCCCAGGAGTGGGCCTTAGCCACTGCACACGTGAATGGCCAGACTCGCCCTCATTTCCACTTACAAAGGAGCATGAGTCCCTGGCTACTGGTCCAGGACACAGCCCCCAGATATCTCATTAATAAATGACAGAGCCCTGTAAACCACCCAAATTGCAATCTTATTCCTACAGAGTCCCAGTTTACAAAGCTCACTTGGAGCAAAGGGGAACCTTTTCCCATCAGCTTTTTTTTTTTTTTTTTTTTTTTTTGGTCAGGCAGAGTGGACAGAGAGAAAGGTCCTCCTTCTATTGGTTCACCCTCCAATGGCCGCTGCAGCGGGCGCACCGTGCTGATCCGAAGCCAGGAGCCAGGTGCTTCTCCTGGTCTCCCATGGGGTGCAGGGCCCAAGCACTTGGGCCATCCTCCACTGCACTCCAGGGCCACAGCAGAGAGCTGGACTGGAAGAGGAGCAACTGGGACAGAATCCAGCACCCCGACTGGGACTAGAACCCGGTGTGCTGGTGCCGCAGGCGGAGGATTAGTCTATTGAGCTGTGGCGCTGGCCTACCCATCAGCATTTCTAATACCACCCCTCAGGAAGGGTCTCTCCAGTTGGTTCCTTAAAAATGGACCAATGCTAGACCATCTTCGAGGCATGTTCCTCTATACCCAAAACACTTCTGCCAGGGTCAATTTAATGTTCTCCATCACAAACAGGTCAAGAATTTTATTACATCTGAAACTGTATCTGCTAAGACACGATTCACTGATAACTCCTCTGCCCTGGTTTCTGCCAAGGATGCCCAACGTGGGGACCCACTAATGCTCCCTTCCTCACAAGGTCAAACAACTCTCACCTACCAATGCTTCCTGACTTCTCTGGGGTCCAACCGGGGGCACCGTAAATGTACAACCAGTGAATGCATCCCTCATAAGGTAGTAACTTGCCATCTCCCTCTGAGAGGCAAACCAACCTCTGATACCCAAATAGCATACACCAAGCCCCCGCACCATGTAAAGAACTCAAAATCCAACCCCAGCACTGCAAGACAAGCTCCCAGATGCACCGGGCCTTTACTGACCTATGGCTAAAATGCTTGGCCTTCCTGCACTTCTGAACTAGGCAATACTCCCTGGTACGCCCTCCCTGACATCACCTAGCACGGGAAATGCCCACTCCCCACCCTGTCCAGGGCAGTTACATGAGCAAGCAGCTGCCTGCTTCTCCCCGTCCACTGGCCTGAGTGCCCTCTTAGGAGCAGCGGGACTGACAATGGCAGGCAGCTCACGGGGCACACAGCAACAACTCGCACAGGACCTGCCAACACCCTCCAGGAAGCAGCTCAGGGCCTGCGCCAGGAACACCTGGAGCCGCTGACTGGCTTGTTCCTCCAAAATCAACAAGCCGAGACTTGTTAACTGCCAGTGGGGGGTGGGGGAGGAGAGTTTGTTTGTATTTCAGGGAGGAATGCTGTCTTTCATGTGAACAAATCAGGACAGGAACTGCAGAATATAAAACACCCTCCCTGGAGCAGAGCACTAGAGACCTCGCCCTGGGTTTCCAACTCCCCAGGTGCAGAAGTTGGGCTCCATCCTCTCTCTTGCCCCTGCTTACTCCTCTAATACCTCTCCTTCTTGCCCTAACACTTGGGCCTCTTCTTTTTAAAGACAAATTCAATGTATCTTTCTAGAATACAGCAAATTCCATTTCCAAATGGTAATCCAACAAAAATATCAACCCCTTCAACATCAAGTGCCTCTAGCTGAAGCCACCTACAGTTCCCTGGATAATGCGGGCAGCCATTTCTAGAGTGGATCACCTGCTTTTCCCAGGGCTCCATGCCTGCTGCCTCTCCGCAGCCAGAACTCCGGGACGTCTCAACTCCCTGGTAGACCCCCAGCCTTAGGCAGGGCCAGCATGGTGCCCCTGTCTAGCAGAGACCTCTGCCCCCCAATAAGGGGGATTGTGGAGGGCTGCCCCAGGGCACTGGGAAAGTCCCAAAGCTAAGGGCATTGCAGGCAACCCGGCTCTCCTCAGAATGCAAATCACAAGGCCAGCATGGTGGCCTAGTAGGTTAAGCCTCCTGCTACAGCACCTATATCCCAAATGGGCGCCAGTTCTAGACCAACTGCTCCACTTTCAATCCAGCTTCCTGCTAATGGCCTGGGAAAGCAGGGGAGGACGGCCCAAGTGCTTGGGTCCCTGCGCCTGCGTGGAAGACCCAGCTCCTGTCTCCTGGCTTCAGATTGTCCCCACTCTGGCTGTTGTGACCATCTGGGGAGTGGACCAGTGGATGTAGATTTCTCCATCTCTCCCTCTACCTGTAACTCTGCCTCTCACGCCTGCCTGCCTGCTGCTCTTGCGCGTCTGCAATAAATCTAACTGCTCACTTCAGGTGACCGCTCTGGTAGGTTCTTTTACCACTCATGACGCCATCCCCAGTCGATCACTTCCCATGACCAAAGGGAGCTACACAAGTGTACAGAGACAAAAGAGGTTGCTTACAAAGAAGATTTTTCAGTGACTTCTCCAGGCAGTTTTATCCAAAACATCCGAGAACAGTATCTTTAGGGTCAGGAGCCCTTGGGCAACACAGCCCAGCCCTGAAGGCCGCCTGGGATTAAAAGGCAGACCAGGAAGAACAATGGCCCTGCAGTAGTGCCAGCGACAGCCTGTCAATGAACTGCCAATCTCCTGTCTCATGACTCTACCGGGCCATACGGAGCCCTGAGTTCGAGTCCCACCCTGGCTGCTCCTCATTTCAACTTCCTGCTGATGCGCCCTGGGAGATGGCAGGTGATGGCTCAAGTCAGGTCCCTGTCATCCCCACGGGAGACCTGGATTGAGTTCCCAGCTCTCAGCTACTGCGTGCATTTGAGGAGTGACCCAGCAGATGGGAGATCTCTCTCAGCCTCTGTCTCTCTCTGCCTTTCAAATAAAAAAAACTTGATTCACATGTTTAACATTTTCATGCTTTTAAATAAAAAGTACTTCTGGAAGAGAATTTAAATCAAGAAAGATGCAGGGAACAATAAGACAGATAAATTTATCCTCATTTTATTTAGAAGCTAGTGAACAGACTTGGTAAATGATTCAAGTACTTAAACCTAGTTGGCTTACTCATTCTAAACTTTTCACATAAGCTATCTTTCTGTTTGTAAAGAAGGAAAGTTGGAGCCCTACTTTACTCCACATGCATAACTAAATTGCTATGTGAAAGACCTTTGGTTGGCAGATTCTAGGATGGCTCAACACGCCTCACCCTCCTGGTAATCGCACCCATGTGCAGCTCCCACTCCTCCACAATGCACTGCTCCAGTGACTCACCTCTTTCCCATCTCTCCCACCGGCAAGGGTGCTGCGACACCACTTCTACGTTGTGCCAAAGAAAACAGTGATTCGGGGCTGGCATCCCATATGGGCACCAGTTCAAGTCCCAGTTGCTCCACTTCTGATCCAGCTCCCTGCTATGGCCTTGGAAAGCAGAAGATGGCCCAAGTCCTTGGGCCCCTGCATCCACGTGGGAGACCTGAATGAAGCGCCTGGCTTTGGCCTGGCCCAGCCCCAACCTTAGGGCCATTTGGTGAATGAACCAGTGAATGGAAAATCAATCAATCAATCACTCTCTCTCTCTCTCTCCCCCTCTCCCTCTCCCTCCCCCCCCCTTTCTCTATATATAAAAATCTACCTTTCAAATAAATAAATCTTAAAAAAAAAGAAAGCAATGATTCAACGAGTTTATTAAAGCCCAGTCAGATGCTGTATTCAGGATCATTCAGATTGGCATATGGACCACTGCAACTGTGTTCTGCAGTATGAGAGGCGCTGGGCCCAACTCCAAACATAGTACAGGAAGTGGGAATTAACAGCCAAGGAGCAGGCTGAGGACAGGTAATGGAAAATTACTAACAGGCCCTCTCGGAGGTGGGGGGATTCTGGCTAAAACGTCCTAACACAATCCTTACTAAAGACAGGCCACGGTTCCCCGCGTCACCCGGGGAATAGCAGATAAGAAACCCAATCAGGTATGCAAGGTGATCAGATATTCAGGGTAAGGGTTCTTAAAATGATTTAGTCGAGTTCTTTGCTAAAACTAGATTTTAGAAGGAAATGCACAGGTGGGCCTAGAGGCAAGGACTTTATCAGAATCTTTGTAAGACTTCTAACAAAGCAAGCTGCGGTATCAGGGGAAGCCCACTTGGCAAGGAACTGAGGGCTGTCTTCTGCCAACAAATACCAAGGACCAGAACTCCGTCAGTGACCAGTAAACACACCTGGAAGCAGATCCTCTCCATCTGAGACTGAGGACAGACTCCAGGTCTGGCCCATGCCTGAACTGCACCCTTGAGAGACCACGAAGCAGGGCACTGAGCTACGCTTGCCAGATTCCTGGCCACACAAACTGGGACCAGTGTGGACTGTTTCAAGCTGCTGAAACGTGGAGATAATTAGTAAGGCAACAGCCGATACCTAACACAAGACCTAAACGTTGGGGCCCCTGATATGGTGTAGGGGGCTAAGCCTCCTCTTGCAGCACCGGCATCCCATATGGGCGCCAGTTCGAGTCCCGGCTGCCCCACTTCCGATCTAGTTCTCTGCTATGGCCTGGGAAAGCAGAAGATGGCCCCAGTGCCTGGGCGCCTGTACCCACGTGGGAGACCCAGAAGACGCTTCTGGCACCTCGGCTTTGGACCGGTACAGCTCTGGCTGCTGTGGCCATTTGGGGAGTGAACCAGCGGATGGACAACTTCTCTCTTTCTCTCTGCCTCTGTGTAACTTTGCCTTTCAAGTAAACAAAATAAATCTTAAAAAAAAAAAAAAACAATTCTATGTGTCTTACTGTGTGACTAGAAATGAAGACTAATAATTTCACACCAAAGTTTTAATCGAAACTAAAACTTCTGGGGCTGACACTGTGGCACGGCAGGTTAAGCAGGCATCCCACATGAGCACTGCTTGAGTCCCGGCTGCTCCGTTTCTGATCCAGCTCCCTGCTAATGTACCTAGGAAAGCAGCAAAAGATGGCCCAAGCACTTGGGCCCTACCACCACATGGGGGAGACCTGGATGGGAGTTCCAGGCTCCTGGCTTGGACCTTGTCCAGCCCTGACCATTATGGCCATCTGGAGAGTGAACCAGCAGACAGAAGATCTCTTTCTCTGTAACTGTCAAATAAATAATTTTTAAAGATAAAATTGAAAAAAAAAAAAAACAACCCTAAGGCTTCTACATGGAAAGAAGCAAGTAAAAATTTGAAAAGAAACTTTGTGCAACATGTAAAAGAAAGGTTATACAATGGATATAAACAATAGATAAGGGGCCAGTGCTGTGGCGTAGTAGGGTAAGCATCTGCCCGCAGTGCCAGCAACCCCTATGGGAGCCAGTTGGAGTCCCGGCTGCTCCATTTCTGATCCAGCTCCTTCCTGATGCCCTGAGAAAGCAGAAGATGGCCCAGGTGCTTGGGCCCTTGCATCCATGTGGGAGACCTGGAAGAAGCTCCTGGCTCCTGGCTTCGGATTGGTGCATAGCTCTGGCCATTGCAGCCATCTGGGGAGTGAACCAGCAGATGGAAGACCTCTCTCTCCCTGTCTCTGTAATTATGCCTCTCAAGTAGATAATAATAAATCTTGAGGCCAGCACCGTGGTGCAGTAGGTTAATCCTCCACCTGGCACCAGTTCTAGTCCCAGCTGCTCCTCTTCCGATCCAGCTCTCTGCTATGGCCCGGGAAAGCAGAAGATGGCCTGAGTGCTTGGGCCCCTGCAACCACTTGGGAGACCGGGAAGAGGCACCTGGCTCCTGGCTTCGGACTGGCACAGCTCCAGTTGTTGTGGCCATTTGGGGAGTGAACCAACGGACAGAAGATCTTTCTCTCTGTCTCTCCCTCTCACTGTAACTCTACCTCTTTAATAAATAAAATCTTAAAGATAAAAAAAATAATAAATCTTAAGTAAAAAGATAAATATATAAAGTAAGCAAGACAAAACAATATTTTAAAAATGAGCCAAGGATAAGGACAACCATTTCAGAGAACAAGCAATTTAACTGACCACGAAAGACATTACTGTCACCCAAACAGAAAACGGCAAAAGCAAGCAGGACAACTATTTGACCCTTACACTGCTTAGTTACAAAATTTAATACAATGATAAAAGATATTAGAATGACTGCGAACACTGGATGTTTGTACATATTATGAACTATGGAAAGGGGCTCTTTCAAATGGATCAATTGATTTTATCCCCATAATTCCTCGTGAGATGATCTCATAATCATCGTTCCATTTTACAGATGAGAAAACTCAGGTGTAGAACAGCTAACCGACGTGGACTAGCAGTGGCCCAGAGCTACTACTTTCCAACATAATGTTGCAATGCCTGTAATTTGGAATGGTCACTCTGGTAGGCAATTACAAATATTAAAATGTGAAATGAGCACATTCAGCCAGTGACTTCCCTGTAGTCCCCTCCAAAAAACTGACCCAATTCCACAAAATGTCATTAATAAGGATGTGCACTGTTGTACAAAATTACCTAAATGTCAACAACAGGGGAATAATTCAGTTATAACATACACTTTACATAAAGGACAGTACAAAAAGATGAGTCAGCATGTACTAACATGTAAAGAATGGAAAGACAATTTAAAAAGGAAAAAAAGTACAATATATGTTAGCAGTATGAGTCCTTTTAAAATAACAACAAAAACAAGAAACTATGCTGGGGCTGGTGCTGTGGTTTAGTGCGTGAAGCCTCCACCTGAAGTGCTGGCATCCCATGCTGGTGCCAGTTTGAGTCCCGGCTGCTCCACTTCCCATCCAGCTTTCTGCTATGGCCTGGGAAAGCAGTAGAAGATGGTCCAGGCCCTGGGCCCCTGCACCCAGGAGACCTGGGAAAAAGCTCCTGGCCCCTGGATTTGGATCAGCACAGCTCTGGCTGTTGCAATTATCTGGGGAGTAAACCAGCAGATGGAAGGTCTCTCTCTCTCTCTCTCTCTCTCTCTCTCTCTCTCTCTCTCTCTCTCTCTGCCTCTCTGTAACTCTACCTTTCAAATAAATAAATCTTAAAAAAAAAAAGAAAGAAAGAAAAAGGAGAAACTATGCTTACACTGACAAGAGTCTGCAGGATGTTGACTAAACTGATTCCCCAGCTCCTTCTGTAGAAAGGATAATGTAGGAGTGTATTAGTCAAGGAGTTTTGATGATTAGGATTTTTTTTTTTTTTTTTGGAAAGGCAGAGTGGACAGTGAGAGAGAGAGACAGAGAGAAAGGTCTTTACCCTTGGTTCACCCTCCAATGGCCACTGCAGCCAGTGCGCTGCGGCTGGCGTACCACGCTGATCTGATGGCTTCATTGCTGAATCCTACCAGGCTTTTAAAGAAGAAATAATTATATTTCTTCTCAAATTATAGAAAACAACTGAAAGGGAGGGAATCCTTTCAAACTTCTTATATGAGGCCAGCAAAACTTTCATTCCTAAACCAGAAATTCCATTCACAATAGCTACCAAAAAAAAAAAAATCAAATACCTTGCAATAAATTTAGCCAAGTATGTCAAAGAACTCTATGATAATTACAAAACATCAAAGAAAGAAATAGGAGACGACACACAAAAAAGGGAAAAATATATCATGTTCACGGATTGGAAGAATCAATATCAAATTGTCCATACTACTGAAAGCAATTTACAGATTCAATACAACACCAACCAAAATACCAAGGAAATCTTTCTCAGAGAAAAAAATGACGCAGGTAAATCTGCTGCCTGCAGTGCCGGCATCCCATATGGGCACTGGTTGAGTCCTGGCTGCTCCACTTCCGATCCAGCTCTCTACTATGGCCTGGGAAAGCAGGGAAGATGGCCTAAGTCCTTGAACCCCTGCACCCAAGTGGGAGACCTGGAAGAAGCTCCTGGCTCCTGGCTTCAGACAGGCGCAGCTTCAGCAGTTGTGGCCAATTGGGGGGTGAACCAGAGGATGGAAGACCTTTCTCTCTCTCTTCTTCTTTCTGTGTAACTCTTTCAAACAAATAAATCTTTAAAAAAAAATACCCTCAGCAAAGTGAAGTGGATCTGACAGAATGGGAGAAATTATTTTCAAACTATGCAACTGATAAAGATTAATAACTAGAATAGGGCCAGCACCATGGCACAGGTTAATTCTCTGCCTGCGCCGCCAGCATCCCACATGGATGCCAGTTCTAGTCCTGGCTGCCCCTCTTCCAATCCGGCTCTCTGCTCTGGCCTGGGAAAGCAGCAAAAGATGGCTCAAGTCCTTGGGCCCCTGCACCCACGTGGGAGTCCAGGAAGAAGCACCTGGCTCCTGGCTTCAGATCGGCGCAGCTCCGGCCATTGCGGCCACCTCTGGAGTGAACCAACGGAAGGAAAACCTTTCTCTCTGTCCCTCCCTCTCACTGTCTGTAACTCTACCTCTCAAATAAATAACTAGAATATATAAGGAGATCATGAAACTCAACTATAAAAATAAGCAACCCAGTTAAGTAATGGGCAAAGGACTTAAATACTTTTCAAAAGAGGAAATCCAAACGGCCAACAGACACATGAAAAAATGCTCAGAATCACTAGCCATCAGGAAAATGCAAATAAAAACCATATTCTAACCTCACCCCGGTTAGAATGGCTTTCATATGGAAATCAACAAAAAGAAACGCTGGTAAGGATGTAGGGGAAAAAGGTACCCTAATCCACTATTGGGTACCTGGTACAAGTACCCAATGTAAGTGGTACTGCCATTGTGGAAGACAGTATGGAGACACCTCAGAAATCTGAATACAGATCTACCACTATGACCCAGCCATCCCATTCCTGGGAATTTATCCAACCCAAATGAAAGCAGCATATGAAAGAGTTATCTGCATTCTCATGCTTACTGCAGCTCAATTCACAACAGCTAAGACATAGAATCAACTCAAATGCCCATCAACTGAAGACTGGATAAAGAAATTATGGCATATGTACACCAAGGAATACTACACAGCAGTTAAAAATGAAATCCTGTCATTTGTAACAAAATGGATGACACTGGACAACATACTTAGTGAAATAAGCCAGTCTCAAAGGGACAAAAACCATATGTTCTCCTTGAACTGTGGTAACAAATAGAGCACCTAATAGGTAATCTATAGAAGTGAAGTCAACACTCCAAGATGCAATGACTTTCTAAAACCCTTTTCTTGACTGTTGAAGAATAGTTTTTTTTTTTTCCATACAATTTGTGGAACTCTTTACTTAGTATAGAGTTAATCTTCTGTGTACAAAGTTGATTGAAAATAGATCTCAGTAAAAAATAAGAATGGGAATAGGTGAGGGAGGAGGAAGGGGGGGCAGGAGTGTGAGTGGGAGGAAAGATATGATGTAAGAATCACAATATTCCTAAAGTTCTAGTTAAGAAAAAAATAATTTATATACATTCAAGGAAACAAACAAAAAGAAAGAAAACTGTAGATCAATAGCCCTGATGAACATAGATGCAAATATCCTCAACAAAATACTAGCCAATCGAATCCAATAACACATCAGAAAGATCATTCACCCAGACCAAGTGGTATTTATCCCTGGTATGCAGGAATGTGCAAATCAACAAATATGATATACCACATTAACAAACTGAAGAATAAAAAATACATGATTGGGGCCAGTGCCATGGTGTAGTGGTTAAAGCCGCTGCGTGCAGTGCCAGCATCCCATAAGGGCGCCGGTTCAAGTCTTGGTTGCTCCACTTCCGATCCAGCTATAGGCTGGGAAAGCAGTAGAAGATAGCCCAAGTCCTTGGGTCCCTGCCCCAATGTGGGAAACCTGGAAGAATCTCCTTGCTCCTGTCTTTGGATCAGCACAACTCCCACCACTGCAGCCAGCTGGGGAGTGAACCAGCAGTTGGAAGACCTCTCTCTCTCTCTCTTTGCCTCTGCTTCTCTGTAACTCTGCCTTTCAAATAAATATTTTTATTAAAAAAATGATTACCTCAATGGATGTACAGAAATCATTTGATAGAATACAACATTCTTTCATGATAAAAAAAAAAAAGCCTTAAGAAAATTGGGTTTAGAAGGAACGTAACTCAACCAAATCAAGGCAATATACAACAAACCCACAGGCAGCATCATATTGAATGGGGAAAAGCTGGAAGTACTTCCACTAAGGTCCAGAACCAGACAAGGATTCCCACTTCCTTTTTTCCCCACCTCCTATGGAAATAAGTAGGATTTTACTATTTTGAAGAAGATATGATACAAACTCTGTAAGTAGCAAAAGGGGACATTCCCACCGAGATACTTATAGTACATCAGTACCATAGGGGTACACGTTTACCACATGAAGAAGTCTCACTTTTCATTTTATTAAAAATGTAATATATTAATACATTTAATAAATCTGTAAATAATTCAGATGAATCTTATTTTAAGTACCATAATAACTATCAATATTAAAGCTATATCTTAAATTGTAAAGGCTAATTTTATGTTTTAAGTTATTATATATCCTGACCCAGCATTAGAACTATAGGTGTGATTCAAAATATAGAATAATCTGCATTTTTAGGATCATTATATAGCTAAGCTCTGGAAAGTATACTTAAAAGGACAAAAATGTTTAAGGTGCAGAAATAGTCTGTCGCAGTAAAAATCAAATATATGGAGTGTATATATAATATAGAATAAGAGCATATTAGTACACAGGGTTGAAGAATATGGATCTGATACAAAATACCTGAAGTGTTTATTTTCATTTAATTTATATGTATCTTATTATCCTATGTAAGCATTCTTGATTTCATTTATAATAATAGTATGATTTCCTGAGTGGGATGTGGTGGACACAGACTCAAATGCACATTATGAGGAATGAAAGGACATTCTTAATATTTTTGAGACCTTTCCAACAGTGGCTTACAATAAAAATGTAAGAAATTGATTGTGTACTCAATTATATATGTAGCCTTCTCAGGAATTATTATTATTTTTTTTTGCAGTTGATTTTTTTCTCTTTCAGTAAGTACATGGTGTTGGGAGCCACTGTGCTGGTTTCCCTGTATAGGCCTTTGTTTACTATTTTGAAGAAGATATGTTCCTGTAAGGAGGATTCACTAGAAAATTCCATTTGTACAGCTCACTGATATGGTTAGCACTTGGCCATCTGGCTTCAGTCTCTCTTTCTTGTACCTTGATAAGCACGTCTGGTAGCTGTAAGACCTTGCTGTAACTCCCTTTGTCAAACTGATACTGATTCCTGCGAAGTTATTCCTTTGAACTATGTTGTAAGATGACCCCTGCTTACCCTCGACTGTTACAATCCTTGCCTTGTACTATATAAGCTACCTCCTTCTCCAATAAAGTGAGACCTTGATCAGAATATGGTCTTGGTCTCCCTTCTCGTGTCTGGTTTGTCTCTCCATTCAGGTCTGCCCTCCTCATGTCCTAGTTGATTACCCCGCGGGTCAGGGCACATGGTACTATAAAATGGACATTTTTAATATTATGTTTAGTTCTTCATCATGATTCTGTGAGAAAAATAATTCTGATAACCACTTTCTATTTTCAGTCAGAGCTTATTATAAGTTCTGTTTTTAGAATGAGTTTAAATAAATAAAGTATATAGTATTACTGGAAGTGGTCATCTCACTTATTCAGGGAACTATAGAGCGATGATGAATTTGAAGAAATGGAGATTTTCAGTTGTCAGTTGTGCTATACAATTAAGATCACCATATAAAGAAGTATGTAGTACCAATAAATGAGGGTAACTTTGGAAGCATACAAACAAGATAAGCTTTATCTTCAACTGTGGACAAGGAAAAAGCATGATTTATTCCCGTTAGTTGACATTATCAAAAGTGAATGTTAGCAGCCCGCGCTGAGGCAAGTGCTGGCATCCCATATGGCCGCCGGTACAAGACCTGGCTGCTCCACTTCCAATCCAGCTCTCTGCTGTGGCCTGAGAAAGCAGTAGAAAATCGCCCAAGTCCTTGGGCCCCTGCACCCACGTGGGATACCCAGAAGAAGCACCTGGCTTCTGGCTTTGGATCAGCACAATTCCAGCCATTGCAGCCAGTTGGGGAGTGAACCATCAGATGGAAGACCTTTCTCTCTCTGCCTCTCCTCTCTCTGTGTAACTCTGACATTCAAATAAATAAATCATTTTTAAAAAAGCATGAAAACTTCTTGAAAGATGCAAACCCTATTCTTTTTGTCAGAGATGAACAACCATCGTCTTGGAATTCTTTAAACAGGATCACAATATTTTTGGACTTATTCTTTTAATTAACTAATATCCTTTCTATCCATATGTAAAGAAAGCAGTTAATAAAATACAGCATCTTTTCACGATGAAAACTGTAAGCAAATCGGGTATAGAAGGAACATTCCTCAATGCAATCAAGGCCATAAACGAGAAACCCACAGGCCGCATCATATAAAATGGGGAAAAGTTGCACAAATTTCCACTAAGATCTTTTTTTTTTTTTTTGACAGGCAGAGTGGACAGTGAGAGAGAGAGAGACAGAGAGAAAGGTCTTCCTTTGCCGTTGGTTCACCCTCCAATGGCTGCCATGGATGGCGCTGCAGCCGGCGCACCGCACTCATCCGATGGCAGGAGCCAGGTGCTAGGTGCTTTTTCCTGGTCTCCCATGGGGTGCAGGGCCCAAGCACCTAGGCCATCCTCCACTGCACTCCCAGGCCACAGCAGAGGGCTGGCCTGGAAGAAGGGCAACTGGGACAGAATCCGGCGCCCTGACCGGGACTAGAACCCGGTGTGCCGGCGCCGCAAGGCGGAGGATTAGCCTGTTGAGCCACAGCGCCGGCCTCCACTAAGATCTTGAACCAGACAAGGTTGCCCACTTTCACCAAGGCTAGGCAGTACAATCCTGGAAATTTTAGCCAGAGCCATTAGGCAAGAAAATTAAATCAAAGCAAATTGGAAAGGATGAAGTCAAATCATCCTTATTTACAGATGGTATTATTCTGTATATAGGGGAACTAAAAGACTCCACTAAGAGACTACTGAAACTCAGAAGAGAGTCTGGTCAAGTTGCTGGATATAAAATTAACGCATAAAAATCAAGAGCCTTTGTATACACAGACAATGCCATGGTTGAGATCAGTTGTAAGATCTGTCCCATCCACAGTAGCTACAAAAATATTTAAATACCTTGGAATAAATTTTTTTTAAAGATTTTATTTATTTATTTGAGAGATAGAGCTAGTTGGTTCACTCCCCCAAATGGCCGCAATGACAGGAGCTGTGCTGATCCAAAGCGAGGAGCCAGGTGTTTCTTCCCAGTCTACCATATGGGTGCAAGGGCCCAAGAACTTGGGCCATCTTTTAACTGCTTTCCCAGGCCACAGCAGAGAGCTGGATTGGAAGAGGAGCAGCCAGCACTAGAACTGGCACCCATATGGGATGCTGGCATTGCAGGCAGAGGATTAACCTACTGCACCACAGCGCTGGCCCCTGGAATAAATTTAGCAAAGGCATTCAAAGATCTCTACGAAGAAAATTACAAAATATTGATAAAGAAAAATAGAAGACACACCAAAAATGGAAAAATCTTCCATGTTGGTAAATTGGAATAATATAATCAAAATGTCCATACTACTGAAAGCAATAAACAGATTCAAAATGATTTCAATCAAAATATCAACATTCTTCTCAGATATAGAAAAAATGACATTAAAAATCATATGGAAACACAAGGGACCCCAAATAGTTAAAGCAACCTTAAACATCAAAAACAAAGTCTGCAGTATCATGATACCAGATTTCAAGAGATACTACAGGGCAGTTACAATCAAAAGAGCCTGGAATTGACACAGAAATAGACATGTAGACCTTTGGAACAGAAAAGAATCCCCAGAAATCATCTATAACCAACTACTTTTCAACAAAGGAGGTAAAAGCAATCCCTGGAGAAAGGACGGTCTGTTCAACAAATGGTGCTGGGAAAACTGAATCCCTACCTTATATTTTGTAAAAAATCCACTCAAAATGGATCAAGGATCTAAATCTATGACCTGATACCATCAAATTACTAATGCACAATATTGGGGAAATGCTATAAGACATTGGCATAGGCAAAGCTTTCTTTTGAAAGACCCCAGAAGCACAGGCAATCAAAGCAGAAGTAGACAAACGGGATTACATCAAGCTAACAAGCTTCTGCACCACAAAAGAAACAGTTAACCACGTCAAGAGGCAACCAAAGGGCCGGCACTGCGGCGTAAAAGGTGTAAACCTCCGCCTGCAGTGCGGGCATCCCATATAGGCACCAGTTCAAGTCTCAGCTGCTCCTCTTCTGATCCAGCTCTCTGCTATGGCCTGGGACAGCAGCAGAAGATGGCCCAAGTGCTTGGAATCTGCAACCATGTGGGAAACCCGGAAGAAGCTCCTAGCTCCCTGGCTTCAGATTGGCCCAATGCTGGTTTTGCAACCATTTAGGGAGTTAATCAGCGATGGAAGACTTCTGTCTCTCCCTCTCTAACTCTACCTCTCTCTGTAACTCTACCTCTCAAATAAATAAATCTTAAAAAAAAAAAAAGGCCAACCAACAGAATGGGAGAAAATATTTGCAAACTATGTAACTGATAAACAGTTAATATCCAGAATCTTTAAACAACTCGAGAAACTCAACAACAACAAAACAAACAACCAGTTAGGAAACAGGCAAAGGACTTTTCTTTTTTTTGACAGGCAGACTTAGACAGTGAGAGAGACAGAGAGAAAGGTCTTCCTTTTCCGTTGGTTCACCTCCCAATGGCCGCTGCGGCTGGTGTGCTGCGGCCAGTGCACTGTGCTGATCCGAAGGCAGGAGCCAGGTGCTTCTCCTGGTCTCCCATGAGGATGCAGGGCCCAAGGACTTGGGCCATCCTCCACTGCACTCCAGGCCACAGCAGAGAGCTAGACTGGAAGAGGAGCAACCAGGACAGAATCCAGCGCCGTGACCGGGATTAGAACCCAGGGTACCGGCGCCACAGGCGGAGGATTAGCCTAGTGAGCTGCGGCGGTGGCCAGGACTTTTCAAAAAGAGGAAATTTTTAAAAGAGGAAATCCAAACAGCCAACAGACACATGAAAAAATGCTCAGGATCACTAGCCTTTAGGGAAATGCAAATCAAAACCACAATGAGGTTTCACCTTACCCTGTTGGAATGCCTCCCATACAGAAATCAACAAACGAGGGCGGAGCCAAGATGGCGGAATAGTGAGGACGCGCACTAGCAGTCCGCAAAAAGATAGTTTAATAAAAACAGAGTTACTGTAGCCTCAGGAAAAATCTCAGGGAAAAAAATGCAGTGGAAATTCTTCTGGACCCAGTGAATGAGACGCAGAGGACCTAGGGGAATGTAAGTTTGCGAACAGCAAATCGTGCCATAGTGGCACGGGAGCTGCCGGGAGGGACGGAAGCCGGGCGGAACACAGTCACCATTGGAACTGAGCGCTTGAACGGGAGCCGATACAGGGATCCCGAGACACTGGCGGGGGGAAGCAGACCCCACGGGGGAAACAGCACAATTGAGGCGAGCCCACACGGACACTAGCCCCTCTCGTCGCCCAATCTACGAAATTGAGCTAGATCGAACGCAGTGGCACGGTGCGCGCCCGCCGGCTGAGACGGGAGCCGGGTGGAACACAATCACCGCAGGATCTGCGCGCTTGAACGGGAGCCGATACAGGGATCCCGAGACACTGGCAGGGGGAAGCAGACCCCCACGGGGGAAACAGCACAGTTGAGGCGAGCCCGCACGGACACTAGCCCCTCTCGCCGCCCACCTTGCAAAGTCGAATTTGATTAAACGCAGTGGGACAAGGCGCGCCCCCCCCCCCCCCCCGCCTGCCCGCCCGCCCATCACTGAGGCAGACGGAACCAAAAACCCGAGGCTGTAGAAACCTGAAGGGGATCCAAAAACTGGGAACACACCACGCACACAAACTCCGTTACCTTGACAACCCAGAGAAAGAGTGTGGGGGAAAAAAAATGCCAAACAAAAACAGATTCCAAGGGAGCAGATCAAGGAAGACGCTATGATGACCCCAAACGGAAAAGACACCCCAAGTCAGGATTATGAAGATAATGAGATAGAAGAAATGCAAGAAGCAGATCTCAAAGAATTGATAAGAACATTAAGAAGTTCTCAAAAACAAATTCTTGAACTACAGAAATCTTTAATGGATAAGATAGAAAATCTCTCTCGCGAGAATGAAGTACTATGGAGAAATCAAAATGAAATCAAACAACTAGTAGAACAAGAAGCTACAATAGTGACAAAAAATCTTAATGAATTGAAGAATTCAATAGATCAAGTGACAAGCAATCTTGAGGGCCTTAAAACCAGAATGGGTGAAGCAGAAGAGAGAATATCGGACCTAGAAGACAGAGAACAGGAGAGGAAACAGTCAAACCAAAGACAAGAAGAGGAAATTAGAAAACTAAAAGATATCGTCGGGAATTTACAGGATACTATTAAAAAACCCAACATTCGGGTTCTAGGTGTTCCTGAAGGTATGGAGAGGGAGAAAGGATTAGAAGGCCTTTTTAGGGAGATACTAGCAGAAAATTTTCCAGGCTTGGAGAAAGACAGAGAAACCCTAATCCAGGAAGCTCATAGAACCCCTAATAAACATGACCAAAAGAGATCCTCTGCACGACATATTGTAATTAAACTCACCACAGTGAAGCAAAAAGAAAAGATCCTAAAATGTGCAAGAGAGAAACGGCAGATTACTCTCAGAGGATCTCCAATTAGACTTACAGCTGACTTCTCAACAGAAACCCTACAAGCTAGAAGGGAATGGCGAGACATAGCCCAGGTACTTAGAGAGAAACTGCCAGCCCAGAATATTATACCCTGCAAAGCTCTCATTTGTGAATGAAGGCGAAATAAAGACCTTTCATAACAAACAAAAATTGAAAGAATTTGTTGCCACTCGTCCAGCCCTGCAAAAGATACTTAAAGACGTGTTACACACAGAAACACAGAAACACGACCATCAACATGAAAGAAGGTAAACGAAGGGAACCTCACGGCAAAAGATCACAGGGAATTCAAAGCATACATTAGAAAATATCTGGCAAATGGCAGGGCAAACTTACCACTTATCAATAGTCACATTGAACGTTAAAGGTCTAAACTGTCCTGTTAAAAGACAGAGATTGGCTGATTGGGTTAAGGAACAAAAACCATCTATTTGCTGCCTACAAGAAACACATCTTTCCAACGAAGATCCATACAGACTGAAAATAAAAGGATGGAACAAGATATACCATGCCAACAGAAATGAAAAAAGAGCGGGTGTAACCATCTTAATATCGGACTACATAAACTTTAACACAAAAACTGTTAAGAGAGACAAAGAGGGGCACTATATAATGATTAAGGGATCAATACTACAGGAAGATATAACAATTCTCAATGTATATGCACCTAATTACAGGCCACAGGTTTATTTAAAAAATTTGTTAAGAAACTTAAAGGGAGACTTAGACCCCAACACAATAGTACTGGGGGACTTCAATACTCCACTCACAGATATTAACAGATCGACAGGACAGAAGATCAACAAGGAGACAGTAGATTTAAACAACACTATAGCCCAAATGGATCTAACAGATATCTACAGAACTTTTCATCCTACACGTAAAGCATTCACATTCTTCTCAGCAGTACATGGAACCTACTCTAGGATTGATCACATATTAGGCCATAAAGCAAGTCTCAGCAAATTCAAAAGAATTAGAATCATACGATGCAGCTTCTCAGACCATAAGGGATTGAAGTTGGAAATTAGCAACTCAGGAATCCCTAGAGCATATGCAAACACATGGAGATTGAACAACATGCTCCTGAATGAACAATGGGTCACTGAAGAAATCAAAAGAGAAATCAAAAATTTTCTGGAAGTAAATGAGGATAACAGCACAACATACCAAAACTTATGGGATACAGCAAAAGCAGTGTTAGGAGGAAAGTTTATATCAATAGGTGCCTACATCAAGAAACTGGAAAGGCACCAAATAGATGAGCTTTCAATGCATCTCAAGGATCTAGAAAATTTGCAGCAAACTAGACCCAAATCTAGTAGAAAAAGAGAAATAATCAAAATCAGAGAAGAAATCAACAGGATTGAATCCAAAAAAAATTACAAAAAATCAGCCAAACGAGGAGCTGGTTTTTTGAAAAAATAAACAAGATTGACACCCCATTGGCCCAACTAACTAAAAAAAGAAGAGAAAAGACCCAAATCAGTAAAATCAGAGATGAAAAAGGAAATATAACAACAGACACCACAGAAATCAAAAGAATCATCAGAAATTACTACAAGGACTTGTATGCCAGCAAACAGGGAAACCTATCAGAAATGGATAGATTCCTGGACACATGCAACCTACCTAAATTGAACCAGGAAGACATAGAAAACCTAAACAGACCCATAAGTGAGTCAGAAATTGAATCAGTAATAAAGGCCCTCCCAACAAAGAAAAGCCCAGGACCAGATGGATTCACTGCTGAATTCTACCAGACATTTAAAGAAGAACTAACCCCAATTCTTCTCAAACTTTTCAGAACAATCGAAAAAGAGGGAATTCTCCCAAATTCTTTCTATGAAGCCAGCATCACCTTAATTCCTAAGCCAGAAAAAGATGCAGCATTGAAAGAGAATTACAGACCAATATCCCTCATGAACATAGATGCAAAAATCCTCAACAAAATTCTGGCCAATAGACTGCAACAACACATCAGAAAGATCATCCACCCAGACCAAGTAGGATTCATCCCTGGTATGCAGGGATGGTTCAATATTCGCAAAACAATCAACGTGATACACCACATTAACAGACTGCAGAAGAAAAACCATATGATTATCTCACTAGATGCAGAGAAAGCATTCGATAAAATTCAACACCCTTTCATGATGAAAACCCTAAGCAAACTGGGTATAGAAGGCACATTCCTCAATACAATCAAAGCAATTTATGAAAAACCCACGGCCAATATCCTATTGAATGGGGAAAAGTTGGAAGCATTTCCACTGAGATCTGGTACCAGACAGGGATGCCCACTCTCACCACTGCTATTCAATATAGTGCTGGAAGTCTTAGCCAGAGCTATTAGGCAAGAAAAAGAAATTAAAGGGATACAAGTTGGGAAGGAAGAACTCAAACTATCCCTCTTTGCAGACGACATGATTCTTTATTTAGGGGACCCAAAGAACTCTACTAAGAGACTATTGGAACTCATAGAAGAGTTTGGCAAAGTAGCAGGATATAAAATCAATGCACAAAAATCAACAGCCTTTGTATACACAGACAATGCCACGGCTGAGGAAGAACTGCTAAGATCAATCCCATTCACAATAGCTATAAAAACAATCAAATACCTTGGAATAAATTTAACTAAGGACATTAAAGATCTCTACAATGAAAATTACAAAACCTTAAAGAAAGAAATAGAAGAGGATACCAAAAAATGGAGAAATCTCCCATGCTCATGGATTGGAAGAATCAATATCATCAAAATGTCCATTCTCCCAAAAGCAATTTACAGATTCAACGCAATACCAATCAAGATACCAAGGACATTCTTCTCAGATCTGGAAAAAATGATGCTGAAATTCATATGGAGACACAGGAGACCTCGAATAGCTAAAGCAATCTTGTACAACAAAAACAAAGCCGGAGGCATCACAATACCAGATTTCAGGACATACTATAGGGCAGTAGTAATCAAAACAGCATGGTACTGGTACAGAAACAGATGGATAGACCAATGGAACAGAATAGAAACTCCAGAAATCAATCCAAACACCTACAGCCAACTTATATTTGATCAACGATCCAAAACCAGTCCCTGGAGTAAGGTCAGTCTGTTTAATAAATGGTGCTGGGAAAACTGGATTTCCATGTGCAGAACCATGAAGCAAGACCCCTACCTTTCACCTTACACAAAAATTCATTCAACATGGATTAAAAATTTAAACCTACGACCCGACACCATCAAATTACTAGAGAGCATAGGAGAAACCCTGCAAGACATAGGTACTGGCAAAGACTTCTTGGAAAAGACCCCAGAAGCACAGGCACTGAAAACCAAAATTAACTACTGGGATTGCATCAAATTGAAAAGTTTCTGTACTGCAAAAGAAACAGTCAGGAAAGTGAATAGAAAACCGACAGAATGGGAAAATATATTTGCAAACTATGCAACAGATAAAGGGTTGATAACCAGAATCTACAAAGAAATTAAGAAACTCCACAACATCAAAACAAACAACCCACTTAAGTGATGGGCCAAGGACCTCAATAGACATTTTTCAAAAGAGGAAATCCAAATGGCCAACAGACACATGAAAAAATGTTCAAGATCCCTAGCAATCAGGGAAATGCAAATCAAAACCACAATGAGGTTTCACCTCACCCCGGTGAGAATGGCTCACATTCAGAAATCCACCAACAATAGATGCTGGAGAGGATGTGGGGAAAAAGGGACACTAATCCACTGTTGGTGGGAATGCAAACTGGTGAAGCCACTATGGAAGTCAGTCTGGAGATTCCTCAGAAACCTGAATATAACCCTACCATTCAACCCAGCCATCCCACTCCTTGGAATTTACCCAAAGGAAATTAAATGGGCAAACAAAAAAGCCATCTGCACAGTAATGTTTATTGCGGCTCAATTCACAATAGCTAAGACTTGGAACCAACCCAAATGCCCATCAACAGTAGACTGGATTAGGAAATTATGGGACATGTACTCTACAGAATACTATACAGCAGTCAGAAACAATGAAATCCGGTCACTTGCAACAAAATGGAGGAATCTGGAAAACATCATGCTGAGTGAATTAAGTCAGTCCCAAAGAGACAAATATCATTTGTTTCCCTTGATTGGCGATGACTAACTGAGCACCAAAGGGGAAACCTGTAGAAGTGAAATGGACACTATGAGAAACAGTGACTCGATCAGCTCTTGTGCTGACTGTTGTTGTACAATGTAATACTTTATCCATGGTAGTATTTTTTTTTTTAATCCTAGTACTAGTGGTTGAACTCTGTAATTAACACACAATTATTCTTAGGTGTTTAAATTTTAACTGAAAAGTGATCTCTGTGAAATATAAGAGTGGGAATAAGAGAGGGAGGAGATGTAAAATTTGGGACATGCTCAATCGGAACGGCCCCAAATGATGGAGTTAGAATTGTGCCAGGGGATTCCAATACAATCCCATCAAGGTGGCATGTACCAAGGCCATCTCATTAGTCCAAGTGATCAATTTCAGCTCACAATTGATCACACTGATAGGTCTAAGAGTCAAAGGGATCGCACAAGCAAGACTAGTGTCTGCTAATACTAACTGATAGAATGAAAAAGGGAGAGAATGATCCAACATGGGAAGCAGGATACACAGCAGACTCATAGAATGGCAGATGTCCTAAATAGCACTCTGGCCTCAGAATCAGCCCTTAAGGCATTCGGATCTGGCTGAAGAGCCCATGAGAATAGTTTAGGCATGGAAAGCTAAGACACTCTGAAAAAAAAAAAAAAAAAAAAGAAGACCTAATGAAAGATCTCTGCGAGTGAGATCCCAGTGGAAAGAACGGGGCCATCAAAGAAGGAGGTACCTTTCTCTGAAGGGAGGAGAGAACTTCCACTTTGACTATGACCCTGTAGGAATAAGATCGAAGTGTGCGAACCCTAAAGGCTTCCATAGCCTCGGCAACTCATGACCAGAGCCTAGGGAGATTACTGACGCCATAAACAAGAGTGTCAAATTGTTAAATCAACATCAGGAGTCACTGTGTACTTACGTCTCATGAGGGATCTGTCCTTAATGTGTTATCCAATGTGAAATAATGCTAATACTAGTACTGAAACAGTATTTTTACACTTTGTGTTTCTGAGTGGGTGCAAACTGATGAAATCTTTACATAGTATATATTGAGTCGATCTTCTTTATATAAAGATAATTGCAAATGATTAAAAAATCTTGGTGTTAAACTGGAAATTGCATAGACAATTAATCAATTTTTTTAAAAAAAATCATGTAGGATCTCTGTCCTTAATGTGCTGTACATTGTGAATTAATACTATAACTAGTACTCCAACAGTATATCATTTTGTGTCTCTATGCGAGGGCAAACCGTTGAAATCTTTACGTAATATGTACTAAATTGATCTTCTGTGTATAAAGAGAATTGAAAATGAATCTTGATGTGAACAGAAGGGGAGAGGGAGTGGGAAAGGGGAGGGTAGGGGGAGGGAGAGAAGTTGTGTGTGGGGGGGAGCCATTGTAATCCATAAGCTGTTCTTTGGAAATTTATATTCTTTAAATAAAAGCTTTATATAAAAAAAAAAAAGAAAAGAAATCAACAAACAATAAAAGCTGGCAAGGATGTGGGGAAAAGGAATCCTAACCCACTGCTACTGGGAATGCAAGCTAGTACAGCCACTGTGGAAGACAGTGTGGAGATTCCTCAGAATCTCCCATCCAGAATCTCAACCATCCCACTCCTGGGAATTTACACAAAGCGAAATCAGGATATGAAAGAATTATATGTAACTCCATGTTTATTGCAGTTCGATGTACAATAACTAAAATATTGAATCAACCAAGATGCCCATCAACCAATGACTGAATTAAGAAAATGTGGTATATATACACTATAGAATTTCATCAGCCATAAAAATGAATGAAATCCTGGGGCTGGTGCTGTGGCGTAGAAGATAAAGCCACTGCCTGCAGTGCTGACATCCCAAATGGGTGCCGGTTGGAGTCCCAGCAGCGCCATTTTTGATCCAGCTCTCTGCTATGGCTTGGGAAAGCAGTAGAAGATGGCCCAAGTCCTTGGGTCCCTGCATCTGTGTGGGAAACTGGGAAGAAACTTCTGGTTCCTGGCTTCAGTTCTACCCAGCTCTGGCCATTGTGGCCATTTGGGGAATGAACCAGGGGATGGAAGACCTCTCTCTGCCTCTGCCTCCCTGTAACTCTGCCTTTCAAATAAATAAATAAATAAATAAATAAATCTTCAAAGAAAAAAATTTTTTTAAAGAATGAAATCCTTTCTTTTGCAACAAAATGGATGCAACTGGAATATACTTAGTGAAACAAGCCAGTCCCCAAAAGACACCTGATCTATATTAACTCAGTACAAAAAATATAATGTACAATTATTTGCATTACAATCTACATAAATTATTCCTGTGCATAAATCCTTGAGAAATAATGGTTAAAAGTCTAAATGAATTTAATTATTATCTTATAACCACACTGGAAATATTTGGATGTTACACTTCATTAGCTGTAAAGAAATTATGGGGGCTAGCACTGTGGTGTAAGTGGGTTAAGCCTCCTGCGGTGCTGGCATCCCATGTTGGCACCAGTTCCAGACCCAGCTGCTCCACTTCCAATCCAGCTCACTGATAATGTGCCTGGGAAAGCAGTGGAGGATGGCCCAAGGGCTTGGGCCCCTGCACCCATGTGGGAGACCTGGAAGAAGCTTCTGGCTCCTGGCTTTGGAACAGCCTGTCTCTGGCCATTGTGGCCATTTGAGGAGTGGGCCAGTGGAAGGAAGACCGACCTCTCTGTCTTTCCCTCTATCTCTAGCTCTGCCTCTCAACTAAGTAAATAAATTTTTTAAAAAAACAAAAAAGAAACAAATTATGAATTACTAATTGACCAAAAAACTATATATGGGTGAAATGGCCATTTATTTTAATTTTTTTTCAACTTTTATTTAATAAATATAAATTTTCAAAGTACAACTTTTGAATTATAGTGGCTTTTCCCCCCATAACCTCCCTCCCACCTGCAACCATACCATCTCCCACTCCCTCTCCCATCCCATTCTTCATCACGACTCATTTTCAATTATCTTTATATACAGAAGATCAACTTAGTATACACTAAGTAAAGATTTCAATAGACTGCACCCACAAAGACACACAAAGTATAGAGTATTGTTTGAGTAGTAGCTTTACCGTTAATTAGCATAGTACAACACATTAAGGACAGAGGTCCTACATGGAGAGCAGGTGCACAGTGACTCCTGTTGTTGATTTAACAATTGACGCTCTTATTTATGACGTCAGTAATCACCAAAGGCTCTTGTCATGAGTTGCCAAGACTATGGAAGCCTCTTCAGTTCACCAACTCCAATCTTATTTAGACAAGGCCATAATCAAAGTGAAAGTTCTCTCCTCCCTTCAGAGAAAGGTACCACCTTCCTTCTTGGCCTGTTCTTTCCACTGGGATCTCACTCACAGAGATCTTTCATTTAGGTCTTTTTTTTTTTTTTTTTTTTTTTTTTTTTTGCCACAGTGTCTTGGCTTCCCATGCCTGGGAAACTCTCATGGACTTTTTAGCTGGATCCAAATGCCTTAAGGGCTGATTCTGAGGCCAGAGTGCTGTTTAGGGCATTTGGAAATGGCCACTTATACATTCAATTATTGTTTATAGCCATTGTCTATATTCCCACTAAACTAGGGTCTTTTTACTTTTTACTTGTTTTTTTTTAATTTATTTTTTATGTTTTTGACAGGCAGAGTGGACAGTGAGAGAGAGACAGAGAGAAAGGTCTTCTTTTGTCGTTGGTTCACCCTCCAATGGCTGCCGCAGCCAGCGCGCTGTGGCCGGCGCACTGCACTCATCCAATGGCAGGAGCCAGGTGCTTTTTCCTGGTCTCCCATGGGGTGCAGGGCCCAAGCACTTGGGCCATCCTCCACTGCACTCCCGGGCCACAGCAGAGGGCTGGCCTGGAAGAGGGGCAACCGGGACAGAATCCGGTGCCCCGACCGGGACTAGAACCCGGTGTGCCGGCGCCGCAAGGCGGAGGATTAGCCTGTTGAGCCACAGCGCTGGCTACTTCTTACTTGTTAAACCTCTTATTCGGAGAAGTATTCAGTCTTTTCTACTGTAATATGAATTTAAAATATGCTAATCCCAGAAACTAAAAAAAGGATAGAAGGAAGGAGGTTTGGAGGGAGGAGGAGAATATCATGTTCTTAGATTTCCATCTACAAATCATACTGAATCTGTTAAAAATTAAAAGCAAAATAATAAATGAAAAATAAGCAATAAAAAGCAAACATCTTCACCAGGTTTCTCCTAACATATTAGATAACCATAAGAAAATGCCACCACCAGGAAATGAACACTGATAGAATCCATGTTCAACATACTAGATTACAAGCACTCCTCTGAGTGTTAACCAAATCTACACAATCAACCAAATCTACACAATCCCATCACAAATAAAGATTCATGCGGCCAACATAATCAAAATACAGACAATTCTATTATATGGATCTCTCATGGCACCCTTTTATAACAACAGCCATATTCCCACTCCAAGCCCCTGGAAATAATGAATCCACTTGAATTTCATTAAGTTACATAATGCATGATTTCATTTACATAATATTCCTTTCATAAAAAATATTCATCTATTTATTTGAAAGGCAGAGTGACAAAGAGAGGAAGAAAGGGAGAGAGGAAGTGAGAGAGAGAGAGAGGTCTTCCATACATCGTCTTACTTCTCAAATGTTCCTAGCAGCCAGGACTGCAACAGGCCAAAGCCAGGAACCAGGAACTCTATCTGGATCTCTGATATGGGTAGCAGAGACTCAATTACTTGAATCATCATTTACTGCTTCCCAGGCACATCAGCAGGGAGCTGGACTGAATGCAGAGTAGACAGGACTCAAACCAATGCTCTGATACAGGATTCAGGCATCCCAAAAGATGACTTAGCCTGTTGCACCACAAACCTACCCTCCACAATATTCTTGAGATGACAAAATTAGCAAGGCTATATTTTTAAAAAGTCATACCCTTCCCCACAAAAAAAGCACAAATGTTAATGTTCTTTTATAATTTTTCAGATTAAATATTTGGTTCTCTCCCAACCTCTGGTGGTGACAAATGCATTTTACTTTTCTCAAGAATCACTATGAACTACAAGAATTTTAATATAGTTAATGTTCATCAATCAGTTGCAGTAATTGGTCTTTGTTTGCTCAAAATGTACCATCTTAGGTCAGTGGAGAGTGCCTTCAAGTTGGCTGTGTGTTCTTCAGAATATAATTCCATTCATGTAAAAAAGTTATAATAGATGTCTGTGTTTATATCTTTTGTCAAATCATACATAGACACAGACCCACACAGATATAATGACAGGAATTAAATAGTATCAATTATTTATAAGGGATAAAGAATGAGATGTATAAAGAAGAAACTGTTTTAATATGGGTACATTGCTATTTTATTGGGGCTCAACCACATATGGCTGATCTTAGGTCCAGCCCCTCCTGAAGCTGGGTTAGTAACTACAACCTCCAGTTTTTCCACAGGTCAGAACTGACAGAATACAGCTCAAAGTGCCCACGATGGGTCACATTTTTAGACTGGGGCAAGGAAAGATCCTCCTATCAGGGAGGATATTCCCAGGGCTAAAAGTCCCTCCAATAGCCTAAGGACAAAGGCTAGACCTCCTTGTGCAGATCAACTCTTTATAACACAATGGGGAAGGACTCAGAATTTTCTAAGATGAGCTAAAACGAATCCTGAAAATTCCAAAAATCCAAGCCCTTACCAGCCAACAGTTTTCAACTCTCAACATCCACATCTGTATTCAAACACTAGCTGAGCTGTTAACAGAGAACTGCTTGAAAGTCCTACAATCCTTTCATTTATCCAGGATGTTTAAGTTTTATTCCTGGACAAATCCAGACTGTCACAGGATAAAACCAACCTGTGTTGATCCCCTGTGTTTGCTGAGTTAGTGCCGTATACAGAGGTCTAGCAGAACTCCTTTGAGAATCAGCAATGGGAAACCTGCCCAGAAAATGATCTGTGTTCTCCTCAAAACCAGTGCATACCATGTGAATTACAATGACCCCGCTGTACTGCTGGCTATCAGAGACATCAGATGCAAGCTGACAGCTCCTGTAATCCAGAACCCTCCTGTCATGCTATTCCCGTTAGTCATTTAGCGTTACTCCTATGAACAGCACATGTATTCCTCATTCACTTTACCTGATGCTGAGTTTTAAAAATGAAGTGTATTTCCACATCCTGCTTTTTAAAATTTATACTGTTCAGATGAACTCAACTGACTTTTTATAGACCTCTACAAATCCATTAGGTGATGAAAGAAAAGAATAAAACCAAAGCGAGTTACCTGGGCCTGGATCATCTTCTGTTCATGGGAAAGAGCTGACGACTGGGATGCTCTGCCTTTGCGTCCTCTGGATCTATTCAACTTTCTGTTCAGCAATCTCAGTCTTCAATCAAGTATGTTGTCAGAAATATTGAGAGCCAGATCCCATGACTTCCCCCTTACGTGTGAGTCGTTTGCTTCTGAAGACTCAGGACCTGTGGGTCAAAGAGAAAATTCAGTGGTACATTTCCTCTGGGTCTGGACAGTGTCTGCTCCTACTCACTCATCGTTAACACACATGCCCAGTGTTGACTATCCCTGTATCTGGTGCCCCAGAAGATGCTAGACCTTTGGCCAATAAAGCCCAACATTCAGAATGGGGTGGAGGCCTCTATCCTGTGACGTTTCACTGGGAAGACTGAAAAGAAATGTGGGGAATGAGCTCCACCACAGCACCAGGCCTCAGAAGCAGAGGAATTCAGTTATCGATGTTGGAGGGGATACAAGGTGAAAGGCTGAAACCCATCTTGCAACAAAAACCATCTCAACAGGGAAAGGCAAGCCAATCTTAGTGTGTTGCTGTGGATTCATTCTGAGAGGAGGAGCACGGTGGGGGCAAGAGGTGCGGAGTCACCACACAGATCCCGGGAGCCAGGTGAAAGCAGGCCAAAGGCGAGCAGCCCGCAGATTCCTTTATTTCAGTTGGTACAGCAGCTTATATAGCCAAGGCAGCCAATCCGGTCAAGGGGCAGTTTATGCCCTAACCAATTACAGCCTGTTGCCAGGCAGTTTCTGAAGCCATCCAATCACAGCCTGTGGCCAGGCAGGCTCTGTTGCCATGTGGTTTCCGAAGCCATCCAATCACAGCCTGTTGCCAGGCAGGCTTTGCTGCCAGCAGCCATCTTGGCATGGCTTTCTCATTCCACCACATTAGTGGGAAGAGACAAATCAATAAAGTTCTAAGAAAATACACTGGAGAATCTCTCAATGCTATTAGGCTATAGAATGATATTTTAGAGACCATGTAAAGGGTCCAGTGTTGTGGCACAGATTAAGCCGACACCTGCAACACCAGCATCCCATTCAGGAGCCACGTTATGTGTCAGCTGCTCCACTCCCAATCTAGCTCCATGTTAATGGGCCTGGAAAAGCAGCGGAAGTTGGCCCAAGTTCTTGGGTCCCTGGCCCTCACATGGGAGATCCTGATAAAGTTCCTGGCTTCAGCCTTGGCCATTGTAGCCATCTGGAAAGTGAACCTGCAGAAGGAAGATCTCTTGGTCTCAATTTCTCTATTAACTCTGCCTTTCACATAAATAAATAATTTTTTAAGAGGCCATGTAAAGCACACTGTGAAGCAAATGATATTCTTAGAGAACTGTGAAAACAGCTTGGCATCATCATTTTAAAAATATTTTTTATTTTCATTTCATTTGAAAGGCAGAGAGACAGAAAGAGAGATGATCCATTCACTGGTTCACTTCCCAAATCCTGCAATAGCCAGAGATGGGCCAGGCCAAAGCCAGGAGCCAGTAAAACTGAATCCAGATCTCCTACGTGGGTAGCAGAGACCCAAGCACTTGGGCCATGAACCACTACCTCCCAATGTGCACACCAGCAGAAAGCTGGACTGGGAAGCAGGGCTGGGACTCAAACTCGGGCATTCCTATATGTGGTGAGGGCATTTCAAGAGACAAGTAATGCACCAAATACCTGGCCCTGGCAGCACCTGTGTCGACGGCCGTTACACCACCCTACCCTAAGATGGACGTCTAGGTATACATTTCCTGCCTGTACCAAATAAAAGGCACAGAACACATTTACAGTAAGTTTCACAGCAGCATTACTCAAAATCCAAGCCATAAGCAATACAAGTATAATTAATAGCAGGAAAAAAATTGCCATATATTTAAACGGATAGTGACAGAAAACTACTATCTTTGGCCCAGTCTGTTAAGAATCCTATTACTTTAAAAAAATTAATATACTTATTTTCAGTTTATTTGGAAGGCAGAGAGGGAAACAGATGGAAAGAGATCTACGCGCTGGTTCATTCCTCAAATGCTCGTGACAGCCAGGGTTGAGCCAGGCCAAAGCCAGGGGCCCAGACTCCAATCCAGGTATCGCACATGGGCGGCAGGGACCCACAAACATTAGCTGCCTCCCAGGGTGTACATTAGCAGGAAGGTGGATCAGAAGTGGAGTAGCAGGGAATTGAACTCGGGACTCTCACATGGGAGCTGGGCTCACCCAAGGGGCCTTGGAACCACTGCACCAAATAACTGCCCCTAGAGTTTGTAAAGGACTGTAGAACAAAGACACATATTCAAGAGATCTTATGTAGCTCCTAAACTAGTTCCTGTAAGTTTTCCTGACGCTTGTTACAGAGCAAAGGAAATACACCTATGAGCAGTTAACAGGGAAACCACTCACCAACATATACTGAGCAAAAGCCTTGACACATACAGAGAATGATGCATGATCCCAACAAACACAGGTCATATCAGGCAAAACCAAATTAATAACGCTTCGGAATGATTGGTTATGTGGTGAAGCTACAGAGCGAAGCCCAGAAGTGCTCGCCAGAGAGAACAACAACAGTAATTACCGCTGAGGAGGGAAACTGCCTCACAGAAAATCACCAGGGTGCTGGCAATATTCTACTTCTTACAAACTGTGAGGAGAGGTCAAAAAAGAGAAGTGGTGCAAGTAAAGAATATAAAGAATACACAATCTGGCTGAAATACAACGGAGTTGGGGGGGGGGCTTAAAAGCATACTATGAACATTTTTATGCCGTTAAATTCTACATCCTACATGAATTCATAGTTTTATGATCCTACCTCGAGGAAAGCTCTTAACAACAGACACAACAGCAGGTGTATTTTATGGGTAGGTAACAAAACAGGGATGCCCACCAACACTCTATTTCCTACTTTGCATTGCAGAGCTGAGTCAGTGTGGAAAGAATAAAAGATTGCAAACATGACAGGACAGAAAATGAAGGTTCTTTTCAGACATCATAAACGACGTGAGAAAAATAGTTTCCAGGAATCTCCTATTTCAAAGAGAAAATGGTCCACCAGAAACTCCCAGGCAGAGTTCGCCTAGGCAAGTGTGGTCGGTGAGAACTGCAGCCATCACTACAGCGCTTGTCACAGCACCGGGAACCAGCGCCACCATCACGGCTCGGGCCACCCAGAACTCCCTGATAAACTGCGATACGGGTCACCTCGCCACAGACAAGGGTTCTTACCAAATGGAGACCCTGTCAGTGAGGGCACAAGGACAAGCCTCAGCCAGTCTCACTCACTGCCCAGACCACACTGGAATGTATCCCCTGCCCTTGAACCTCAACTGGGCCTCACACCCTACCACCTTCAACCCCACCGTGCATTCTTTCCCAGGTTCCCAAGGCCCCCCAGTTCCAGGAACTCCCCACTGCCCCCTACCCTCGTCCCGTCCCCGCCCCTGGGGTCGAGGGCTTCGGCCGCGCGTTCCATCATGAGCCGGCAGGCAGCTGGTCCCCCACTGTGGTGGAATGAGAAGGCCATGCCAAGGTGGCCACTGGCAAGCGAGTGTCAGTTACTCAGGAACGGCTTTGAAACCCACCTGGCAACGGAGCCTGCCTGGCAACAGGCTGTGATTGGTTGGGGCATAGACCGCCCCTTGACCGGATTGGCTGGTCTTGGCTATAGAAGATGTGGTTCCAACGGTAATAAACGAGTGTGCGGGCTGCTCGCCTCAGGCCTGCGTTCACCCACTCCCCCAGGGGTCTGTGTGGTGACTCCGCGCCTCCTGCCCCCACCACGCTGCTGCTCTCAGAGACGAACCCACCGCAACACCTGCGGACTGACTGAGTAAACGCGGCCCGGCTGTAGACCGCTGCACCGCCTCGCCGCCCTTGCGCGCCTCTCTCTTCGCATCAGCGGGGCAAGCGACCACACCTGCCACCACCTCGCCAAGGAGCAGCTGCTCCGCCTCTGCCCTTCTGCGGGCCACAGGTCCCGCTCGCAGAGCTTCCGTGTGGCGCTGCGGGGCCTGGGGAGCCGAGGGCACCCACCGGCTCCGGGCTGCGTCGCCTTCTAGCCCAGACGCCGAGCTCGGGGCGCCCCCAGCCCCCTGCGGGGGTCCCAGGCGTCCGCGGCTGCAGCCCGGCCCCGACCAAACGGAACCCCGCCGGCGCCCCCACCCCTCACACGCAGGCTGATCCGCGAAGACCCCACAGCCCGGCAGCACGGAGACGGCGGCCACAGACGGGCGCCTCACAGACCCCCACCTCCGGTCCACGCCCACGGGCCGCCTCGCCCCGTAAAAGAGAAAGTTCTCCATTCGCACTAAAAACTTCCAAGGATAAAGCCACACACTGAGCGCCGCCGACTTACCAGGGAGACCCAAATCCGACGCTTCCGCCAGCGGCTGCTCTAAGCGGCTCATCTCCCAACTGCCCAGTCGGCCTACGGGGGCCCGGTCGGGTCATAAATACTTAGAGGCGCATGAGAAACGGAATTTCCGGCGCTGCCTCGCTAGCCAACATGGCCGCGCCCTTGTGTCCTCATGGGGGCGGCCATGTTTGAATACTGAACTGTGGGAGCGTCTCTAAAAGTGGATAAAGTCACAGCTGGGATTCTTCCCAGCGGCTGCCTTTAGCAACAGTTTCAGGATGAGAGCAGGCTGCACAGGATTACTAACTGCAGCCTGCTGGTGCATTCTTTTCCCCGCCTCCGGATTGGTTGTTATTTTGGCCCTTTGATTGGTTAAACCTCAGGCCAGAGAGCCAGTTTTTGCATAAAAGAGCCAGTACCTGCAGTCCTCTCTGGCAACTCCTCCCTTGGAGCCCCTTTTCCTGAGTGCTATGGTTTCTCTCTTGAAGAACACTTGCTTTGCCTACAGCCCCTGTCCGCGTGGACATTCTTCCACTTAAGAACGGAGATGGCCTTCATCATCCAGTACCCACTTCGACTATTCCCGAAAATGGGTAGATTTTCAGACTTAGTCTCACTGTCTAACTCTGCCTGCAGTGGAATATATATATATATAATATATATATATATTATATATATATAATCTTTTAAAAAAAAGTGTAGCAACTGAACCTCTTACATGCTGCCGATGGAAGTAGAACAACCATCATGGAAAAACACTGATCTGTTTCTTATAAAGTTATATATACACTTAATCATATGACCCATAAATCATAATCCTATGTAAGTATTCTAAAGGAAAATGTGCTCACCTAAACCTTTTTATTAAAGATTTATTTATTTATTCAGAATTCAGGGATACACAGAGAGGAGAGGCAGAGAGAGAAAGAGAGAGAGAGAGAGAGAGAGAGAGAGGTGTCTTCCAAATACTGGTTCACTCCCCAGATGGCTGCAACAGCCGGAGCTGCACCAATCCGAAGCCAGGAGCCAGGAGCTTCTTCCAGGTCTCTGGAAGAACTTGGGCCATCTTCCCCTGCTTTCCCAGGCCATGGCAGAGAGCTGGATTGGAAGTGGAGTAGCTAGGACCTGAATCAGCACCCACATGGGATGCCAGCACTGCAGGTGGCAGCTTTACATACCACCATCACAGTGCTGGCCCCCACCTAAACCTTTTTTTACAAGAATATTCATAGCATCTTTATTCATAACAATAAAACAAAAATTCTTGAAACATAGCTAATGTCCTAAGTGGGTGAACAGATGAACAATCTGGTATATCCACACAGTAATTACTACCCACCAATACAAATAAAACAACTGTTGACAGAACAACTTGGATCTTAGGTTAATTTGCTTAAGGTCAAATTGCCATGCATGTCCAAAGCATATAAGATGCATGATTCCATCTTTAGAATGTTCTATGGCAAAAGTCTAGAGTTGGGGAAAGGACATAACTACAAAAAAAAAGTGGCAAAAAGGAGTTTTGTTGATTCAACATTCTCACTCTTGGTTGTGGAGGTGGCTACATGAGCTTCTGTTTGTGGCAAATTTTAAAACTACAAATACCAAACAAAAATTAGTGCATTTTAAAACTAATGAGATCCAAGTAAATTCTGAGTTAACAGCATCCTAACAATCTCATTGTCATATTTGATAATGAACTAGAGTTAATTTAAGTGGTATTTTTGGGAAAATCTTCAGGAACTCTTGAATATTTGTTAAGATTTTATGAACCTAAGCAATGCAAAATACAAATGTATAAAATCACTATTTACAGTAATATCCTAAATCAATAGATGCTTTATTTTGAAGTATTCCAAGTATTCTGAAATAATACTTAACTTACAAAGAAACACAAGTAATCATATAATGAAAAGAGACAGGCATACAATGTATCTGTAGTGTATTTATATTAAAATTTAATCAATTGTGAGAGGAATTGCCATATTTAAAATATGTACAGTGACAATGCAACTAGAAATACAGCTCAAGGGATCCTGTCCACAAATACGCATGAGGTATGTTATTTGTTGTTGTTCAGCGTCTGACACAAAAATCTTAATTCATTCTGCTGAGGGTTCTTTCCTTTCCAAGTTCTTTGATATTTTGCTAAGCACCCTCCACACTGAACATATTCATAGGTTTTAGTTTTGCAGTTTCTTGTCAAATGGTAAAATGAGATTTATCACTACCAACTCTGCCATAGGGAAGTATTTACCTACTGTGGGCTCTTTCAATGGCTTGTGGTTTTAATTTCTGAGCAAAGACTGCTAGCTTGTTCATGATCTAGGACAGTCATTTCTAAGAGCCCATCTTCTCATTGAAAGCATCCCTGGTCTGTCACAGTCACAGGATTCTTAATTCAGTATATACTTTTTAGATATATAATGTCCTAGAATATTTTCCTCATGGGCTGTTTGTATCACAGTTACTTCAGGCATGTACTCTTTGATATATAAATGAGACAACTGACATGGGTGTTCAGCCTGGTGGTTAGGATGCTTATGTCCCACTAAAGAGTACCTGGGTTCAATTCCTGGCTTCAGCTCCTAATTCCAGCTTCCCACCAGAAGACTTTCCAGCAGACTGTGGAAACAAAAGATGATGGCTCAAAGCAGCTGGGTCCCTGGTTTGTGGGAAACCTGGATTGACTTCCTGGCTTGGGATCAGTGCTATGGTGTAGTGGGTTAAGCTACTGCCTGCAGCACCAGCACAATTCCCGGCTGCTCCACTTCTGATCCAGCTCCCTGCTAATATGCCTGGGAAAGCAGCAGAAGATGGCCCAAGGACTTAGGTCCCTGCATCCACATAGGAGACCCAGAAGCTCCTGGCTTCAGTTTGGCCCAGCTCCAGCCATTGTGGCCATTTGGAGAGTGAACCAGCAGATGGAATATCCCTCTATCTCTGTGTCTCTCCCTCTTTGTAACTCTTCCATTCAAATAATAAATAAACAAACAAAAGACGTCCTGGCTCATGGCCCTGTCCCAGCCACTGTGGGCATTTGGGGAGTGAACCAGCACATGACCTATCTGTCCCATATCAATTTTTTTTTTGATAGGCAGAGTGGATAGTGAGAGAGAGAGAGAAAGAGAAAGGTCTTCCTTTTTGCCGTTGGTTCACCCTCCAATGGCTGCCACGGCTGGCGCATCTCACTGATCTGAAGCCAGGAGCCAGGTGCTTCTCCTGGTCTCCCATGTGGGTGCAGGGCCCGAGCACTTGGGCCATCCTCCACTGCACTCCCAGGCCATAGCAGAGAGCTGGCCTGGAAGAGGGGCAACCGGGACAAAATCTGGCGCCCTGACTGGGACTAGAACCTGGTGTGCCGGCGCTGTAAGGTGGAGGATTGGCCTATTGAGCTGCAGCGCCAGCTCCCATATCAATTTTTAAGTGAGGTAATGTATCGCTGAATACACCACCACATCCTTTGCATTCACTGTTAATTCATCTTTGCAGATACTACAAAATCTCAAAGAGCCTAGAAGTAGCAAGAGTTTTCCCAAATGACTACCTGTGAATTCTCTTGTGTTTAACAAGGGTTGACAAGTGGGTGAAAGCTTTCCCACAATCACTGCATCCATAGGGCCTCTCCTGTATATTTTCTTTGGTGAACATTGAGCCCTGACTTTGTAGTAAAGGCTTTTCCACATTCATTGCATTCTCTCCTGTGTGAATTCTCTGATGGGTGATGAGACCATTTTTGCACAAAGAGAATTTTCCACGTTCACTGCATTTGTGTGGCTTCTCCCCACTATGAGTTTGCTGATGTATACCTAGAGTGCTCTTCATGGTGAAGCTCCTTCCACAGTCACTGCATACATAGGGCTTCTCCCTGTGTGAGTGCACTAATGGGCAGTGAGCATGCTTTTGCCTGTGAAGCCTTTGCCACATTCTCTGCATCTATAAGGTTTCTCTCCCGTGTGTGTTCGCTGGTGTCCGATCAGCCTGATCTTTGCCTTTACCACAGTGATTGCAATGTAAGCTTTCTCCCCTGTATTAATGCACTGATGAACAATCAAGCGGCTCTCCGCAGTGAAGCCTTTTCCACACTCAGTGCACACATATGGCTTCTGTGCAGTATGAGTTCACTGATGTACAATGAGGTCACTCTTCGTGGTGAAGCTCTTCCGACATTCAGTGCATACATAGGGTTTTTTGCCTGTGTGTGTTCACTGATGTCTGATAAGAGGGCTCTTCAAGGTGAAGCCTTTTCCTCACTCACTGCATTTATAGGGTTTCTCTGCAGCATGAGTCCACTCATGCATGACCAGACAGTGCTTCATTGAAAAGCCTTTGCCATACTCACTACATGTACACAATTTCTCTTTTGTGTGAGTCTGTTGTGCAGTAAGACTGTTCTTCAAAGTGAAGCCTTTCCCACATTTATTACATATAAAGGGTTTCTCACCCTTTATATGTGAATTCCACGATGGGCAGCAAGACACCTCTTCCCAATGAAGCCCTTTCCACATTCAGCCCATACATAAGCTTTCTCTCCAGGGTGAGTTTTCTGACGTGTGGCAAGAATGAACTTTGTAGAGAAGGCTTTCCCACATACACTGCATCTGTGGGGTTTCTCTCCCATATGAGTTCACTGATGATAAATGAGCCGCCACTTTTGGATGAAGGTTTTCCCACAGTCAGGGCAAATGTAAGGCTTCTCTCCTGTGTGAGTTTTCTGATGTATGCTAAGCTGTGATTTCCTGGGGAAAGCTTTGTCACACTCAGTACATTCATAATGTTTCAGTCCTCTGTGACTCCCCTGATGCTCTGCTAGTCTGGATTTTCTGGAGAATGTCTTCCTATACATACTGCATCCCTAAGGTGTGTTCCAGTATGCACTCTCTGATAAGACAAAATGTGGGGGCCGGAGCTGTGGTGCAGCAGGTTAAAGCCCTGTCCTGAAGCACCAGCATCCCATATGGGCACCAGTTCTAGTCCTAGCTGCTCCTCTTCAGATCCAGCTCTCTGCTATGGCCTGGGAAAGCAGTGGAAGATGGCCCAAGTCCTTGGGCCCTTGCACCTGCATGGGAGACCCAGAAGAAGCTCCTGGCTTCTGGCTTCATATTGGTGCAGCTCTGGCTGTTGCTGCCATCTGGGGAGTGAACCAGTGGATGGAAGATCGGTCTCTAACTCTCTCTGTAACTCTGTCATCAAATAAATAAAATAAAATCTTTAAAAAAATAATATATGTGGACAAACATGTACATATTATTAGGGTTAATACATAATAGATACAATAAAGAAAGGCCTGTGGGAAACGTACTTCCATGTTAATAAGAAAGCTATAGTTGAAGGTCACCACCTGCTACACCTGTCTATGAAGATAAAGACCTTTGTGAGCTTCAGAACTATGTGCCATGAAACATTGACATCCCTGCAAACACTGGTCTGATTTCTGAAGAATGATGTAGCTTAATGAGAATTCCCTTGTACAGCCGTCTGAAATGTAAGATGCAGGCTGACAGCCAGTGTAAGCAACAGGCCCATGTAGTGTTCCAACATGAATCAGTAGTCCAAATCTTAGTAAAAATAGGTTTCTGTAAACAATATGTGACCATTTACTTCTTCAAACATCTTTTTACATTTAAAATAATAAATTGAAGGGCCCAGTGCTGTAGCATAGTAGGTAAAGCCACCATTTGAAGCCAAGGCATTGCATATGGGCGCCAGATTGAGTCCCAGCTGCTTCACTTCTGATCCAGCTCCCTCATGATATACCTGGGAGGGCAGCCAAGGATGGCCCAAGTGCCTGGGTCCCTGCACCCATGTGGGAGACCCAGAGGAAGCTCCTGGCTCCTGGCTTTAGAGCAGCACAGCTCCAGCCAATGTGACCATTTGAGGAGTGAACCAGCAGATGGAAGATCTCACTTTCTCCCTCTGTCTCTTTGTCTGCAACTCTGCCTTTCAAATAAATATTAAAATTTTTAAATAATAATTTAAAATTTTTTATGTCCTTGGTACATACACTACTATTTGAGAATAACATTGCAAGCAAATAATAAACACCATCTTATTTTTCATTATCCTTCACTTCATGATACCCCATATTCTAAGTATAAAGCTATAAAGAATACTAAGCACAAATAGCCTTGAGGACTAAAACTGAAATAAAGACATCTTTAGAGGCTGGCACTGTGGCATAGCTGATAAGGCTGCCACCTGCAGTGCCAGTGCCCATGTGTGTGCTGGTTCAAGACCTGGCTGCTCCACTCCAATCCAGCTCTCTACTATAGCCTGGAAAAGCAAGAAGATGGCCCAGGTTCCCGGGACCCTGCACTCATGTGGGAGACCCAGAAGCAGCTCCTGGCTTCAGATCAGCCCAGCTCTTACTGCTTGGCCATCTGGGGAGTGAACCAGCAGATGGAAGGCCTCTCTCTGCCTCTCTGAAACTCTGCCTTTCAAATAAGTAAATAAATCTTAAAAAAAAAAAAAAGACATCTTTAGGCAAAGCAGACAGAATTCTTCATCAGAAGACCTATCATACAGAAAATGCCAATGAATGCATGCTCTTTAAACAAACAGCAAAGAAACTGCAATGCAAACAGGGGAGTAAAATGAAGAGGAACAAAACCAATAAGGGAAGTTGGTATCTGGCCTAGCGCTGAAGATGACAGTCAGTCTCCCACAGTCACACTGTAGTAACTGGGTATGATACACAGCTCTGGCACGCTACTCTGGCTTTCTGCTAACACAGACCCTGGGAGAAAGCAATGATAGCTCAAGTGGTTGGGTTCCTGCCACACCTATGGGAGACTGGATTAGGGTCCCACGGTCAGCTTTGGCTGGTTCAGCACTAACCCCTTGAGGGCATTTAGGGAGTGAACTAGCAAACAGAAAATCTTGCTCCATAGCACTCGCTCTCTCTCAAATTTAGAAAAGGGGTGGGTGGAAGCAGACATTTAGTGTGCTGGTTTACAGTATTCACCATAAAATCTAAGTGACAGACTACGGGTGGTAATTTTAAACTTCAGTATCTCTAAAGTTTGAATATTTTCATAATATATTGCCAGAAATAGGTGAGGTGAGGGTGACAGGGAGGCATTAGATGCAGGAAGCTACATGGAGGCAATCGTCATCCCGTGTGTGGCTCATGGAGAAGTATGCCTAAAAGTGTTAGTTCCTTTGATGCAGGCAAGGGAAATTACCTGTAGAGGATCAACCTCAATATTCCTATATTTTAAAAAATGAGAAATATTCCAAGTTCTTTTAATGTAGTTTTTCTCAACAGACTTTTAATGATTTGATATTCCCTTGTTGGAATACATCCAATTTAATTTTTTCATTCTCTTTGACACAATTCTAGCTTTTAAAGTCTGTGTGATTTTCTTAGTATAGGTTAACCACAGCAGCCTTTGTAACTAAAAAAAAAAAAAAAAAAAAAGGAATCTACAATGATAGATTAACACTTTTGTAAATTATGGAACATAGACTCAAGCACGACAGTCTACAGCAATTTTAAAAACACTACAGTTGTGGGTTTAAATAAGATAACTATATTCTTCAAGGGCCAAAACATGCAGTACTTTATACATATATAAAAACACTCATGCGTGTGTGTGTCCTGATTTTGTTACTGGGACAAATTGTAAAATTTGTCCTTCTGAAAATTTGGTTAAGTAAAATAGTTTGAGTTTATTAGGGTTTGTGCTCATGGATAAAGAATGTCTTAAGTTTTTGCTTAGGAAAAAAAATCTCAACCATCTCTTTATTATAATCAAAAATTAAAATGTTTTAGAAAATGCTACAATGATGTAGAAATTCACTGTATGACAAACAAAATAATCTTTCATACAATATAATTCCATACATTTGAAATTTTTGACAGAATACGTGTACATTAATGCTTGATTTTTGGTTACAATTATGGAGATTTAAAGTTTCTTCAATTTGTTTAATTCCAATGTCTATAAAATTTCTTAAAATACTATATTCCCTTCAGGATTAAATTTCATCTACAATGCCAAGCTCTGAGAGGTGGCAAGATCACCACACAGCTAATAGAAAGCTGAAAGTGTGTGTGCTTGGGAGGAAATGGAACAGATGGAGTACTCCTATACTGCCGCTAGGAAAGCCAGCACAGCCACTCGGGAAAAGTTGGGCACTTTTTGGTGAACACAAACTTCACAAATGAACCAGCAGTTCTTGGTGTCTCTCCCAGAGACCAACTTATATTCACATAAAACTAGGTACAGAAATGCTCAAAACATCTTTATAACAGTGAAACATTGCAAACAATTCAGATATCCAACCATGATTGGATAAATGAACCACGGCAATCGTTAGAAAGTACTACTAGTAGGAAAAAAACCCACAGCTGTTTATACACCCAACAATTTGGATGGATATTAAGAGAAGTTTGCTTAAGGAAAGCCCGTCTACCAGATTACATACCTTGTGACTCCAATTCATTAGCATTCTTGAAGTGACAAAATTAGAGTGATGGAGTAATGAGGGAGTACTTGGGTCACGGCTGGTGAGAGGATGTGACTCTAAGAGGCAGCAGGAGGATGTTTCTGTGTTGATGGAACAGCTCTGCATTCTGTGATGGGATGTACATAAATCTGTATGTTGTAAAATTTCTTAGCACTCTAAACAGCAAAGGTAAGACAACAATTTTCAATGCATGCAAAAACTACCTAAGTCCAGGTAAGGTCTGTAGCTCAATAGCATTCTACTAATTATTTTAATTTTGATACAGCATATGGTTATGTTACAGAATATCACTAAAGCAGTTGTGTGAAGCATACTCTGGAACTTTGTATATTTTGTAATTTCTTGTGACATCATTTCAAAACATCTTATTAAAATCACTTATTTTTGTGAACTAATGTTTATAAATTTGAATAAACACAAATAAGCTGAATTACATTTACAAACTTAATGTTTGTTTTGAAATAATCAGCAGAAAAAGGAAATCTAGGGCCGACTATATGCAAGAGCTAATTATATAATGATCCAAGATAGGCCAGAACAATGCTGCATTGCATATAACATAAATCAGTGATAAGAACAACCCACTTTAAAATTATGGGTCATTGAGAATATGCTTCAGATCATCCTGTCCCAAAATGGACAGCAGGTGTATGATGGCTTCAGACTTGTGATAGAAAACCTTCAAGGCTTCTGGAACTTGGAACTCTGGAACTTGGCTAAGGTTACTCTATATTTATTGTCTGTAAGTTTTATTTCTGCTTGCATTAATGACAGACGATGAGGCAGAACATATCACATGATTCCTGCTGTATTCATTGCCATTTGAGATTTTTTTTCCTCCAGTATCAAAGTGCTGACAACTATTAAGGTTTTCTTTCTGGGCAAAGATTCCTGTGATGACTGTGTTGCTACACTGATGATCTACTATGGTCACTGGGGAGAAGTATCTTTCTCCCCACAGGCTTTTCTAGTCTATAACATTTTTCTGTACCACTATATTCCAAAAGCTGTACCTACAAAATTTTTTTTTTTTTTGACAGGCAGAGTGGACAGTGAGAGAGAGAGAGACAGAGAGAAAGGTCTTCCGTTGCCGTTGGTTCACCCTCCAATGGCTGCCGCGGCCAGCGCGCTGCGGCCAGCGCGCTGCGGCCGGCGCACCGCGCTCATCCGATGGCAGGAGCCAGGTGCTAGGTGCTTTTTCCTGGTCTCCCATGGGGTGCAGGGCCCAAGCACTTGGGCCATCCTCCACTGCACTCCCGGGCCACAGCAGAGGGCTGGCCTGGAAGAGGGGCAACCGGGACAGAATCCGGCGCCCCGACCGGGTCTAGAACCCGGTGTGCCGGCGCCGCAAGGTGGAGGATTAGCCTGTTGAGCCACGGCGCCGGCTCCGTACCTACAAAATTTATATTTATTAAATAAAAGCTTTCTAAATAAAAAGATTTTTCTGTTTATATTACTTAGAACTTTTTTTTCAAGACTTTTCCATATGTATCAGAGGAGTTCCCCACTCCCACCACTGATTTTGAAATGCAGTAGGAGGTAATCACTGAAGGCACTAGGGCATCCTCTACATTCATGAAATTTCATTCCTGTGCAAAGTCCGTCATCTCCCAAGGATGAAAATCTAGCAACTGGCTGCTATATGCTGACTCTATTCATTTATACTGAGAACACGCAGATGTTCAATGAGTTCACTGCATTAACATGATTTGTCTCCTGCATGAATTTTCTATGTAGTAAGTTCACATTCCCTGCAAAAAATTATGTATCTTGACTTATACATTTTTTTTTTTGACAAGCAGTTAGACAGTGAGAGAGAGACAGAGAGAAAGGTCTTCCTTCCATTGGTTCACCCCACAAATGGCTGCTACAGCCAGTGTGTTGCAGCCAGCGTGCTGCACCGATCTGAAGCCAGGAGCCAGGTGCTTCCTCCTGGTCTCCCATGCGGGTGCAGGGCCCAAGCAGTTGGGCTATCCTCCACTGCCTTCCCGGGCCACAGCAGAGAGCTGGACTGGAAGAGGAGCAACTGGGACAGAATCTGATGCCCTAACTGGGACTAGAACCCTGGGGTGCCAGCGCCGCAGGTGAAGGATTAGCCTAGTGAGCCGTGGCCCAATGACCTATACATTTTAATATGTAGAGATAATATTTTTAATGAAACGACATAAAATATTACCCCTCATCTCTGAATTGTCTCTTATATGAATTCTTTGATATACAAGTGTGTATCAAAGAATTTAACAACTGAATTCATGTTAAATGCTTTCTCACATTGATTGTATTGTTTGTGTCCTGTGTAAAATCTCTGGTGGATCAGGAGACTGATATAGTGCAAATAGGACTGTCTACACTGAACATATATAAGTCTATCAATGAGATCTGACACAGCCCAAGGCATTATTTTCTTCAAAAGGAATGACCATGTTCATTGCATTGTTAGGGTTTATTTCCATTATGAGTTCGCTGATGTACAATGAGATTTCTTTTTGAGGAGAAGGCTTTTCTACATTCACTGCAGACAAAGGGCTTCTCTCCTATATGACTTCGTTGATGAACCTTTAATTGGCTTTTCACAGCAAAGCCTTTACCACATTCGTTGCATGCATAGGGTTTCTCTCCAGTGTGAACTTGCTTATGAAGAATGAGCTCTGTTTCCAAAGCAAAGCCTTTTCCACATTCATGGCATATATAGGATTTCTCCCCTCTGTGTATCTGCTGGTGTACAATGAGGTAGCGTTTCATGGTGAAACCTTTCCCACACTCACTGCATGGAAAGGGTTTCTCGCCAGTATGTGTGCTGATGGACAACCAGATTGCTCTTAAAGGGAAAACCCTTGCCACATTCCCTGCATGTGTAGGGTTTCTCTCCTGTATGAGTGTGCTGGTGTAACAACAGTGCACTGTTCACAATGAAGCCTTTGCCACAGTCATTGCACGTGTCAGGTTTCTCTCCAGTATGCGTCCGCTGGTGTACGATCAGCCGGCTCTTCAAGGGGAAGCCTTTGCCACATTCGCTGCATGTGTAGGGTTTCTCCCCTGTGTGAGCGCACTGGTGTATGACGAGCTTGCTCTTCACAGTGAAGCCTTTTCCACACTGATTACAGACATGGGATTTTTCTATTGTATGATTTCTCTGATGTACAATGAGGTTACTCTTCCTGGGAAAGCCTTTTCCACATTCATCGCACACAAAAGGTTTCTCCCCTGTATGAGTTCGCTGATGTTCACTCAGACAACTCTTTATGGTGAAGCCCTTCCCACACTCATCACATATAAATGGTTTCTCTCCCCTGTGATTTCACTGATGTATGATGACATAGTGCTTTGTGGTGAAGCCTTTCCCACACTCAATACAAACGTAGGGCTTCTCTCCTGTATGAGTTCACTGGTGTATCACTAGCATGCTTTGCCCAGTGAAGCCCTTTCCACACTCATTACATAGAAAGGACTTCTCTCCAGTATGGTTTCGCTCATGTACAATGAGATTACATTTGCCTGGGAAGCCTTCTCCACATACACTGCATACATAGGGCTTTTCTCCGGTATGAGTTCGCTGCTGCTCAATCAGATGGTTCTTCATGGTGAAGATTTTTCCACAGTCACTGCATATAAAGGATTTCTCTCTCTAATGAATTCTCTGATGTTCATTGAGCCTGGAATTTCTAGAAAATACTTTTGTGCACATATTGCAACCATAAGGCTTCTCTCCTGTATGAACTCTCTCATGATCTGTGAGTTGAGACTTCTTGAAAAAGGCTTTCCCACATTCACAGCACACATGGGTTTTCTCTATTTCATGAGTTCTCTGATGCTTAATGACTTGAGACTTACTGCTATTGGGTTTTCCACTTGGAGGGAAGTTAACTGTGGAATGAAATTTTTCACACTTACGCTCAAATGATTTCCCATTTTCATGAAATTTAGGTGAGTTCTTAATTTCACAGCTTTTGTTCTGGCTTACTAAACTTAACTTTGATTTCAATGTTTTGATGTATAACTCAAGTGTATAATTTCCCCTTAAAGGCAAATGATTTTTGTTTTGACAAACAATACTCTTCATCATTCTTTGATTTTCCCTGAAATGACTCTGAAGATGATTATCAATTTTGTGATTTTCTACAAAAGAAAACAGGGAATCCTTTTATCTTCTAGTGTGGACTAACACTTAAAAAAAAAAACTCCTAATGTTTTTAAAACATAGCTATGATAAACGTATAAAATCAACTTCATGTGTATATGTTCCCTATCAATTGACTATTGATAAAAACACTATAATATAGGCCGGCGCCACAGCTCAATAGGCTAATCCTCTGCCTTGCGGCACCAGCACACCAGGTTCTAGTCCCAGTTGGGTGCCAGATTCTGTCCCGGTTGCTCTTCTTCCAGGCCAGCTCTCTGCTATGGCCCAGGAGTGCAGTGGAGGATGGCCCAAGTGCTTGAGCCCTGCACCCCACGGGAGACCAGGAGAAGCACCTGGCTCCTGCCATCAGATCAGCATGGTGCGCTGGCTGCAGCGGCCAATGGAGGGTGAACCAACGGCAAAGGAAGACCTTTCTCGCTGTCTCTCTCTCTCTCACTGTCCACTCTGCCTGTCCAAAAAAAAAAAAAAAAAAAAAACAAACCACTATAATATAAACAAAAGATAAAAAGTCTACAAGTAAGGCTTGTAGAGGCAGTTGATAGTTTATATCAACATAGTAAAATGAAGTCATTGTTGAAACCAAAACACAGGGTTGGTAGGAATGCCATTTCCAACACTATTTGCAGAGACACCATACTACAAAGGTAAAAGAGACAACTGACCCAAAATGATGAGGGTTGTATTTCTTGACTGCAAATTTTGGAGTGGCTCCTAGCTACAAAGCACTCCATCAGTGTTTGGAATATATAAAATATGCCTCAATTTCATTAATCACAAATTCTAATTAGGAAAAACTGAATAAACAAGAAGGAAAGAAAGGAGACTGGAAATGACTAAATGTGTTTTGAAGCTGTGGAGATGGAATGAGGTAGAAAATAATCAGATTATATTTATATGAAGAAAATACAAAGTTAAATGATGGTTTCAGTGGCTAACATAAGGGAGGAATCAAATATTATTTCACTAAGTGTGTGGCTTGAGCCTAGGAAGGTGGAAGAGTCTCATAATGAGATGTGTACTGAAGTGTAGAACATGTAAATGAAAATATGCATTGTGAAACAAACTGAGATACTACTGGGACGTGTAGTGCTACAGACATGAAGATTCCGGAGGAAAGATAACAATGTGGAAAAAATATGTGCTAGTACATATTAAAGAAAAGAGGATAAGACGTGTTGGGAGGACATATGGAGTGAAAGACGATGAGGGTATAGAACCAAGGGTTTTCACGTGCTAGCTTTTACTTTTGGGATTCTTTAAGTCCATTTAGAAGAATCAAGCTCTGGCTGTAGTGATTAGGAAAATATACAAGGGATGGTACTGTGGCGTAGCCAGTAAAGCTGCCGCCTGCAGTGCCAGCATCCAATATGGGCACTGTTTGGAGACCTGGCTGCTCCACTTCCGATCCAGTAATCCTGGCAATAATGTTTGCATCAACACAAACATTTAATTCCCTCATGTTCCTACTCCACTGTTTTTCAGACAGATACCTTCTAATGCTGGCTTCATTTGGTTGAGTGAAGGCCAGTATTTTGACAGTCAGCCCTGTAGCTTTGAACATTTTCTACTTTATGCTGCTATTCCTAACTTATGCTATCATCTTTCTAATTCAAAATCTATATGTACCTCATGAACACCATCCACTCATTCCTATTTTGACTGAACCATCTTAAGATCTATTTCTGGGGCCAGCGTTGTGGCATAGCAGATAAAGTACCTGTGGTGCCAGCATTCCTTATGGGCACTGGTTCAAGTTCCAGCTGCTCCACTTCCAATCCAGCTCTCTGCTATGGTTTGGGAAGGCAGTGGAAGATGGTCCAAGCCCTTGGGACCCTACAGCCATGTGGGAGACATGGAAGAGGCTCCTGGCTTCAGATCAGCTTAGCTCCGGCCATTGTGGCAAATTGGGGAGTGAACCAGCGGGTGGGAAACCTCTCTCTCTCCCCCTGCCTCTCCTTCTCTCCCTATGTAACTCTGACTTTCAAATAAATAAACAAATCTTTTAAAAAATGTTCTATTTCCTGGGGTAGGTGTTGTGGTGCAGTGCATTAAGCCACAACTGGAGACACCTTCATTCCCTTTCAGAGTGCTGGTTTGTGTCTTGGCTGCTCTTTCCAATTCAGCTTCCTGCTAATGCATCCTGAAAGACAGGAGATGATAATTCAAGTGCTTGGGCCCTGCCATCCACGTAGGAAACCCAGATGGAGTTCCAGTCTCCTGGTTTCATCCTGGTCTGGCCCAGCCTTGGTTATTAAGGAAGTAAATCAGTAGATGAAATATATCTCACCCTCTGTCTCTTGGTCCCTCAACTAGCTGAAAATAAATAAGCATTTTAAAAATATCTCTAAATTCATCCCTTTATTATTCAGTGACCCTGTGTGTAGTGAAGACTTTTTAAAAGATTTATTTATTTATTTATTTGAAAGAGTTACAGAGAGGGTGACGCAGGGGCAGAGAAAGAGGTATTCCATCCACTAGTTCACTCCCTAGATGGCAAGAACAGCCAGGGTTGAGCCAGGCCAAAGCCAAGAGCCAGTAGCTTTATCTGAGTCTTCCACCTGGGTGCAGGGGCCCAAGGACTTGGGGCATCTTCTTGTTGCTTTCCCAGGTGCATTAGCAGGGAGCTAATCAGAAAGAGAGCAGGAGGGCTCGAACCGGCACACATATGGGATGCCAGCGCTGCAGGCAGTGGCTTTACCCACTACACCACAGTGCTGGCCCCGTGTAGTGAAGATTTAATTACACCCAAATAGAGGTCTGGCCTTTGCCTACTGCTACTGGGAGATGATCTCCAGGCCACTAGATGTCTTGCCCCAGAGGAGTATCTTTCTTTGTTTAATGGCTTGGGTCACTGAACAATCTTAACAATGTGATTCATGAAAAGCACTTTGACCTACAACACACAGTTCTGGCCTTCAGAGGAACTGCAGTCTATTGGTACAACCTGACTTCAGGAAGAGACTAGAAACTAAAGGTCAGTGGTTCAGTGGTGTGTGGTTGAGCCTCAACAAAAACTAAGGGCATCAAAAGCTCAAATGAGGCTCACTGGATGGCAATACATGCCACCACAGGAGGTAATGCCATCTGTGTCCAACAGGAGAAGACCTGAGCACTATATTCAATGCCATATGACCCAGGAATTCTACTCTGGTAGATACTCAAGAAAAATGAAAACATCTTTTTACAAAAAAGTTGTACACAAGTGTTCTAATAGCATGATTCATTAACATCAGAAAGCAAAAACAAACCACATGTCCATCAATAGATGGATAAATAAAATGTGGTATATCCACATAATGAGATATTATTTAGCAATAAGAAGGAATGAAGTACTGATGCATTAAAACATAGAAAAACATCAAAAATGCCACACTAAATGAAAAAAGCCAAACACACACACACAAAAATACCTATGTTAAGATATTCATATAAAATGTCAAGAATAGGCAAATCTTTATGTAGAAAAGCAGATGAATGGCTGTCCAGGGCTAGGAGTTTAGGAAGAAAATGGGTATTTTTTTTTCATGAGTACCACATGATTGTGGTGATGGTTATATAACTGTTAATATACTGCACAGAGTGACCTGTAAATGTGAAATTGGCAAATTCTAATGTGTGAATTATTTCATCTTAAACATATTTAATAAAACAGAAAAATATGAGAAAAAATTACTTAAGGAAGTGAATACAATGCTAAAACCTATGATGAACAAAAAGAAAATCAGAAATATCAAACACGGGGCTGGCATTGTGGCATAGTGGATTACACTGTCGCTTGTGATGCCAGCATCTCAGAGCACAGTGCCTGTTCAAGTCCCAGTTGCTCTGCTTCCAATCCAGCTCCCCACTAATTCATCTGTGAAAGCAGATGATGGCCCAAGTCTCTTTAAATGGGAAACTAGGAGGGAGTTCCTGGCTCCTGGCTTTGGCCTGGTCCAGCCCTGGCAATTGGGTCACTTTGGGAGTGAATCAGTAGCAGGAAGATCTCTTTCTCTGTCTCTCCCTCTATGTTACTTTGCCTTTCAAATAAATAAAATACATCTTTAAAAATAACCCCCCCCAAAAAAATCAAGTGTATGAAGGAAGAAAACTGAGGTAGACTTAAGTTATGACTTGTTGGACTGGAAGTGATGTAGGATAAAACAGTTCTTTCCAATTCAATAATCAACAGAAACAACTACATTTCATATGGAGTGCCTGGATTGAGACCCAGGTAATCCAATTCTGTTGCAGATTCCTGCTAATGCACACCCTGGGCAGTTAGGATGATGGCTCAATTAGTGGGGTTTCTGTTAACCAAGTAAGAGACCCAGTCTGAGTTCTGGGTTCCTGGCTTCAGTTTGGCCCAGTCTGGACTGTCATGGGTATTTGGGAAGTGAAGTAGTAAATGGAAAAATCTCACTTTTTGTCTCTCTGCCTTTCAAATAAAATGAAAAGAAAAGAAAAAAGAAAAGAAAAACTCAATAGGTAGAGAACATTCAAGACAACATCAGCATATAAAGCAAAATATATAGAGTAAATATATCAAGTAAAAGTAAAACATATAGAACTAAAGTGTATGTTTAGACAATATTAAGGATAATATCAATTTGGGAATCTCATCCTGAGAAAAGAAAGAGCTTATTCCTAAGAAGGAAAATTTTAGGATTAGGAAGACAATAGAGAAAATAGAAAATAAAGCTATTGATGAATCTCAAGTTGGGGAAAAGGAAACCAAGGAATCAGATAAATACACAGTAGAAAATCAGGTTACTGTGTGGAAGCTGGGTATTACAGCAAGGTCTGGAAGGCAGAATTTCATAAGGATATGGAAGGAACAGGCAGGGACACTGTGACAGGGTTTAAACAAGGAACATGATAGGATTCAAGGAAGGAAAAATAAGAGGCAAATAAACCAAAAGCAAGATGTAATATAAAGAAACAGGAACTAGATCTTCAAAGAGAAAGGGGTATATTTCTCCCGAAAAGCCTCGTAGTTCTGACACAGGGAGAGAGATTCCCAGAGGCATTGTTCTGCATCCTCAGACACCTGCATAGCCTTCGCTGACTGACAAGAATGTGACTCCTGCAATTGTGCGTCCTGCTGGCTCCCATCCACTCACCCAGGCAGACTGGACTGTGCATTTTGTCTTCCCTTGTCCACAGTTCTCCTCGCTCCAATTTAGAGATTACATCTGGCTTGCTGGCTTGATACCCTGCTCATAGGAAATGAGAGAAGACTCAGGCACATCCACTGGGCTGCCGTATGTCAGCATGGGACAATGTTATACAACAGACTGCACACCTTTGCCATCTGCAAAGTAGAGGCTTTCTCGCAGGAGAGAGGACTTTCTCTCTCTACAAGAAGCCAGAAGAAGCACTGAGAATCTGCCCTGCAGGACACTACAGTAATCCCAAGTGTGAACAGCTGAGACAGGGAGGCCACCATCTGGACACCCTCTCACGTCCTCACCCATGGACACCAGGTTGCTGTAGTTCTCCAGCATCACATCCCCGTACAGATCCCTCTGAGCAGGGCCCAAGAGCTGCCACTCCTCCTGAGTAAAGGCAACAGCCACATCCTCCAGAGTCAGAAATTCCTGTAATAGCAGGATATTGCTTAATATGAGACTTTTTCTTTTATTGATTCCTATGCAATGTAAAGGAGGCTGTTCTCATATTCACCATACAGAATGCATCTATAAGGTTATTTTATTTTCAATGCGTTGTCACAGAATCAATCTCCTACTATTCTGTAATTGTGCATCAAGCCATTCACTCAACAAAGTATAAGATTTTGCAGTAAGTAGCCATCAAATCCTTTCACTAAAAACAGGTTTTGTGGTGCCAGTGCTGTGGCATAGTGGGTAAAGCCACTGCCTGCAGTGCCAACATCCCATATGGGCGCCAGTTCGAGTCCTGGCTGCTCCACTTCCAATCCAGCTCTCTGCTATGGCCTGGGAAACCAGAAGATGGCCCAAGTCCTTGGGCCCCTGCATCCATGTGAGAGACTCAAAAGAAACTCCTGGCTCCTGGCTTTGGATCAGCCCAGCTCCAGCCATTGAAAACACCTGGAGAGTGAACCAGTGGATGGAAGATCTCTCTGCCTCTGCAACTCTGTCTTCCAAATTAATACATAATTCTTAAAAAAAAAAAAAAAGGCAAACAATATTGGACCATTCAGATTGTTGAAAGCTGTGCAATTTGATAACATCATTAAATATGGGCAAAGATTTAGGGCAAGGATAATCCCACATATCACTTACATAAAGTGTGGTAGGCACTCATTTAAGCCCTTTATGTATATTAATTCATTTTTGACTGTGACAACAAATGGAATTTTATGTAGTTAATGGTCTTCAATCAGTTGCAGTCATTATTCCTTTAGATTCTTGCTCTTCACAGTCATTGTGTGTCACATAACTTAGCATGATTGTTTTTAATTTTTTTTAAAAATTATTTGAAAGAGTTACAGAGAGAAGTAGAGCCACAGAGAGAAAGGTCTTCCATCACAAATGGCACTCCCCAAATGACAACAGCCAGAGCCAAGCTGATCCAAAGCCAGGAGCCAGGAGCTTTTTCTGGGTCTCCCATGCGGGTGCAGGGGCCCAAGGACTTGGGCCATCTTCTACTGCTTTCCCAGGCCATAGCAGAGAGCTGGATTGGAAGTGGAGCAGTCGGGAATCAAAACAGCGCCCATATGAGATGAGGGTGCTTCAGGACAGGTGTTAACCCACTACACCACAGCGCCAGCCTCAGCATGATTCCCTTGTTTTGCTGGCTGCCACAGAGATTAGATGCAAGCTGACAGCTACTGTAACCCACAGGAACCTCCATTCATGTGTGATGTAGTAGTCATTTAGTAGGAATTATATGAACACTATATATTCCTCGTTTTACTTGACATGATGTTGGAATTAGATTCAAAGTGTATTTCAGTTTAGATGTTACAATGAGTTTTTACAGGCATCTACGAATCCATTAGGGAATAAATGAGAAAATATAATGAGAAAAAAGGTCACCTGAATAATGGCCATGCTTTTCTGCTTGAAGAAATGGCCAGTGACTGGGAACAATCTTTGTTTCTTCTGGATATGCCCTCAATTTCCAGACAGGATCTCAGTCACATGTGCAAGGGGCCTCCAGAAATGATGACTTCCAGGTCCCAGAACACCCTCTTTCTGCATTCACTTCTTGTCTCTTCCAGGGTAGCCAGGGCTGCTGTAAGCTGAAGAGCGAACAACTTTCAGGAGTACATTCCTCTTGCTGTGCACCCTCCTTCACGTACGGCCCCCAGTATTTCTGTCTCGTTGAGGATGTGTATCTCAAACCAATGAAATATAAAGCCCTGAACTTGTGGGCAGCAAGAATGTGAAAGGGAAGATGGCAAAGGAGAAGCAGCATGATATCAAGCCTGAGGTGATTTTCAGATCAATTTTGGAAATGAGGCTGTATGGACAGTGAGGCGCTGTGAACTTTTCCCTTAAACTATGTTATTCTTATAGAGGTCTTTACATGGGACTGGCATTGTGGCACATGGGTTAAGCCACTGTTTGCAATGCCAGCAAGAGTGGAGGTTCAAGACCCTGCTGTTCCACTTCCAATCAGTTCCCTGCTAATGTGCCTGGGAAAGCAGCAGAAGACGGTCCAAGTGCTTGGCTTTCAGCCACCCACATGGGAAACTGGCTGGAGTTCCAGGCTCCTGGCTTAGGCCTGGCCGAGCCTAGCCCAGTCCCAGCTATTGTGGCCATTTGGGGAGGTGTGTGTGTGTGTGTGTGTGTGTGTGTGTGTGTCTTTGTCTCTTCCTTTAACTCTGCCTTTCAAATAAATAAATCTTTAAAAATAGATAAAACAAAAATGTCTTGGGATATTTCTTTTTTTTCAAAGTCTTTCCATGCCATCTTACACACACTCCCATATGAGGAACAACGAGAAAACTGTAGCCTTCATATACTCGCATACAGAACCTGAAAGAAAATACCCCTAAGAAATATGCCACAATTCGACCGGCGGGAGGGTTAACACTCTTAAACACAAAACATTACATTTCAGATTTGCTGAATCGTTTACCCCTAGTGCGATTCACCCTCGCCCCAAATCTCACTTCTGCAGCTTCAAGATGGCCCCGTGACGGGAACGGCAAACACAACCGCGAGTTTAGTGGGCCTGAGGCTGTGGAGATGTTAAGAATGTAAGTCAAGTCTGTTCGGCGCAGTCTGAGCTCAACTCTTCCCCGGCCGGGGCTGCAGAGCCTCCGAAGCTTGTCTTCTCTGCACAAAGGACGGTGCTCACCGCCACCCCGGATTAACACCGAAATCGGACCCGATGCACGAATGCACTCGCCCTGCTCCACAGGTCCGCGACCGAGCGCCGAAGAATCCAGCACCCCGAGGAGAAGCCGCAGCCATCGCCAGCGCCCCCTCACCTCTGAGAGGTCCGCCATCGCTCCGACGCGTGGCCTCGGGACTCCACAGCTCGGATCCGGCCCGACCTCTACCCGCTGCCCACGCCCAGCCCCCGTCAGCCTCCCCCTCCTCCAAGGCAGACGCCCCGCGCGCGGCCTCCCATCAGGCTCCCTCCCTCCGCCGCCTCCTCGGACGGACCCGCACCCAGCTCCTGAAACCCCCGCGAGCTCGCGGGCGCTGGGCTGACTGCCCTGAACTTCCGCCACTTCTGCTCTCCCGGCCCAGCCCGGTCTCCAGCAAACGCCCGCGGAAGGGACGCCGCGTTTCTAGGCAGAACGGGCGGGAGCTTCCGGCTCCTCCTTGTGAGGTAATAAGTCCGCGCCGGCGTCGCCCGGGCGGCCTGGGCGCGGCCATCTTGGCCTCTCTGACGTACGGGAGGCGGAGCGGACGCGTTGCGCCGGACGCAGCAGAGAAATGCTTAGGAGCGATTATTTACCAGATGTGGACATTTTGGGTTGCCTCCAGTTTACTGGGTATTGCAAACAGAACGATGAACATCCATGTGCTTAAAAAAAAAAAAAAAAAAAGAGACGGCAAAGACCTGGATTTGCCACGATTCTATGCGTTTGCATTACCTCACCAAGAGGTTTTTGCGTGCCAGTTGTAAGCATACTATTTGTTTCTATCTCTGCCCCAGTTCATTGTCATAATTTTCATAATAAACCTGATAGTCACGAAACTACAAGTCAAAGCAGGAAGTCAGTTCCATCTTCAAAAGTTCTCTCAATTCCAACCAGTCTCTCACACCATCAATACTCCAACTCAGTACCTCATCAGATAAAGGAATTGTCACTGCATCACTGGCTTTACTATCTAGAGTCACAGAAAAGGTAAGGTGAGCTTTGTAAAAAAAATCAATCAGGAAATCACCCTGTAATGCTCTAATAAAACTGAAGTACTGAGACAGCCTCCTACTTTTAGGTGTTTAAAAATATTTGTTGGGGGTAGGTGTTGTGGCACAGAGAGTTAAAGTGTAAGACACGTCTTGTAACAGACTTCTAGTTCACGTCCTGGCTACTCCAGGGCCAGCCCAAAGCAAGGAGCCTGGAACTCCATCCAGATCTCCCATATGAGTAGTTGTAGTTCAAGCATTTGAGCCATCATCTGTTGCTTCCCGGGATGCATTAGCAGGAAGCTGGATCAGAAGTGGAGGTGCTGGGACTTGACTTGGCACTTTGATATGGAATAAGGGTGTCCAAAACCGTGGCTTAACCTACTATGCCACAGTGCCTGCCCCTGCCTCACAGTTTTTTCAGCAGGTTCCCTTCATTGGATCTGAGTAGAAGACAAGAGCTCAAATCCTGAAAGACTAAGAAGGAATGATTAAAATAAGGAAAATCTAATGGCCTAATTAAGCCAGTCAGAGAAGACATGGTATTTTCCAAATGATGGCAAGTATCAAGTAGTCCTGGAAACACATATATAAAGGAACTCGTATAAAGTTTCTTCACCAAGACATCCCAAGAGGATCTTACCTGCTCTCATGAGCTGTACTTCCCTCTAAGAGTGAAGTCCTCAACCTTTTTATTCTACTTATTCTTGGCTCCCATTCCTTTTCTGCTCTTCCCCTTTTATATGTAGACACAGGTTGAATCTCTAAACATGCACCAAAACAAAAAAAAAAAAAGTTTTTTAGAACTGCTTTCCAGTGGCCCATTCTCTAAAATGACAAAATAGTCTTTTCTGTTCACCTTCCAAATAATTTTTATT